>JAECXP010000260.1:3057318-3664758 GCA_018152965.1 Scaptomyza pallida | reverse complement strand
AAACTTAAGTTTAAGTAAATTAAGTAGATTTAAATGCAGTTGTAATTAAGAGCGTAAAACAAGACTTTTGATGTATAACATTTGAAAATCGGTTGAGTTTCGATGAATATATGACAACGGAAGATCTGGTCCCCAGGACCCCAAGCTGATTATTGGTCACAAAAATATATATATCAAATCACCAAAAGAATATGAACGAAAAATGTAATTGTTTTAGTGGTGCACTCAAGGAATAAGGCTGCAGTCGTAAAATAAAATTTTCCTACTCAAGATTGCACATAAGTGAATAATTACGAAACTTTTTTGGATAATTTGCATAAAATTTTGGTATGTGCTCAGTTAGTTAAGTGCAAATATGTAAGACCACATGAGATGCACAAATAGTTGCCACACTCGCACTGCATTAAAAAGGAATTTTCATCTTCTTGCCGGCAAGTTGCATAGACTGCAAGTGCGAAGCAATTGCCTTTACATATATAGGAGTGTACAAGCACAGTAGCGAAACCAAAAATATTTACATAGGGCTAAATGAATGTGGTCAAAAAAATTAATATATACATATAGTACATAAAGCAAGTTTACTGTCAAGGCAGACTTATATTTATGTAATGACAGATGTGACATATTGGGCCTGTTGTCAAAATGAAATTAATCTAACAAAACGTGCTCTAAAATATTTTTTATTTCATGTTAAAAAAAAAGTCACATTAAGCATTAAGAATTTACCACGAACGATATGGACAAATCGCAATCTACTATGGCCGTCAATTGCCACAAACGCAGATTCAAGAATCCAAATGAACTATATCTTGCACAGAAGAATCAGCAGTTAATAAACATACCTACTAAAAGGAGCCGTGAGATGATAAATTACAATGCCGTTGCGTTACCAGGCAAAAATAATGGTTGGGATTTATATACAGAATGAGTCCACTGTATAATAACATATTTTCGCTTGCAGGTCGTCAGTCAATAGGAAAATCCCAATCATTCTTTAGGAATATTCCTGATAGTCACCGCATGTTGCATGTGCGAGACTTAGGTATAGAAGTTGGCCACCATGACGTCTTTGAGCATTTCTGTAGATTTGGAAGTTTGAAACGTGTCACTGTACGTCAACGCACCGAGCACTACAAGTATGCGTCAATACTCTATACATCCGATGAGTCCGCAAAATTAGCGATAGCCGCTAATCCGCACAATTTGCGCGGCAGACAATACTATTGTTACAAAGCTGGAGCTGTGCCCAAAACAAACTTTCAAAGAAACCGAAGCACACCCATACAAATCAATTCTTACCAGAATAGGCTTGGTATTAGCCTCCGTCAATATGTATACTGTCCGACAAGCTCACCGGAGCCAAGCACCCTTAAAGCAAAGCAAATCGTTCGGAGTTTAACTCGGCTGCCGCAAGCTTCCGTGGCTCTGCTACACTACCTGTTTAAAGGGGAAACGACTGTCATTAAGACATATCAGAATTTAAGCTATAAAAGACTAGTGTCCAACGTCTACAGGAACTTCAACTTCGTAAGACATAGTTACACAAATTTTGCGGTCCACCAAAAACAAAATAGGCAATACGAAGAGGTGCCAATCGAAGCTAAGGTTACTTTGACAGCCATCGCCTATGCAGACTTACGAGATAGGCCTGATCTTTTATCGTTTCACTACACTGTGGATTAGAGAGACTGATTCTATGTAACAAAGCATTAGCGGCCAGGGCTGCTTTGTATTGATATTAAAAAATTAAAAAAAATAAAATATCCTTTAAATTGCTTTGTTCACAACAAGCATTGCATCCGATCCGCTCCTGGTCAAGTGATATGGTTATACGTTTGTGTAATGCTGATGGGGCTCGTTTGGTGTGCTGGCAGGCAAGTGAAGCCATATAATTTGAGCATCATGTTGATGCACTTATCAGTGCGATGCTGCTCTTGGCAAGCATGAAACTACAATAGATAAACATCAGGAGGCAAAAGAAACTGCATTATGTTTGCTTAAAACATTACAGGGCGCACACAGTGTTGTGCGAGCAAATGCAGCAGCATTCGATATGACACTTGCATCTTTATCCTTATTCAACGATGGATTATTAAAACATTCAGTGGCTTCTCATATCCATTGTGTTCGTTGTGATGGGAAGTCAGAAAAAGTGTGTTTTATTTTAACCAACGCCATTTACTTTGATTGCTTTTGGACAGCGCGTTGTATGATTGTTTTTGCTGCACTTTCTGGCATTAGGGACTAGGGCGGAACTAAAGCACTCAAGTGGAGCGTGCGACTCGCGCTGGACTTGGCAAAATTGATTTGTGCACGTGTGCTGTTAGCTAATGAGCCGAGAAGGGCATTGCTCCAAGGAATACCGTGACAAACACACTCAAACACACGTACAAACAATATGATGCACATGGATTGCATCGAAAGACATTGCACAATTGTCGCTGACATTGCAATGTTGGAGCTAAAATCTGGTACTTGACAACTGAGAGCGCGCACAGTTAACTGACAGGACAACGGTCGCAGCTGTTTGCTCCAGTTCGCTTAATTAACAACATTACAGCATTAACACATACACTAAAACAAGAATAACAAGTAAGAAGGCTCTAGTCGATAAATACCGACTAGGACATACCCTTAACCCCATATGTAATCCGTACAGTCATTTTTGTGTATTTACCTAGTGCACAATATGACCAAACTTCAAACTACGATATCTCCGGTGTTTTTTAACCGATTTTGATCAAATTTTTTGTAAATGTTCATTATTTCGTTCATAGTTTCAAACCTCATTTTCACAATTTTGAAATTCTAGTTTTTTTTGTTATCGATCACATGTGTATATCAGAAACCAGAAGTGTTATCGATAATCCGAAACAAACTTGATCTGCTTATGGTATAGGAGAGTTTAAGTTTCAAGTTTGAAGTCTCTAGCTCTTATAGTCTCTGAGATCTAAGCGTTCATACAGACAGACAGACAGACGGACAGACAGACGGACAGACAGACATGGCTAGATCGACTCGGCTGTCGATGCTGATCAAGAATATATATACTTTATAGGGTCGGAGAGGCTTCCTTCTGTCTGTTACATACATTTGCACAAATTTACCCATTTTATGGGTTAAGGGTATAAAAATTGATGAGATTGTGCTAGTTTTCCGCATTTAAGATACATTTTACATAACAAACCACTTTATTTGCAACTAAATAAGCAGGTGTATAACAAAAGCTAAAAAAAATTGCAGTTCTTGTTAGGTTAAATATATAATCTTTTACAAGAAAAATTTGGTTTATTTTCGATTTTCCATGTAACTTAGCATTCAACTCATCGATGTTTCAGCTTAATGCACTGGGCTTGCCATAAACATTGTATGCGTGTGTCAATTGGTGCAGTCGTGCATCCCAAATTGCTGTCGGGCTGACTCCATTCAATGCTGGGCTGGGCCGGACATCCGAACCGCTGGTTAAGACGCGCCCAGGATGTGCCGCTTAATGTGTTTGCTAAAGCCAAAGACATCACCTAGACTACAGTCATTAAACAGTATGTGGGTTGAATGTGTTTTTGGAAAACAGCGGAAACGCGAACTCACAATTGGTGTTCTTTTAAGGAAAAGCCACAAATGCATGCATTATATTGAAATATTATTTGGAAGCGTCGAATCTATAAATTTAGAATTTCTCTGTCTCAAAATTTCCAAGCAATGACAAAGCAAATTAATATTTAATTCAAAATGCTTTCAGCGTTATAAGTTATGTAGATGGTTTACGCAAAAAACGATTCCGATTTCTGCTAGTTTGTAGGGAGAACCAAAGAGAGTTACAAATTGTTAAAATAGTAAAGATTTATAGTGGCCAGCAGCGTCGTTTTTAAAAGTTTACGGCGGCATTTAAGCCCTTTATTTCTTTATTTTGCCAAAGCAAGGGCACCTGCTGATAGTTGAAAACACTTTTTGTAGCTGTTTGGCAGGCAAGGACTAATCTGTTAATTTATGTTAAAAAGTTTGGAAAGTTTTGAAGCGCTCAGTAAAACAAAATGCAATAAATTATTAAGAAGATTTTCACACTGCAAAGGTAAGATGAAAAGGGTGCAGTTTAAACAAGATGAGTTGTGGTTGGCTTTGATTTCGCCACTAAGGTGCAACAATGACAAAAATAATTCAGCCAGCAAAGGCAAAAGGCAAAACTTACACACAAAAGATAAACATGCATGACGTCGAGTCATCTCATCGCCTTTCATGGCACGTGCCCAATTTTAAAGTGGCTAACGAAAAGTTAAAATGTTCTTATGCATAAGTGATGTTGCGCCACATTCTTTCATTCGAGTCTGTGACTTTTGCTTTTGGTCTTCACCCTGGCGACAAAGCACTCACGAAGTACCCGCATTGCAGTTGTTTCGCCTTCCGTTTTTTGGCTGCGGCATGAAAACTTAATGCCGTAATTAACTGTTTGCGTTTGCGCTTACAGGCCGCGACAGCAAATTAAATGGCGCGCATATCGCGTATACGCAGCGCCTGGCGAAAGCTTCAACTTCCAAAAGAGCGTGACCCACTTACGGCAGCATCTACAGCCAGCCTGAACTCAGGCCGGCCCCTTAAAGTCTCACTTATGAAAAGGCCACGGCATTAAAAAACAAATAAAGAAACTCTCATATATTCCGAGCCTCACAAATTAGTTTCCAGGTTAAAATGCACTATTACCATTAGCTTAAATCAGTTTTTTCTAAGGTGTTGCATGTGAAAACGAGTTGATTTTAACGAAGCTTTCATTACTTTATTAATTTTTTGCTTTGTATTGAGTAACCAACCGTGTAACTTTTGCAAAGTTAAAGCAACGCAAAGAAATTAAGCGCACTTTGACTGTCAAAATCAAGGAAATAGCTATAATAACGTTTGAACTCGAATTTCCGCTTATACAAATCTACTTGGATGACTTTGCGAAAAATCATTTACAGGCGCGATTCCATTTCCGCCCTTTTAACACCATTAAAACGCTGAAATTGAAAATCTACTAAATGAGTTTAGCTTTTAGGGCAAGGTCCTGCCTTTGCTTTGCTAATCTTGTAATTGTCAGCTGCAATTGCTTGCCCTAATGCATTTTTTTTTTATGCTTATTTTTAGTCGCTTTATGTTTGTCCTTCTAAATGCCTGTCAACCTGTCAGTCACTTTGCTCACTAAAAGTGAAGTAAACACTGTATTTATGGAGGGCATAACATACATACATCCACGGACTTGCACAAAGTGACTTGTTCGGCCACTCAGACGTTTTCCCCACTTGTGGCATTGCAATTTAAAGACTGCGGTTCTTCAAGTATACTTTCGCCGAATGATGACACTTAAGTTTATAAGGAGCTCACATATGGTACCTCTGTAATTGTGAAGTGTTTTCCATGGCTACACATCAAATTAAGCAACTTCAATTGCTTAGAACATACAAGAAAGAAAAAACAGTTTGGATCCGCTTTATATAGATTCATAAACATATATACATACATATATTTGAAACATAAGCTACATTTAATTAAACAAATATTTTAATTAATATTGGTCTGGCAGCACATTTATAATTATTTCGCCGGCCCATTGACATTTTTGATTTCCGGCGCAGTTTCCATCGCATTTACCGGCAGCGCAATGGTAGTCTTGCAACAGAATTTTATTATTTGTTGTACCAATATATTAGCAAGAATATGCATGGCTTACTATTTCCGGATCACTTTCAGGGCAAAGTCGCTAAGTTTGGTCTATTTTAATACAATGTTGACGAAACGACAAATTTTTATCATTTTTTTTTAATTATATTTTTTCTTGCTAGCGTACAGAACGTCTTTTTATACCCTTAGCCCGTAAAATAGGTAAAGAAGGGTCTAATGGTTTTGTGCAAATGTAAGTAATAGGCAGAAGGAAGCATCTCCGACCCTATAAAGTATATATATTCTTGATCAACAGCCGAGTCGAAATAGAGAATAGAGCTAGGGACTTCAAACTTGAAACTTATGTTCTCCTATACCATAAGCAGAGACAATTTGCTTTAAATCATCGATAACACTTCCGGTTTGCGATATACACATGCGATCGATAACAAAAACATCTTGAATTTCAAAACTGTGAAAAAGAGGTTTTAAGCTATGGGTAATGAACATTTTAACAAACTTGGCCAAGAAACACCGGAGATATCGCGGTTTGAAGTTTGGTCATGTTGGGCACTGGGTAAATAAACACAAATGAATATACGGTTAAGGGTATTTTCTAGTCGGGATGGTTCGATTAGAGCCTTCTTACTTGCTATGCATGCCGTTTTCAGCTGATAAGATATGCAAGCAGTGCGCAGCTGCGATCAGACAGCGTGCGCAAAAAATTGTACTAATTTTAAGCGACTTCTCATTTTGCGCACGCCCTGTTTTACAGATATGACTTGTATCATTAAGCTATCCGCTAACGGTGTGCAAAATTACATTGACTCGAAATGTATAAATTGCCAGCGCTACTGAGTCAGACACAAAATCAGTAAATAAGCTCAAGCTTACGCGTAAAGGCACAACTACACTCAATAACATTTAATAAACTTGAACAGAATGGGTTGCAAAGCTTGTGGAACCAGTAAGTAGAACTATAAAAGCTGATGAATTAAGTATTAACCATATTCTCCACATAGATTGTCAGTGCTCGGCAACCAAATGTGGCGACAACTGCTCTTGCAGTCAGCAATGCCAGTGCTCCTGCAAAAACGGACCTAAGGACAAATGCTGTTCTACCAAAAATTAAAAATTACTTATATGCATTAATCGATCAGTTAAATTATGTTTTAAAATAAAATAATTAAACTAAATAAAGGCTTTTACCATATACCCGTAGACACACAAGAAAAACTCATGTAAATAATGTTAAAAAACAAATCTTTATTGGCCATTTTGACAAGAATAGTTCTTTAGTTCTTTCAATTCGTATATTGCTTACATTTAAAAACTTCCATTCATATCATTTATTTTGCACATTTAAGAAACATTTCCCAATATCAATGTATGTGGTTTTGTAGAGCATGCAATAATGTAGTGTCTACTCGTGTATGTATGTGTGGGAATGTGTGCATGAGTTTAAGATTAAAACATTTAAAATTTCAAAATTGTACGTCAACACGAACACACATAAAGAGTTTGTCGTTGCTCAAATTGAGTTTGCTTTAACAGCTGCACAAAAAATGTGTAATTAACTTCTTTTAATTTTCTCATATATAATAATATATAATTTGCATTTATTTATTGATTAAATTGTGTTTCTTATAGGTATAATAAAATTCTTAAAGTTCACGACAAAAGCTTAGGCGTTTACACAAAAATATTTATCAATTATTTTCACTTATTGTGCTTTTGTATCCTTTGTAGGTGGCAAAAGCAACACTAATAACGCATTTGTAATGCAATGCACACTTTGTCCTAACTCAAGCTCAAATAAAATATAGTACAAGATTTGTTTGCATTTGCAGCATGGAAGCCAATTATAAAGGATTTTTACATAAAGCAATTGGTTTGTAATACGTACAAATACGTATGTAAGTAAATTTATCTAAAATAAGCACAATCGGAATACATTTGTGACCAACTTAAATATCAAAACAAACGTATAAAGTTATTATAAAACTCATAAGTTTAGATTTAACAAGTACTTAACTATCTAATCTAAATCCTCATTCTGCAATGTAATTCATTTTAATTCATAATTTCGTTACAAATATTAACAAAACCAACGTCGCGTTTAAAAATTTAAAAAACGCTTTTCACACATGCCGATGCGTAACAAATAGTTTATGCATATTAAGGACAAAAAAAAATTATGAAGTCACCATTAGCAATTGATAAGGCACAGAAAACAATAACAATTAAAAAAATATTATTTTGGTTTTATGTGTATTCTGGAGGTGTTTTGTGTTGAAGTGCCGCAATATGCATGCATTGCTCTTGTCGTTTTTGATGGTTCGTTTTTGGCGATTTCACAAATGCTGCAAAAATAATTTGAAAAAAAGATTTTTAGTATTAAACGCAAAACATATTATCTTAGAGAGTTAACCACATATTACACTTAGAGTTGCATTTTCTTCAAGAAATTTAATTTCATAAATCCGTTTTGTTTATTTGTATTTACTTGAATTCTTGTATTATATAGCTATGTATATATTTATACATATAAATATAGCTGATTCTTTGTGTAAATTCGTATACATTCCATTCCTCCGTTGAAACTAAAATCCAGTATATTAGTCTTTCAAAAGCGTTCGGACTTTCCGTGCCACTTAACATTGAAACCAACTCGTTCACTATAGACGCAATTCATAAACATTCAATATTCATATGTATATGTTCATATGTAATTTAAATACATACAAAGCACAAAGTGTCATTTTACTTTTAAAAGTTTATATAACAATAAATTCGATTAACATTAAAATTGGTTAAATAACTTTTTATAAAATGTGTAAACACTTATAATTTTTTTAAGCCTTGTACTTGTTACTAACTATAACAATTATAGTCATCTGTATGTGTGTATTAGTGTGTATGTGTATGTATTTTAAGCTAACATAGATAACAACTTTTTTTTTGCTACAAATTGAAGATCACAACCAGATATTTTTATTTTACTGAATATATGTATGTATATGTAGGCTAACCAACAAACTTTTTAAAACAAACCAGCTAAAAATTAACTGAATACATACCAAAATTAAAAGACATGCCACAACGATGCATTCCAAATATGTAAATGTAATTTTATGTTAAACGTTTGATAGGTTTAAAAGTCGAAGTTTCCTATTGTTGTAAATTGTAGTGGAGTACAGTAAACATCTAATGGACGTCGATAATAGCGGCAAATTCTTGCAAATATTTTTAGGATTTTTGTTGTTTATATTTAACATTTGACGCATGTATTTTGATTATACATTTTTTATATGTATATATGTAAATATATAATATATCAACATTAAGATGTGTATATATTTTTTTATTGTGCTTATAGCTTATATACATCAAAATTCTGCATCGTATCAAAGTCCGCCATGGGAAAATCACTACCACTAAAATTGGAACAAATATAAAAAGAAAACATAATTATTTAAATAAAAACATATAGAAAAATAAATATATTGTATGAGCTATTTAAAAATACATGTTTGATGAGTAAAATGATGTTAGTAGGGAATCAATTGAAAAATGTGCTTAATTAAATGAGTTTCGTCAAATTTATGAGCCGATGTACTGCCTAGGAAAGTAAATATTGGAAATGTATAATCAAAATACTCAGATAAACAATTGTTTACCACGTATCCCCCGTGTATTTATAGGGTTTGTGTTATTGTGTGTCCCAATTTAGTAATAACAATAACATCAAATTTATACGTGACTGTAAGAACAATTACGAACAGACATCAAGAGCAATATGAAAAAAGCGCATGCAAAAAACTTGTTTATTGAATATTTATATAATTCCAATGAAGCCCCAAAATTTGCTTGTAAACTGTTGTTCTGAATTGTTCTTTTG
Organism: Scaptomyza pallida; assembly: GCA_018152965.1. Classification (NCBI taxonomy): domain Eukaryota; kingdom Metazoa; phylum Arthropoda; class Insecta; order Diptera; family Drosophilidae; genus Scaptomyza; species Scaptomyza pallida. The sequence goes on along the minus strand of JAECXP010000260.1, from coordinate 3,655,229 downwards.
CATTTACAAATGCATGATGGTGCTATTCTGCAAGCTGCGGTTAATTAAAAATTAGAAAAATATAGAATTTTATTAGATATTAATTTGATTCTGCATATAACATATTTGCGGCTGCTGAAAAGCTTAAAAAGATAGCAATACTTTGAAGTAAGAAGAGTTTATAAATAAAAATAAAACTGTATATTTATATTTATTAAATGCAACAACCCTATTTTATTGAGTCAGCGACCTATTCAGGTTGAGTAGTTAGTAACGTTTGCGAGAGCGGATATCAAATGAGTGTGAAGAGATTTGCAAGTGACAAAAGGCGAATGACATGTGTATGTAATGCATAGGCGCAAAAGGGCGGTGCATGGTAATTTTAGCAATATGGTCGCGCTATTAGATCTGTGGCTGTACATACAGCAATCAATGCTTGCTTTGGTGTACACAAATTATTTATAAAAAAAAAAATAAAAAAAAAAGGTTGGATACAGCGCATATCGAATTATTGTTTTGTTCATTTGTTTGATTTGCTGGGTGATATTGATGCATTTGCGATTTGTACGTAAATGTATTGATATATATATAGGTATCAAACAATACCTTTCGGTAAGAGGCACAGCCCAAACTAGACCACAATAAGTAAGTACTCAATATTGGACCGTTTGATTATAAGGCGATGGCACGGCATATGCTGATTTAGTGGGCATCATCCACTGAGCTTCTTGCCCATTGGCGCACACATTGAATATGGTGTGAGTTATCTGATCGATAATGGGATCGTCGGGCGCTGTATTGTTGACTAAGTTCTCAAGCTCACGAGCCACAGAGCTATCATCTGAATCTGAATCATCCCTGTTATAGGATGTGGTTGCGACGCTCGATGGGTTATAAAACATGATGCCACTACGAGGAGAATAACTGGACGGCACCACAACGAGAGTTGGCAAATAAATTAAAATTTATGCATATAAGTAGAAAATGAAAATAAACAAAAAGTACAAGTAAGTGAGACTGTTTTTACCACCTCTGCGTACCACAAGATTTGTTTTATTATTATTAATATTAGTTTTATTATAATTTAACTTAAAGCAAAACCAATAGTTAAAACACAACAAAGCAACGATATACGCAAACAAATCTGTTTTGATTTAAATGAATTCAAGAATCGTTTTTGGTACAGCTTTGTTTGGTTTTTTAAAACGCCTTTCGCTTTCAAAGTATTGCAATCTGATTAAGCCCTTAAAAACGGTTGGAAACCAAATAAAGGTAAGTAACCAAACAATAATTGTACAGTTTAACTGCAAAAAGACTAAAAAAAAATAAAAACTCCAAGCCAAAGGGGGTTTTGAAGTTTTATATCAGGGCTGGATGCTCGAAATTAGATATGTCCTGATTAAACAGGAGCGACGAAAAAAACAAATAAATTAGAAGTCGTTAAGAGGCAGTTGATGTTGAAGCCGACCATGCAAAAACTTACTTTCCCATTGACATGCTATCCTGCGGCGGTGACTGCATAGGATGGTGAGGCGTGCCACTAATAGAGCCTGTATCCCCACTGGTACGCACCTGCACACGTATCGTGCTTGGGACATATCCGTCGACGCGGGGCGTTGGTTCTATTTTATAAAAAACTTAATGTTAGTAAGTGTGACCGTTTAAAAAAAAAAAACAGTGTAAAAGTGATTTAATCGATAACACTAGTTGCAATTTAGTCAAGTGGACTATTGTCGTTTGTTTTGAATAATTATTGTTTTCGAAAAAATCATCTCTTTGTCAAAATAAAACATAAAATTGTATTGTTGGCACATTGCCGTACCGGGCCGCTGCGTATAAAAGTCGCCAAAGGCAAGGTCGCGATCCATCGGTTGTACATTTACATCGGTTGGATGCAAACAACGCAGCATATCCAGATCACGGATGCGATCGGCTAAATTGAGTATTTGAAAATCGCGTGCAGTCCACGGCGAAAGCATCGTCACCGAACCACATTCATTCATATAAGCAATGGTAACGCCGCCTATCGAAGGTATTTACGAAAAGAAAAACTTTAACAATGCCGAGTGTTTTGGGCCAGACTTCCAAAAAAAAGATAACATACCCAGTTCACTGTCGGAGAAACGCAACAAAAATGTGCCAATTCCAGTATTTGCACGCAATAAATCATCCTGGGCTTTGGCCTTGTTTATAAATCCAGTAATACGTCCTGCTTTCCACATGGATAGCAAATGGTCTTTGGTCAGTTTCATAATGGCAAAAAACCATTCCCAAAAGGTGAAAGTGCGATCAGGTAAGGGCTCCTTACAAAATTGATTCCATGAAATGTACTCGTTGCGCTCACCGGCGATATTATCGCGCTGCAGCTTTTCGACTAAATATTAAGGCATATTCCATGAACTTTGATTTAAAAACATTTGCTCACATTACTCACAAAGAAATTCCAAATTCTCCGAGGTGAGGGCGCGCTGCGTGCAGGAACCAAATTTGGTGTTGAGTGCGACAGACAGCTGACACCAGGTAACGCGATCGGTGACCACAAACGGATCACGTACAATATCTGCAAATGCATTGTCCCAGGTAATGGTGGCCCAAGATTGTGGCTCCTGGTTACCATGCACAATGACCACCACGGGCAGCGAAAGAGTCCAAACGCGTATTTGATAGTCATTCACGGTAGTCGTTGCATAAAAAAATAGTGCAAACTTTTCGTCCATTACGCTCTCCGTGCCCTTCTTCTCTGCGCGCTTAATCTTTTTCAGCTGCATGTTCCTAAAGCTGGCGGAAAAGACATGGTTACTTTGCTGGTACTCCATGGTGCTAGAACAGTTTTGTATTTCGCCAGACGACTGTCCTGCCAGGCTGCTATTAGTAACATCCATGTGTGTACCGCGTGTTACGAAACGCTGTGCCTGCAACTCTAAAGATGAACAAAGTTTGAGAATATTAATATTAATTATTATTTTAAACATTGGAGATAGTAATAGTATGCTTGTATCTCGATTTCATTGTTAATACCTGACATTATAATGCATTCAACTGTTGGCGGATTCATATGTATGCCCAGTTGTGAGCCCAGCAGCCAACGCACGGAGGCGGCGAATCGTGTATTTGTCTTCATCACCTGCGGTGGCTGTTTGTCCACAATGAATGCAGAGCACACAAGATTTTTTTGAGCCACCTGCACCTGGTCGAGCAGACACGTAAGGTCTGGATCCTCGTTCATTAAACGAACTAAGAGCGTCTCCTTAACCGCAGACAGCAGGTGGGTCACAAAAGATTCAAGCAGCTCAAAGCAACGCTGTATGTCATCCAACATATTCTCGCTAAACTGAGCTCCATTGCCAGCCAGCGCCTGCTGTCGTCTCCAATTTTTAAGTTCCGTTATAACCAAATCCTGTAAAGTTTCGTAGTACATGAAGCTTCGTCGCAGCCTGCCCACCAGTGAGGTCTTCTCCTCAATCAGCTGTTTGAATAGCATCTCCGCATCGGGAGAGTTGGGTGCGTTGAGCATATAGCGATATCTCTGAACCAAACCTTTAAGACTCTCAGAGCATGTGCTGAACTCGTTGAAGCTTGCGACAATCTGATGATGCACTTCGTACAATTCGACTTTAGGTGTAACCATCGCAACTGGCGTTGCATTCCCAGCCATGTTGTGCATAATGCTGCCAGCCGACATGCCTGCTGCCACTGGAGATGTTCCGGTACCGGCAACGCCTAATAATTCACTGGCATCTACATAGCCACCATTCATGCCAACGGCAGCTGCAGCAGCCGCAGCAGCAGCTGCATTATTCATGTTATATGTATTAAGTGGCATCGATGGGCCCGCAGCGGCAACGGCAACGCTCTTCTCGGCGGCTAACTGCAACTCCTTTTGCAGGCCGCTGCGCAGATGTGTATAAAGCTCGAGTGCGGGGGTGCGTTGAATCAGCGCACAGAGCTCAACAAGGCGGTATTTAAGCACCTGATCGCTGGCACGCGTCGATAGTAGTTTCTGCTGCAGATCCTCGATAAACTTAAGCGCAACTCGCTCCAACTGATTTGATGAATTAGGTGTTATCTGCTCGGACCTGTGTTTTAAGATAAAAAAAATAGTGACAGACGTTAGTAGAGAATCACTTGACCAGTATAAAATGCAATTACCAAGACTATTTATTGTTTGTCATTTTATTAATAAATACAATAAATCGCAATGCCTATATATTCGGTACGCCTTTGTCGAAACATTATTTTCGTGCTGTTTGGACTTTTATATTTTTATTTCATAAACATACTTGTCGTATGCGTTTTTTGATCAATGTCTTTAAGAGCACAAAGCAAACCTATTTTTGAGTAAATACGTTAGGTTACACCCACTCAACAAGCATAAAATGGCCACTGCACTTTTTGAGGACGACTACTCACATTATTCTGTCTTCAATCCAGGGCGCCAAGCAGAGACGCAGGTCATACAGACCCTTCTTATTGTAGTAAGCCGCCATGCGCTGCTCGCAGTCGGCGTGGCTCGAGATGCGCTTCCACAGACTCATGCTGCTCATATGGTATTTGTATTGGATGAGTATGGAGATGTGGGATGTTAGCGAGAGCGATGCTGCTGTTACTATTGCAGCAGCAGGATGCAATGACAGGGATACGGCTGACAATGTGATTTTTGGCCAGTGCTGTGACTTTTGTTTCTATCTCTATTTTTTAGTGAATTTTTATAGTTTATTTATCATGCAATTGGTATTAAATGCATTTTAGCAGCTCTAGCAACTTGGTGGTGGCGGCGGCGATGACCTAGCCAAGGTCCAGCTGCTGATTTCCACAAGCAAATGAGAGGTTGGATTCGTCCATAAAATGCACAAGCACAAACGGAATGTTATGTATATATGCTTATGGATACAAAACTATAAATAAAATATTGATAGACATAAGCATATAAGTGGCAAGGATTACATGAGAGCAAAATATATATATGTTTATTTATAAATGTATGTATATGTATGTGTGCATGTGTGCATGTGTGTGTGTGTGTGACGGTCGATTGTGTGTAACTAACACTGACTGCATTTGAACATAACAACAGGTGAATTGCAATGTAATAATTGTGTGTAAATGGCAGTAAATACAATGTAAATGGTTTGATTTCCGAACTAAATTTACCTATATATGTACATAATGCCCATTTTAATTGCAATTTTAAATTCTTGCTTATTGGTTTCGACTTTGGAAGTGTACAGTGATCGAGTGCGGTAGAGCCATGTGCTAACATAAGAAGTTAAACTATGTTACATACATATATACTGTCGAAAGGCAAACAAGCAAATCATTACAGTGAGAAACAAACATAGCTGAGGCACAACTAAAGGTTAATTCAAGACACTTAATAACTTGTTGGGTTGGGACAGACAGGTGTATCAATATATTGTACGTTAAGCATTGCTTGCACTTGCAAACAAACATAATAGCAGGTATTTGCGACTTTGAGATACTTTTCATTTCCGTCATGTGTGGGACAACAAAAAAAAAAACGATCTCCAGCAAAAAAACAAACAACACTGCAGAGAAGACCAAACAACAACAATCCCCGGTTATAGCCCGTATACCACGATACAGTAACCGATGTCCATTTGTTTGCTTTTGTGGTCGATACGCTAATTTTCGTAGTTCGCTTGAAAACAAGGGACTCCGAGAACCTCGCACATATAGCAAATATGAATGGCCCAAGCGCAGCAGCAGCTACACGAGAGATCACCAAACAAGCCAAACCAGTCGAACCAGGCTCAAAAAGAGAGCAGTTAGCTAGTAACGAAAATTTGATAAAAATCAAAATACACACACAAAACATAACATAACAAATACAAAAGGTAATGCATCACGAAATAGAGATGTGAGCGTGTTGTGTCCGAATACCATTCCCGGTAACTCCCGTAGACGAATTATTGTTTGTAAACACGCTAAATACCATACCTGTTAAATTGCGATTACAATTACTAATCAATTAAATTACTTTTGAAAAGTAGACGTAGTGACTATATAGTTCGCTAGTAGAAATTCATGATTATATAATGATTACGATTACAAAAAATCAAAAATAATCTGAAACTATCACAAATTATCAAAATAATCAAAAATAATCAAAAATAATCAGAAATAATCAAATTGATTATTTTTGATTATTTTCGAAAATAATAAAAATAATCAATAATAATCAAATAATCAATGTAATCATTATATAGTTGTGTAAAACCAAAAATAGTCGTAATGTAATGACTACTTCAACTTTTCAACTAAAATAATTTAACTACTAATGACTACAATTAGTAATCACTACTTAACAGGTATGCTTAATACCTTGGCTTACATTATGACTGGGTTTTGTTTTTATTCTCTAATGTTTGTAATTAGTTTGTTCATCGCTTTAGCTATTTCTTACTTTTTCGGGAACCGGTGCCATCTCTATTTAAACATCCCAGCAATAGGGACAGCAACAAAAACAGGTCAAGCCCTGTTTTACCTGCTACAGTACACTAAAACTGATGCCAATCTGATCGGATGTGCAGCTCACTAACGAAGCCACGGGACCGACCGCTTAGGTAGCCACACATTTTGTTCAGTCTACGTTTTTTCGTCGTTTTCTAATATCATGTCGATTTTGCTGTCGTATTTAGCAACTAAAATGTAGTTCAAGGCTGCTTCTGAGCTTCATAATCCAGACCCAAACTCAGTGTTAAAGGCCAACCGCAGCTACGCTAGATTATATTTTCCCTGGAGCTTCATGCATTTAAATATAACATTTAATTCCACCGAAATGGCTGATAGCGGCTTTGACCTTGCACTGCCTAAACACGCTTGAGGGAAGTTAATCGAAATGTTCTCTTCTTCTCCATCAAGAATCTACAAAAATACACCAGCGTCACTCGAGAAAGCCACAATCGTTTCAAATTAATACTATATTTTATGTGTTTGTTTAGAATAACATAAACTTAAAACGCACGTATCAATGTGTCCCCTCCAAATATAAACAATTTGAGCAAAATATGAGTCGCGACTAACTGCTTGAAAAACTATACCTCTGTTTTTATACTCTTTTTTTCATCTGTTGATAAGGTGTAGTATAGGTGGGAATGCAGTTGAAGTGTAAAGCATATCTAAAACTTTGAATACAGCAAAAACGAAAAAGTATACTATTTACTGTGAATTGCAAATTATTAGGAATCACCCCAAACAGTTCACTTTTGATAAGGTCCAACAATTTAGTACCGATGAATCAATTGTCACGCAAGATTAAGACGGGTGATAAACTACTCAGCAGAGTTGAGTAGCTCAGTCTTATCAATGGACTTGTTAGTAACCATTTAGATAAGTCAACAATTGAGAACAAGTGCATTAGGTTTTGAATTTTAGCTGAATTCTAATTAATCGCATGAAATCTTGGCCAAATATGTTTATGGTTTGTGTTTCCATGAAAATGCGTTATGTGAAAATTATGTTAATTTCTTTTTGGTATAGCTAGGTAAATAAAACCAAGGCTACGGGCTATTGTGCTAAACTTATAATTAGTACACGCAGTAAGCTTTACATTATAATTAAACTCGCACATTAATATTAGATGTGCGCATACATTTTGTTTGGCATCTCTGAAAGGGCGTTATTTAGCATACGACCTACAAATTTCAAAAAGAGAAGCCAACCATGGGCGAAATAAAGTTGTGCCGCTCTTTATTGGTAAACAGTTAGTAGAAAACATAACTTATCCGTAATACGTTGCTGAAAAACAAGGAGAGTGTTGTGTTAACAAAGAACCGAAACTCATGGCCAATCCACGGAATAGTGTAAATGCATCAAATGAAAAATATTTTCACATAGAGCGATATGCAATTTTATATTGACCCCAAACCAAAAAAAAAAAGAGTCCGGGAAAAATCAAGCGAACAAAAAACAAAGCAAACAAACGGAAAGACTAACGCAACAACATTAGAAAACATAATAAACTACAGAAAACAAACAAAACTTAAATTTGAAATTAAAAAGCAAAAAAAGCCACCAACTCTCACCTCAACAATACAACCACAACCCCTCATCCAAAATTTGGGCCAATATAAGAAGATTCTGTGGAGAACACAACAAAACAAATTCACATCCTCAAATCCAAACAACCAGACAACAAAGATGACAACGAAAGCTAACGCCCTCGCACAACACTGGTCTCGACTATCCAACGACCCACCTTCACTCAAGAATTCGAAACAACAAATACAGAAATAGAACACCCAATCACACACCCTCACCATCAGCCCAAGCAATAGAAGAAAACATAACCTACATCGAACTAGCCTCAGCACTCCAAACACTCAAAGGATCCACCCGGGCTAACAGAATATCCTACCAAATGATAAAAACGCTCACAAAAACAAAACGAATCACCAACCTTTAACACAATTTCAATAAACACATACCACAATCCTACAAAACCAGCCTTATCATCCCCAACTTAAACCCAAAACCGATAAAACCAAAGCCTCCTCATAAGACCCATCTCCAAACGCACCTGGCTAAAACCCTGGACAAAATAATTCTAAAAGAATCTGGTGGTTTGTCACCCAAAACAACTTCCAAACCCAAACCAATTGGCTTTAAAAGGCAAGTCGACTTCAGACAGTCTACTATACGTAGACTATCTTATAACGAAGTCCCACAAGCACACCTCACTCGTCACTCTTGACTTCTCAAGAGCCTTCGATCGAGTGGGTGTGCACACAATAATGACCAACTCGAAAAATGAAAACCGGCCCTAAAATAATAAACTACATAAAAACTTCATGACAAACAGAAAACTTATTGTACGCTCGGCCCCCACCACTCCAACTCCTTACCATTACAAAATGGCATCCCACAAGGTTCTCCCATATCCGTTATCCTCTTCCTAATAGCCTACAACAAACTTGCCGATATCATTAGTCTCCACAAAGAAATCAACTTCAACGCATACGCCGACGACTTTTCCTAATAATTAATTTTAACAAAGCAAAAACAAAAACTACAACCTGACAACATACTTCACGAGATAAACAACTGGGGTTCATACCAGGGCCTCTTTATCCCTTCCCAAATGCCACCACCTCACATATGCAAAAACAAAACGCAACTCCACCATAAGTTCCAACATCACACAAATCCCAAACGTTACCTCCTCAAAATTCTTGGCATAACCATCACAAAAAACTACAAATGGAACACCCACATCAACAATCTCCACCATCCCTCACCCAAAAACTAAACATAATAAAATGCTTAGCCAGTCAAAAATTTAACTGTGACACAACAACACTTCTAAGCATCACCAAAGCCTCCTAATTAGTAAAATCGACTACGGCCTCTTCCTTTATGGACACGCCCCAAAATCTACCTAAACAAGTTAAAAACACAATACAACGCCGGCATACGCCTAGCCCTCGGAGCATACCACCCACCCCCATCAACAACCTACTCCACGAAGCCAACATCCCAACAATAGAACTAAGACGAGACCTGCAAACGCAAAACTTTACAAAACCCTCATAAACCCACTAATACGCCACTTCACAAATTTATTAAGCCCCGTAAACACAAAAAAAAAACACCTATCATAGACATCGCAATTAACCTATGCACAAAACTCAATCTACCCTACAGACCACAAAAACCCCCAAAGACAAGCCCCTTGGAACATCGACAACTACATGACATTACACTACAACGACACAAAAACAATCAACACCACCTGAGACATACCGCAAACTCTTCAACACTCAAAAACACCTGAAAAACTACAGCTTTATATACACAGACGGCTCTAAAATAAACGATACAGTTACATACGCCATAACAACTGAAACCAACATCCTCAAATTCGGCATGCTACCACATTTCTCCTCCACCCTCACCGCTGAAACAATAGGAATCTGGAAGCCATTAAACACATCAAAAACAAACCAGGAAAATTCATTATTTGCTCCGACTCTCATCCACATTAAACGCAGTAAAAACCCGAACAACAACAACACCTACCCAAACAGCATTAGATCCCAAATCCTTTCCCTAGCCCCCAAAATAAAATTAATGTGGATTCCTGGACACACAGGAATAACAGGTAACGAGCTGGCCGACAAAACAGCAAAAACAGCAAACAAAATGCCCTAATCCTACCCCAAACATAAACCCAACAGACATAAATAGGTACCTTAAACAAATATTCGAAACGCAACATAAAGGTAACATCGCAAACTGCAGCCAATGGTACCGTACCTCAAACCAAACAACACACACATCCATGACTACCTCAACACACTAAAACTAAACAGACTCGACCAAACCAAAATTATCAGACTCGACTGGGACACACAAAACGACACACCAACACTACCTTAACACCAACATACCACCATCCTGCCCTTTCTGCCACGACAACAACGCACCCACCATCCCACACCTACTACAATCATGCCCTGCGCTCACGCCACTGATCCAAAAAACATTCAACAACACAAACCCTATCGACATCCTCAGCAACCTCAACTCAACCAACCTACCCAAAATCTTATCCTTCCTAAAAACATCCAACATCTACCACCAAATATAAAAACAAACAAAAATATATACAACAACAATGTAAACAAATAATGTAAATATGTAAAAATGTAAATAATAATAATATTAATTATTAATAATAAACCTAAATTAAGAAAGCTCACATAGCCAAAGGCCTCGTAGCCAGTGCTATTACCAAATAGTTAGTCTTAGTTTTTTAAATTAGCCTAACTCTAATAATAATAATAATAATAATAATATTGACTATTTGGTTAACACTTTCAAAAGTAAATAATAAAAAAATAATATAAATTAAATCTTTGTCACAACAGTGACCTCTGAAAGCTACATTTCTTAATGGGCTAACTGTTTAGCATTGAAGTAGATATTTTGAACTAAATTCGAGGAATTATGTATATTGCTTAACGCTAGCAGTTTATATATTCAAACAATGCTTAGTCGCTTCATGGGTAAAATTAAACTACTCAATCGACTTTTACCAGTTTGATAAACTGTTATGTGCATTGCTTACTTTCGAAGTGACTCTCGTCTAGAGCACTCGTATTTTAATACTTTTTATTGCTTTATTTTATGAAATTGATCACCATATTTACACAGGCCGCCGGTATCTGCTCAAACTACTTAATTAGTATCACGTGCTATTTTAACCAAAAACAAAAAAAAAAACAAGAAAATTCAAATGTGTATTAATAAGGCGAAAACAGGTTTACTGCCATAATGCAACCCTAATTTTTTACTCTCCAAAGAAATGGCTGTGTGTTACACAACCTTGGAAAACTAGAGCACATCTTAACCTTGAAGTGCATGGGTGCATGGGTAAAGAAAGTTGTTATAGGAGTTGCAGTGCAAAGCTCGTAAACTAGTTGAGCAACTTTTAGTTTTCTATTGACGTTGATGGCGATCTACGAAAAACCCAACGAGCGAGCGATTTGAATAGCTATCAATTAAAATTGCTGACCACATTGTAAACAACTAATTCTCACTATACATATTTTGCTTTGTATGTGCACATATATCTTCATTTGTATATGAATCTGTATCTGTTTGTACACAGTCAATACCAGCCGCACAATTCAGCCGACACAAACGCTGAAAGCAAAAAACTGGTCAAACAAAAAGTGCTTCGAAAGCGAAATATGAATGCTCACTTGCATTTTTAGACTATGAATAATGCCACTCAAAGAGCTTCACTTTTACTGATAAGGGGATCGGTTTTAGAAAAGCGAGAAGCTGACTGAAACAAAGCGAATTGAGATGTTAAGAGCTTAACTGACTTAAATGTTCGTTGAGAAATTCAGATACTTCAGGTGCCTGATGATAAAAGTCTGCGAAATAATATTCTATAAACAAATTGTAGTAAGAAAATAAGTCATGATACGCACGAATCGTTTTCCAAATGCGAATCTAGCTAAGCAAACAGATTCGTTGGCTAAACAAATACATATGTATGCACAAATTATTATGGCGGTATGGCGATAGCGTCGTTATAAGGCAAAGATAAACAAATTTTGCACATATGTATGTATAACAAGATCTAATTCTGTATGTACATAGATTCACATTTTGTTGTGTGTATAGAGAAGTTTTAAATAAGCACCGTGAAAATATCATATATTATGGATAAACACATGCTTGCAAATATATTTTTTAATATATATGCAGGAAATACATTTTTAATGCAACTAAGAGGAGAACATTTTACTGTTACAAATCAAATATATTTATAAATTGTTATTTGTTTTCAGTTGATATTATGCACAGCTTCAATGTACATACATATGCGGGCTGTAAGCACGTTAGCCAAGCACAGTAGGTACGTACATATGTACTTATTTATGTATTAATTTCTAAATATTTATTTTTGTAGAAATGTCAGCACTTATAAATATGAACATGCTGTTAGGGGATATGCACCAAGTTCTGATACCTGGATACAATTGAATTTTAAAAGGATCAAGTCTATTCCAATTTAGTAATAACTATTATCGTTTCTGATAAACCCTATATAAAACATTAATAACAAACTAAATTTGTTCCTTGATATTTAAGATTTAATTAATTTTTACATTCTCGGCTTTTGCAGTTGTTCTTTTTGCTAATTTTTTTTCTTTCTCTTTGTTTGACTGCAAATCATTTTGTGTTTTAACGATAACGCAGTTTAGAACTTTGCAATCAAACTATACATTACCATTAGAAATATAAATATGCATGTATCTATATCATATATATGTCTCTATTTACAACTCATTAAATATGTATATTATATTAAAACAATTCTTAATCACGCCTTATAAAAGCTAAGGGTATAAAAAACGTCGGCTAGAGCCAATGCAAAGTTTACTCTACATTTTTAATTTTTTAAAAGCAATACACAAATACAAACAGACACACACACACACACAAGCACACAGATGTTTATTGTTTGCCGTTTTGTGTTATTTGTTTTTTCGCTCATAAAAGTTTAATAAACGTTGTGCATGTGTAAGTGCCTGACTATATGTGAGTGTGGATGTATGTATGTATTGGGTTGGCGTTTGTATTTTTTGCTTGAAAGTAGCATTAAATGTCAAACACGCCCACTACATTGGTCCATGTACTTGGTTAAGTAATCCATTATCGCTACTTTTGTTTTCGTTTTAGAATCTGCTTTCCCCTTGTTACGTGCACAGGCAATATTACTTCAATTATTAATACGTTTATAAGCGATTATGTATTATTTAGCATTTTCCGACCTCAAATAATTCTTTAATTTTTTGCTATCTTTTTTACAGCAGCAATATTAGTAATTGTTTAAAATTCACTTGAACTGTTATATAAGTATGTATGTATGTGAATATACATGTGTGAATTGATAAGGTGTTTTACGTTTTTTACAAATAATGTGTTTACTGCGTTGCATTTTAGCTACCTTTAAAGTGTAATTGTCAAACAAAAACTAACTTAGTGTTGTGCGGAGATAACTTATCAATGCATCGATAGACGAGCGATTAAACAGCGACTGACCGCAACAATAAAAACAATAACAGAAACCTACTCCACAATAACGACTCCGACGTCATTGACACTGCCATGAGAGAGTAGTATGTGTGTATGTATGTATGTATGTACGTCCAAAATGGTAAAAAGCAGCTACGGCTAAAGCAAACGTGTGCGCAACACATTGAACGAAGAAACGAACCAAGACCAGAACAACAGAAGAAGATAAAGTGTTGAGCGGGCAAAAGGCAAGACTCGACATCAAGAAAGCAAAAGTAGCAAATGTGATTGTAAGAAAGACCAAAAGAGAGAGATAAACATAGAGAGAAATGGAAAGCGAGAGCGAGAGAGAAGGGAGCTAATATATTCACTGTTGTTTCATTCTGTTAGCTGCTATTGCACTCGAAAATTCTTTTGCTTTTGTTTTTATGATTTTTCCAAGAATTAACAACGAAACACGATTGCCATAGCGACTGCAACTGCGACATGCGCAGCCAGCAAGAAAAAGCAATAAGAAACAGGAGCTCACCAGCCAGCAAAAACAACAGAGCGTATGTACATACATATGTTTGTACATATGTACATATAGGTCTGCTCTAATAGCAACACATGATTTTGCGTGGTCAGACACACACTGCACACACGTGTGTAAATAGTTGCAGAAACACACACATGTGTATGTACATATATTTTAAAGGACACATTTTTCTAAGTTAAAAATATAGAGAATGTTGACAATATAAAAATATGGAGAAAGATCAACTTTATAACGTAATTAATTTAGTTCCTAGAACTTGCCATAACAAAACCTAAACAGAAGAAAAGTGCCCGCTGCCAACAAGGGGGAAAAAGTGCAGCAGCGCTGTCGGCATAGCTTGTAGCCCGCCCACGCACACAGCCCCCGCCATTTGCTTGTTGGTATTGTGCACGGCATACACGGAGGCCCGTGTTTTGCTCTTTTCTCTTTATTCTATTTACCTTTTAATACACAAACAGCTCCGAAGGTGTAAACAAGTACATATGCACGTATGTATGTGACTGTATTGGATTCGATGGCCCCACGAGAACTCCGACAGCAACTAAACGCATACAAGTGCAGAGCAGCACAGCGCACACGCACGCACACACATGAGAATTACGAACAGAATTTTTTCTCTTCTGTTTCTTGCTTTTAATATTTTAATATGTATTTGCAGTTTTATTTTTAAATTTTACACTCACACACACACGCTGCACAACTACACGCACTATCACTGGAGCTTTGCTGAATAATTGCTGTTAATCCTTGTCTATTTTGTCAAGTAAGGTGGACTGGCGATCAAAATCAATAAAACTAAGCGGGTTTTACTATTTACTATAGTAAATATAATATTTTTTATTAATTCGTATTTTATTTGTATCTGTGCAGCGATGCACCACCTACGCGATTGGACGCACGAACATTAATGTAACAACGATCTGTTAACTTGAATACACATCTATTTTACTCGAAATGGCACTGTAAACGTTAGAGCAGCCGCGTGGCCAGACATTCAACAGTTTATCAATTGTGTAGATATTTTAAAAACTATAAAAATATTTTTATTATGGGGTTTTATTTCTCGAAAAATGCCATTTTGATCACGTTTCAACTATCTTATCGATTTAAAAATAGTAGCGGGTTTAAATATTTTGCATGGGGGTTAAATAGTCTTTTTGACATGGCTTAAACTTATGTATTTTTCTAAGCAACATTACTGTGTCAGCCTCAGGAGAAACAGCGAGCAAAACAATGCTTTTCGATCGAAGAAACATTTGAAACTATTTTTTTTAGAAACGTGGAAATAGTATGAAGTTAATTGATTTTTCGCAAAACAAATTGTTAAATGAGTTTTACTGACAGTGTGGCAGCACTGTTCACCTGTTGTACGCAAGCAACAGCGCCAGCCGCCCACAAGGGAGCGGCCATGACTTCAACAAATCAATAGTCCCTTAATTTACATAATTTTATTTTCACTTTAATTTCTAACAACTTTGCGACACTCACCTTTACTTTTTAAAAGTTTATGTTGAGAGTTTTCTGAGTATATGCTCGTTTATGTTGAGAGTTTTCCGGGTATGCTCGTTTATAAAGAATAAGAGCCTTTAAAAGTAGGCTTAAAACAGCAAAAAATACTAACAATACCGGTGCTAAAAATGCACATATACCACATATACCCCGAGAGCTCTGTAAGGAATATGACTTAAGTATACACAAACTAATATAAATAATAAGCAACTTGTTTTTGCGCACTTATTTTGCACAGCTCAACGCGACTAGAGATGGCCGATGTGACAAAATAACCCACGAACAGCTAATCGAGATGCCACCTACAAAAAGCGCTGCCACCTAAGCAACACATGTAAAAACAGTAGTTGTCAAAGGCGCGAATTTTAAAATTATTTAAAGTTATATACCATTCTCAGATTATACAAATTTTATTGTTATATTTTTATAAAAACATGCATGTCGAAATACACATCAAATTTGCAGCTTAACAATAATAAATGCTTGCTAATTTTATTAATTGTTTTTGTGCTGTTACTCTATGTTCACAATCTACATACATACATGTACTTACACATATGAATAAATTTATTAAAAACACATTTAACAAATTTCGAATTATTTTAATTTACTTATCAATGCTTCTGTTTCTTAAAAATTTTATTTTCAATATTTATTGTCCAGGTACAAATTAAGAACCGACGTAAGTCGACAGCAAAAGGGGCTTTAAATCTGCAACTTTTTACAATGTTTATTGTTATCATTCAGCTTAAAGTATATAATCAATTACATTGAATAACCAAGGAAGCCGTTTACGTTTTCATAATAACTACCCAATTAACAACTAAAAATATCATTTAAACAAAGTTGATGCCGCATCAAAATGCTGCACTAAATCCATCTATGCTCTTGAAACATTAAACGTAGTAACAAAATCTGTGCGTTTTGTTACTATTATTCGTTTTAACTTTTTTTTTGGTGTTTATCTCTCTATGAGTACATGTTACTCCGCTGCTACGGCGCTTACTTCTCGACCCGACCACGTTTCAAGTGAGACAACTCTCGAAGCCATGCCTTGATAAGGTCATACGTTGAGAAGCTTATGCCCACGGCAATAGGCCCTTTGATCCAGTTCATACTAAGGCCCTTATAAAATCCGTTTTTAATGCCTTCCTCACTGTCAAAACAAATGAACAAAGACACGCATAGTAAGTTCAACATTATCTTAGTCTTTAAATGCTTGGCCAACGTACCGGTATATTTTTATAAGGGTCTCTAGAATTGTGGGGCAGCGCTCCTGAGTCTTGATATTAATACGCATCGTCTGCATGCGACGACGCACAATATCTAGCGGATAACTCGCTGTTTGACCGGCCGCACCTGCTGCAGCGCCAAATGTCAGGGAGATTAAGGCATTTGGTTTAGTGTTGCCAACAATTTCTAAAATTTTGTAAAAACAGTAAAATTTGTATTCAAAGGTATTTTTATAATAACGTTTAAATTGTATGCGCTACCATGATACTCTCGTTTGAGCGTCTCGTATGTGAAGAATGACGTTCCCGCATAGGGTATTACACCAAGTACTGTGGCCCAATACCCACGGAACAGCGTTCTCGGTCCCTCCTCGACCCAAATTTTTGCAAACACTTGACGCAGCGTGCGATACCCTGTGTACCTGTCCGTTACAGCCATTCGGGCACGTGCCAAATCCAGCGGATACGTCAGAGATTGCGATGTGATGCCCGCAAGCGAACCAGCCAGGAAACGACGACCCTTGGTGCTGTCATTAATAATGGACAATACTTAATATCAAAACTTTGGATACATTTACATACAAATACTTACTTAGTGCCATTTTGGTCCACTTGTAGGATGCGGCGCCACTGTTCATGGGAAGTGAACTGGATGGCAGCGTAAGGCACAATGCGAGCCATTGTCGCCGAATTGCCGCGCCACAGAGCGAAGACACCTTCTTTGACATATGTCTTTTGTAAGTATTTAAGTGAAGCTTCAAACGAAAATGGCACATCTTTGCGTATCTGGAAATTGATTTTAGTGCGATCCAGTGGAGCGATTGTTGTCTTTGCTAACGCACCAGCAGCTGCTCCAGAGATCAAACTGATGAATACGTTGTCCAGATTGTTGCGTACTAGAAGGGAAAACAGAAATTGTAGCATTAATTAATGCTTAATAATAATAATATATAATAATAATATTTATATGTTATATATCATACCTGTTAAGTAATGATTATTAATGGTAGTCATTATTAATTAGATTAGTTTTGTTTAAAAGTTGAACTAATGATTAAATTACGATTATTTTTGGTTTCACACAATTATTTAATGATTGGGATTACAAAAAATCGAAAAATAATGGAAAATTACCATAAACTATTGAAAATAATGGAAAATAATGGAAAATAGTGGTTTTATTATTTTCCATTATTTTCCATTATTTTCCATTTTTTCCATTTTTTCGACTATTTGAGACTATTTTGAGAAAAACAAATTATTTTCAACATTACATTTAATAACAACAATGTTTCTGTACGAGATCGGCTTACAAACATTGAAAATAATTTGTTTTTCTCAAAATAGTCTCAAATAGTCGAAAAAATGGAAAAAATGGAAAATAATGGAAAATAATTGAAAATAATGGAAAATATTAAAACCATTATTTTAACCATTATTTTCAATTATTTTTGATAATTTATGGTAATTTTCCATTATTTTTCGATTATTTGTAATCGTAATCATTAAATAATCATAAATTTTTCACTAGCCAACTATTTAATCACTACGACTATTTTCCAAAAATAATTTAATTGATTAGTAATTCTAATGGCAACTTAACAGGTATGATATATATTATAATAATAATATTATTAGGAATATGGTTTATATCATTATTAAAGACCATTAGGTGCTGGAAATAAAACTTTTCGAACGTTTCTAGCTTTTGTGGCATTTTTAAACAAACAAAAGTTTAGAAGCCCATTTGAGCAAGAACATAATCAACAAATAAATGTACCTTCGGTAGACTTGGCGTTTTGATCGTGACTGCCATCCGTTGAGGTCGTCGTCCCTTGAGTTCGAATTCTGTGTCCATCCTCGTCCTCCGCTGCGTCATCTGTTGTCGCTGCATTGGTACCCGAACTGGGAGTGACTGTGCTGGACAATTGACTACCTGTTGATGTAATGGACATGGCAATGTTGTGGGGTTTCTCTATAAGGCGGCTCATGGCAGACTGGCGTTGGGAAAATATAGATACAGATGTATATCGATTACAGCCCCAGTGATTATAAAAAGAAACAGGTAACGAATTATTTGCTTAATGCCTATATGCCAGCTATTTGACTGTTAATCTAGCTTAGGGAAAATTTCGCATAGCACTGCGACAGCAAGGCGTATTTAACAAGGTGGCATCGACGTCGACGTCGCGTTGCCTTACGAAAAATGAGAACAAAAGAGAGCGAGTGTGAGAGCGCGAGAGTAATGAATTTAGTTTTTTTTTTTGCTACAACTACGACCAATTCGATTAAATAAATGTAATAAAAGTGTTAAAAATATAATAATATTTTTATTATTTATTTTAACTTATAACAAAAGCAATATGTCGGCATCTTAAAAAGTCTCACAAAAAATTCGTCAGCGTCGCTCACAACGTTCGAATCGAGACTGAAGCCGTAAGGCAGGGGAGGTTACAGGGCAAAATAAACCAAAAACAAATAATACTTTTTTTTCCCTAAAATTATATAAAAATATTACTATTTTAACAACCCAAAACCACATACAATATGGCGGTCCGAGTAACCCGCGGCCGCACGGACCGCGGCCCTGCCGTGCCGAAGGCAACAGCAAAGAGGGCGACGTCGATGCCACCTTGTTAAATACGCCTTGTGCGACAGTACAGCACAGCATTTTTGCATAGGTTTCATAATTAGTTTTCTTATAAAGAGTGACGTGAATGCTCAAAACTATTAAGTTTAGCGATTATGGTACATTATTTTGTACATCGCTTTTACTGCTTCTGTTTTAAAGGTGTTAGCTGATAAACAGTTTGATTAGATTTCGGCTGACAAGTGTGAAACAGTGCAGTACTATCATGTTCCTATTAACAGCTAAATTATTGAATAAACAAAGCAAACAAGCCAGATATATGTATGTATTTATATACAAATGCATGTGAATTTCTATGTATTATATTGCTGTTGACACAAAAATGTAAACACCAACACAAATTATCACCAAAATTTAATTGAAGAATAACGAGCTATCTATATATGTACATTTATTTATAATAAGTATGTGTATGCGAGACTGTTTTTGAGCAAGCACCTACCCCAACAGATACATTTGTAGACATAACATACATATGTGTGTATATAGTCTAAACAGCGTCAGTTGGCTTCCGCATGTACCATTTCCAAGCGATTTTCAATTGAATTCTACAAGCAAATAGTTTCACCTTGAAGGGACTTAGTATTAGGTACATTTCATAGCAGATACACGTAATGCCGTGATAAAAACTATCTTCAATGATAACATAACTGTGTGACCAGCGTGGGAAATGAAAAATAAAAACAAAAGTGATTTACTCTAAAAAGTATAATCAAGCTCAATTTTTGTGATGTAATTAATACGATTCACAAAATAGCAAATGACACAATTTTTTAAATGCTAAACACTTTCGTATGTCAATTAAAAAAAAAAAAAAATGTATAGTGAAGAAAGTGAAATTGATTAGGCACCTGTATTTAATGTAAATAAACGAGTCACTAAATGAACACAGCCACATCTAAGAATATGAGAGATATTTTTTCGTTATATGTATTAAGTTCACTTGCGCTTATCTATGGTATTGACTAGGAACAAACAGTTGAGCTTTGAACGGCAAACGACCTGTGCAACAGCTATATACATATTAATCAATTGCGCCCCACTGTGTAATAGATGCTGGGTGGGTGGATGGTAAATTGTTCGTTGCAGCCGGCATTACGAATGTAAACAAGTTCGTTAAACGTTGTTTGTTGCTGTGCACTTAGTCAAGGTTGGTGTTTATTCAAATGCGTAAATATGCATATACATATATATTTGTATGTGCGAACGTTCATATGTTTATACACGCGCACTGATTCTAACTTTCGTTTGAGTGTGTTTATAAATAGATTCACTCATATTTAGATGGGTGAAGCATGTCATATCTACACAATTAATTTCTCATGGCAGTGGACTTTACATATGTATTTTTTATTTTTTTTTTTTTTCAATTTCAAGTCGAAATTAATAACATTTTATACAAATTAAATGAGGAAAATAATCTTGTTTTTTTTTACTATTGGCAAAAAAAAAAAGCTGTACGCTTAACAGCGCAAGAAACAGCTGTTGCTTAAATGCGTTTCTGTGCCTTTGTTACTAGAACCACAACAAAAAAAATGTATTGCTGCCAGCTTTACATCTATTTCGAAACTGTGTTCAAATTATAACATCGTTATTTTGCACTTATTCGTTTATTTATCACGTTGTCCGTTCTCTACAAACACATGCACACACACACACACACACATTATATAAGTAACCAAATTTAGACAACATTGGATTATGCTAGCAAGGCAACAACAAAGCACCTTTGTTTTTGTTAACACAGATCTTTTGCGTATTCTTATTCGGTGTGCAATATCAACAATGCAGTCGTCTAGCAGCACCACACATGCACTCACTAGCTGTGGCTGGCGATTTTAAAAGCCACGCTCATTTATTTTGATTTATTTCACAGCACGCAATTGTTATTATTTAATACATGTTTGCACTTGCAGCACAACTTTTCCTATCCGTATTTTCTGAGCATTTGACAAAAACATCGAGAACTGTGAGTGCCCAGGGCTGCGGCGCTATCGTTGTCTAGAGCGTTGCCACATCAATTAAATAGGGTGGGTTTTGCATCTGATTTTGCACAGCCGTGCCGCAGCCAACTTAGTGTGAGACGCACTTGGAGCAAAACAGAAAAGCCAGCAAAGAATAAAAATATATAAAAACAATGAATGTATCAAATTTAAACGACCTGCGATCCTATTCCAGGCACTGGCTTACCGAATTCATAGAACAGTACCAAGAAGAGGAATGCCTTTGGCAACCAAAACATCATGACTACAGCAATCACGCGGCCAGAAACAAAGCGTACGACAAACTAGTGGAAAAATTGAAAGAGGTCGAGCCAAATCCAGATCGCGCCATGGTCGTAAGAAAAATAAACTCTCTTAGATCTGCATTTCGTCGCGAGTTTCGCAAGTCGAGCAGCAAAAGTGACTACGAGACACGTCTCTGGTACTACGACAAACTGCTTTTTATAGCTGATCACAAGCCAAAGCGTCATTCCAACGAAATGTCTGGCAAACCAAAGCGTGAGCTACACATCAATTTTGACGATGAGGACTCCATGGACTTCGAAGATGAGTCCCACCACACGCCGCAGTCACAAAATATTGAGACAATTGTGCCCCACGCCGCGGATGAAGTTGATACTGAGGTCGCCGCCTCTAACAATGTTGTTGTTAGTAGCCAGGGCGCTACACTCAGTACCATATCTGTGACCCCCGCCGATTGTGTGTCCCTGGTCAAGGACGAAACCCAACATGCGCATAATGAGGTGGCGGAAGCGCATCACCGACTGGTCGCACAGGCTACCTCAGCGCAGGCATCCTTGGCTGCTGCGGCGGCAGGCGGTCATGCAGTTAAAGTGCTTGAAATAACATCGCTCGACTCGAATTCGCAGCGCGAAATACAACAGGTGAGTGAGCGTAATTTGAATGTGTGTTTACTAATTTTAATACCTGGACGACTCCAAATTTCAAGCACACCTTCCAAGGTTTAAGTTTATATTAAATGCCCAATTATCTTAATGTATTATAGGCGGTTAATTCACTAGAGCATCACCAGCAACAATTGCAGCACCTGCATCATCAAGCCAACGGTCATGGTCAGCCGGTGCCGACTATACAGATTGGACGCGACCATTATCAGCCACTTTTCGGCAATGGTGCAACAACCGCCTACACCACAGCAGCACCAGCGACGACGCATCGTCATGAGGATGAGTACGATGCGATTGGCATGAATGTGGCTAGTAAATTGCGTTCCATTAATCACACCCAGCGTATCATTGCTGAGAAACTCATCAGCGATGTGCTTTTCAATGCGCAGCTGGACAATCTCACCGTCAATTCTTCTTTGACACAATAATTTATAGCGTAAGTTAGTTTTAAGTTATATGCAAACATATGTAAGCGAAATCTCAATTTATTCGCATCATGTCGTTTATTTTATGAATGTCGTCCGTTTATGTGTTAGTCTGTGTATGTACATTTAGATTTTATTAGATTTAATTACTGCATTAGCTCAATGCAATAAATAGTTTTACCTAGCATCTAATTGGATTCTATATTTATTATTAATTATTTTGGCCGCCGCTGTCCTTTGCCACGGGCTGACTATCACTGCCATTTGTAAGTCTCTTCCACGCAAATTTGGCCAACTGCAAAGTGTATTAATTCAATATGTACATACATGTTTGTAGAGGCTACGTTTAGTAATAAATATACACTTACTGTAATTGGAGGCAAATCAATTTGTTCCTCAGCGGTAACAAGCGTGCGATTTTCTTGTAATATTTTCCAGCCGAAGTGTATTCCAATCAAACTGGGTATCATAACGATGGCTACAAGGTTGCGCGAAACAAACGAAGGTTTATGTGGAGCAGGCATATTTTCTGACAAGCTTTGACGGGATCACAATGATTGTTTTGGTTATTATTCAACGTCGTGCATCGTGCGATAACTTACAAGTTTTCGATAAACTCAAGTATGCGGAATAAAATATCGTTTGTACGAGTTGGCAGCGCTGTTCTTTTGACATTCAGATTTGGCTCTTACATTTGAACTTCGTTGTTCCGCTGCAACCAAGAAGCGAGATTATATTATTATTTACGAATTCCCTATATACAAAGTTACCAAGAAGTGCCAACTAGTTGCCGGTTCTCAAGTTCAAATTCTCTTAGTGGCCTTCTATTTACCTGCCTTTTTTTTAACAACTAAGACCACACATACATACATATGTATGTACATACGCGGTAACAAAGTACAATGTTGTTCGCATCACGGCGTTGTTGCGGGACACAGCGAGGGCAAGAAAGTAGCATTGAGAGTGCAAATCAAAAGGGTACTCCCTTCCCGACGTCAAAGTGTTTGAGCTGCAGTTTGCGCACTTTGCACAAAAGCAAAAGCGAAAGCAACAACTACAAAGGTAAATAAAAGTCGCTTTCATGTAGGTGGCGTCACTTGCAATGGCTTTGAACAGAGTTAGTTTGGGGAGCATTGGCAGCACATCAACAACAAACGAACGCAAGACAAGATATTTCATTTAATTGTAAATACTAAATAGATAAATGTGTGTGCATTGACTTTAACTTCAACTAATTTGCTCATCGTGTTGCCCTTTCGTATTCCTTGTTATTGTGTCTTCACTATTGTTTCCATTCGCTTTGTAACTGTACATTTCCAATTTAGACGTGCGAAACCAGCAACGTGTTGACTAAAATCAATAATCGCCTTCGTCTGCCACCGCATGGACTACCGCCGTCTCACCAAGTAAGTTGCTATGTACTTAAGTTCCCATTTTGTCTCACAGTTGACAAATAACTTACGGTTTGGGTCAGCGTCTGTTGGCTTAAGCGATACAAGTATTTATTGTGGTTCCTAAAAACACATACGAAAGCTATCCAGCCCATAATGTTGATAACTAGTGTTAGCATAGTGGCATAGAACAAAGCTATTATGCATTTTTCTCGTCGTGTCCGCTCGGCCCATGGCATATGATCCCATTGAAACTGAGTCGCCATTTTGGTGAAGTAAGGGGGGAAACGGACTGTGAATGCATCATCAACGGCCACTTAGCGGCATATTCAGTCGCGCAGTTGCAGCTATAAGTTTCATGAATAAAGTGTCGCCCATTTAGAAAATATGTTGGATTATATTTAAAACTGTTGAATACGATCAGTGTATTGATTAGAATTTCAATTCCTAATAATTCCTTTTTTAACGAAGAAATTTTGTACTCCCTCAGTTTGTTACTCTCACAAATATTTACAATTTGTTTAGTTTTAATACTTTTCCTCTTAATTGAAATCATACCTGTTAAGTAGTGATTACTAATTGTAGTCATTAGTAGTTGAATTATTTTAGTTGAAAAGTTGAACTAGTCATTACATTACGACTATTTTTGGTTTTACACAACTATATAATGATTACGATTAGAAAAAATCAAAAATAATCTAAAACTATCACAAATTATCAAAATAATCAAAAATAATAAAATAATAAATATATTTTTATTATTTATATTTATTGTTTTATTTTTGACTATTTGGAATTTTGAAATTTAAGTTAAAAACAAAATTAACAACTGTTTAATACTTCAAAAAAATAGTGAAAACACAAATTATCAAAATAATCAAAAATAATCTAAAATAATCAAAAAATAAAAAATAAATAATCAAAAATAATCAATTTGATTATTTCTGATTATTTTTGATTATTTTGATTATTTTTGATTATTTTGATAATTTGTAATAGTTTTAGATTATTTTTGATTTTTTGTAATCGTAATCATTATATAATCATAAATTTCTACCAGCGAACTATATAGTCATTACGACTACTTTTCAAAAGTAATTTAATTGATTAGTAACTGTAATCGCAATTTAACAGGTATGATTGAAATATGTGATAATACTTAAAATTCCGTTTAAATCACTGTATAATACGTTGTTCGCGAAGAGTGGCAATTTTATCAGCTCCATATCCAAGAACTTTGCCAAGTACTTCATCTGTATGCTCGCCCAGCATTGGTGGTGCCGTGCGCGCATCGTTGCGTGCTTCACTATAGACGACCGGTGGACCGACGACCTTGACGCTACCGTCACGCCGATGTGGCAACGTTTTGACCAGGTTAATAGCTTGGATGTGTTCGTCCTCAAACACTTCGCGAATGCTGTTAACGGGGCCCACCACAAAGGAGGCACCGTCAAACAAACGCATCCAGTTTTTGGAAGTGTCTCGCGCTAATATTTCTGCCAACAGGCTGACCAGCTCCACTCGGTTCTCAACACGATCCTTGTTGGTCTTAAACCGATCATCCAGCGACACCGAGCTAATGTCTAGTCGGTGACACAGCTCCTCGAATTGTGCATCGCTTCCAGCGCCTAGAGTCAGATACCCATCCGCCGTTTTAAAGCTCTGATAGGGCACAATGCTGGAATGGGCTGTGCCCCAGCGCTTGGCCTCTGTGCCGGCATTCAAATAGTTGGAGGCAACGTTGATGAGCAGCGAGCAGCACGTGGACAGTAGATCCACATCAATCTTTTGGCCGCGTTTTGTGCGCTGCCGTTGCAGCAAAGCCGCAAGAATGGCCCCATGTGCATACAAGCCCGTGGCGACATCCGTTACAGCCACGCCCACCTTGCTGGGAGGACCATCACGCTCACCAGTTATGTGCAACAAGCCGCCCATTGAGGAAGCAATGACATCATAGCCTGGACGCTTGGCATAGGGTCCCACGGAGCCATAACCGCTAATTGTGCAGTATATGAGCTGCGGATTCACTTGTCGCAGTTGCTTATAGCCTAGGCCGTAACGCTCCAATGTGCCAGGCACATAGTTCTCTACGAGCACGTCACACTGCTGCGCCAGCTCTTGCATGATATCTCTGCCGCGTTTGATGTCAATACAGACGCTCTGCTTATTACGGTTGGGAGCCAGAAAATATGCAGCATCGCCACTGTGCTCCAGAAATGGTGGGCCCCACTTACGTGCCTCATCTCCGTAGTGTGGACGCTCCACTTTAATAACCTCCGCGCCCAGATCAGCTAACACCATTGTACAGTAGGGTCCAGCCACAATACGGGTGAGATCCAAGATCCTTACACCTTTAAGCGGATGACGCTCATCAGTGTCAATAGAATCAAGGTTGTTGACATTGCTATTGCTGGAAGCTGCAAAGCTTCTTAGGCTGTAAGATGCAGCTGTGCAGCCCAAATAACTTGCTCGTTGTAGCCACATTATGTTCTTAGAATGTCGAGTTATTTGTTTTTGTTGATACTATTTACTTTGTATATATTTTTCTACGGTACTGCCGTCTGCGCTGTGCATTTACAATGGAAAGTTTTCCAGCCGACTAACTAATCAGACACTGAACTAAGCTCTTGAGCTTTGCAAGCTTTTTCTTATAACAGCAATCAAGCGATATTTCCTCTCTTAGCGCTGCACTCTCTTAAGTAGGTTCTTTTACTTGAAACAATGCGTATTTAACAAGGTGGCATCCAAGGCGTATTTAACAATTTTTATTATTTATTTATTATTTATTATTTAAATACGCCTTGGTGGCATCGACGTCGACGTCGCCCTCTTTGCTGTTGTCTTACGGCTTCAGTCTCGATTCGAACGTTGTGAGCGCACGCTGACGAATTTTTTGTGAGACTTTTCAAGATGCCGCCATACTGCTTTTGTTATAAGTTAAAATAAATAATAAAAATATAATTATCATTTTTTAACCCTTTTATTACATTTATTTAATCGAACTGGACGTAGTTGTAGCAAAAAAAAAAAAACAAAAAATTCATTACTCTCGCGCTCTCACACTCGCTCTCTCACTCTCGCTCTCTTTTGTTTTCATTTTTCGTAAGGCAACGCGACGTCGACGTCGATGCCACCTTGTTAAATACGCCTTGACTTGAACGACATTCTTATCTTTGAATAAATGCTTTATCTATTTAACAAACTCCGCCAACTTTAAGTTTATTAAACTCTATCTAGTAATACTTAAAATGCTATAACTGCCTAAATAGTTATAAATTTTCTAGAACGAAATTAGTACATAAGTTAATAGAACCTTCTTCTGTGGCTTAGTAAATTTTTACGTTTACATTTCAATACAGAAGAATTATTCAAAAATGTAAAAAAAAATATTTAATCAACTACATAGTAACTTGATACATGTAATTCGATGTATCGTAATACATTGATTCCTTTAGGGGTTTTCCCAAGCTTGACACATCAACTTGTTCCTGTAGAGAAACCAGCTGCATGTTTTTCCCACAAAATTATAGGCTCTATGAATGAAAGCAAGCAAAGACACAAAAATTATTCCCTGGGTTCTTTTAAGTGACTCATTTTGTGAAGCTCTATATTAACTTTCAGCTTAATTAAGATTCGTGCACATCCCCAAGTACTTACCTTTTCATCTAAATTAGCTGACTTAAATGTCCAACTCTGTTGCCATTAACTACTAATAGTTCCGCAATTAAAAAACAATTTTTATTCCATTTAAAATTCAAGTATTTTACAGAACGAAAACATTATAAATGCCAAATTGCAATTTAAAGCGAAGTCAAGCATCAGTGCTCTAAAAATATCAGTATTTAAATATTTCCTTAGCATTTTGTTTATTTAGTAAATGTTTTGTTTTGCATTTAGGTGCTGACGTTGCTTTCTTGTCTAATGCCAATAATCTCAGTTTCGATTTCGGTCAATATAAACATCAACGTAATTATCTGGCTCTGCTCCATTTGCATGAAAATTCTGATATGTAATTAGTAGAAGGGGAAAAATGATTGAACAGTTTCTAAAAGCGTATGAACATATGTTTGTGTGTAGTTAATAAACAGCATTAGCAAAATTAGATTAGTTCGTAGGTTCATGTAATAGCACCTTAACTGGAATTATGACAGGCTATTAGCCGCATTGACGTTATACCACTTAAAATGTAGAGCTAAAGATACAGGTATTGGATTACAACGTCAATGTCTTGTTTATAATTTGATTGTAAGCCATTTCCTTTAGAACAATTGGTGATTTAACATACAACTAGACTTTAAAGTAGCGCCGACTCAAGCCAAAGAGCTTGCTGTTGCGCTTTGAAAGAGAGCAAGAAAACTGGTTTAAGCTTTCGGCTCAGCTGCGAGCGACGCGACACTTGTCAAGCAGAGCTTTAAATGTTACGAACAGCGCTTGCTGCTCATTTATTTGCTTAGTGCGCGTTGTATGCAGCAGTTCGGTTCTTCGGTTGCGTTCGCTAAAAGTCAGCTGGCTACTATTCGTCTCCTCTGGTTGTAGATGCAAAGTGCAACAGTTGTGATAAGCCACCACACTCCCAAATAGTGTTGCAAAATGAAAGCCAGTGATACGTTACGCATGCGTTTGCAGCGCATTCAATTCAATTCACAACTAAACATTTGCTTTGAAAACTAGTTAATCATAATATTGCAAGCACAAAACCAAGTGATTCGATTTCGAAGCGGTCTTTTGGAATATCACAAGATGCAGTCGGGCACTAGAAACTATCGCCAATAGTTATTAGCCAACTGACCAAAAAAAAAAAATAAAAAAATAAAAATATAAACAAAGAGTATTAAGACATCGTCGGAGTCAGCGAACAACATCGTATTTCGAGTTCGTGTTGAGTGAAGTTGTGCAAGCGCAAATCGCAGCAGCCGCTGTCGGCGCTGACGTCGCTGCTGGCGCTGCAATTGCAGTCCGTACTCAGGCCAGCTGCACATTGCACAATCCTGACGCTTGTTGGCCAACCTGTTCGCCACCGTAGCTACTTTGGGTCGTCTTGTATCTTTTGGATACAATAATAGTGTTTCATTTTATTTATTTTTTTTTTCCCATAATTTCACTTAAGTCGTTTACGCAAAGCCGTCAAAATTGCTGTGCTACTGTGTTCCAGGATCCTGGGGTACATCATGCGGCGCTTCCTGCGCTCGGCCATGATTGTCTTCAGCTGGTTTGTGGTGCCCTACAGCCGATATACCAACATAAAGGTGATTCGGCGTAAACTGCCGCCAATCCGAAGCCATCTGCTGGAGATACCTGCTGTCGACCTGGCCAAACTGATTCGCACTAAAAAGGTAAGTCAAAGCTTGTATTTTGTACAAAATCAATTGATTCGGTAGTTTGTACAAAACGACTTGAAGCGAGCGCACCTTTTAAATTAGTACTGGCAATATCTTGCAAAATATTAATGGCACCACAGACAGATAGATATTTTTGGTCAGGTATAGGCCTACAGTCTACAATATACAGTCCACACGCGCCAAGACAACGACAACAGAGGCCACTTTACTGTGGTTGCCCCATCTATTAGATACTTTGTGGCAAAGCTGAAGCAATCGGACAAGACTCTGACCAGTCAGTACCAGTGACTGTACACACGTCCAGTCGAGGCCCATTAGCGGGTCATTTAGACGACTTGTGGACTTTGCTCACCCTTAGTTTAAAAACTTTATTTAAAGACGAGTCGGATTCCTCTGATATTCGTATGGGCAAAGAGACTTTTTAATTTACAATTTTTAATGTTAGTGGAATTAAAAAAATTACTATATGATTTAGCAAACAAAAAAAGCTAATATTATTTTTAAAAGTCAATTTCAAAAAGTTTGAAGACAGAAACAAAGTCCCCCCCTCACTATATTACTTAGCCAAATTTCAATTTGAACAAAGCATTCAACTATGTACTTGGCTTTGCAATTTTCAAATATATGTAGGTACATATAACCTGCTCAAAATGTTGTAGAAATCCCAGTCAGAGCCGCAATTCGCATTTTGGGTTAGCTAACCGCGGCCTAGAGATCTGTCCGCCCGGCTGCCTGCTTGGGCTTTATTGTGCCATATCAATAACATCTGGTTACTGCCTTAAATTACACACAGTCAGTCAGATACAAGCGTGCACATGACGTATGTATGGTATATACTTAAGAGTAGCTGCGAAATATGCTCATAAATAATTACAATCTCTGCTTGATTGTTGCTGCTGAGTAGCTTTTGCCTGGTTTGATGTGCTCTGTAAGATTCGTTGCGTTCATTGGTCTACATCTACACATGTACACATGTACAGCACTTAAGGTCATGACTTGACAGACCTTATGAGCCCAGCACATGCAGCAACAACTTCAACTTTGTTTTTTTTTTTTTTTGTTGGTTTTCGTTTGTTTCTCTTTTATTTTATCACAATTGTTTATAAGCCGTCTTGTTTGTTTATATTTTATTGCACGTTTCGTCTCTTACATAACATTTTAGATTTTTTGCAACCATATGTTTAAAAAACATTATTTTTATTATGGTTTTTATTATTTTCATTTTTAATTTGCAGTTTCATTGTCAGTGCCATAACAATTGTCTTAGTTTGTTTTGCGCAAAGTTTGGCCATAATTATTTTTTTTTTTTTAATTATGCAGGCTAGTTTCTACTCTTCTCTACCCTATCAGCTGTGCGTGCTACTTTTGAATATGTTAATGACCGGGTCATCGTCAGAGACAACAGCGACAATATTCTGTTTAATTGCTATTTAAATTGAGATTTATTTAAACACAACAAGTGGGGACATGAACCGTCTATGTAGGAGACAACATGTATGGTGTAGACGTTGTGTATGATTCCCTTAAATGGGTTAATATAAAAGGGTATTATGGGTTTGTGTAAATTTATGTAACAGGCAAAAGTAAGTCACTCCGATCCCATATACATACACTGGTCGGCATATTTATTTTGACAACATTTAAAGTTAAATCTACGCATTATTTATGCTTACTTTATAAAACGTTTGGTATCAATGGATAGGTTATTTCTATTCCGTTTAAATGATCAAATCCTCTTCTTAACCCATTAAGTACCCATTGAAAGTTTTCAATTCTCCCAAATGTCTATTTTCAAAACTTTTTTCCCAGGGCTTGAACAAAAAATGTTTTAATGCAAAAAGTTGCTCCAAACAATTCTAATAGTGACTGAAAAAAGATTTGTTCAAAAATCATTTCGCATGTATTTTTTATGATTTTTTGAAAATTCCTAAAAAATAACTATTTTCCGCTCTTTTTATTAAAAATAGAAATTTTTAGTCATTTTCAACGATTTTCAAAAATTTTTAAACAAATCTTTTTTTAGTTACTATAAGAATTGTTTGAAGTAACTTTTTGCATTAAAATATTTATTATTTAAGCCTGAGGAAAAAATTTTTAAAATTGACTTTTACAAAAATGGAAAACTTTTAATGGGTACTTAATGGGATAGGAAGAGTATTGTATCATTCAAACGGAAATTAAATGAACTTTCCATTGATACCAAACACTTTATAAGGTAAGGTTTAATTATGAGAAGATTTTACTTTAAAGTTGTCAAAATACTTATGCCCTGTAGTGTACATATGTACTTATACTGAAACAAAACTTAAAGATTCAAATCCGTAAATGCAAAATAAGGGATATTGAAATATCTGCAGATTACTTATACATACACCATATCGCTTATTGTAGCGATCGCTTTTTGTTCCCGCACAGCAGCACATACAATAAAAATGTCCATGGTGCACGAATGTGAATTTTTATTGATTTCAATTTAACGTAAATTGTTTTTATGTTTCTCGATTAGTTCTCACAAACAATTAGACGACAAAAAAAAAAAAAACACAATAGAATTGTCAAGGCGGTAGGAAAGTAATCATTAATAGTTTTTTTTTTTCATGATTATTCCAATTCCAGATAAAGAGCGAAGAAGTCGTTGAAGCCTACATCGAACGCTGTCGGCAGGTAAGAACAAGACGCTTTATTAGGCAATTGACATATCCAATTAATAAAATCTTCAATTTTTAAAAACAATTCATAGGTTAATCCGCTTATTAATGCCATTGTGCAGGATCGTTTCGAGGAGGCGCTAGAAGAGGCCCGTGAGATCGACAATGTCATCGCAATGGGCATCAATAGCATTGAGGAAATGGAGGAGCACACACCGCTGCTGGGCATACCAGTGACAGTTAAGGAAAGCATTGCCGTTAAGGGTCTGACAAACCAAGCAGGTCGCGTCTTTAAGACGCCACAAATTGCCAAATCGGATGCACCGGTTGTGGAGCAAATAAAGCGCTGTGGTGGCATCATATTGCTAGTGTCCAACACGCCCGAGCTATGTCTGCTTTGGGAGACTTATAACAATGTAACGGGCCAGACAAAGAATCCATACGATTTGAAGCGCACTCCAGGTGGTTCATCTGGCGGCGAGGCAGCGCTACTGGCCAGTGGCGCATCCCTTCTTGGCCTCACATCCGACATTGGCGGCTCGTCGCGACTGCCAGCAATGTTCAGTGGTATTTGGGGTCACAAGCCTACTCCGTATGCGGTGTCGTTTCGTGGACACCATCCGACCAGCGACTTTCCAAAATGGGGCGACTTTTTTACCATTGCACCGATGACACGCTACGCCAAGGACTTGCCACTGCTGCTTAAGTGCATGAGCGACCCGACTGGTCCCAAGCTGACTCTAGACAAGGAGATCAGTGCTCATGGCATACGCTTTTTCTTTATGGACAACGATGGACCCTCGGGCATGATGCGGCCCCTTAGCCGGGATCTGCATGCGGCCATCAATCGTGTGGCTGGCGATTTCAATGCAAAGCGTGTCAATATACGCAAAATGAAATGGTCACTCGACATATCGCTATCGGCTATGCTGACCATGAAGAACATTGAAACCATTTACCACAAGACAGAGGAGGGTGAACAGCCGAAAACCGTGTGCAAGGAGACTGTCAAGTATTTCTTTGGCTGCTCCGACAGCATTTTGCCATCGGTTATATTTGGTCATCTGCAAAACTTTATGAAGATAATACCCAACTCGAGGCACAAACATTTAGCCAGCATCATCGAGGCGCTCAAGACTGAATTCAAGGAGCTTCTCGGCACAGATGGCGTGTTTCTATATCCAACGTTTCCCAATACTGCGCACCAGCATTATCAGATCTATCACAAGCTGCTGGAGCCCATGTACATGGCCATATTCAACACTTTGGGCTTACCCGTCACAAACTGTATGATTGGCCTGGATCGGCGAAATCTTCCAATGGGTATACAAGTAGTCGCCAATCCCGGTCAGGATCACCTCTGTCTGGCCGTCGCCCGCGAAATGGAGCGACGCTACGGCGGTTGGGTGCGTCCGCCATCAGAGGACAGCCACACCACAGCCCAGTCAAGCGGCAAACGAGGTTAACTCCAGTTTGATTCTTTTAGTGAATTGTTTAATTCGGCACCCATATGCATATGGCTGCCAATTTGTTGACAAACACAAAAATAGTGTTGAACTTACGATTTTGAAGATAATTCATTGAATCATATTATTGTTTTTTACATAGACACAAACAAGCAAGCTAACATCACATTTTAGGTAAAGCTTTGAAATATAACCCCAATTGTACGGAGTATTAAATTATTGACTTTGTATGTGTCCAAAATTTGTTGTACATAAATATTCATTTAGGTATTAAATACTAGGTTTTTTTTCAGAGCTGGCAGAATAGCTTAAAATTATGTATATAATTTTGTATAGCAGCTTTGAATGTCTACTATGTATGTGTAGCTCGAAACTTTATTATATATTGTAATTTATAAGACACATTAAAGTGTATACAGTATTTTAATTTGGGCAATTTTGTTGTATTATTCAATGCAATTCGAGCCAACTTTATCAATGATTATACATTTATTTTTGCATCGAGGCATCGAGTTGAATAAAAATTGTAATATATTTACCTGAAACTGATTTAAAGAACTAAGTTGCGCAAGCGTCGAACACAACAAGTTGGCCTCCAGTTCAGACCAGAGCCGCCCAAGCTTGTTGAGGCAAGGGGGACCATAGCTCAACTAGGCGATGTTATGGGCTAATAACGAAAATAATAAGCTACTACAGACAAGGCAGTAATGGTTAATAAGCAGCTACCAACTACCAGAGTCACAATACATATGGTTCCACTTGGTTGCTCCAGCGACAGAACATTACCACTTTTATTTGCCTCCACATACGTTCATACGTTCATACAGATGTATTTGTACGTGTACATATGTAAGTGTATGTAGCACCTGCCCCTGGGACCCCAAGGCAAAGCATTGGCTGGTGGTTACTTGTAAGCGCTAAAGTTTGTTTTCGAAGTTGTCATTTGATGTCGAAAATGTATGCACATTTTATTGGCCAAGCTTGGCCTGACTTGGCCGAGAATAAAGTTAGATTTTTTGACTGTTTTTGTGGCTCGTAGAGTAGCTCAAGGTTTTGCCAAAATTGCTTTCGCAATCGAGCGACGGCATGGCTTTAAGTTGTGTGCAAAAACGTGTTACTTTGCCAAAAATCCGAGGTAAGTTAAATTCTTGTTTAAAAATGTGGCGGCGCGGCCAGTTAGCGCTTTATGCTATGATCATGCAGCAAGAATCGAAATTGCAGTTTCCTACAAATAACATACAATTTTATTTTTGAATGTTGAGATAGGCAGAGTTCATTCCATCGGGTGCAAGCGCAGGTAACGGACACTAAAATCGACAGGTATTCGATATAGTGCATACACTCTCACTGATACCTGCGGGCAGCATTGTGTGAGTGAGTATGCACAAGAATTAAAAGAGCAACAGTAACAAAATGATGAGCGCAATGAATTTTATGCTCACTGAGCATACGAAAACCAAATATTTGATGAATATACATATGTTTGTATGAGTATGTATATGCTAACAGCGTTAAGAGAGTGAGAGCGTGCGTTAAATGCTGACCACTGGAAATTCAGTCAGCAGCATTCCAGCATTTTAAAAGAGCTATATACAGACCCAGCCAAGCCAATCTAAATTCTTGAAAATTCTGTCGTCGTTCATTTGGAAACTGACTTAGCCAGTGAGCGGTTGTTTCTGCGCAAACAGTTTATTTGACAAGCACCGAAAAACATACCCATGTATATAGACTGTACCAATTAAAAATTCTTTTTATTCTGCGCATTTGAGGTGACAAATTAATTGCATATTTGTTTACCGTGATCTACGCAGATAGATTAAAACTGTGTCGATTACCGTGTTAAATCAACTAAAAATTCAGTGTGATATTAACCCCGTAAGACTCAGACACGTGTTTGCTTCTCAGCAATCGCACGACTACTTGGCTAACGCCACGTGTTATACATTTTATGAAAATGTTAATATTCATGAAATTAATTACATGAACAGAAATTACTTTGCAGACATAACAGTCTCTAAGGAAGAAATAAATCATTTTACCCTAACCTTAGGTAAAAAAAAATAAGTTATCTTTTAAATGCAGAAGTTTGATGCAGAAGTTATTTACATAATTCAGTGAAAGAGTTATGAAAAATAATAATAATTTCATAGCGATGAACACGAGAACAAATGTAACAATTTTAATTTTCAAAAAATGATAAAGTAGAAAATGTTTTTCTGTATAAATGAACGCGTGATGCTTATGCCTATTACGTTTTGTTAAGACTACTTCTCTTTAAGAGCTTGAGACTTGCGTTGCTTAGGCTCAGGCGGATCGATGAGGTTGCCAGAACGAACAACATCAATGTGGCCCAGACGTATCATTTTTTCCTCCCAAATAGAAATTGCTGTTCTGTAAGGTAAAAAATAACTTATTAATATGGGTTATTTGAGACCTGACTTGGGCAACGGACTTGTACTGATCAAGCTCCTTGCGGGACTCCCGAAGATACACGGCCTTCTCTTCATCGGAAAGCCGCGCCCATTTAGCAGTTGCCTTCTGATGCCATTCACGATATGTTTGTTGTGGTGTTTGCGGCGTGTTCGTGCGCTCACTGGCTACAAAGCGCAGAAATGCGGAAGCTGGCTTCTTGGGGCGCCCGAGCTCCTTGACGCGTTTTCGTAGCAGCTTTCGCTCTTTGGCATCGTTGATGTCCTGTTTAATCTGCTTTATATCGGCGCGTTGCTCGTCAGTCAGTTTTGCATCGTACTTGGTGCGCTGCTCTAGGTAAATCTCTTGATCCTTTTTGTACTCTGACTGCAGGCGCTCCTTTAGCTTGGGATCGACAACCACCCAGTTTTTGGATAGTTGCTGCACAACCTCAATTGTGCTTATGTTTGGATTCTTTGCAATCAGCTTGGGTCGCATTTCGCGCATAAAACGAAAGTATGGCGTCAGAGGCTTCTTAGGTCTTGGCGGCAGTCCAATCTTCTCCTCTATCGTCTTTGTCTGATGCACCGAAGTATGGCTAATGCTAGCAGCGGCCAAAGGTCTGTTTTCGTTTGACATGATCGTAGGTGGGAAATTGTTGTTGATTTGATTTGTATGTGCAGTGTCTTGGTTTTTGGCTACAACTTGCCTGACTTTGCTAATAAGCGAGCCGATGATGGAGCCCCGCGAGAGCATCGTCGTTGCGTAGATCATACTCAGTTTTTGGTTTTTATTCAAATTAGTTTAACTAACACAAAGATTGTTTACTTTTTTTGCATAAATAACTTGTAGAGTGAACAAACTAAAGAGTTTACGTAAAAAATGCGGCGTTTTGCTAGAGTTGCCTTCTCTAACAGCTGAGAAACTATCGTGCAAGGCTTAGGGAAAGCACTATCGCTGAAGTGTATTGCTTTTAATTACACAAATTCAATTCATAAATTTTATTTTAAGAACGTCAAGGTATTTTGGATCTCTTACACCCAAACTGATTATTTTGTATTATCATTGTTTCGGTCGATATTAGCAAACGAATAGTTATATTAATCGAAGGGTATGCAAAACTATCGATATCAGCCAAGTCATGTATTCGATTTACACTCGACTTACTCAAAAGTGCTGCCCATCATTGGACTCACCACTGATTTATAGTAACTGTCACTAAAAAAAAATATAAAATTTCTGAAATAAATCCACTCCATATTCAGTGTGTTATTTAGAAAAAGGCATGCCAAATATTATGTTCACTTGAAAAAACGATAGTTAGCGCTGGTTAGACACACGAGTTGCACAGATGGCGCTGCTTGCAGATCATACTGTGACAGTAGCACGATTATTTATGGCGCGAAATTTTAAATCAAGAAAAAAAAACATATAAATCGATAAGAAGAAGATAAGTAAAGACACATTGTTATGCATTTTGGGTTCCAAGAAAAACCTATTGTTTGCTCAAATGGGAGCATATGAATATGTGCTTTTTTGTATCCTTTACCAACAGATTTATTTGTAATCCGGATTTTAAATTTGTTATGTGTTTATGCTTTTTTAAGGTGTTATTGCGGTTTCGGCTGTTGACAATTTGTCGCTGGCAATTGTTGCTTACTGTTGATATTATTATTTGTCTGCCACTTTAGGCCAATTTACTTATTGGCTTACTCCACATAGCGCAGACGTTGTCGCACCATAGCAATGTGTGCAACAAATCTATTTTGACAACCATTTTCCTAACCGACCTGTTTTCATTTATATAGGAATATACATACATACATACATATGGTATATATGCACTTTTTTTCAACTTCCGTCAAGTGCGCCTAACAAAGTTGGTTTAGTCGGCTCCCAGCCACATTATGTAACGCTCTTGCGAATTGCTGTTTAACGTCTTCTGGTCTCCGATTTTTACTGGCTAGCCCTCGTCGTAAGCGAATTGCTCATACGCCCCTGTGCAAGGCGCTGCTGCAATGGTGACTGGTGTGGTCATTGTGCAAGCGCCTGACACAAATTCTTTAGCGCCGTCGGCATATGTTGCAATTTTTTAGTTGTTTTGCGCGAAAAACCAACACACAAAGACATAACAAGTTTTTGTGCAGTTCGATTTGTTGAGGCAATTACCGAATTCGCTCGCTGCCATTACAATTTTGCTCATGCTTTTTTCCTACCGTTTCCTTAGTGATTGTAAACGTGCTTTGGTTTCGACTCTGGAATTGATAAGCGCAAACAAACTGTTTGTCCAGTCGGCAAGCCGGTATGAGCCCAAGTTAAATGCCGCTCAGCAAAAAGAAAACATATCAGAAATTGACCCACGCGCAAACAAATGCAAGCAATACACTTCAACAAATAAATGAAATACACAAAAAAAAATATATAAAAATATATATTGCTTCAAACTTTCATTTTGTGCGGCACTTTTAGCTACCTCTGTTTTACTCAAACATTCGTCGAGTCTGAGCTAAGTTTGCTTGCTGCTTCATTGATTTTCATTTACATTGCATTTTTAGGACGGTGACGCCGATGCTCTAGGCTGATGAGGTAACGGAAAGAGTTTAAAATGTACCGGTCTTCTGGCTCGGCCTAAAAAAAAGCATCGTGGCCTCGACTGCTGCTTGGAAAATGAAAAATGAATTATTTGCATCTGCTTCATTGTTTCTGATTTTGACGCTTTGTTTTGGTAGGCCATTTGCATACCAATTTAAAGTCATTGCAAACGAAATCAATATTCAAACAAAGCGATTTGTCTGCTGCAATTTTGCGCAAGACATTGGCATGCAATAGCTTTCACTGGTCTCTAATGGCAGCGCGACTTCTTGATGGAGTGCTTACAATTAGCATAAATGCAATATAAATTCAACTAATACATCACCTACCCAGTGGGTCTTATATAAGCTACATTGATTTGACACGCCGTCATAATGTGATGATCAATATCACTTAATCGCGATTTTCTAATTTTGTGTGATCTCGACGCGGCCCCGCACGTTGCAGGAAATGTGTGAATTAAGCATTTGAAAAAGTTTTCTCTGGTATACAAAATAATTGTTAAATGAATTAACGTGTGGCATAAAGTTTATTTTGGTTAAATTTTACCATTAAAAAGAAAAAAAAATTTAATTAAACTACTTAAAGTAAAATATAAAAGTCATCCTGCGGACAACGTTTGATAAGCGGCTTAAGAGTTCATAAAAGTTCATGATTGTTAATAATTTACAGCTCTTTTTGCTGTCGTTACTAATTTGACGCTAAGTCTATGTTATTTGTACAAATATCGTTGTTTGTTGCTTCAAGCGCTTTATAGCGGTATTCACCCTAAGTCTTGATGAAGTGACATAAAATGCCTGTTGTTAAGTTAACACACAGTGGGCGGATGTTAAGTCATGCATAGAATTTTATATGTGTATCGCATTAATTTTAAAGTGCTAGAGATTTATAATAATTATAATAATTTTTTTCTACTTTAGTGGTAAATATTAGTAAGCTTAAATGTACGAATATTTTGCAACAAGGCACTAGGCAAGTTCGTTGCCTTTGTATCAACTGTAACGCAGGTTTTGATCAGTTACTTCAACAACTGATGAAAAAACCACAACTACATTATATATCAACCAAACAGCTGGTACGCTCTCTCACATTGTCTCGCTCTCTCTCTCTCTTTTTCTGTGTGTCTCTGTTTTATTTGTATGTACGTTTCTTCATGCTGCGATTCGTTATGTCTACGTTTTTGGAAGCTCTTGTGTTCAGTGCGGGCTTGGCATGCTTTCAGTTTCGTTTTTAGCTTTGGCGCGTTAGGCAGTACAAGCAACAGCGGCAGCGCTATCAAAAAAAAAACACCTTAATAAGAAACTGACAACCAACCGTGTACTATGTGCGCTTTATAAGCTAAGTTATAAACCGAATTACGTGATTTGTATGTGTGCATCTATTATTGTCATTGCCTTCACGCTAGTGAGCATTGCTGTTGCCGTTGCCGTTGCCTTTGTCCACGTATACGAGCGTAAGCGCCTCGTGCCGAAGACAGCTGTTTGAGTCTTAGAGCTGTCAGACAAAGCGGCATAAGCAAAAACAAAACCAAGATTGATGCAAATCAAAGTTATTTAAGTAACGTAATCGATGCTATCATGAAGTTCGTTGCTTAAGTCTTTTGTTTCTTTCTGCACTGTGCGGACGCGCGCGAATCTCCGCATAATAAACGAAACAAAGTGTAGAGCTAAAGAAAGAAATAAACACGATTGTTTACTAGCCAAACCCAAAAGACAAACCAGTTGTGCAACTATTTTTAGTAACTGTTGACTAGAGTGCTCCACGGCGGACACCTAAAACGTACAACAAAAATCAACAGAATCGGCAAAAGCAATCACAATGGCGCCTAAGAAAGAGGCAACCTTGAGCCAACAGCAACAAAACCATCAACAGCATCAGCAACAGCCGGTTATGGACTTGGAAAGGATTAAACGACATTTCAGTTGGTCAGACCCAAGTGCCATGTGAGTCGCAGTTTAACAAGAACATACGTGTTTGTTTGAAAGACTACTTATACGATTTACAATAAAATATTTTAGATACAAAGCTACTGCTAATTTTAAGCCTTCAAACGGAACTCAGTGCAAGCCATTTATTTATTACCAAGCAGATTTTAAACATAATCTTATTGACAAACGCTATCGAAAAACAAAATATAAAACAATAAATGCGATCCTTGTACTTGAACAAGCTTGTCTCGATTGCCGTAGCCTTCTTTTCATCAAATAGCATCAAAAAAAACTTGTTGACTTTGAACAAGTTGTTGATTGTTTTTAATTTTCGATTTCTTATACTAGCTTCCGTCGGAATCTCCATTTTGAGAAGCTTATAAATAATTGCAAAGATTTCAAAAATTTGTCAGCTTTCGTAACTGGAGAATTATGTGTCGTTTTGCTCTTTTTTATTTTTGCTTTTAAGAAAAACATAAGATAAACTCCGGGAGGATTACGTTTTTTTTGTTCCATATTAAAGATATATAACAAGAGCTTGGAAATTCGCCTGGAACTTAAGTCAAAACTATATATTTTAAACCCAACTTTAAGCATGGCTAAGAACATCTTAAATGCGTATCAGAAATTCAAAAGCAGAATATAAGCAAGAGAGAGAGAGAACCGATTTGTTAACACCTCTTAAAACGATAATAGATATGTATATTATACAAAATATGACTAACAGCACACTTAGACGCAGTCCTTATGTGATTTCAATTTTTATTTGGTTTTTTTTTTGTTTAATCATACAGTCTGCAGATAATATACACGTCATGCTTACTAAGCTTCATGTTTTAATTGCACTCAAGTTAAGAAAAAACTACGGTGAAATTTGCAATTATATAAGCATATATCACAAGTGTGAGCATTTGTTGACTTATTTGTTTATACATATTCCGACATTGTTGTATATTCATGTTCATACGTATATGTGTATATAAATAATCACTCGTATGTATAGCCTATGTGTATGTATGTAAATATGTGCCTGCAACGTGTCGACTATTTAAGTTCGTAAGTAAACAAAATTTAAACGATGATTGCTGTGTTTAAGTTGAAGAGCATTAAAGTAGAATCGAGTAATGTACTATTTTTGGGCTTGGCAATGCCTAAGTTTAATTTGACTAATTGGATATTTCAACAATTTCACTAAGCGCAAGCGCCCTACACGCAATAAATAACATTCAAAATAACCATAATTATCGTGAACTGAACGACGTATTTATTAAACATCCGGCTAGCAGTTGCCGAGCAAAAAGTGCGAAAAAAAACTTGACTGTGCTTCAATACATACTATTCATTTGCAGCAATTTGCTAAGCAAGTTTCAGATTTTGCAGATCTATTTGCGAATTTCTCATTTTTAGCAAATACTGATTTTTGTATGTTTACCATTAATTCATATCGTATTGCTATAATTTTTGTGTACAGATGACATAATACATATATATATCAATATATAACATTTTTCATGAAGGCTTTATCGATCTTGTGTGACTGTAACCATGCTTTGGGCGGCACTCATTAGACGGTTGTTAACAATTAACAGCGTCATTTCCGCATAAACCAGTTAAGTTGAACTGCATCGGAGATTATTTGGGTTGTGGCGTGCTCTTAATTGTTGGTGCTTTCAGTGCTTTGCTTGCCGGTTAATGATATAAACTATGCATTTTTTGCACGCGCCTTAATGTCAATTCTAATTGCCGTGCAGGTATTTAACAACGTTTATATACTTGTTGAAATTCTGAACTTAGAGCTTATATAATTAAAATAAAATATGTTTTTTAATGTTTTTCAACTTTAATTTTATCTTAAATTTTATCTTAATTGGCCGTTAACAAGTTAGGCGGCTGACAGCTTTCTGTTTTCATAGCAGCCAGCTTAAAATTGATTGTCTTGTTGAAAGCTTTCACAAAAGCTTCCAAACAAATGTCCCAAGATGGCGCTGAACAATTTCGAAGCTTTAAAAAGCTTGGGTTTCATCATGAACAAAACAAATTTTGACTTGTTTTTAGCTAAACACACCCAATCCCATATAAGCTGGATGGTATGCTCACTTCTACAAACATGTGCCACTCGTATTTAATGGGCTCCAAAGATCAGATTCGCCAAGCGATATAAAAGCAAATTACATTAATCTTCTAGAAACAGTAATCATACTAACGTATAGCTTGACACTGAAAACGTTCATTGCGCCTTAACAACAATTTTTTGTGCACCACTTAGAATATTTTGGCTTGCCTCCTATGTGGAAACCATAAGTTGTCAAAGTGTAGAGCATTTAAACTTGTTTAACCCATTGTCCATTGGTCCGTGTGCTCTAGTCTTAATAGTGTCTAAAGCCATAGAAATACTAGGAAATAGGCAGCTTAAGTCAGCAGCCATTGGCCAAGTCTAAGCCACTTATACGCATCTGGCCTAAGTACCAGTAATAAGTAATTTACTTTTTGACTACGACGCAAAGTTTTTGACAACCTTTGCACATAATGAGTGTATTGTTAGAACAGTAAGTGAACTCAATCACATTGCATTCATAAATTTCTTGCATCGTTAATACATTTTTATCGTTTATGGTGGACAGACGGGATATTTGGGAGCTGAGAGTATTGAGCTTTCAAAATCTTGACAAGAAAATTAAGTTAACCTGTATGGAAAAGTACAAAAAAAAATATATATATGTTAACATAAGATTAAGATGTAAGATTCACGTGTTTGTAAACGGTAGTATAGATATATTAATCATACATAATACTTCAATGACATGATTGTTAGTCAGTCTATTTTATTCACAATACGTAACTTTTCATACTTTTTAGTACTTTCACCGAGTGCAAGAAGCCCATGCATTGTTTTAGACCGCACACTATAATTTTGCGACTATTTGCGATTATTTGCTTGTGGCATTAGCGGCAGTTGGGTTTGTACGCTAATTGGCTTAAAAGTGGTCGAATTGTTAACTTTTGAATAGGCGTTGCACAAGCGTCTCAATCATTTTATTTGATTTTTTTGTCTTTGAGTCAAAAGCCGAGCATTGTGCGCCAAAGTTTTCCCTCGTATAATTACAAACAGCATGTCCGAACTTTGAGCGCATTGTGACTACGCTCCAATAGCTTTTTGTGCTTTAGTAGCTGCTTCGCACCAAGTATCTTTTGCTCATTTGCCAGTCGAATTTTACAAAAGACCTTGACACATTTGGGGCGTGTGTATTTGTATCCGTACCTTTGGCCAAGTTTCGACTAGTTTTGTGCAAGCGACAAGAAAAATACACGCAATAAAAAAGTCAACGTTAAATTCAGTTTTAAGCAAAACGAGCCACAGATAAAAACATGGCAGCAAATTCAACCAAGCTATTGCAATTTCCTCAGTGCGTGTGGCTCTTATGACTCAAAATGACTCAAATTGTAATAAATTAAGCTGCTTGCGTCTGTTGCTCTCTAGCACTGGGCTGGTGGATTTAAGCGCTGCAGCAAAAGCTGAACTCAAGCTCTGCAACAAGAATTGCATAATATTTGGCAAGCAATCACAGCTGCCACAACAAACCGAAATCACAATACCAACAACGGCAACAACAAGTGGTACAACCGGACTATTGAGCATGCTTTTTTGTTAGCGATGACAGTATTTAAGGCAAGTCGTGAGTAAGTATCAAATACAATAGGATAAATCTTGATTTTTTTCACAAGGCTTGCAAAAATGTTAATAAATGGGTTTTATTGTTGACTGTATTCAATCTCTTTTCAACTTGCCAACTTTAAGGGAAATTTTAAGTCAAATGTTTAAACCAAATAAGTCCAGGTTAGGCTTGATTTTTTGTTAATGCGTCCAACTTTAACACGCTTTCAGCTCTGCATTGGCCCGATCGAAAGCTTGTTCAGACACTTATAGCATTGCGGCTAGGTGGCAGCTGCAATAAAATGGCGAACGCAAGAGACATTAAAGCAAAATTAGGTGATTAGGACACATCGAGTAAACAAGTTTCAGGCGAAAGGAAAAACTTATCGCAAATGAAATTACGTTAAGCGCTAAACAACAGAGCCAAGATATATGGGGAGGCGACGAAATTGAAAATGCGCTTACAAAAGCAATTAATTTGTGCTCTTAAGTTG
The DNA here is from genome assembly GCA_018152965.1 of Scaptomyza pallida. Classification (NCBI taxonomy): domain Eukaryota; kingdom Metazoa; phylum Arthropoda; class Insecta; order Diptera; family Drosophilidae; genus Scaptomyza; species Scaptomyza pallida. Next base: position 3,610,512 of record JAECXP010000260.1, on the reverse strand, counting down.
CACATTTAAAAAGAGAGCCAAAGTCGAGTCAGCTTCCCATTATGCTGCTGCGACCTTGTGCTTATTTATACAGCACTCTTAACGAAACTGAAATCAAATTTTATGTGTACATGAATGAATGGGCATGGACTTGGCCTGTCTGTCTAACTGTTCGTCTTTCTGATGGTCTGACATAAAATGCGATGAAGTAAACAATACAAAATGTTAATTTTAAAAGCTGGCACATTATAAAGCCAAATGCTGACACTTGCTAGCATCGAACCCTGCGACAAGTTGTTGTTAAATTTATGCCATGGGCAAAAGTTAAAAAAGTGTCAACCAATTTCTTTTAACTTTTTATCATTTGCGTTGGTGTTTATGATACATTTTGGTTTCATCTTCTTTTAATATGAGACTGCTGCACGGTGCGAAGTCAACAAACTTGTTCAAGGCGCAGCAACAACCAACGCTATATGAATTGCCAGAAAAGTCAAGAAGCAAGACAGTAGTAAGACGAATAATAAACCGTCAACTGCTGGTGGACTGAAACAAATAACAGTTTAAGTAAATTGAAAGTTCTAAAGCAGTAATTTTCAATGACTGCATGTCTGGCGAATGACCTATTAAAGGCCTAGCTTTGGTTCAATTTATTGTTCTGATCTTAAAGTAAATTCAAAACTCAGATATGAAAATATACTTGAATTACAACAAATTAGAGACATGTGTTCATATGGTGATGAAGTGCTCCCGGTGTAGGTTTAAACTCACTTTGCAGGGCTCATGAACAACAAGGATGTTTAAAGCGAATTAATCGTTCGCAAAATCACTTTTATATGACATACACATAGTTACAGACGTTACACGCTGCGTATGCGATATGCATTGATAAATGTTTCAAACGTTTAGTACGAAATACGGCTGCAAAAATAAAGAAGGGCTTTTGGATTATTTTTGAATACTTAACAATTTTGTGGTGGGTAGTTGAAAAACGATTTAAATTTTGTGCTCGTTTTGTTACAACACAACATTTAGTTTCGAATTTGGCCAAAATTCACCCACAGCGACTGGCAGTTGGGCATATTCAATGTCAACGTTGCGCAATTATTGTTCAGCTGTCTTGTTTATTTCAAGACAACAGAATAGGGTTTCTTAGCTTTAATTTTTGAAACTTCTGGTCTTTTCCCTACATATGGTATAAAAATAGAGAAAAAAACTATATATTTATTTTTGGTCTAAATTGTTATTTTGAACAGTTATATGTTGCCAGTAGCCAAATCCTGAGTCTAAAATTACATATTTTATCTCATCGTCTTATAAAACTATAGTTAAAAATGCTTTCATTAATATAGCTGCTGCTCCACCTTTTCCGGCTTAAGTTGAAATCTGTCTGCCTTAAGGCCGGACAGAACCCGACTGTTTTCAACAGGTGATGCAATGCCAAGAGCCAGTGAATGGTGAGTGGTTAAGTGGTTTGCCTGTTGCAATTCTCGTTGCTCACAAGAAGAAGAAGTCAGCGCAGAGCATTGTTTCGTACACAGCGCGTAAAACAACTGTCCCAAGGTCGTCAGGTTACATAAAAGCAGCGCGGCATCGTCAACGTCACAACAACGACGTCAAAAAACCCAACAGCCACTAAACTAAAAAAAAAAACCTTTTTGTGCTATGTGCCCTTAGAGCGCGCATATGCTAAATGCTTTGAAGGTGAACCAGGTGCTACTGCCGCCATAAAAAGGAGCAACAAGCGAAGCCAACAAACTTTATAAATGTATTCGAAATACGCTCAAAAGCACTAGACATCGCACGCTCTTTCTACAAGCCGAAGCAAAGCCAGTTTTACTTGAGTTTGAGCGTTTTTTTGGTTATGCTTTGCTGAGCGCTTTCGGTCGCATTGGTGCTTTGACTAGTGTTAAGCTTTCAGTTGTGTTTTAAAGCCGCAGCAAGACAACACGTAATTCAGCGTTAACTTGCTTAAGCGCGGTTTTATTTGCGCACAACACGCACGTGCAAAAGTGCAGCAGCCTCGAAAAACCACTCAAATTCAGCGCTCTCTCCCTCTATATATATTATAAGTATATATACATTGACAAAGTGTAAAGTGCAAAGCTGGCAGCATCACCGACGTCGTAGAGTATCGCGCAGCTCAGGTCTCTACTTGGCCAGAGACTTGAAATCAGTCTTTGTCGCAGCTTAAAGCAAAACGCACGCGTCTTCGAACTCGCTCCAACAATTTTTAACGCCGCGATACTTGAACAAATAAAGAAATTAAGAGTTTTATTAATCAAAATATCAAGTGTGACGACATAATTGAATACAAACCACCAGTAAAAGGCTAGTATATTTTTCGATAGTGGATCGCGTAAGTGGATTCAAGTTTGTGTCTTAAGTCTTCTGTCATTGGATTACAGCAAAAGGAGCATCTAAAATTTTTTATACCGAGTTCTGCAAACATTTACACAGTTGACGACACTTAACGACCAATCCCTATACTCACACGTATTCCGACATTTACACTCACTGGTCACACACAGTGATAGTTGTACAGGTACCTTTTTTCGAACACGCTTTGTAAGTGTAAATTTTCTCAATAAACAATTCTCCGTTTTAGCAATTGGGGTTTGACGCGCTAGAACCTCCAAGTGATATGTTGTTGGCAATCATTTTTCATATAGCCAATACAAATAAAAAATCTTGAGTTATTCGACTTATAATAACAAAATGTGCCGCCTCTTTGTTGTGTGTTCTTTAAGACGACAATTGCTTTGTGCGCACTACGACTTTGTCAGGTCTTTATCATCATCGTTCACATTACCGAAAAAATACAAAATACAATAAAAACGAGCTTTGACTGTACCCCTGTTGCGCCCCTTGGCCAGCTCCTCGCTTTGTTTTGTATATTTAAATTTGCAAATGGTTGCCATCCTCACCGCTGCGCATACAAATGGACAGATTCAACAAAAACGCTGTTAGAATATTTGCAAATACATTTAGTTGAACATTTCATATCCGGATGATTGTAATTGATTATTAATATAATAGTGGGGACGCAGGCCATATATGTGCGTGTCGTTTAGAATTCTGTTACTTAATATCAGTACTAGATATCATAAAAAATTCTTTTATATAAAGCTACTTGCATATAACGTTTAAAGTTATTAAAAAGATAAAGATTTGTGTATGCGCCTGTTAACTGACTTGCTAAATTCTATATTCTCGTTTATATGTATGCAACAATCAAAGTCTAAGTTGTTTGCCAAGATTATAATATCGTGTTTCTGTTTAGTAAAACCCCGTTAACTTTGTGTTTTCGCGATCTAATCTATATTTAAAACAGTAATTGCTGTTTAGCAAGAGTTAAGTCCACACTCAAATCAAGCTTAGTTTCATTATGACAGGATTCAATATAAATAATATATACAGTTGTGTGTATAAAGTTTCAGTAAACTATTGAAAACTGAAAAGAAAACTCAGTTTAGTTGAGATTTCAGGTCGTTTCTAATTGACTATAATTAACAACAATACTGATGATGACTACACTGGGCAAGAGGTCAACAGTAATTTGCTAGCACGCCCGGCACTGCAGCTTTAAGTTGTATCTCTCAGTTGACGTATTAGTGCTTTTGCTAACTATGTTGAGCAAAGTTCAGCGTAAATAGTTGTTGTGATTTTTTTGCACTTTCATTGCACAGACACGAACACACTGATGGAAATATTTTAAATATACGTGTATATAGTAATAATTGTATGTATTTGTATACAACCCGTGGATAACAGTCAAGACGTTAATAGTGTTGTGTTTAAATAAATGCTGAAATGCATTCATTGCCGCATTTTGTGCACTAAACGACCTTCGTCGGAGGCCCTGAAAATTTGTTGTCAAGGTTTTCTTTCTCTCGCTGCGTGCATTTTCTTAAGTCGCTTAAAACTTCAACTTGAACTGGTATTTTCGGTTTGGGGTTTTTTAGTTTTATTTGGCTTATTTTTTATTTTTGTTTTTTGCTTCTTTGACTTTTGATTTTATTTAAAATCTTGGTGCGTTTGTCATGCGCAGCAACGTTTTGAACAAAGCTCAAGGCATTTTCATTTAGTAAAGTAAATGTTAATGCAGTTAAAAAATGTATTTTATTTCAGTTCAAAAAGGGTTCTATATATAAAATTACCGGTTATTTTTGATCTTCAAATAACTAATTAGTTACCAAACTGATAAAAACGGTTTGCTTAATCGCTTTTGTTCATATTTCATAGTTTGTGAGGTAGAGCGGAATTGTATTGAATGTATAACTCTGGCTAAGCGTGTGTGAATTTAATTCAAACTGGTAGCTTGGCCTTATAATGATTGAGACTGATGGATTAATTATAAATACTTTGCAACAGTTAAGGCGAGCTGCTCGCTTGTAATTTGAACGTTTGATAGTGTAGGCCCCTGCCTGAACCCAAAGCCCTAATGAGCGAGCACGATGACATGACAGCTGAAAATTAACAAAGTGATTATTTCAATAATCTTACTGAACTGTCAGCATAATAACACACTGAGATTTTAATCAATACTAAAAATTGTACATTAAAGAAATTACATTTGTCAACATTTCAGAAAATTAAAAATTCAATTATACATTCTACAAGTGTGGTCCAAAGTGGCAAACAGTTGTTAAAGTTCTCGTCGAGTTTTCGATTTATTAAGTCCGTTTGGGTTTCTTTATTGTGCTGTAGTAGCTTATGTAACGCCAAATGGTAATTGGAAACATTATTTATTAAATTGTGGCAATTGTACATTCTCTTTCGCAGCAACAATTGTATTATTAAATCGAGCCATAGACTGGTTTGCTTGTGCTGTGCTTGTAGTGTTTTCTAGGGTTTAAACCAAAGCAAAAGTCGCTTCGGATGTATGTTATAATAGCCAAAAGCAAGAAAAATTTAGCTGAACAGTTTGGTTGCTAAATTCTCTGCTACAAAATGTTGACTATCTTAGGATGGCAACATAGCTGAACTGTTGTTGCTTGCGCGGGTGAGTAAGGAAAACTTGTATGGAAAAACAGCTTAACCAGTTGGTTTAGTGACGAAAAAACTTAACTTAACAACGAGTACATTACACTCAACTGGTTTGCAAGTTGCTGCAATGGCCAAATACTGAGGCCGAAGCCGAAGAAATAGCAGTAGTTACAGACAAAGAAACTGTGTCGCACACAGCTACACAAGCTCACACCTATACGCTGCGCTCACTTTAACTCTAAGACGCGCCTGAAATTATGTCATCGGAAAATCAAGGAAAATGAAAATGAAAACGTTATGAAAACGCAAGAGCAAACACAAGCCACAAGTCGAACAGATAGCGAAAGTATTATTTTGATATTGCCAACAGTTAAGTTAAATATGGCTAAGCCAATTCTAAGGCTATAAAGCAGCAGCTGCCCTCTAGGGCTTGGCTTGCCTTTTAATTCATTTTAATGGCTGTCACATGCCTCAGGCAACTGCTATTTAGTTTTTAATGTCACGCACGCAAAGCATCAGCATATAAATTATTGAGCAGCTAGGCACTTGAACATTGAAGCAGCTACTCATAAAATCCATTTTGGATTTTCCGGCAAGCAGATCTTGCGACGTAAGTAAAACAATGTGAAGTTGTTTGGAAGTTGCAGAAAATAAACCGGTTATCTCATTTGAATAATATATTTTTATTGGTATGCTTTGGCCATTAAGAAGATGCAGTACTTTGTTCGATAATACTTAATTTTGGAAGATGCATTTTGCTGTCAAAGTCCAATTTTAAATTGGAAAAAGTTTTATCGAATTTATGGCAATCAAATGATATGTCCAAACCTTGTATTTATACATCGCCACAAGATTTTGCGATGAAAATCAAGTAAAAAATGCATTACCAGTTTGAATGCAGTCTTATTGTCACGCATTAAATCGCAGACAAGCGATTGAGCTTCAACATGTTAATATACTGCAATTACCTAATTTAATTTGAGTACATTTAATGACGCACGTTCCCTAGTTTGCACTTGCATGAGCGGTGCTGTTGCCAACCTTGCCACGACAATAACTTGGCGTGCCAACCTCTCGATCAGAGCAACATCATCAAATTCAAAGTTAAGAAAATATATTTCAGATAAATATCAACCAAATCAGTAATGACTATAAAAAAAGACAAAAAAATACAGGACTGGAAGAGCTCACATGAAATATCACATTGCCCAGTTACATCCTTAGTTTCTAAATCTTAAAGAATAAGTACTGCTTATAAAAATATCTACATATTCAAATTTATATATTTTTTTATATTTTGAGTATAAGTATTTTTTATCGTTTAAAACAGTGTTTGAAAAGGAGTATTCAATAGCAAATAAAGTTTTCAATCCCTATTATTAATTTTCGTCATTAGTCCGAAACTAAATTTATAATGAAAGCAAAGCACATTTCAAGCTCCTCAAACTTTAAGTCACAATTTATGCAATCATTACTATAATTTTTGACTATATCTACATATGTATATACATTTCAGCAATGTGGGCATAAAACTAAAAAACTCTTATTTGAGCATTGCTAAAGATTGGCAGCAACACACAGATACAAGTAACGCGGCGAAGTGTGTTTCAGTTTATGTTCAAAGTAAACGCAGAGTAACTAACATTTTAATAGCTTAACAAAGGCCGAAATAAATTTCAAGATAGTCAGCAAAGACATACCGTAGGCGACCAAACAAAGCGAAATAAACAAAAATGACAACTGATATCAACGTAAGAAAATGTAGTCATCAAAGCAGTAGCTTCAGGTGTGTTAGCTTCAATTATAATTAAAGGTTACAAAAATTAACAAAGACAGCCAAGTGGATATGTTTGGCCAGGTAATGGTTACCAATCTGAATGTGGAATTTGTTCAAAAAACACTTGTAAAGCACGATGGGACCCCTTCTGTTATTTTGCACTATCGTCAAATATTGCATAACTCACTGAATTCGCTCACTGGCATCTCATGCGTCTTTTGATTGTAATGTGACTTCTACTTTACTTTGCTCTGCTTGCACCTTTTGTCTCATTTACCTTATTATGCGGTCTATCCGCACTCACGCTTTCACCCTTGTTGGCTGTAATCGAAAAAGCCCCTAAGTTTACCAGTTTTTAGCAAGATTTACCAATTTCGAAGGTTACGTTTATCCAAATTCGCTAGTGACGCCCACTTCTAATGCCAACGATTCCCAATTTGTCCGTCTGTCCGTAATTATGAACGCGTTGATCTCAGAGACTACAAGAGCTAGTGTCTCCAGATTTAAAACTGAAGCTCGCCTAAGCCCTTTCAAGTTTGTTACGAATTTTCAATACCTGTTCTGTTGTTTTATATACTCTAGACTAGAAAATAGCTTTCTTACTTATTTTTAAAATAGTGTCAAAGTATTCAGCAGTCGGTTGTGTCCGACTGCAACGTTTTCTCTGGTATGTGTGTCATACCGTATGTTATATTGCATGTTTACGAACTGCGTCAAGCTAAAGATACGATTGTTCGGATCTGTTTACAATGCGTGCTTTGCATTTACTTAATAACATGTTATTAGATAGCTCAATCATCACTCATTATCTAATATCTATTGTTGCTGATGTCACATATGCAATTGCAGTTCAGCTTATGAAACTGCATTATTTCTTTTATTTTTTAATATTCACTCACCTGGCACAACACATGTCCTCTATACTGACTCAGGAGAAACAAGAAAACTACAAAAAAAAGAGTTGTCAATTCTGCCTTCAAAAAATTCCATAGGGTGCGCGTATAGGGTATGCATAAACTTTTCACATTTTTTTGGTGAATCTTTTCTCACGGGAGATGTTGAAACTGTATTTTGACATCCAAAAACATTAACTAAATATCTGTGTATATGACTAAAAAGTAAATAAAGTGATCAATGGGCATGTACGAAAAACAACAAACATAAAGATAAAGTTTCCTGCCATAAAATTCAAGCGCACCCAAAAAAAAAATTAAATAAATAAAATGTTGGCTTGTTGTCATTATAAAAAGCTACTCGGCCTGACCTTGTCCATTGTTGGCTGTACACACACACAGATAGCAGCGCACAGAAATTTACGCAATTTATGCACACATATAAACGAAAAGTGTTGGCTCTGACTAACTCGATAATAAACACAATACGCAAATCGAAAGACTCCAGCTACGAACTTGAAATACATTTCGTCAACGACTAGCTGCTTGCTGCAAATAGTAATAGCCTTTGTGGTTGATGCTGCAGCACAAAAAAAATTTCATATACAGAATAAATTTAGTCAAAACAAAAATGAGACAAAATAAGACCGTATACGTGATAACTTTGTTGTTGGCGTCATCGTTACAGATTGGGCAATCTGTCGATCTTATGTCGAAAATCTCACCTTATACAAAATGCAAACATATGCCAGCTGCCTAAATATTTATTCAATGAGCTGGCAACGTAATCGATTATCAAAAAAACATCCGAAACCTTTTGAAAAACAACTAAGTCGGCGCTGGCGTTCAATAAATGACCTTGAACTCATTTCTAATACATATTTTGGTAGTATGACTTGCGTTTTGCTCAGGCTGTTTCAAAAATGTTGTAAAATTGTACATTTGATATTAGTGTTATTATTAATTAAAATACAAAGTTTATAGCAATTAGTCGCTTTCTTTGTAGCTAACCTTGACCCAAATGTGGCACAACTAATGCAGTTTAGGGTAGGCGTTGCTTGAGATAATTTTCAAATAAACTGTTACAGCGTATTTGCATTAAAATTGCACAATATAGTCAATAAACAAATGTGCAAACGCAATGGAAATTACAATTCGCATTAGTATAAATAAAAATTAGTTGGTTAACGGCTGACCAACTTATTTACGCTATTGAATAATCCAACTGACTTTGACCAACTCTCTGCAACTTATGCTACTCACAGGCATTCAGTTACAGCCCGTGCGAAAAAAAAAAATAAACTAACAAAGCGTTGAGTAAGAGACTTTTCTGCACAAAGTGTGCTTATGCTTCATTGATTTTTGATCTCAACAAATACCGTACCAGCTGATGTATTAATGCTAAATGACAATATCTATAATATGTTAATATGGGTTAAATTTTATTTGAAATATGTTGACTTTTCTATAATCTCACGTAAATTTGACAAAGACTTGCTGACTCTTTTGAATAATTCTCTGATGGTTTTGTTTTTTTTTTGTAATATGCAAGCGACCTAATAGAAAAGGGCGTTTGTCATTAGGTATAAGTTGTGATGTCTTTGTGATGCCTAACAAATCAAATACTTTGTAAACGTATCTGTATTTACTTTTTATCATTTGAGTTGGCTTTGTTATTAACATATTTGCATCTATGTTTTATTATTTACAGTGTATCTACAGACTCCGTCATGACAGCCACAAATAACGATGGTGGCACACAACCGAGTTCGGTTACTGTTTGGGGTGCACCCGCAGCTGGTCCACGTAACACACAAGCTGCCGTATCAGTGCGACACGCCTTTAAGGCATACGGAAAGAAGAAGAACGCCAATCAGGTGTTAAACAATCTGAATATGACAGTACCCAAAGGAACAATGTAAGTACATACAAAAATATATGCAAAAATATACAATAATATATAAAAATATAGAGATTCCAACGATACAAATTAAATATATTGACAGATTCCATTTGCAAGCCAAAAAAATGAAAACGGCGAAAGTAATTCACACAAACATCGACCATCATTCATATCACGACATTTAATTTGTGCCACAGTTATAACACTTTTATGTACATACATACAAAATATGTACATATGTACATATGTATAGAAAACACGTTCAATGTTACACAAAATTCCTTGTAACTGCTATTTAATTGTACAACATACAAGTACACACACTTTCCGTATGTTCGGAGCAAAGGTTATTTGATTGTTCGCAAATCTAGTAATAGCAGTAATTAACTGCATTTGTTTCTACGTACATACATAGAGGTTTAGATCGATCTAAATACTTGCCATCAAGTTTTAAGCGTTTCGTAAATGAAACAACATTTTTGCATTATAATTCGATGCTGCAGTAAATTAAACAAGTTTTATCGTTACGGCTTAGCTTAACAATGCTTGCTTTATAATAATATAGATACATATACATATAGTAGTACGTACAAGTTAAGTTATATTTTTCGTGGCAGGGTTGCCAGAGTTGGTGTCATTAATATATGTACAGATGTATATTCATAAAGTAACCTGCCAGTGACATCTTTTTAAGATATTGCTGCATATAATATATTTTATAGAATCGCACAAATAAAATCTTAACAAAATTGACTGTTCAGACGTATGTATGTAGTTGTCAAAATTAATATGAATGCTTTTTGCTTATTTTGTTTTCCTCTCAAGTTGAAGGGTTCCATCTATTTTTAAAAATAAAGAAATATTGCAAATATTTTTCATATTAGTAAGTTTGACACTGCAATGATTGTTAGCGCAGCGAAAATAAAAAACCATGAAAAATATTTTAAGTTTTTGAATTCTGTGAATAAACCACATAAAAATTCAGAAATCTTGACCCAGTACTAAAAATCCTCGACTGTTGTACAGGTAAACAACAGTTAGGCTTGACCAATTAAGCCTTGACCTAGGTCAGTTGGCAGTCAATGAACTGCTCGCAGTGCTTAGAGTTAAACTCGCCTAATATTTTGTAGGTCGTTTGGTCGTGTCAAAGACACTGCGAAAGTTGAAAAGCTGTTTAGGTTTGATGAAGAAATAAATATTCGTTCGGCGTGTTAATTTCAAAAATTTAACCAATACACAACCTGAAACGTACGACTTACGTGCTGCAGAATATTGTCAAAGCTTAAAAACTAAAAACAAACAAAAAATAATAGTAATAAAAAATGGTACTACAATAATGCGATAACAACAATAGTAATAATGTTGTTATGTCAGTTTCGGCTCTTGCTCATGTTGATTGCTAGTGTCTATCTAAGAAGGTGGAGTCGTATTGCGGCATTTGTTAGCCGACTGCGAATACATGTCTCCGTTTTCAAGGTGAACATTTCGAAATAATTCAACTTGAACTGCAAAAATTAACATTGACATCGCCGTTGACACGGCACGAATAATATCACATACCCGCACTTACTTGTACACGAGTACTACAAGTACACATGTACATACAATGTATGTCTCACTTACATATTATTTTTCCCAATACATCTAAATTTTGTACTATTCAAGCAGAAAACCACTTTAATTGTGTTATTAAAACGATCGCTGCGTTTGACGATTGCTTCAAAGCATAAAAAACAACTTAAAGCTTGGTTTAAATTAAGAAAATGAATATTTAAAGTAAAGGGAAACAGAACACTTTTTACCCTGTATATCGAAATAGGAAACGCGTTTAAAATTTGGCCACACCACAAGCAGTGTTAATAGCCCAAAATATTTAATTTGTCAACATTCTTGTACTTTCATCCCAAGCTATGGCTTGTTAGGTGCCTCTGGATGCGGTAAGACCACACTGCTATCCTGCATTGTAGGTCGTCGACGTATGGACTCTGGCGAAATATTTGTACTGGGCGGCAAGCCAGGCACACGTGGCTCGGGCGTGCCTGGAAAGCGAGTAGGTTATATGCCGCAAGAGATCGCGCTGTATGGCGAGTTTTCTATTCAAGAGACGATGATGTATTTTGGCTGGATATTTGGTATGGAGACAAAGGAAATACTTGAGCGCTTGCAGTTTTTGCTGAACTTTCTCGATCTGCCATCGGAAAAGCGTCTTGTTAAAAACCTAAGTGGTGGTCAGCAGCGACGCGTCAGTTTTGCTGTCGCATTAATGCACGATCCAGAGCTTTTAATTCTGGATGAGCCGACGGTGGGCGTAGATCCACTGCTGCGTCAGAGCATCTGGAACCATTTAGTGCACATTACCAAGGCAGGCCAAAAGACAGTAATCATAACCACTCATTACATTGAGGAGGCACGACAGGCACACACTGTAAGTGATATTGGAGCGGATTATAATCTTATGTATGTTATGTAGCTTAATTTGTGCCAACGTTTTAGATTGGCTTAATGCGCTCTGGTCATTTGTTGGCTGAGGAATCGCCCAGTGTGCTGCTCTCGATGTACAAATGTATTAGCTTGGAAGAGGTGTTTCTAAAGCTTTCGCGCATTCAAAGTCAAAAAGGCGATGTCACTCATGTTAACTTCAGGTAAGCTTCAAAATAATGCTCCGCATGCAACACGTACGTATATATATGCACGTAAATGAATCCTAACCATAATTACGCATTTAATTTCTGATTTTCATTTGACCAAACACTCGCATGCTTGCAATCTGTGTATCCATCCATCTTTGTGTCTGTTTGTGTTCGTGTTCTTGTGGTTGATTTCAATGACAGTAACAACATCTCGTTGCATGCCATGGCCTTTGGCAGCAAGATGGACAAGCCCAGCTCAAGTCAGGAGGGCGGCGTTGTTGGCCTAAATTTCCACCAGAGCAAGGAGGTGCTAATCAACGATAGCAACGGCTCTATTTATACGGTCGGTAACCATCTAATTTGGCTAAATTTAGTAATTTCCAACCAAAACCCTCGACATCTTCACAGCTGAACCAGGAACCATACAGTCCGCCACCGTCCAAGCGACCAAATAATCCCAACGATGAGGAGAGTTGCCAAGATTGCTTTGCAGATCTGTGCAAGGTCACCTCAAAAGGAAAAATACGCGCTCTGCTAACGAAGAATATGCTGCGCATGTGGCGCAATGTAGGCGTTATGCTCTTTATCTTCGCCCTGCCTGTGATGCAGGTTATACTCTTCTGCTTAGCCATCGGTCGTGATCCACAGGGACTCAACTTGGCCATTGTCAACAACGAAATGAACAACACGGTGGGTGCAATCGAACGTGTACCGAAGTTTTTACACTTATGATTTTTGTAGAGTTTTTGTGAATGGTATGAAAATTCAAATCAAAACTCAAAAACTATTTTTTTTTTTTATGGGCACCTATGGTATTTATATTATACTAGCTGACCCGGCGAACTTCGTACCGCCTTATTTTATTAAATACAAAACAAAATATAGGACATAGCATCTTGAGCATATTCATGCATATGTCGCGGACTTCCGACGTATGTTGCAGGGAGAATAGTTGTTCTGCCAACATTCTTTGCATAATTTAATTTGCCAGTAAGAAGGGATAATAAAGGCTCCGACGGAGCGGGTAGAGGTGACAGCACAACTTTTCCTGATGCGCAACACATGCCGGCTGCTTCATTCCGAAATTTCAATGCCTGACAATATTGAAATACTTTATCCATTCCACCAATAGCAATTTTTGAATGCGCTGAATAGTTAATATCTGGTGCATATTCAAAGGCAAGCCGAACGAATGATGCACGTGTTAATGAGCGGCTGATCCGTTGCCTTTGTCGATCTAGTACTCGTACTGTAACTATGTTTCGTTCTCGTGCCGCTCTTTTTCTCGTAATATTCTGTTGCAGACGTTCGTCACGCTGTTCTTGAGATTCTTGTGCACGACTTTCTGCAGTCCTGATCATTTGAGCTGCATTTCTTGTTTCGATTTGTTCTGGTAATTGCTGGGCTCTTTCAACACGTTTGCGTCGGACCCATAGCTGCTCGCGTTGTTGAGGTTAGATTTTATGGTAGCTCCTCTGCGTATTGCTGGCATTTTAAAAATGTACGATTTTAAATAGTAAAAAAACAGTTTTGATTCAGAAGCTAATATTTTTGTTTTTTAACAAAATTTTTTTATTATTTGAGTTGTTGGCGAAGCAACGCGCTCCGGATAACTAAATAATTTCATTTATACGTTGAATAGAATTATTTTCCTACTGAATTTTAAATGTAGCCTACTAAGATTTTGAAAAACACAGCTAATTTTAAATGTAGCCTACTAAGATTTTGAAAAACACAGCTCTAGGTCTGGCTCAACTCTAACATGGCTGTTTAAAGGGTTTTTCCGGCAATTATTCGAATGTTTCTCGCCGTAAAAACCATCCTTAAACTCCAACGAACATTTAAAAAAAGAATTATCGAAATCGGTTCAGCCGTTCACACGTGATGCCATGACAACGCGAAACGGGTTTCATTTTTATATATATAGATTATATTATCAATTTTTTTGTTCTCTCGTTAGGACACCTGCTTCTGGGAGGATGGCTGTCACTTTGCCAACCTAGGATGTCGCTATTTAAATCATCTTAACACCAGCGTGGTAAAAACATATTATACGGACATTGAGGACGCAAAAGCAGCGGTACGACGCGGCGAGGCTTGGGGCGCTGTCTATATAACGGAAAACTTTACGGACGCGTTCACCGCTCGCGCTGCATTAGGACGCGACTCGGATGACGAGACAATTGAGCAGTCTGAGGTGAAGGTGTGGCTAGACATGTCCAATCAACAAATTGGTGTTATGCTTAATCGCGACATTCAGCTGGCCTATCGCGACTTTGCCATGGGCCTGCTTGGGCAGTGCGGCAACAATCCAAAGCTTGGCGATGTACCCATACAGTTTAGGGAACCCATCTATGGCACCATGAATCCATCTTTTACCGATTTTGTTGCACCTGGCGTCATACTGACGTAAGTGTTGATGTACATGCTCATAATAACAATTTGTAAATTTTTTCCTATGCACTTTTTAGCATTGTATTTTTCCTGGCTGTCGCATTGACGTCATCAGCGCTGATCATCGAACGTACTGAGGTAATTTAAAAAATTAAAAAAAAAAAAAAACGTTACAGTCGGACGCAACCAACTGCATTATACTCGGATACCAGTATCTAAGAAATATATGGGCAGTAAAGGTGTGCGTGTCATCCAATATTTACAATTAAATGCAAATCTTTGAGAGTTGTTGCCTTCCGTCCCCCTACTAAATTTGGTGACTCTAACCTAAAAACTGTCGAAGTTACATGCATTGTCGTTTTTAAAAGAGTGAAAAAACAAAATTTGTTTATTTCGTTAATGTTAGGTCAATGTTTTTCTCAATTCATTCAGCTCAAAAAAAAAAAAATCTTACTTAAATGTTAAAATGTTAAACAATCCAATTGCATTTAGGTTAATATTATAATTTAATCATTGAAAACTTATCAATATTATAAACTTAAAATTCAACTCTTAGGGGTTGCTGGATCGATCATGGGTTGCGGGCGTTTCCCCTGGAGAGATTCTGTTTTCGCATGTGATAACCCAGTTTGTGGTCATGTGCGGTCAAACGACGTTGGTGCTCATCTTCATGCTTGTCGTTTTCGGCGTAACCAACAACGGTGATCTATTCTGGGTTATTGTGCTGACGCTCCTGCAGGGCATGTGCGGCATGTGCTTCGGTTTTCTCATATCCTCTATATGCGAGCTAGAGCGTAATGCCATTCAACTGGCTCTGGGTTCGTTCTATCCCACTCTGCTGCTTTCAGGCGTAATATGGCCCATTGAGGGCATGCCTGTGGTGCTAAGGTATGTTAAATGCATGTCAAATTTTTTCAAAAGCTTAATATAGCTGGATTTTTTGTCTCTTGCAGATATATCTCGCTGTGCCTGCCGCTGACGCTGGCAACATCGTCGCTGCGCTCCATACTGACGCGCGGCTGGGCGATATTTGAATCGGATGTATATATTGGATACGTTAGCACGCTGTCCTGGATTTTAGGTTTCCTGGTGCTGACTCTACTGGTGTTGCGCTCGAAGCGCGGCTAAATCTTAACTTATGCTATAGAGCATCTTATTTTATACACGCCTAATAAATTAAGTTCGAGCCTGGACTAGGCCTCTTTTAGTAGTCATTCCCCAGCTCCCTTGAATCCCCTCCTTTTACCTCTTTAAATTGATGAGGTCCTAGTGAGTATTTCGAAACGCTCTCTCTTATATCCGTCTGTGCTATATAATATCCCCCCCCCCCTTAAAATAACCAAAATATCATAAATTATTTAAGCGCACATTCAATTTTTTCTCTCTTATAAAAACGTCTTTTAATGTTAAGTTGTGCACATCTAAGTAGCGTTCATTTTAAGGTTTAGGAACATTAATAAATTGTTGTAAATATTTAGAGCTACAACTTTGTCACCAAGCACATTAAGAAAATCCAAATATTTCCGACACAAAACAAAAATCTCTTTCAGAAAGGTACTTTTAACAAATAAAAGAAGTAAAAAGAAAACGGGCAAAAGCACACAACTAATACTATATATTTTCAATGGACTGTGATTGTACATTTTTTGTTTGATGTTGCACTCAAACTCCTGTTTGTAAGAATAAATGTTGACAGACAGCATGCAAGAAAAAAACAAAAAATAATGGTGGGTTTGTTAAATAGCTTAAGTAGCTTAAAGCATTTTTTTAAGGGTTTAAGTTTCTTTTAAGATAAATAAATGAAATAAATGTCTATTCTCTACTTACATTTTAATTTAAAAGTGTATACAAGCGAAATTATTATTTTCTAACGAGCTCAATAAATCGAAAGCAACTAAACCGTTCATTTTTAGCAAATAAAAATGTATACATACAAATTTTTATAATTACCTTTCGAAATAAATAAAGTAGCTATCTTAAATGTAATAAATATATAACAAGCTATTTCAAACTTAATTTAAATTGGCGCTTGTTTACTTGTTGAGCGATTTTCAACACTATTATTAGTTGAATGAGTTGGCAGCATCGCCTTAAAAGTGTTGAAAAATACGCGTGCAAAATCAGCTGTTCGCTGTACTCTTAGAACCAAGAAGAAGCATAATAACAAAGAAAATTTGTAAAGACAAATAAATCCAACGAACGCATTTTCACAAAATGTAAAAGATATTTCAATCGTTTAACCACATGGTAATACTGGAAAATGGACAAGTCTAGTGCTTATGAAAAGTTCACGGCTTGCGTAGACCAACTGCGTAATACAGAATGCAGGTAAGCCTATATTTGTTTTTTGTTTGACCTGTACTGGCGCTGCAACGGACCGGCAACAGTTGTACACTACGCAAATTAACTATGGTGCTTGCAAGTTAAACTTTCTTTTTGGTTATGCACCAGTTTAGTGTAGGCAGTACAGTAGTAAAGAAACATTTGCTAAAGCTTCTTCAAAGATTTAAAACAGGGCTACGTTGCACATCCGGTATGACGTCATAAAGTAACTTATATGTACGATTCCGAAACTCTAATCAGTCTTTAAAGATCTAAAAGCAATATATTGGCTTTATTTCTATAAGTGTCAAGTAAAGATGCTATATTCGGCATGCCTAGTATTTTATACACTTAAAAAGACAACTTTATATTTTGTATAGCAGCAATATAAGAAAGTTATCCGATTTTAACGAATGACTTAACTGCAACAAACAGAAAACCTTGGCTAAGTTTCGGCTCGATAGCTAAAACTGTGGGACTAGTTTGCATCGAAACAGATGGACAAAAGGCAGACTTTAACAAGTGTATAATAAAAAAGTTTTGAAACCCGTAAAGCTGTCTGTAATGCTCACTCATGTATATATATATAAAATATATATAAATATAATCTTGGATTGACGTCGAGCCCGCTAGAATACATAATACATATTTTTGTTTTTATCTTTTTTATCATAATGCCTCCATTTATAGCCAAAAGCAAAAGATTGCCTGCTTCCAACAAATTGCCGAGTGTGTCATGTCATCGGCGCTTGTTACTCATATAAATTATGCCGCACACTGTGGTACAGCCACCAATGTAATGCTGTTGTTTTGCGAGGATTTTGACTCAGTGGTGCGCATGAGTGCAGAAGAAAACCTAAACAAAATTTTTCGATCTTTGGAAAAAACACGTGTCAACCGCATATTAATGGATTTATATGGTGAAATCAAGCGGAATGGCAACGAGAGGTACGTTTTATTTGTCTAGGATAACCTTTAAAAAATTAAATTTTTATTTATTTGGTAGATCACTTCGCATATGCCTAAATTTGTTTTCTTATTACGCACCGCAAATAAAGGAGAAACACATCAAATGGTATGCTGTGCGCCTGCTTCAATGCATATCCATTATGTCGCAGCGAAAAGAAACGATGCTGCAGGAGACGCTCTGTGATTTTGTAAAACATTTTGGACGTTATATACAGCAAGGTCTTAATGATAGTGAAGCTTGCAAACTGTTTGAGGTAAATCAACAACCGAAATTTTTAAAAACAATAACAAAAATAATGTTTAAGGCTGACTACAAAAGCTGTTCTCAAAACTAATAGGCCCAGGCAATATAAATAAAATTCGCTCTGCAAGGTTTCGTATACCACCCATTTTATATTGTCTTGGCTTGTGATGCTGATCAGGAATATATATGCATAACCTATATTGTCTAATTTTATGAGTTTCATTTCTCATGACAAAATTCACCTTTACAAGTGTATAATAAAAAAAAGTTTTGAAACCCAAAATGCTGTGTGTAATGCTCACTCACATATCCATTACGCTGCTAAACGTGGTTTGCATTTGATGGTTAATTTTGTTTACTCATTTTTTTTCTTGTTTGATTGCAGACGTTTCTTGGCAATATCAGCGCAGACTGCGCGGTAAAACGTCGCTGTTCGGCCCAAAATTGCATGAGTTTGATTGAGAATGCGCGCAATAAAAGCCTCATGGCCAGTCACGGACTAAACAAAGTGATTGGTAAGTTAACAAATGTTTATAATACCGTAGGCTTAGACATGCTATAAGCACAAATCAATATTAAAATGAAGGGATTAAAAAATGCAGCAGCTATCAACTCAAACTAACAAATATATTTTTGAATTTTTTGTTGTTTTTGATCTTAAACTTTTATTTAAACAAACATATTCACTCCGTTAAGTTTTAGTTAAATTACGCTTAGGTATTTTTGAATAATGATGCATGTAAGACTTTCATATTGCAAATTGCCAAACGACAGCCACTATTCATATGTACATAAACTATTTGTATACTTTGAGCCCATAAACAAAAAAACAGTTTTAGGATATTTTATAGTTGGCTTCAATACTACTTACAAGATATTTGAAATTTTTTTGTAGATAATTTAATTTCTTAACTTGACCCTTATTGATGTTTTCATTTATTGATACTATATATTTATATATATAAAACATAAGCAACAAGTATTTCTTCTACTTAAAAGCAATGGGAGGGTCATATTTAAGTGGGTCTAATCTTTTTGCCCGTGTGAATTCGTCCGTGCATGCTGAAAAGTATATAGACATAAGATGAAAACTCTTCATGAGATCGAATAAAAAATGTTGCCAATAAAAGTAAGCTGCAACTACAGTATAAAAATGAGTAAATAATTATAGTGTTTTAGCCTGCAAAAATAGTACCGACAATTTTTTTAAGAATAAGTAAAAAATAATTTAATACCATGTTTTGGTAACTCATCTTCTGCAACTACTTTCCCTGCAGAAATGCTGCTGATTGATCAACAAACGAGCTGCGTTCTAGGTTCCTTGGGCTTTATGCGCCTGCTTTTAACACACCTTATACGCGGGTACTCGGCTGATCACCAGGATGAGGGAGATTCTTCGGAAAATGCTAGACATCTTGCAAGTGCTTCTGACTGTCAGCAAATTATTGAAATTTACGATTATTGTTTGCATTTGCTGAGCACTCAACATACAGCAAATCACGCCGTCATAAATGCTGCTTTAGAGGTCATCAATGCTATTCTTCAAGCGATTCAGGATAGCCATGGGGCGGCAATGCAAGCAGCAGTAGGTAGTTCTTGTGGTCTGGCGCAAAGTTTGCGCAAGCTGGTGTGCAATCAACAACTGGAGCACAATGAGTATTTGCGGCGAAGGAAATCATTAAAAAATCAAATATTCCAAATGAAAAACTATGAAGTCGCAGGGACAGGCGAAAGCCTTAAGTCAGCACCACAACAAATGCAAATGGTAGAAAATTTAAAAACCGAACTGCAACAGCAAGAGCGCCAACAACAACAACAGCAGATTGACATCAGCCGGCTTCAAGTCGATGATGTTGACTCGGTGAAAGATGTTTCTGCTGCGATTTCCGCTTCTGATGAAGGTAAAGTAAATAATGCATAGTCTAGCTGAGTGTAATTTTATTTCATTATGTACATGTGTGTGTTTGCTTATGCTCTCATGCTTAAACTTAACATGCTGACAGGCTGACGACCAAACAAACAAGTAAATTGAGCAATGCCGCACTTTTTTTTAAATTCCACGCACACAATGCTCATATGAAAATTAAGGTTGCATGTTTTTAGGCGAGAGCACATTCAAATTGTGGCCAAAATTAATGTTGGTTTCACAGCTCTGATTACTGACTTCTTTAAAACTATTGATATAACCCTTCTCACCCTTTGCTTTCTAACAACACTTAGTCAAGAAAGAGGCGCGAATTAATATCAGAACTGCAGTACGTAGTGTAAGTGAATGTGTTGAAAGCGGCGCATCAGATGAAGAGGAACAACAGAAGCGACAACATAAACAGACCATTACTGATGCCGATGATAATGGTGACGATGACATTGAATTGCTTAGCGCCGTTGCGGATGATGATTACGAATACCTGGCAGCACTGTCGCCAATAAATGAAGCCCAACAATCAATGCAAGTGAATATGTCGGAATCACCGGCAGGAGCATCAACTATTGTTTCCGAAATTGATGGAAAGCATATTGTATCATCCCCTAAACCCCTTGCTGACCAGCATCAGTCGTCGTTGCAAAATCTGTTAACCAGCGATGACAGGTCCCATCATTTAAGTGACATCGATAATGAATCTTTTAACAGCATCGATTTTGATGCGGAAATAAGAATCGCTGGCGTTGAAGAGCAACAAACAATACCTTCAGAAACAATTCCAGAGGGAACAACAATTGGATCGATTTTCAACAATTTGTTATCTCATTCAAATGCAGGTGAGTCGTTTACACCAAAACGAAAATTGGTTTTGAAACTGAAGACACAATAAAGAAATCAGCGACATTTTTATTGTTATCGCGTACACACACATACATTCAAGCTATGACTGACGCGTTAAGCATAATATTTCCAGGTTGGGATTTCTCTATTTAGACCTTCACTCTATTTTTTTTCAGTGATATGACAAAATCTGTCGCGTAGTCGAAATATAACCCCTTTTACTTTATCATACTTTGACATTTGTGGGCATTGCAATCAATTTATTTGCATTTATTTGCAACTGGAAAATTTGCTGTATTTCGCCAGTTCTGAGTCTCTTAAAGTCAAAAATGTACAGTACAAACAATTAAACAAATAGAGCAAATTCAATATTTGAATATATGTATGTAAAAAATCAAAAAAGAAAAATAAGTAAGTAAGTAAGTAACACCATACTCAATGCGTACAGTCATTTGTGTGTTTCTCAACCGATTTTGACCAAATTTTTTTTAAATGTTCCTTATTTTATCCATAGTTTCAAACCTCTTTTTCACAATTTTTAAATTCATGATTTTGTTGTTTTCGATCACAATTGTTTATCGCAAACCAGGAGTGTTATCGATAATGAAGCCAACCTGTTCTTCTCAGTTTGAAGTCTCTAGCTCTTATAGTCTCTGAGATCGGTTCATTTAGACAGACATAGCTAGATCAACTAGGCTGTTGATGATGATCAAGAATATATATATTTTATAGGGTCGGAAATGCTTCCTTCTGTCTGTTACATATATATGCACAAAACTATTAAACCCTAATTTACCTATTTTATGGGTTCAGGGTATAAAAAAAAAGTTGAAGTCTTAAACAACTTCTGGAAGATCATATCAGTCTTACATATACGTTCTCTTATAAAGAGCTGCTGATGACGCTTTAAACACGGCAATGCATTTGCCGCAAAAAGTCCCACGCCCATGATTCCGTCTCCAGACGTTCTAGTTTTGGAAATGCTGCTGCCACTTGGCCATAGCATCACACTGCAAGTTGGCAACAAAGTGGTTAAGACAAATGGGTTACGTGATAAAATGCAGTAACTCAAATTGCATGCATGCAAGCTTTCATCTTTGTGTTTGTGTGTATACGCGTTAATGTGACTGTGTGCGCTCTAGTTGATTCTGCATTGCGTACAACCGGACAACCATCCTTATAGTGAGTTACAGAATTCGGTTGTTATTTTGCTTATATTTTGTTTTAAAATTTTTCTCAAAAACACACAAACTCCACCCAGATACAAAAATGTCAACAAAGCATAGTAATTTCAGTTCATTAACTGTTAGATCAATAAGCTTTATTTCAAGGATAAATAATATGCCTAAGCTTTTTATAGAATACTACTCTTTTTGTTAACTTATCGTACAGATATTAAATGCTTTGCAGACGTGTATGACACATGGTGTTATAACATTAAAAAACAAACAAATTGGACATAACCTTAATACGTTATGTAACGCGTCATTTGTGTGTGTTAATGCCAGGGACTGTAATGATTATAATTTTTATATTAAAAATTGAAAAATATGAATTATTTAGCAATTTTTTTTTTAATTTACTTAACCAATAACTCTTATTTTCTGACCTAATAAAAAAAATTATCAAATAATTGTTAAATTTCAATATTTTATTGAAAATTGTTAAATAACTCTTATTTTCCAATTTTTATTATAAAAATAAAAAATAAAAACTATTTATCAATATTTATTTTATCAATCAAAAATAAGAGTTTTTTTCAATTTTATTTAAAAGTTGAAAATAAAAATTGATTAGAAATATCTATTGAGCTATAGACAAACACAGCTCAAATGTTTACGATATATATTACATATATTTACGATCTGCACTCAATTACCTTTCCATCGATATATCACAGCTAAATAAAAAGTTATTTGGCCGCTTTTGCGTTAACCTTATACCTATAATTTGGGTTCGATTTTTTTCAACCCCATAACTCTTATTTGCGGTCCGTGGTTAATGCTTTTTGCATAACTTCTAAATTAAGTCAGTAAAGTATTGTAGCTTTTATAGTCTCAAAGATCGATGCGTTCTTTTTTGTAGCTTCGGAGTCGGTCAGTAAGCTCTTTCGTCAATCTGGTGGCTCCAAATCCATGCCAGTCAAGTCGGTGTCAGGCACTGATAAGTCTGATGCTGCATCGACGGCTTCACTGACGCTCTCATTGAGCTCATTGGCCAGCAGCAGTGTAGCTAGTGCAGCAGAACGTCAGCTTTCAAATACAGAGACGCCCACACCAGTGGAGGAATTGTCCGGTTCAGCCAGTGTATCTTACACGGCATCTACTGCCTTGCTAATAGATGCACCAAATGCTGCAGCTGCCACTTCGACAGCAGACGACGCAACAGTGCCGCAGCTGCGTCGCACGCCAAATGGTAATGGTTGGCAGCTGTTATTGTGCTGAAACTAATTAGAACTTATATCCTGGCAGCTAATCCCTTTCTGACGGACTGCTCTCCGCTAAAGCAAATGATGTCTGGCCATGCGCTAATCACCGTTAACATTGGCAGCATTTCGGAGCAATCGCTGCTATACTACACCGCTCGTTTGCTAGCCGCACGATTTCTTTTGAGTGGTCATGCATCTTCACTACAGCCAGACAATGTTAGCCGTGTGTCTATTAAAAGTCTGTCACTGGCAGTAATCGCTCAGTGTGTGCGTTTGTCGCCGCGTGTGCTGCATCTATCATTAGAGATCAGCGAACAAGAGCTGGAGCTGCTTGCAAAGATAAGCTCTGCCGTAAGTCCTGAAACTACTCAAGCCTCTAGTCCGCAGAGCAGCAACAACTCCAGTCAAAGCACAGATGTAATCAGATCAATGCCTGAATCGCTGTTAGAAGATGAAGTTGGTGGCGGCAATAATGAACTGCTGCTTGATATCAAGGACGATCACTTTGGACCCAGCACTTATCCCGCCTACCTTCAGCAGTCACCCTTGTTAAGCCGCAGTGCTGATGCGGCGTTACTGCAGCGGCAGCTGGAAGACAAACGCAAAACGAGTCTACAGCAACCCATCACAGCCAATTCTAATCTCTCCAGATCAGAGATTTTTGAAAGCTCATATCGCGTCACAATAGCAGCGGAGGATACGCCACCAGTAGCGCTGCCGCCATTACCGCCAAAACGCACAAAATCGATGCGTAGTCGTTCAAGTTGCGTTTCCATGCCCACAATTGAGCCCAAAAGTACTCGTAGCGGACAAGCATTGTCTGATGTGCTGCTTTTTTACTCACACTCTGATCCCATTTTGCGCGGTGGCGTTCAGCAAATTGTTGGTAACTTTGTGCAGGCAAGCCATGCCGGTCTTTGTCTGCATGTGCAGCCGGTTCTCAGCCTGTCGTACCTGTTAGCCATTTTGCTAAAGGTAAGTGTCTTTTACAGCATTTTCGTAATGTAGTAAATATTACTCCACATGCATTTGTCTATTCATATACCGTTTAGTATCCTTTACCTCGACAACATCATACTGATGTTTAACACATTTTAATATGTGCCACTAATATTTCATTCACGCACTTTTTTTTATGTAAAACTAACAAGCTAACATATTTTAAAACATGCAGGAACACACACGCAAACACCGACAAGTGACCATATTAATGGCTGTTGCAAGCTTTTTTATATTTTTAAAGCACTGACTGACGTTTTGCTTTGCTTGAGGCATTTTTGTGTCGGTTTGATTTTTATTTTAAATAAAAATTAAAATTCTTATCGTTTTCCTAATATGTACATAAGTGCAGATACCCCTTAGGGGATGGGTTCATCCGCTGCCAGATCCAACTTCAAACTCTTCTAACGCTCACAATTGTCGGCAAACAGAGAATTTGCGCATAACTTGCACATTGATTTCTCTTTTGAGAATTGTAAAGCTCACATTTTTACATACATATCTACGTTTGTGCATTTTGTAATGTAGCAGGTCTTTTGAATTGAGAGTTCTTATTGAATTCAATAATTTAGTGGCCGGCCAAAATTTAAATTGCACTTGGCCCGCCCAAAAGCGCAATTTGATTATGCAAGAATTTGCAAGCGGCGCGACGCGAACGTGCCAAACGAAAATCGCATTAGATGCAGCAAGTTCCTCCACATAATGCCTTTAAATCCGTCTCAGTGGCACTTGCCTGCCACAGAGAATGCATTGCTCGTACTCTTCACATAGATAATATGTAGTATGTTGTTGTATGGATTGCATAGTATGCAGAGTGAAAAAATCTTCTCTGAAGCAACTGTGATAACAATAGCCTTTTGGTTGGGCCAAGGAAGAGCTTGTTAGGATTCGTTAAAAATGCACACATTCACTTAAACATTCACACACACACACACACACACTCTTCTACTTGTACGAAACTTTTGGCTTGTGCAAACAATACAACACAAATTCGCTTAGTAGTGCAAAGCTGAGCTGCTCCGCTCTGCGCTCTCTGGTCTTGAGACCAGATGTATAAAGAAATTTAGCCAAAAAGTTTTTCTGCTTTTACACATTTGCAGGGCTTTGAAGATGAGATACATACAGTGGTCATACAAGCGTTGAATGCATTCGATAAGATATTTCCGCATGTGGTGTCCAAATATTTGACAGCGCCGTCATGTCATTATCATGCGCATCAGGAGCAACAGCAGTTGCACCAGCCAAGTGAACAACAAAGAGTCCCAGTGCAGACCCAAACATTAAGCCAGCAAACTTTTGCAAAGCATCAGGATAATGCCTTAAGCAGTCAGCAGCTCAACCAGGAGCAGCAGCAACAATGGCACTCTAACGATGACAATTCAACTACAGACGAGGGCACAATATGTGTTAGGTCGCCAGCCACTGATAATGATGAGCTAGTTGCTGCTCTTTTGAATGATTTTCAATTGCAATCGAATCGCTTTCAGCAGCAGCAGCACCAAAGCAGTAACAACAACGGCCAATGTAATCATCCTCGTCCGTGCTGCTGTGTATTTGCCATTTCACCAAAATATCTCTTGAACAAACTTCGACTATGTCGTCACAATAAATATTGGTTGGTCCAAAATAAATATGCCGAAGTTATTTCCAATTTAAATTACGTACTTTTGCGTTCCTACTTCTCAAATTTCGATTGTGTCTTTCAACAAAACAACTACAATACCGAGGATAACGACAACGTGCCGAAGTCAAGAAATCAGCGTGGAGCAGAGTGCAACTTGGCTCCGACCGCTTACGACAAGGACTTTGTCTGCACTTATGAGGTAAGCTTGTGAATTGCCTTTTTACAAAACCTCAAGCAAATGTTATACAGGAAAAAAGGATGTATTTTTGTATTAAATTTTTTTTTGGCAATTTCATTTTGAAAGCGATTGAGAGTCCGGTCAACATCGGCTTATTGAAATTTTGTGCACTGAAGTGTGGCTCTTTGTAATT
Organism: Scaptomyza pallida; assembly: GCA_018152965.1. Taxonomy (NCBI): domain Eukaryota; kingdom Metazoa; phylum Arthropoda; class Insecta; order Diptera; family Drosophilidae; genus Scaptomyza; species Scaptomyza pallida. The sequence goes on along the minus strand of JAECXP010000260.1, from coordinate 3,584,229 downwards.
TAACTGGAGATAAAACAATTTGATCGACTGACAATTTTAGTTGTTAGTTGCGTGCTTTTACCAGTGAAGAATATATACATATGAAAATTTTCGACATATATGGCACATGTTTTAGACATTCTTACACCCTTTAAATGATTTGAAGCAGAGTATAATGCAGGGACCGCAAATAAGAGTTATGGGGTTGAAAAAAATTAAACCCAAATATAGGTATAAGGTTAACTCAAAAACGGCCAAATAACTTTTTATTTAGCTGGGAATCCAAAAATCGAATAAACTTTTATTTTCAATTTTTATAAATAAATTAATACCTAACTCTTATTTTTTAACTTAATTAAAAAAATTATCAAATAATTGTTAAATTTCAATTTTTTATTAAAAATTGTTGAATAACTCTTATTTTCCAATTTTTATTATAAAAATAAAAAATAAAAATTATTTATTAACTTTTTTTTCATCAATCAAAAATAAGAGTTATTTTTAAATTTTTATTTTATAATGGTTTTGTGCCAAATATGTAGCAGCTAAAGAAAGTTTCTCGAAGTGCTTAAAATAAGAGACTTTGAAGTAGAATTTCGCGTAGCTGTTGTTAACCCATTTCTTCAACTAATCGTTTTGCCTTTGCTACAGACTCAACTGATGGACGACCTTTTACAATTGCTTGGTGACGATGACGCACGTGTTCGTGAGCATGCTGGTTTCTGTCTATGCCGCTTTATAATACAAACAGCGCAAAAAAAAGACGCACCGGACATATTACCACGAACACCAGCAGCAAAGACACAACCTGATGATGGCAATATGAATTCTGAAACACAACAAACTAATTTCAATCTGCTTTCGGATTTTTTCGACTATCGAATCTTTGAAAGCATGTCTGTTACTTTGCGTAATTTATTCCGGCCTATCTCTACAATTGCGCCACCAATGACAGCGTTGGACGAAGGAGAGAACGGTCCTGTGCCGTATGGAACCACAGAAGCTGTTAGTAGCACGATTGGCTTAGGCGTAGGTGCAGCCTCTACGGCGACGGCCTACTTGGATGGCAGCTACGGCGTCGGTTTCGCCGACAGGCATGTTTTTCTGTTTGAAAATCGACGTCAAATTGACCAAGAGGAAATTGTTTTGGCAAAAGTTTTGTATCGAATGACAAATAAATTGATGGAACTCAACAATAAAAATAGTCAGGTAAATATTTGTGTTTCTTCTGTTGCCATAAATGTTAGAAACAATTATAACCGTAAAAATTTTGCTTTATTTCGTTCGGCAGTTTGGCATAGTTTACGCACTGCGTCTACTTCTTAAGTATTTCAACTTTGTTGACTATCAACAGGCCTGGATGGAATTCAACTTCATTGATATTTGCATGAGCTACGCACATAAAAACAGTGCAACAGCTGGAGACTTAAGTTGTCAAAATGATTTGATAGATGTAATAGGAAAACTAATGGCAGGTAAAAACCTAGGAATATTTAAAGCTAAGCCAATAAATGGAGATCACTATTGACTTAATTCAATATTTTAACCTTAAGGGGGTATTCTGGTTTAGAAGCACGAATTTTAGAAATTTTTTGGACGCGATAAAAAAAAAAAAAAATTATTTTTACTATCCATTTTTTTTATAAACTTTTTATTGATATTTAAAGAATACAAAACAATTATAATATAAAAAAAAAATTAATTTTCAAAAAACTGCAGGTCAACGAAGTGGGGACTGATGGAAAAATGGCTTGTCCTGGTGTGCAGGATATAAATCCTTTCGGTGACCCGAAATGGAAATCAATGAATGATTCGTAAAAATGAAGGATGTAGTTATCGCACTACGAAACGTTTTTGAAAAAAAAAAAAAATTTTACCGAATGGCGGCGGTTTGAAAAAAAAGTTTCATATTTCTCTTATTTTTTTGTCTTTCGGAATTTTTTAAAAATACAAAAAAAATAATTTTCGTTAAAACTCTTCGTAGTGCGAAAAAAAAAGAAGCTCTGTATAAAATTCATCAAGTGAATCGGTTGAGTAGAACTTGAGATATCATGCATACCGTTCCTAGAAAAGTAGTTACGAGAAAAACGAGCTCAAAGTTTGAGGACTAGTCGCGCGCAGTCGAAGTCGTTTACACAAAATGAGCTGTAACTCCGAAAATAATTCGAATTTCGAAAAATCCTTTTAGGGACATTTTCTTGAAGGGTTATACAATGAAAATACGCAAAAAAAAAAAAAATCAATTTTTTCCAATTTCTAAACCAGAATACCCCCTTAAAACACGATTTGATCGATTGATTACACACTTATTATTATTTTATACCCTTAACCCATGATCAGCAAAAGCAGCCAAGTCGATATAACCATATCTAATTATTCCTCATAGCTCGGTCCGCACTTACTTGATATTTGTACGAACTTTAACCGTGCCGGCAAGTTAAAATCAGCTTGTGCAGCGTACATTTCCTAATTTGTCATCTTTATGCTGCAAATACTCACCACATTCCGTTTTCCCTCTTTGCTTACATGTTTCGCAGGTAGCATGCTAAGCTCAAGTGATTTGCTTCCCGCTCCCCAGCTGGATTTTTTCTTGCCTCACTGTGTCAAGCTGCTTAACATTTACTATCACCTTGTGAGCAATCAGCAGCCTGTGCAGCCAAGCACTTCTATCAAGACGTCCAAGGTTGGCAAGAATGAGCTCTTTACGCTAAACAGCAGTGGCAAAGAGCTGGCGACGCTCCAAGCGATGGGTTACTTTGCCGGCGATTACGTTTACATGAAACTTTACAACATTTTAAGAGGTGCTAATGACAGCTACAAGGTAAGTTGAAGCCGCAAGCGAAGACGGTTGTGAAGTCGAAGCAGACCGTCATTAAGTCACGCCGGGCGCTGTCAAATGGTAAAAGTTTTGAACGCACGTGGACTGACTGACTTTAATTGCAGCGCACGTACTAAGCAATGCCGTTTTATACGCAACATTCTTGGACAAATCCACGCAGAATGAGTTGTAAAACTGCACTAAGCTAGTACAACATACTCGCTACTTTTCCGACATTTGGCTTCTTGGCATTTTGACTTGACTGCGTGCCACATGGGCCAAAACTAATTCTTCACAAAACTGTTTTGTCTCACTTACAGATAACGATAAATCCCGATGCTGGTGGGCTATTTATTTCTTTACTGAAGAGCTGCCTGAACGCGCTATGCTTGTGCCTAGATGTCACCGCCCCACCGGCGACATCAGAGCTTGCCACATCCAATGCGCCAGCGCTTAAATTAGTTGAAGAAGTACTACATTATTTGACCAGACTTATAAATTATGCTCCTGGCGAGTGTGTTGCATGTCTGCGGCAGTTGTTGAAATATTTATTTGGCCAAAATTTTGCTGGTCAAGTGCATAGACAGCCCGTTGATGGCTTTTCTAAGTTTGTGCGCACATATTTTGTTGTAAAACGCATTGTAGGCGTCTCTACGTTGTTGCCGGGAACTCCCAATAGATCAACACCAACAGTGAAGAAGCTTGTCGCAGACCAACCCACTCTGGGAGCGCTCTTTGTCATGGGCATGCAGGCGGTCGCACCACCTTTAGGTGACTGCGCACGTCTTATAAAACTTTTTGAGCCGTTAGTTATCTACTGTTTGACGGTGAGTCCTATTAGTAAAATATAGTATTAGTATACTCATGCGTTAAATTTCTCACATCATCCGCAGCTCTTTATGAAGTCCAATGCGCTAATTCAAGCGCCCATATTAAAGCTATTATCGCAGCTCCTTGATTTGAATGTAACATACAGTATACTGGATTCGAAAAGTGTTATCTTTGAGCACATTTTAAGCAATTTGGAACTTATTGAAAGTGGCATCGACAAGTGAGTATATGTACTTTAAAATCAATATTTTTATCGAAATATATGTGCAAATCTGGTATTTATTACAGAACTGCATCTATCATAGTGCCAGTAATGCTCAAGTTTCTTATGCAGTTGACGCAAAAGAGCGATCGTCAGCTTATTACAATACCGAAGATTATAAGCATTACAAATAATTTGTTGGCCAATGGAGCTGTGCGCAATGTGGCACTGCTGGCGCTAAAGACGCTTAGCTATGAACTGTTTTATATGCATAGCCCAATCACTGAGGCACTCAACGTAGATATGACAAACAAGCGTGGCAGCTGCCAAAGTCCGCTGACTGCAGCGCCAACGCAGGATACGAAGAACGTGCTGCTGGCGCAACAGCGTGAGCTAGAAACACAAAAGGAAGTTGTTCTTGGAATGCTGGAAAAATTTATTGATACTCACGCAGTTCAACAGTTGTTGGCACTGATGCTTCTGTACGAACGCAGCGTGCAACAACTAGATACGCAGACATATTTCGGCGCACAGGATGCAAATTTCGTTTATGGCCTAGTTTGTCGGTCTCTTGGTACTGGAAAACTGCGAATGCACACTTTTTCTGATCTACGACTGCTTGAAAGCTGTTTTCGTAACAACGGAAACTTCGTACTCGCTGATAGCAAGGAATTTCTTCAATTGCTGCAGTTCTTTATTGAGCAGGTAAGTCGATAAAACTATTGTGACCAATTATGACTTAATGACAACTTCCACGCAAGGATTCTGTTTTTATGAACTCAGTAAAAAGTGTATGGCAGTTAATTGGGGTTATTAAAAGGGTATAATGGCTCCATGCAAAAACATGTTTCAACTAAAGGAAGCAACTCCGACCCCATTAAATACATACGTAAAAAAACAAGTTAGAATACTCAGGACGAAAATTGTCGACTAGGACATACCCTTTACCTGTAAAGTAACACATACACATTTTTAAGTGTTATCTCGTAACTTTAATCTGTGATATTTCCGACATTTCTTTTCTTCTGCGTATAATCCTGATCAGCAGATTAATTATTCATTTAATTTTCAATAAAATCCGTTGGAAAAAAGCGAACACATAAAATACTTGAATTAAGTCATTATTCATTAGTGAATTTGTTAAGCATGGTAATTCGGGTATCTCCTTTTCTTACTTTCTTACTTTGTTGTATACGTTACATTTTTTAATCCCTACACTTTAACACCACACATTTCCAACGGTTATTGCACATTTAAGCTTCACATGCATTAACTGTTAACCTACAGAACAACCACAAGCTGGCCATACCAGAGTTACAACCAAAGCAGAATGACTACACATATACATACATATGCATGCTTACAAAGAAAAAACTGCGCTTGCAGATGCGAGATTAAGAATATGTAGCTAAGCCTAAATACCACATTATAGAGCTTACCTAACATAATAAAAAACAAAATCAACTTAGAAATCTTTAGTCGAGAGATCCCGACTAGCACATACCCTTGACCCGTAACGTATTGCTTACAGTCAATTGTGTGTTTTCACGTCAACATAAAATCACTGCACTTTTGCACAACGACTAAACTTTAAACTGGGATATCTCCGGTGTTTCGTAATTTACTTTTCAAATTTTTGGCAATACTTACTGTTTTATCCAAAGTCTCAAATCTTATTTTCAGATTTATGATTTTCAAGTTTATCTTTTGTTTGATTACATATATTAAAAACTCGTAAAAGTATCGAAAGTTCAAAACAAACTTTTACTGCACGTTTTTATAAAATTTCAAGTCTGTAGCTTTTATCTCTGGGATCGACGGGCTCGTACTGATGGACGGATATGGCTATATTGACTCGGCTTTTGATGCTGATATGGGGTTGGAGTGCTTCCTTCTGTTTGCACAAAACAATTATACCCCATTATATCAATTACTTATGGTTAAGGGTATACAAATTTTTGGCAAGGAAACGTGTTGGCAAATAAAATTGTATTACATTGCATTTTTAACGATTGTTTTTCATAACTGCCAATTTTGATTCCACAATTCAAACCAAAGTTTAACACTTTGGTGCACTGGCGACATAAAATCACTATTACCATACACTAACCCTAACGGACGAACTTTTTTCTTGCAGGATATAAACAACTTTGGTGATTTAGCAATGGCAATTATTACGCTTTCAAATGTAATCTTCAAGACTGAAGAAATTTATCTCGTGAATCACATAAAACTTTATTTAAAAAATAATCCAAAAGCCGAGCAGCGTCTGCTGTCCACTCCACTCGTTCCAACGAAAACAACTATGCAATTAAAAGATGAAGCGCCTTCAACATCTTCGGCAGCTGCTGCTGCAAGAGCTACCGTCGCCGCCACCTCAAGAGAAGCCTCATCGTCCACAATAAGCGAAATTAACTACTTTGCTAAGGTTCTTACCGAAAAACTGCTAAGCTGTCTAGATGCTCTGCTCGCACAAGGTGGTAACTGCAACTTGGGTTACTACCCGTCCAGTTACGCATACTGTCAATTGGCCGTACACTTCGTAAACGCACTGCGCAATGTTTGTTGCCGTTCCAAGCACAAGGATGCGTTGCAATCAGTTTTTCGTTTAGTTTTGGCCGAATCTGAATTTCTCTGTAAATTTTTCAACTTACTCTTAATGATTGGCGAAACTGAGGGCGGTGCTGCCAGCGATACCCTTCAGCCTATGTTGCTGGCTTGCCTGCAGCTGCTGTTGTCTATGCGTTTGGTGGAACCAACATTACTGCTGACGAAAACTACAGAGCTTTCACTTAAAATAAGCCTGCAGCGTGCAATACTCCACGAGGTTTGCATTGGATGTTCGGTAAGTATAGGGTCCAATTAAGAGTTGAGGAGCATACCTGTTAAGTAATGATTATTAATGGTAGTCATTATTAATTAGATTAGTTTTGTTTAAAAGTTGAACTAATGATTAAATTACGATTATTTTTGGTTTCACACAATTATTTAATGATTGGGATTACAAAAAATCGAAAAATAATGGAAAATTACCATAAACTGTTGAAAATAATTGAAAATAATGCAAAATAATGGTTTTAGTATTTTCCATTATTTTCCATTATTTTCCATTATTTTCCATTATTTTCATTTTTCCATTATTTTCCATTATTTTCTTTTTCCATTTTTTCGACTATTTGAGACTATTTTAAGATAAACAAATTAATTTCAACATCACATTTAATAACAACAATGTTTCTGTACGAGATCGGCTTACAAACATTGAAAATAATTTGTTTTTCTCAAAATAGTCTCAAAAAGTCGAAAAATGGAAAATAATGGAAAATAATGAAAAATATTAAAACCATTATTTCCCATTATTTTCAATTATTTTTAATAATTTATGGTAATTTTCCAATATTTTTCGATTATTTGTAATAGTAATCATTAAATAATCATAAATTTTTCACTAGCCAACTATTTAATCACTACGACTATTTTCCAAAAATAATTTAATTGATTAGTAATTCTAATGGCAACTTAACAGAGATGTTGAAGAGCTAGATCAGTTTGAATCTATACGGCAATGAGTATTGTTGTGCTCTTAATTTTGTGGCGCACCGCATCGGGCGTAGTTTCTAGTTCTGATATTCAGTTTTTTTTTGGAACTTTACCGTCAGTTTGGCGTTTGCAATGATTATTTATACTTACGATAATTTTAGGCTGTATGTTTGCTTGCATAATATAATTAATTGCAACGCAAACACACGGCACTTGCTATCCAATGGCTTAGCCCAAAAAAAAACAAAAAACGGAAGCGGGCCGGTCAACTAATGTCGTTGACGGAAAACTATAACTTTTTAATTGCAGGTACTGGATTGGAGTCCACAACAAGTTCGCCGCCTGTGCGGCAGAAAGAACATAAATTTTCTTATTACTGACCACTTGAAATTCCTTTGCGAACTTTGCCAAGTGCCCCAGTACGGCTCATTACTTCAGTCTGCACTGTTACACAACGCGCCTTACTTAAACAAAGTAAGTTCAAATCTTTGTCTTGCATTATAATAAAGCGACTTGTTTAAATGTGAAGCCTTTTATTTTCAGCAATCGATACGCTTAGTCTTGCGATTGATCTGCCACATCAGTGAGACTCCAGAGCACAACTCAACAGGGGAAGCTGGCGACTATGCCCCTAGCACTTTGAAGTCGCTACAGCTACTCAGTCGACTCCATAAATTGCATGAAGGTCAGCGTGCGTTGCTGCTGCCCATTGAGCGCCTGGCAATACGTCTAGTCGCTCAAAGTGGAACGAACACCAGAAGAAACATTTACGAGCGGTTGCTGCAGGGCGAATTGGCTGGCGATGAGGACCAGGATGCATTGCGCATTCTTTTGTAAGTACTTTGTCAAACGTTCTTAAAAAAAAACTCATTTTAGTGTAAATTAATTCTCAATTATGGAAATATTGCGAAGACATTTTTATTCTTGCCAAATGCCCCGAATGATCCATTAAATCATTTTCGCATATGCGATACTACTATTTCGGACCCATATGTACATGTACGGACCTTTTGTCCATATGTACATATATGTGGTTCTGTTTTAATGCATTAAAGCATGTAATACATCCTCGTCCATTAATTCTGTCGAACTAAACATAGTTAGTTTTATTGTATGCAAGTGAAAAATCCTGTGTTTGTATTGTTCTTAAGGTTTAATAAAAAAATTAATAAAAAAAAACAAAACACAGAAACAGTTAACACAAAATCTTCGAAATGTGTAGAGTATGCGTTGCTTAAGTTGTACGCTTTTATATTGCTTAACTTTATTACAGGTTAAAGGACTTAGAGTGCTCGGAAAACAATAGATCTGCTGCGCCGCCTCGCATTATTGATGAGAGCTGGCTATTTTCACAGGTAAGTTGGTTTGCTTAGTATAAAATGCGATTTTCAGTTCTCATTCGTTTGTAAAAGTATTTATAAATACGTTTGCAAAAGTATTTACAAATACCTTGGCATGCATGCCAAAGTTTTTTTCAGCTTTTAGGCGCCATTATTAAATATGTTGTCGTATGTTTTAAGTGAATTTCAGTTGCATTAAATATTTGCTTGTATACTCGATACTTAACAGGTAATTAGATTTGCCACACAGCATGCGGATGCACCGCAGCAGCAAAAACAGCTGGTGAGGCTGCTTCTCGGGATTCAGTCGGAAGCTAAGCTAAATCGACTGATACGCAGCTTGGGGCCTGTGCAAGAGGCGCGACTACTGCGTCATGCTCTTGACGGTTCGATCACATCTATGGTTGCCGTCTTTAGAAACAAGTGCATTCAACATACTCCCCACATTAACTACATGCAGTTGCCACCTTTGGCGCGAGTGGCATGTGCATTGCTTATGTCACGGCTGTCCCAAACGCAGCACATTGACTTGAACGCTGATGTTGAGAAGATTGATGACGCACGTGCGTTAACTACGTTGCTGCTGTCTATACGACGCCTTGAGCAAACGGCGCTTATTTATGTCGACGCAAAGCACATTAAAAAGTTTGTGACTGAGCATTTGTTGCTTCCGGATCAACTGCCTATGCTGCTCCTATATATGCGCTGTTTGGCCAGCTCTGCATTTAAACTGTTACAAGAAGGCATTTCTGGCAGTCATGCTCAAGAAGGGCTGAGTGTGCTGCTAGGCTGTTTAGAAGAACTCCTACTGCATCCACGCATCTGGTGGGCGCTCAACTCTAGCACAGATGCCTTGCGTGAGGAGTTGCTGAGTTTACCGGTACTTGCTGCTCGCCACATGTTGCAGGATACAATGTTCTATCAACGACATCGTCTGCACAGCACAGATCCGGCAGCACAGGCTATTTTTCTTGCCAAATTTATAGAAACGGAAGCTGATACAAAGTGTTTTCATAACGGCAAGCTGGTGTCATCTCACGAAGACAGACGCGTACAGTTTGCTGGGCATGAGTTGATGCCAATTCAAGTGCCCTTGGTACGAAACTTATACATTGCATTCCACTCGTTGTAAAATCAGTTTTTATACCCTTAACCCATAAAATGGGTAAATAAGGGTATAATGGTTTTGTGCAAATGTATGTAACAGACAGAAGGAAGCATCTCCGACCCCATAAAGTATATATATTCTTGATCAGCATCAACAGCCGAGTCGATCTAGCCATGTCCGTCTGTCCGTCTGTCTGTCTGTCCGTCTGTCTGTCTGTATGAACGCGTAGATCTCAGAGACTATAAGAGCTAGAGACTTCAAACTTGAAACTTAAACTCTCCTATACCATAAGCAGATCAAGTTTGTTTCGGATTATCGATAACATTTCTGGTTCTCGATATACACATGTGATCGATAACAAAAAAACTTGAATTTCAATATTGTGAAAATGAGGTTTGAAACTATAAATAAAATAATGAATATTAAAAAAATTTGATCAAAATCGGTTAAGAAACACAGAAGATATCGCAGTTTGAAGTTTGATTATATTGGTCACTGGGTAAATACTCAGAAATGACTGTACGGGTTACATATGGGGTTAAGGGTATGTCCAAGTCGGGATTTCTCGACTAGAGCCTTCTTACTTGTTTACTCTGCTTTTATTTGTGCAGTCTATAATTGCATCCATTGGCACCTCACTGCTGCGCACACATCAGCTATATGCCTACGCAGTGACGCCCTATGAGCTAGTCGAGCAACAACCAACCACAACCAACGGCAATGGCAAACTACCAACTATACCTGTGGATAGCCTGAGTGATGTAGATGTACTGCGTCAGTTTGTTAAGCGGTGAGTTAGTAAAGACAAAACATACTATTTTTTTACGAAATTACCTATACCAGAATAATATTAATCAGCCTTCGTACAATATTTAAAGTTGAATCTACGCATTAATTATACTTACTTTATAAAAAATTTGGTATCAATGGATAGGCCATGTCAATTTCGTTTTGATAATGCAGTACTTCTCTTAACCCATTAAGTTACCAGTAAAAGTCTTAAATTTTTGTCTATTTTCAAAACTTTTTTTCCGAGCTCTAACAAAAAATATTTTGATGCAAAAAGTTACTTCAAACAATTCTAAAAAACTTGTTCAAAAATCTCTTCGCATGTATTTTTTAAGATTTTTTGAAAATTGCTAAAAATGACTAAAAATGAACATTTTTAATGAAAACAAGTAAGAAGGCTCTAGTCGAGAAATCCCGACTAGGACATACCCTTAACCCCATACGTAACGCGTACAGTCATTTGTGTGTATTCTTCCAGTGACCAATATAATCAAAATGACCAAATTTCAAACTGCGATATCTACATTGTTTCTTAACCAATTTTAATCTAATTTTTTTAAATGTTCATTATTTTACCAATAGTTTGAAACCTCGTTTTTACAATTTTGAAATTCAAGAATTTTTTGTTATCGATCACATGTGTATGTCGGAAACCAGAAGTGTTATCGAAAATTTAAAGCAAACTTGATCTGCTTATCGTATAGGAGAGTTTAAGTTTCAAGTTTGAAGTCTCTAGCTCCTATAGTCTCTGAGATCGGCGAGATCATACAGACGGACGGACGGACAGACAGACATGGCTAGATCGACTCGGCTGTTGATGCTGATCAAGAATATATATACTTTATAGGGTCGGAGATGCTTCCTTCTGTCTGTTACATACATTTGCACAAAACCATTAAAAAAAAAAAAAATTGTCATTTTTAGCAATTTTCACAATTTTATCATTACTGCAAATTTTGAAACAATAATCAACACTAATCTTGATCAATTTAGCACGACGCAAACTAAAATTGAACATAATTAAAATACAATTTTTGACTAAGGTACATTCCATTATCAAAACTGGATCAATATAAATTGCGACCACACAAAAAGTACGGCTTATTTTTTCGATTGAAAGATGCTTCTTTTCCTTGTCCTTGTCGAAGAAAGCTTACACATCGCTGCTGGTGCTTATTATGTGGCTTTTGTTGTTGCCAGCCGTCATCATTTCACCGTTTAAAATGTCAAGAATTCGGCTCTTAATAGTAGAATTTCGTGTGATTAATGCTCCTGATCTAGGGGTCAATATTAAATTATTCTATACTTTTAGCTAAAATGTATTATATTATATTTTCAGGTTTTTAAAGATTGCTTTTATAAATTGAACTATTCACAGATTAATTACTAACGGACGTACACGTCAACATTTTGCTATATTTTACACAGGCTTTCCATTTTTGGTTATACAACACGTCAGCAGTTTGAGGAGTACTTCATGACATTTCTTCTATTGATCAATAAACTTTACGATGAGCATATGGTCGACCAACAGGAGCAATTCCAGATCAAAGAGGTCTGCTTACAGGCCATCATGGAGCTGCTAGCGACGTACAAAACTTTTCCAATTATCGGCCATAGGAAGAGTCAATTTTATCATTCGACTCGCTGGCACATCATTAACTGCAACAATATAAGGTGAGTGTCAATAAAAACTTAAAACTATTTACAGCGAAAAACAAGTTAAAAGTCTTATATCTGTCTGTCTGTACAAAAGCGCCAGTCTTAAGGACGACAAAAGCTATAGACATCAAATTTTGAACTTAGGCTCTTCTATACCATGAGCAGAACAAGATTATTTCAAATTATCGATTACCCTACTGGTTTCTGCTATTCACATGGTATTGATAACAAGAAACCTGAATTTAAGAAATGTGAAATTGTGATGTTTGAAACTATGAATAAAACAATAAACAATTACGGGTTAAGGGTATGTCCCAGTCGGGTTTGCTCGACAAGGGCCTTCTCACTTGCTTTGTTATTAAATTTGTTAAATTTATTATAGTTTAGCAACTACACGCACCAAGAAAAAAATAATTTGTTAGCAAGAAATACCTAATACAATTTGGACTTAGCCTTTACAGGAGCTATAAAAGCATATTACTTTCCATAACAAGTTATTCAATCTATAATGCCCTAATCTGGTTTTGTTTTTGACCTATAGCTTAAAGAAGCTTCACAATGTACAACTGCTTGTTGATACTTGCAACGTTTTCTATCTGCCCAATCTGGAGCGGTACCTTAAAAAGGACAACGCGATTGGAACATGGAGCTTTGCGGTCAATCAATGTGATCTTGATTTCCGCTGGGCGCAAATGGAAGTTTACGCACTTGCAATTCCTTTCGACGAGAAGCCAGTGCGAATAGATGAACTATTTGGCAGTGAGCATAGCATCCAACGGCAATCCGGCAGCATGAATGACACTGCGTGGCAAAACAGTAGATATTTCGCTCAGTTGTCTGGCATCGACTTTCGTAGCAGCACACAACTTGTTTATGACGTTATGCAGCAAATGATCGAGGTAAGTCTTTAGGAGATCGTAAGAAGTAAATAATACTTAGTTAAATCATATACAAACTCAGCAATGATAATTAAAAATGCAATTGTTGCTGCAGCAAAATCCCATCTTGGTGCTACCGAATCTGGTCAAGTTCTGTGAAATCTGCGAAAGTCGTGATCAAATCAGGTGGATTCAGGAGCGCATGCTGCGGCTTCAGGACCAAATTCCCATGGACGATACTATATCACATAAGGTAAGGACGGACCCTATTTAAAATGAAAGGATTTGTGCTTTTAATCTTGCAATTTTAACATATTTTGATGAATCTTCGTTTATTACCTTTTGCTTTAATTGCAGCACATTATTTACTTGCTGTGCCGAACGCAGGCACTTTTAATACCCACCCTCAGCGAATTGCAACACTTGGTGGCACTGATTGGCAATGTTTATTTGAAAAGCTCCCACTGTTTTATACGCATTGCAGCACTTCAGGGCTTGCTTAGCCTGTTAGAATGCTGCAGCAGGACAAACACGGTAATGGGCAAGCTAAGCGATGAGCTTGCCTTGTTGCGTGACTTAATTGTTAGCTATATCAACCGACATGGCATCGTCGATGAGAGGTAAATGTGTATTTGTAGTTGGAAGGGCTAAAGTACTATAGTATACTATTGGGTAGTTCTTGTTTGAATTAAAAAAAATCAGCAAAACATCCGAATTTTCTTCATACTTTTGCATTTATTACTCTTAAAGAACCGAACATTTTTTGGTTGATAGTAGACACAGTTGTATGTTCGGCAACCGAGCAAAGGCTAGGACATTATTATACAATTAAAATTTATAAACAAAAATTGTTAAGTCATAGCAAAATTCTTATGGTATGTCAAACGTTACTTTCTCACTTATTTATTATTTCTAGTCCGCTACAATTTAGTGATGTGCATTTAAAACTGGTGTGGACGCTTAATTTCAGCCTGATTGAATGGACATCGAAATTTGTACCGCAATGTTGTTTGCTATCAAACACAATAATTGCGGTCAGTAATATTTTAAAGACTACCAACAACGAGGAGCTGTTTTTGTGCGTTTTACATGTAAGTAAACCTTTTTAAAAGAAGCCAAACATTGATGAGCAATTCGAGTTAGCAAATGGACAAAAGCTCTTAACAAATGCAGGGACCCGCCTAATACGAACTACACTGAGAGATTTCACGTTCCCATAACTAACTTAAATCTTGTGTTCAGGACATAAATACTAAACGACAGCGACAAGTAATAAACAAAAGATAAGTTTAGCTTTGATGGACAGACGGACAGGGCTATATCGACTTGGCTTTTGATGCTGATCAAGAATATGTATACTTTATTAGGTCGGAGATACTCTTACAGTTACAGTTTGGTAGAAAGGTAGATGCTGACATCCGCCACAGATCAAAGTTTGAATGTCACGCCTCGACCACATCTGCCTGAATTTCTTTACCCAAAACCTCCATATTTAACTATTTGCACACAGAATCCTTAATACAGTTATGTAAATTGATATCAGAGTATATCGCAGTCGGTTGCGTCCGATAACAATTTTCACTTGTTACAACATATACTTTTCCGATTCAGGGTCTGGAGCGGATTGTGGTGAAAAGTGTCTGTACGAGCGCAGCGCCTACAACTGAACACACTGGAAGTGGTGCTGCAAAGATGACAGCTTGTGTTGAAGGTTATGGAACCGGTATTTCGGGAGATACTGGAGGTGTGGTCACACCGCAATTACGGCATAAAATTGAAATACTTGCGCTTGATCTGCTTAAAATGGAAAATGAAAAATTTTCAATTCCTGCATTGAAATTGCTTTTGTCATGCATGTATGTGGGTAAGTATAAAATTTTAAATTATCAAAGAAAGTACATTTTTGTGGTCACAACTTGTAATGTTACAAAAATTACAAAAGATTAAATATTTCTCAGTTTTATAAACGGGTGCGAAACATGTTATACATTAAATTTTTTTAATCGCATTATAGGCTCTGTCGCTCAGCTGGAAAGTACTGAGCTGTCAAATGGCATTGTTCAGGATGATCCAGAGATAATCGCACTGCAAAGCGATAAAGTCGATATCCTTTTGCATTGTATTAAATCATCAAGTCGAGACGCCGCTTGGATTTATGGACAAGTATTGTGTCAAATTATTTGTGATTTGGTGCCACCAAACGAAATATTGACGAAGGTTATAAAGGAGTTCCTGGCGATAAATCAGCCACATAGTGATGTTATAGCCACAATTGTGTATCAGGTCAGTAGCTTCAATATCTGCCAGCTCGGCTGTTTTGCTAGCACCATATGAGGCATTCGTTTGCAGTGGTGGTTTGCCAGTAGACTATTGATTGTCTTGACGAAACTTTTAAATTGAATGGTAGCCTATTATCCGTTCTGCTCGGCTTTGATCTTGACGATCTACCTGAAGCAAATAGAAAATATTAAAAACTTAAAAACTACATTAAATCTAATAGAATAACGGATATAACAATAAAACAGAAATAACTCCTTATGCTTAAATTTTGGATACTGGCTTAAACTGCTTTGAAAATTCTTTTCCTTAACCTATTGATATTTTATGGTAATGACTTACACTTACCTAATTTATTTTGTTTGCTTCCTTGTCTCTTTGCTTAACGAACTTCCTCAGGTGTTTCGCTCAGCTATTGACTCATCGTTTCTACAGATGCTGCAAGATTGGCTGATCTGTACGCTGCCAACGTTTTTGGCCCAACCGGAGCAGCAAGGTGTCTGGGGTCTTAGTGTCATCTTTTTATCCGCTTCTATAAATCTACATTTAAATAAACTCTTTCCGTTGGTTCTGTGCATTGGTGGGGCGGCATCTTATGGCGTCGACTCTAATGCGGCTATGACAGATGCGCGGAAACTAGGCCAAAACGAAAGTTCATTGTTCATGACAGCTGCTCAAGACTTCTATACAAATTTAAGTGCAGACCAAAAACAGCGCTTTCATGAAGCTTTCAGGAACTACAAGGAGATCACAGTGTATGACAGAATGCTGCAGCGCCTATCGTAGCAATAAATTGACCAAGTCCAGCTACAGATTTAAAGAACTTTTCAACCAAAATTTGTACCTATTAATTGAGTAGATGTAAATAACGAAATGCGCCTTCTGCTTACGATAATATGTTGTAAATGGATTACATAATAAATGCCAAACATACTTCGCAATTTTATTTAAGCTTTAACGGAGTAATTTCCTGGTTGCCGATGGTCAAGTTAAGCGGATGGTGCCAATTTCTATTAGTGTAATACCTTACACATTGATAGACAGCTTACTTTCAAATAACAATATCTATAAATATATTTGTGAACTTATTTGATATTATAATTTGTTTTTATTTGTGTTGCTCAAGAGATTAAAAATACATTTTTAATATATATTGCGAAAAGCAAGTAAGATGGCTTTAGTCGAGGACTCCCGATTGGAACACACCCTTAATAAAATTTCAAAAATGTATGTTGTTTTTGCTATCGATCACATGGGTATTATCGGCTTAAATAATCGGTAACTTAAATAAAAAAAATAAATTAAAAACTCTAGGTCTTATATTTTCTGAGTTTGGCGCGTTGATCCAGACAGGCGGACAGACGCACATGGCTATATTGTCCTTCCTTATCAAGAATATAAGTTCGAAGATGCTTCCTTAGGTCTGTAACGCGCTTTAGCAGGCTTTTTCACAAATTTAATGGGTTAAGGGTATACAAATGTGTGAAACAAAACGAGAGTTACAGAATAAATGTAAGTTCGTTGTGCATTGTACATACATATATAACAAAAATGTGTTTGGTGTTTCTATGTCTCGGAAAAAGCCATTATTGTATACTTCAAACTCTAGACATGCACACCATTGCACCCAGATAGTTGCTCCGTTTTTTCAATTAAGGGATTTCGATCGAATGTGTAGTATACTTTAAATTATGTAAACTTATTAACATCATATTTCACAATTTTTTAATTTTTCTTGGTTAGCACGCACATGTCGGAAACGAACTATTCATTTATAACAATATAAGGGATGTAATAAAAGTATGGGATAGTATGGGCGATGGGATGTGCTTATACGAACTATAACATTTTGACTATTAACATTTGAATTGGATAAAACAGTCACGAGAACACATTGTTGCGGACGGGTCATCCGTTGTCAACACATGCAGCACAACAACTCACCGAACTAAAGCCCTAAAAACTTAACCAGGTTTGCCAGACTTCAAGACATGCGCCTGTGTTTCTGCTCCTATTTGCCAGTGGTGGTTTTTACAGCCTTGTTTCAATTCTAACGTCCTGCAGCTGTTGTGCTCTCTTTGAGGCTGTTAACTTAAGCCAGGAAAGCCACCACTATTCGGAAATGAGTTCTAAAGGAAAGCACGCTCTTAAATTGTGTATGTAGCGCAATATGCTCTCCCTGTTTCTTCCACGCTTGCACTCTTACTGTTATGACTAGGTTAGTAGAGCAAATTTTTAGCTGTTTCGTTTTAGCTCCTGATTTTAGCAGACCAACTCATATGTATGATATATCAAAATACACTCAAGCAGGCATAGGCCATGGAAACCAAAGCTGTTACTCTACTAACATTTATATTTATGGATACTGTCTTGCTTGTGGATAATTTTTTCACTGTAGGTGTTGTTGTCACTTTGCCATTTTATTGTGTGCTTCCGGCAATACGTTAAAGGCTGCTGACGGCGTGTGCAGTAAGTTAACAAAAATTTTTTTTTTAATTTAAAAAGTTTGTCTTCAAATTTTTTGTAAGGTTTTAATAAACTTGGTAATTTTTCACAGGCTTGATTAAAATAAAGCTATTTCCATATGTTTATTTTTAAGTGCACTATTATTTTAACATATATTTTAACTTCTTCTTTAATTTTTGTTTTTTAAGCTATATAAAAAGGTATGAAGCCGAATGTCGCTTGCAGTGGCGGCGTGGCGCAACGGCGAAAACCTCTAGTATTATAAAAAGAGGTAGATCTAGCCATGTCTGTTTGTCTGTCTGTATTCAAAAATACAACACAAAGGAGTTGAGATATCTGAGCCTTGGTGGTAAGAAATAACGCTTTAAGATAAAAGTACAAATATGCACCGGAACCGACCATTTCAAAGGGTAGGTCTGGTACAGAGTGACAGACTTGCCGAACATAGCACCCTTAATTGTTTAAGTACGCCTATATTAATAAAAATTATTAAAATTATGGAAGATGTCATCTCAATGCACACTGTGGTTCCGTTCGCTCTTTCACGTTGCGTTACATCTTTTGTGTCACATGCAGCAAGGGATGTTGCTTTTTCTCAAGTCGTCAAACTGGCTCTTAAAGGCCAGTGGTGGAGGTGCGGCCGCATGAAGTCTTTCGCGGTGGCGGCAAATCAGATGTGTAATTCTGGTATCGATTCGTGCAATTTACGGCCTACAGTAAAAAGACAGATGAAATAAAATTAACGTCGAGCAAAAGTAAATACTTAAAATAAATAGAACAAGAACAAAACCAGACAGGACAAGAATAAAATGGTTGATTAATGATGTGTTGGGATGCACCGCAGGTCCAACGGAACTACTGGCAGATGCTTAACCGATTCCCGTATCGAGCCAATCTAAGCCCTCTGGGTTGGCTGGTTTAAATAGGTTAATTTCATTCATATTCAATTATTAAACTGAACAATGCCTGCAGATAAGATGGGGTTGTCTCCCAAGACCGTTTCAGTCCGATGGCTTTTTACTTTCAATAAATGATTTATGAATTTTGCTCTTATTGCACCCGATTAAAATGCTAGTGATTACACCCTCATAGAAACAACAACATAATGTCAATGTCATCGATTAAGGAATATGAGTAATAGTTATAGGGCTCCGATGTCTATATTACATGTACAAAATCTGTATGTGCTTGTGTGTTTGCCTTAGAGCTTGCATTTTACTCAATAGAAGAAATTCTAAGACTAGCTTTTACAAATATTCTCCAATTAAGTAAAAATGTTCTAGATATTCGGAAGCCCAAGTATTTCAACAATAACAAGACTTCAATGCAATTTAATAAAAGTAATTAATATTGTATAATGACTTGCCAAACACATCAATTAGCACCAGGCGAATATCACGGACAACGCAATTTATATGCAAAGTAGTAGGACTTAGGTTCACAATAAAAAAAAAAAAAGCGAAACCAGCAGCTCCAAAGCAAATTACAATATTAAAATTAGGCCACAAAATGATTGAAAGCAATTTTTGTAGAGAAAGCAACTCTTGACCTTCGTTCAACCACCCGCTGCGTCGATAGGCCTGTCGCTCCATCTTATCGTCCCTCAAGTCATTATAAGTAAGAAAAGCATTCTGAGCTCACAGGACGCTTCGATTTTGGTTTTATAAGATGTTTTGCATGGTTTAGTTATGCAAATGTTCACACAAGTAAGTTGAATTAAAATGTCCTGCTTCAGATGGTATAAGCGCAGAAGAATTGTTGGCTAAATATGGTGATGCGTTTAAGGATCAAAAAATTAATGGTTACTTCATACTATACACTT
This sequence comes from Scaptomyza pallida, assembly GCA_018152965.1. Lineage (NCBI taxonomy): Eukaryota > Metazoa > Arthropoda > Insecta > Diptera > Drosophilidae > Scaptomyza > Scaptomyza pallida. The sequence goes on along the minus strand of JAECXP010000260.1, from coordinate 3,564,517 downwards.
ATTTTATCTGGTTTCAACCAAATTTAAAGAAAGCCAATTCAAGAATTTTTTTATCGATTTCATGTGTATATCGGCAAAAGTTTTATCGATAGTTTGAAACAATCTAGTTCTGCTCATTGTACCCATTTTATGGGTTAAGGGTATAAAAACTATTGCTGATTTCCTTACATTTTGAAGTCGAACATCCAAATATCGAGTTGCAGGGAAACAAAAAATTCGAAATTTAGAAGACGCATCGCAGTTCGAGCAACCGCCTGCAAGCAAACTAGGAATAAAGAAATATTCGCTACAGGGAAATATGAATATTTTATGACTATACAAATATGTGAAGAGAAAACACGCTGGCAGTGAAACCAAGAAGCAGTTTTCATGAAATTATGTCAGTATAATGAAAACTTCGTTATATGAAAGTTCGACAGTATTTAATTTGAATGCCATAGATGTGAATATTGTTGGATTATGAATCTTGAGTTGTAAAATGTTGTTATTTATATCACAATTGTAGAGAGCGTTCCACGCAGTGTTTACGTGTTTTTCGCACTTCAATCATTAAGATCTGCCCATAGCCTGCTATTGTTTAGACATTGCGCTTGTTTTTCTAATATAATTTTATGTGTTTATCTTTTTTCAGTCTACAGCTAGCTACCATCTATTATTTATATAACGTTAAAACAAAATCAAATTTTTAAGCTTACACATACGTTTCATATTAAGGGCTGTTTACTCAAAATTTAATTTAATTTAACAGTCAGCTGACTCAATCAAACCTATGCGATCTCAATGTGAGCGTTTACCTAAAATTTAATTTAGTTTAAGGGCTGTTTACTCAAAATTTAATTTAATTTAGTTTAGTTCTGAACCTGCAGGTCGAATTTACATTTTTTTGGTGTTGATAAGCGTGAAAATACAAAACAGCTGATCACGATCAGCTAATTATTTTAGTTGAAAATCATAGTTTGTTGTATGATAAAAAGTCAAAAGACTTCAAAAATATAATTTAAAAGAGAAGTTTGGGCTTATATAATGCCATTACCTCAAGTAGAAATGCGTTTAAATAACGATTCAAAATGTAATGGAGGGTTAAAAACACTGCTAACATAATTTTACACGCTTTACAAACTGTTTTCTTAAACTAAATTAAATATTGAGTAAACGCATACATTTCCTTAAATTAAATTAAATTAAATTGAATTTTGAGTAAACAGCCCTTTACCAATCTCAACTAACAAGCAGGGTTGGGAGCTGTATAAAGTATACAAGTAGGAAGGCTCCAATCAAAAGAGTCTAACTAGACGAAACCCTACACCCTGGGTATAAGTGTGAGAACGGTAAATATTTGTATTGTATATTGAAGTAATTGCGTGCACACATAAGCCAAAAACGAAAAATCGGGTCGGACTTACCTTATAGAAAGCCTTGCGGAAATTATCTGAGAGAAAGGCGTAGAGCAGCGGATTTATGCAGGAACTGGTGTAGGCCATTGTATGAGCCACAATTTGCAGAATAACACTAAACATGCTGTTTGCCTCATAAATATTAAGCGCCTTTAGCAGTAATATAAGCTGTAAAAGATAAACGATAAGCAGTTGAACTTAGCAATTCAATTGTACATATATTCACCTGCACAGGCAACCAAAGTGAGGCGAACGCGATAACAACTACAACAACGAGACGAGTCACTCTTTTGCGTCCACGTTGCGACTCTTTGGACATGCGTACTCCACTTCCTTGATGCCAAAGGCGCATTATCATGCGCACGTACAAGCCACTTATGACCATCAGTGGAAGCAAATATGAGCTAATGAAGAAGCTCACTTGGAAGGTAAGCCAGTCGAGCAAATCGTTTTTAATGAAGCGGCACTTGGCGTAGGTACTGTTGGTTGTGTTATTGTACTCGACCTATCCGAAGCAAACCAATAAAACACGAAATCAGTTACATCATTTCGACAGACAGTTTCATAGCTCTAGCATAAATCAATAAACTTAATAGCGTAGGACTATCTACGGGTACCTCAGACTGTATCTAGGTCCGACGGTTGTTCAACATATTTGCCTCATCACATGACGCACTTAAATAGCACCCCCTGACCCTGTCTCTAGTTTTGATTCTGTTGGGTCATAAACTGGCTCGTATATCGTTGAAATATTCACCGGCGTTTTTGTTTACAATTTTGTTTACAAAATCAGACGCAGCATGTTGTTAATATAAAATACTATTAAATTGTGTACAAAAATGCATAACGAGAACACGCTACTTTATGGCGTTTTTGTTTGCCTAACAAGCAAAAAAAGTGAAAAGTAAACAAAATACTAAGATTTTTTCCTGGTATTGTAATGCAGAAAATTTGTGACTCCTTGAAACATATGCGAGATAATGCTATTATCTGCTCGCATCTGCTATACGAAAAACAGATTAATTGAATTAAGAGTATTTATTATTTTAAAAAAAAAAAACAAATCTCAACTTTAGGGAAGTTTTATTGAAATCAGCTGTCAATGCTATAAAAGATCAATATTTAGTGCATACATATACTTTGTACTACAGGCGTGCTTCAACTTCGGCTGTTACACAATGCACATACATACATATAGCGTACCACATATGTACCATATACCAATATAAATATATGTACTATTATACTAACATCTGTTGTGAACAACAGATAATACTTTGTAATGTGAATATAATTAATAGTCAACTGTTAATTAACATATTTATCAAATATGCGTTTACTATGTTTTTCCACTGCACGGTTAACTTAGCTTTTTTCCGCTTATGTGTGTTTGGTTATAGCGATAACGTGCTCGCACATAAATACTAAATTTGGGCTGCTATTTTGCTAACTTAATCTTCAGCGCTAGCAAAACAAAAATCCAACAACAAATTCGCGATGTCATGAAAATTGGCGTAAAAGCTTTTTGCGTTGTTTTGCTGTTAATGGGTTGTTCCGACCGTTGTTATTCATCGTAATATTGAAGGGGTTATTTTTAATATTGATTATTCTCCTACTTGTTTTTGGCGTCTATGCCGCCTTTACTAGACAGCCTGATTTTTTGAAGTTGTGACTGAAGCTGTATTTACAAAATATCTTTTTAAAATTTTAAGAGCAAAAATATTGCTATGCAAATGTTGCGTTGATACTGTCTGTAAAGGCAATAAGAAACCTTTCACTACCGAAGACTGCAAAGTTATATCCCAAGGAAGTCCAGCTTAGAAAAATGTTGTTATGTTTGGATGCTGTTTCAAACAATTGGTTGTTTTTATACCCTTAACCCATAAAATGGGTAAATAAGGGTATAATGGTTTTGTGCAAATGTATGTAACAGACAGAAGGAAGCAACTCCGACCCCATAAAGTATATATATTCTTGATCAGCATCAACAGCCGAGTCGATCTAGCCATGTGCGTCTGTCCGTCTGTCTGTATGAACGCGCCGATCTCAGAGACTATAAGAGCTAGAGACTTGAAACTTAAGCTCTCTTTTACCATAGGCAGATCTTGTTTGTTTTAAATGATCGATAACACTTATGGTTTCCGATATACATATGTGATCGATAACAAAAAATTCTTGTATTTCAAAATTGTAAAAACCAGGTTTCAAACTATTGATAAAATAATTAACATTTCAAAAGATTTGATTAAAATCGGTTGAGAAACACCGAAGATATCGCAGTTTAAAATTTTGTACTTTTGGCCATATTGGACACTGGAAGAATACACACAAATGACTGTACGATACGTATGGGGTTAAGGGTATGTCCTAGTCGAGATTTCTCGACTAGAGCCTTCTTTCTTGTTTTATTTGTCTAATGGGATTTGACAAAGGATTGGTCTATGCTCTTTAAATATGCTCTTTTAAATAAACCTTATATGATTAAATGCTTTACAGTTTATTTGGGCACCACAAAAATTCAGATGTTGAACAGAAGCTAAATATAATTATTATAATATCATACATTTTCGAAATAAAGACAAGCAGCACGTTGGTTGCTCAATATTTTCCGCTTTGCAAACTAAAGACGCTTATTAAACAATTAACTTTTCGTTCTCACCTAGCGCATTGATCACAAAAACATTCACAATTTAGGGTCAATGTATAATACGCATAGCACCTAAAATCAACAAAAAAAGAATTAAAAAGTTTTTAAAAGAAAAAAAAATACCATATTTTTACACAATATAATGATGATTACAAAATCAAAAATATGAAAAACCAAACATAAAAATAAAATAATAAAAAAAAAAATTTAACAATTCCATTATTCAATAGTTGAACCATATTGATTTTAACAATCATAAATAATCATAAATTTCACAGTCAACATAAATCACACACTATTTCCAAAATAATTAATGATAGTAATTTAATGCAACAACAGGTACCTAAAATCAAGGATAGTTTAAACAATTATTACAAATTCCCGCCTGCAAGCCATTAACCAGTGATCTATTAGTTGTGAGGGCAACTGAACACGTAGTGTGATTACTCATTTACTCATTATTTGCCACATGACCCCAGCCGGTCGGGTGCTCTATATCAGTTCTAAAATTAAAATTTATGGATTTAAAATAGCAAATAAGAAACAAAGCAAAAAAAAAGTAATAATAATAATAAAGAACATGCGCGCGGTATTAAAAATTTTTTTTAGCAAAAACATAAACAAACCGCAAGGAATAATCTTAAATAAAAACAAAAGAATCAAAACAAATTTAAACGTTTGCAGCCATTTCCGAGGCCAGATCTGCTGACGTGGAGGGAGTAGCGGCTCGAGAAATTTAACGAGGTGGCGCTGATGTACAGCAATAAATTCAAATGGCCTCTGTTTTTCACAGCACATTCGTGCACAGCAGGCTGCAAACTATTAGGCTGGGCTTTATTACTTCCATATACTATGTATAACACTTACCTCAAGATCATGCGTGAAGGTGACTGGCATCGACACAGTCAGCACTACCGTCCATAGCGTTAAAATTGCTATCTTTGTTATGTGCTCTGTGCGTAGCATGCGCGAGCGTATTGGATGTACAACGGCTAAAAAGCGATCGATGGACATTAGAACGAGCGTGTAGATTGAAGCATATGCTGTGACAACAATCAAATACTGAACACTGCGACACCAAATCGCACCGAAAGGCCAATGTTCCACCACATAGTCAACGGCTGTAAAGGGTACACAAAAAATTACAAAGAGCAGATCGGCTGCGGCCAAATTGACAATTAGCAAATTTGTTGTTGAGTGCATGTTCTTGTTAAGTATCACAACAAGAATGACTAACAGGTTGCCAAAAAAGCCCGAGACGGCAATAATGCCAAAAACGCATGGTACCAGCCAGCGCACTGTCTGCCGTATTGCTTCCTCCTCAGCTTCCAAGTTGTCACTGATTCCGTTACTGCAGTTTGTGGTTAGCTTTAGCTCTGGCTCGCTGCAATTGACCACCGTCAGTGTTGTGCTTTCCATGATGCTTAAGCTTAAGTTCATAATACGTAATTCTGTGTTTACTTTTTAATGATTTTTATTAACCCAAATCTCATTACATTTTTATTTTTTTTTTGGTGGAAAGCTCTAGTGTTTCCTTTTTTTGCACAACACTAATAAACTTTAGAGCACACCAATGTAGAATGTTTACACTTAACAGTTATTATAACAATATATAAAACGACAAAATCGATGGCACAGACTGCGAAATAAGGAAGCGACGTTAAATAAACGCGAAACAGTTCGAATGTTTTAAGTCCTGAATGTATTGAAGTCCTTTTGAAATACGTTCCGTGACGGCTGCATTGAACACGACTATTTTAAATTAAATTTATGCTATTGGCATATGTAAACACGCAAATAAACATTACATTCAAATCGCATAAAATTCGCTTTTACATTGGGTATGTTTCTTTATTGATTCGTAGTAAAATAAATTATGATTTGTTTTTGCACTTATTCGAATTTGAAACTGCGCGCTTCAATTTCCAACACACAACTAATGGCTAGACTTTTGCCACTGTCTACAAAGCCAACAGCGGCAGCAGTAACAACAATAACAGGAACAGAATCAATAAGTGTGTGTGCTCTAGCGTCCCGACTCTCTTCGACGCTCACCCATCACCATCACCATTGACAGCCAATGCCTTCCATGCGCTCTGGAGGCAGCGTTAGCTGTGTATTCACCTAGCCAGGTGGCCGCTATAGCTTTTTATAGAAACAATAGACAGCAACCCTGTGAACAACATGCCAAGTGGCCAACGTGCTTACAGTATTTTTGAATACACTGAAATGTTCAAAAGGTAATTTTGTGGTTTTTTTTTGTAACTATAGAAAAACATATTTGAAGAAAAAATTCATTTATGATAATAATCAGCGACCAAGTCGAAAAAGTCCGGTTTTCATTCAAGTGCTTTGGTCATACAAATTTAATTGGTTTAAAATTTAAATAAAAAATGTATAGAACAATAATAATAACCTTGTTTGTTTTGCATAATCAATGTTTACATTTTATTGAATACAGCATGTTAACGTCGGGTATTATTAAAATATATTGTCAAGTGTACCATGCGCAGCACAACTGCATTGTAAGCATTTTCTGAAATAAGCACTTTAAGCATTAGACCAAGGTTAAGGGTACTGCCTAGTCGAGCTGTCTCGACTAAAAGCCTTCATTGTTGTTAACTTATATATTCTCTGGTCACTATGCTGACAGATGTGTGTTGCGTTTTAAGGCTAGAAACGCTTGCTATTTGGTTTTTTAATTGTTCTAATTACCTGTGTGTCCAAATGCCAGTTCAGTTCTCAAAATAACGCAATCAAATTTATCTTAATTTGACTATTGCGCTTTGCCTTGCACACACACATATGTTTTCAACCCTTAAAGCCTACACACTTTATGTAATGTTTATACTCGCTTATCGTGACAGACTTATCGCAAGCTTTGGACCCATAAAATGGGTTAAAGGGTATAATGCAAGAGTATAAAAAATTTGTGCAAATGTATACAAAAGACAGAAGCACCAAAAACATCTCCTTTTTTTTTTTGCTCTCCACCAGCGGCCTATTGCCAAAACTGGCGTACCGGGTTGCTCCAACAGCTCCTTATGCATAGTGGGGTTTAAAACATCTCCGACCCCATAACGTATATATATATTCTTGATCAGGCTTTCTAAAGCGGTTTGTCCGTTTTTATACCCTTAACCCATAAAATGGGCAAATAAGGGTATAATGGTTTTGTGCAAATGTATGTAACAGACAGAAGGAAGCATCTCCGACCCTATAAAGTATATATATTCTTGATTAGCATCAACAGCCGAGTCGATCTAGCCATGTCTGTCTGTCCGTCTGTCCGTCCGTCCGTCTGTATGAACGCGCCGATCTCAGAGACTATAGGAGCTAGAGACTTCAAACTTGAAACTTAAACTCTCTTATACCATAAGCAGATCAAGTTTGCTTTGAATTTTCAATAACACTTCTGGTTTCCGACATGCACATGTGATCGATAACAAAAAATTCTTGAATTTCAAAATTGTAAAAACAAGGTTTCAAACTATTGGTAAAATAATGAACATTTAAAAAAATTTGATTAAAATCGGTTAAGAAACAATGTAGATATCGCAGTTTGAAATTTGGTCATTTTGGTTATATTGGTCACCGGAAGAATACACACAAATGACTGTACACGATACGTATGGGGTTAAGGGTATGTCCTAGTCGGGATTTCTCGACTAGAGCCTTCTTACTTGTTTGTATTGTAAAAATTAAGAAACCATTTTCGTGAAATCATTAAAATGCCTCCTGCAAAGACGGGGCTGCTGTATTGATTTTGCGGTAAATCCTTACAGATCAGCCAGTGAAAATGAAGGCTCTTGCTTAAATAAAGCGAATATTTCTTTCCCTAGTTTCAAATTTTATTATATTATCAAGTAGCCTATCGCGCTGCATCAGTATAATTCCAGTAAGTTGTACAGCTAAAAAGGCTATGAAAACATACAGGAAGCAGCGGAGTCGACTTTGAAAGTAGTTGACAAGCATCGCAGCAATAAAAAAAAAAGATTATCGTATTAGACAGTTGCGATCACCTTCTAATGTAAATGAATAACAATGATTATATCTTCATAGTAAAAAACCCGCTTGATCATCATCTGCCGTTTCCTCTTCATAAAACGTTTTCCTGATAAACGTTCGATAAGTTAAGCAAATATTTGTGTTCAGCTCGCTAAACGTTAATTGAACGTCACGAAATCAATATGCTTGCATTCGTCGACTGTCGAATTGTGTGGGTTGACATACGAGAATTTACAAACAATAAATATACACAATTGTATCAGATAAGGCCTATTGTACCCGAAATGCGTAATCACTAGCTGTTTTGTTTTTTACACTGAGTGCCCATAAAATTGCTTAAAGTTTCTGAGACCAGGCTATATCAACTCGTCTGTTGTTGCGGTTAAGAATTATGAATATAATGTATACAAATTTATATACTTTTGCACAAAACCATGATTACCTTTTCACCTAATGGGCTAACAGTATAAAAAGCATCAGAGTCCCTACAAAGAATTTATATACATACTTGATCAGCTACAACAGCCGCGTCAACTAACTCTTGGTCATCCGACTGCATGTTTGTCAGCCTGTTTGAATCTGTATAGCAAAAACTTGGAAGCTGCAGTTCAAATATTAAAAAGCCTTAGCAAATGAAAAGTTTTGTCGACCTTTTTCGTCTAAAATCTTTTTTTGTGCTTTTCTTGCTGCTTGAACTGCTCTTGCTGATAGACTTATGTTGGTCTTAGTAAACTTTTTGACATAATGATAATTTGTTGCCTAGCTTCAACAAATAATGGAAATAAATTTCCATAGTTACGTATAGTTGTCACATGCGCGGCAGATTGCGTCCCAGCCTAGTTATTACGTTGTATTTTCATTTCTTGCCAAAAGGTCAGCCAAATGTATAACTAGATGCCTGAGATTCAATTGATTGATTTGGTCCTGTTAGTGCTGCTAATTGTAAGAATCACTTATTTTTAATAGTTAATAGTGTTTTAATAGCAGCATCGCTATCTTCATTCACGCCATAAAATAAATCAATGTATTCAGAGATCAAATGCTTAACCCGTTGACATTTTAGTTATACATAAGTTGTTGGCTATAATATCACAAAGTCTGTAAAAGTTTACATTAATTTTATTAAAGATCTCGGAGTAACATTTATTTAATATATATATTCTAACAAAAAAAAAATCAAGTGCAATCATATTGTATATCAAAGCAATCTGTAAAGTAATAAGAACTGTTTTTATTTACAAGGAGTTTTTCTATTAGTGGGTTGACAAAAATCCGTTGTACCACATACAGTTCAGGACTTAAGCCTTTTTTAAGTATTAAAGGGTCAGCCGCTCCTTAGTATTTCTCGTAACAGACGAATTAGACAGGCTAATGACAATGTTTGCTTACGTCTTACAGTACAATCAAATTTGGGTACTAAGCACCTATTAATTGTTCAACACTAAACGTCTGCATACTAACATGCTCTTAGGAATTAAAAAAGTAATTGTTAAGTTGTGCTTAAATCAACATATTTCTTTTCTCAAATTGTTGGTAATTTAATAATACTGTTTTTCTGCAGCAAATAAACTTGGTCTCGTACAGTCGTTATTACAGCTTACTGTCGCCAATGATTATTATACATATATTGCAAGGTAACAGTTGAAACTTATAACCTTACTAAGATCCGAGGCCTTCACCTAAGGCTTGAATAGAATACTCAAGGTATCCTTTTAAATAATGCAGTCTTAAACAAACGATACAAAACATCTCTGCACATTTTTTTAATTTGGAAGTGGGAGCGCTTTTATGAAAATTATCTTTCAAAGTGTGGGTTTGTGGTGTCGCAAGTCGTATGAGTTATGTAAAATTGGTGAATACAACGAAATTGTCTCTTATTTGAATGTTCCCAAAACTCATGATGTGGGTTAAAAAGTGTGTATTTAGCGACAACATAATTCGTCTATAGGTAACAGGAGCAGCTGCTAAGCACACACTTTACCCAATGAAAATGTAACATGTAAAATTGTCATTGATGTAATGTGACCAAGAACCCCTTTTCGAATGTTTCTCCAATTGACGGCCATTTTAATGTTATATAGCAGAGGCGAAAAGGGCAACAGGAGCAAGTCTGAACTATCAAGGGCACCTTTGGACATAAACTTGCCTTCTGCCTTTCTATATTATTCGTTTACTCGCTAAAAATTTTGGTGTTCGTTTAGCTTGATAGCAAATTTTTCACATTTTGTCAACAACTTAAGTTTCTTCTTCTTAAAACGGCTGGCTGGTGCCTTACATGGTTTATATCAAATACGTTTTGAAACTAGATTGGCACATATAAATCATAAGAAAGTTGTTAATGGCTAAAGCACCAAAATAAAACTTTATTACATTTACATTAATACTAGTCGTGATACCCCTTCAAGGTGCTGATTTTCAGCGATTAGCTTTTCTGTTAAAAATTTCCAGCTTGTATTTCCAGTCTTGGCATAATTTGTCTATGATGAGACCAAGCACCTAGCCTAGCAAAAAACTTGTTATAAACTGACCAGCCCTGTTAGGGTTGTTAAAGTCAGAGACTATTTATATATGTGCGTATCCATTTTGTGCAGTTTGTACATACTAGCTACCCGATGGCGAGACGGAAAGGAAACAAAAAAGACCTTATCAATACGAATCAGCTGTAGGAGAACATAACAGCCCAGTATTTTAAACAGTCGCTTTGAGTCAAGCAGAATGTTTACAGCTGCGTATTTCTGTATACACGTTTTTATGTTATATACAAGGGGTGTGCCACGAATGAAAACCAACCCAAAACCAACCTGATGCTGGGTTAAGGTGTGCCAGAGCGCTTTTTGAGACGCTTTCAAAACCCCAAGTGGTTGATCCATTATAAGTATAACATTTTAGATAGATAATTTTTAGCTTAAATGCATATTGCAAATACATTTGAAAATAATAAATGTTTCAATTCATTATTTTTTGTTGATATAAATCTCTAACAATTGTCTAAGTCATTTTGCCATTCGCTGTACAACATCTGTTCAAGCAAGATGTCATAGCAGAGTTGTCAAGCAGCACGGCAAAATATTAAATATTTGTTTTAAATAAAAAAAAAATAAAAAAAACTTTGCATATTTATACCCTTAACCCATAAAATGGGTAAATAAGGGTATAATGGTTTTGTGCAAATGTATGTAACAGGCAGAAGGAAGCATCTCCGACCCTAAAAGTATATATATCTTGATCAGCATCAACAGCCGAGTCGATCTAGCCATGTCCGTCTGCCGTCTGTCCGTCTGTCTGTCTGTCCGTCTGCTGTATGAACGCACCGACTCAGAGACTATAAGAGCTAGAGACTTCAAACTTGAAACTTAAGCCTCCATACCATAGGCAGATCAAGTTTGCTTCAAATTTTCGATAACACTTCGGTTTCCGATATACTCATGGGATCGATAACAAAAATTCTTAAATTAAAATTGAAAACAGGGTTTTCAACTATTGGAAAATAATGAACATTTGAAAAATTTGAATAAAATCGGTTAAGAAACACCGGAGATATCGCAGTTTGAAATTTGATCATTTCGGTCAATTGGTCACTGGGAAATACACACCAATGATTGTACGCGTTGCGTTTGGGGTTAAGGGTATGTCCTAGTCGGGATTTCTCGACTAGAGCCTTCTTACTTGTTTTATTTTCTTATTTATGAAATAGCAAACAAATGAGTCCCTGGAAAATTTTAGGCAGCATGACGAAGTTTAGTACAAAACCAATATACTATTTATCTTATCTCCCAAAATAAAACAAATATATGGACCTGCGGTCGAAAATACAACTCTTTTAGCCAACCGCCTACCGTTGCGACGGCCGTCATCTTCGTAATTCTTATGAGTTTCTTTTACATCAGTTTAAATACGACTCATAACCGAATGCCAATTAACACCACTGATTGCTGACAACAGAGAATGACATGCGCATTGCAATTGGCATTTTGTTCGAGCGCATTCTTTGAGTCTTTTTAAGGTCAATTTTGTTGTGGTTTGGGTACATTGCTGTTGAAATTGTTGAGTCAATTAGGTAAAAAAAATTTAGATTTGCTTAATTAGTTCTTAAAATTAAAAACGGGTGTGTTGAACCTGTCTCAATATTAAAGCTCAATAAAAAATCGAACAAAAATGGTAAAAAAAAACTCCCTCAACAAATGAAGGAGTTTTTGCAATAACCTTTGTCAAAAAGTGACTCGATTTTGGAATGTTATACCTCAAAAGTCTTGTATTTACTTCTAGAAAAATACTGCATTCTCCACTTTTTTTTTTACTTTTTTGGCAGAGTTTTTTTGCTAGCGCCATCTAGCGCCGGCTGTCAGCGAATCTGTGCTTGCCGCCTATTGGAAAGTAATTGAAACTGCATGGAGCCATCTAGCGTGTTGTTCCAACGCAGAGCTATAGCGCCATCTATTGCCAGGTTGCCACAACTTATCATTTTTGTTTTATAAAAGGCAGCTGCAAAGTATGCAACACTTTTTAGCTTATTGCTTCCGCCTATTGGAAAGTAATTGAAATTGCATGGAGCCATCTATCTTTGATAACATTTAAATAAAAAACGTCTTTTGAGACAGCGCCACCTGTTGTCATATTTCTAGCACTGCGTACAGACGAAATATACATTACGTAGCGCAGCTAAGACAACAACCAACACATTGCAGCAACGTCGCGCACTAAATAACATTATCCAATGCTGTTAGTTAACATAAACATGTTGGCTTAGCAATGATACAAACCAAGGTATATTCTTTTGTAGGCGCCAAGTTTAAAAATTTGATAATTGAATAAAATTGAATAAGATGCTTTGAATTTCAGTTCGTGTTCGTGGTTTATATTTAAAAATTTACGATTGTTTTTGTTTTTTGTTCAATAATATTGCCTTTTTTGATGCAAAAATAAGCTTTGCTTAAAATAATCATTACACACTAAAGTTTTGTGGGGGACAATTGTGTTTGTTTTTGTGTTTTTGTTGGGGTTTTGGGGAGGACAATTATATAAAAATAAACAAATAATAAGCGTAAATTGTACCTATCAGAAGTTTTTAACTTTCAACTCTTAAACATAATATTCCTAACATATTTATGTTTTGCGTTAATAATGTTTGTGTTTTTAGCCATTTTTTTTTGTTTTTGTTTTTGTTGCTTAAAAACTAAGGGTGGGATATTTTTATGTTTTGCGGTTTGAGGACAATTTACACAATTTAGGTTTCGTTTAGATTATAATGCACATTTTTTTGTTTTTTGTGTTTTGTTACGTTAATAAAAATTCGAACTAAAGCTCTATCTCTCTCTCTTTCTCGCTCTCTTAATAAATTGAACTAAATCAAACAAAATTTGTAATAGATATAAACAATAATAAAATCTGATTAAGAGAAGACAAAAAAAAATAAACATTAAAGAGAAATAAATGTACATATGTCAGCGTATGTGTGTGTGTGTGGGGAGAGGGGAAGGGGGTGATCTTAGGGTCTATGAAATTAACAAACGAAAATCAACAAAATCAACTTAAAAAAATGTTTATCCTTTTTTTGTAAAAATGAAATAAATACCCAGCGTCTCTTCTATTTACAGTTTAAATGCGATTTTTTGGCGTTGCCACACTTAATGTGTGTTGGCGTTGCCACCCCACCCACTGTTCTTTACAGCATAAGCCGCGAACGGGACTTCTTCAAGCGACCCGTTGCACCCCCGAGACCACCATCGCCATTCCAGGACTTGGACTTGGCCCGAAAATGACGATACGCCTCATTGTAGGCGGGCTCCAACATGGGCCGATATGCCTCCGGCTGACAAAGCGCCGGCTGCGTCTCATAGAACTCCTTGTAGCCATTGTGGAGGAGATAGATCTCCGGATAGTGTAAAGCCGGATACGCTGTAGTATTGCGTTCACGATCCAGATTGCGCAGGAAACGCGACATTTTGGGTCCACGCTCCGAGGAGAATTCACAATGGAAGATGATAATGTTGCGCTTGCCGCCCGAGACGGCATTTTGCTGCTGTTGCAGCTCAGTCTGCGCCACGCTGAGAAACTCCTCAAGGATCTGCTCATGCGTATAGAGATTCTTGGCGCCACGTATGTGTCCGCCTTCGTACTCGTAGGGATACCGGCAGTCAATGATGCGATAGCTGGCCACCTCCTGGTCATAGTCGCCGTTCAGGAGACCGGCAACCGTTTGGCTGGAGATGGACTTGAGATCTCGGTGGCGGCCCTCCATCAATGGCAGGGCGTAAGTCTTGCTAAAGTCACCAATTAGTTCGGGTTCATTGCGATTCTCGGAGCGGGCCAATGCGGACATGATCTCTGCATCGTTGAGGGACATACATTTGCGTAGCGGTGGTGGGGCATGTGGCAGGCTGGGCGGGGGCGTGGGTGTGGGGCAATTCTCTTTTTCAACGCAACGGTGACGCTTGCTCTGTATGGGTGAGCAGCTGGCCGATGCGGGCGGTTCGGGACGCTTAAAGCAATCCCTGGCAGTCTCTGGCGTCTTTGGTTGTTGTTGTTGTTGTTGTAATTGATTGGTATTTGTCTCCGTCATGCTGAGGCATCGTCGCACCGATGGACGACGCATCATCATGGTCAATGCTTCCGGTGATTTGGGCGTCACTTTGATTTGACCACTAATCAGGGAATTGAGACCGCTGGGCAGATGGAGGGACGATGGTGCATGCTGTTGGTTGCCGGCAAACGATTCCATTTCAAACAGCTCCATATAGTCATCATCCATGGCCGAATCCATGGAGCTGCCAGCGGATGATAAGCTATTGAAGATGCGAAAATTGCGAGCAGGCGTCGCTGCCGCGGCAGCTGTTGAGGGTTGTTGCTGTTGTTGTTGCAACTTGGGCTGCCTGACAATTTGAAAACGCTGTGGCGAACCCTCCGGCGACAGCAAACCCAACAGCTCCGGACTAACAGCACGCTGTTGCGGCAGAGCCAGAACATCATCATCATAGAATGACAATTCCTCATCCTCCGCATCCATGGACAAAACATTGATGTTGGTGTTGGTGTTGGTCAGCGCACGACGAGCGCGACGATTTGAACTGTTTTTGTTCAGGCTGCTGGAGTTGCTGCAAGAGGAAGAGAGAGAGATGGATTAGTCAGCTGTTTTTATGCGTTGTTTACATTTTGTAAATCTAACATTTTTCATAAACAAAAACATTCGTACTTTTAAACACTCTAAAAATATTAACATTCTTATTCAAACATCTTTCAGTTCTTCCTGCTGCTGCTGCCTAAACTGTGTGTTTGGGTCATTAAACCCGCAGCTAAAAATATATGCGACGTCGGCGGCGGCGGCGTTGGTGGTGGTGGTGTAAAAACAACAACAACAAGAACAATAACACAAGGATGATGGAAAGACAGAGAGAGCGCATGCCGAGGGGTTGCCAACGATCAATTCCAGTTCTCTTTTGCGCTCTCTCTCTCTCGCTCTGTCTCTTGCTTTTGCATGTAATGTTTGTAAATTGGGAATTTGAAATTAGAATTCGTCTTCTTCTTCTTGCTAGTGCTGCATACATGCGTGATGTACTTATACATATATACATTTTGCCCTTTTGCGGTACTTTCGAGCGGAATTCCCCTTTTGCACGTTCTGCTCGAACTGTTTTCGTTGTTTTCAAGGGTCCAAGTGCCAACTGCATCTGCACTTTGCCTCGGACGACGACTTTTGGGTCACGCAACACAGAACAACAACAAGAACAACAAGAACAACGAAGAACAACAACAGCAACAACAAAGAAAAAATACTGACTGACAGACAAAATACACAGTTGCAAGCTTTTTTTTTTTTTTGTGTACTTTTTGTTATTGTGCTTCGTATTTTGTTGGAGCTGCGCAAACTTCGCGGAAGCCGGTTTAATGAATGAAAAAGCAGCAACAACAACATCAGCTGAGCGCCACACACAACAACAAAAAACGTGTCGTTCGCTCGTGTGGAGCGTGCAAAAATATCAAAAAAAAAAATTATAATGAACCAGCAACAACAACAAAAATACTCTTACTTTTGTTCAACAGTAAAGCAAGCAACGACGACGACGACGTCGGCGGCTACTCTTTGAAAATGGACTTAACTTCGGCTCCGACTTTTTTTTTTTTCTTCTTCATTCCGTTGTTCAGAGTTGCTTTTGTGTTGTTGCTGTTGTTTTTGTTGTTGCTTTTGTTGCTGTTCAAGTTCAAGCGCAGAGGCGGCTTTGTTGTTGGTAGATTAACTTGCACTTTTATTATAATTCCTATGTCGTGTCTTCCTTCCTGCTCTATTCTTTTTACATGCTCTATTTAATACACACTTCTTCTTATTTCGTTATCTTGGAAATAATTACCTGATATTGCAATCCATGGTGCAGTTGTTCTCTTCGGCAATTGTTTCCCACAGCATTTTGTTGCTTTTTTTGTTAGCTGATTTTTGCAAAAAGTTGAAAGTTTAACAATTTTGCGATGTTTGAGGAAGTTTTTTTTTCACTCGAGATTGTTTTTTCTTTGTTTTGTGTTAAGAAAATTGCTAAAACACAATTTTCACACGTTTCTTTAGCTGGCACATTTACAGTTAATTTTGTTAGTTCGATTTGTTTTCGTTAGCGCGACTTTGCACTTTGTAGTCCTTCGTTGAGTTTGTTGTTGTTGTTGTTGTTGTTGCATTTATGATAAATTTTTTCGTTAAAAACTAATATTGCATTTGTTGTTGCATATTTTTGGAGTCCGTTTTAACATTGTTGCTTGGTACTTTGTGAGTTCTTTGTGTGCTGTATTATGCTTTATATATCCAATCGTTTTGAACACACACACACAAATTTACTGCACTACCGGACGAGAGAGTGTGAGAGCAGAGCTCGAGGCGCAGATGTTGACACGACGACGAACAGAATACAAATGTGCTGCTCGATCCGAGCGCAGCTGGTTTTAAAGAGCGCCGTCGACGTCGCTGCTGCTGCTGCTGTCGGTGCAACCCCCGCTGCCAACGTTCGACTGTCGTCGACGTCGCTGCTCTTTTGTGTGAGCAGCACCAAGTATATTGGCAGGAGCAGGAATATAAGCAGTAATTGAAGAAATACCAGCAAGAGCAAGAGAGCCAGAGCACGAGCGGGAGCATGAGCAGGAGCTACATAGCATGTATTGTACAATTTTCCTTTACCCATATCCCGATTGCAATAACATCATAGACAAAGATGGAATAGAAAAGGATCGGAAAAAATCTGTGCAGTAGTTGGAGCGAGCGAGTGGCCAAGTGCCAGTGCAACAGGTAGATCTCAGTTAAACAATTTCCCTCTAGCCGATGCGCGGCCAGAGCACGATTGAAGGCGCAAATTTTGGCGCGCGAGCTTTTATAGCGCGAAGCGCGTCGTTCAATGCGATCATCGGGTGGGACCCGATTGGTGGGGCCGAGTGGAGCCGAAGCGAACGAACCAAGCAAAAACACATGTGATTTACGCTGCACCACGAAGAGAGCCTGCGACTTCTCGGCGGGCATCGTGCAAAAATCTTTAAGCAAAATTCAAGAGGCGGCAAAGGAAGATGTCGATGGAATCGGCTGTGGCCGTGGCCGTAGTTGTGGCTGTGCGGCATCGATTGTGTCGTTCGCAGGTAATAATGTGAGATCCACGCATTCCGCGACGCCTGCCCTGCCCGATTGCTCCCCCTCTCTCTGGCTCTCGCTCTTTCTGGGCATCTCATCAGCAGGTAGTCGTAGTCGCAGTCATATGATCGACCCTGTTCTTCTTTTGGGGGAGGTGGAGCGGGGCGTGGCTCTTTTGTGTTTTCTGCAGACGTAGACGCCAATGTCGTTAAATGAGCAGCACTCTATGCATGTGTGTGTGTGTGAATGTGAATGTGTGTGGGCAGTCGCGGCAAAGTTAAAGCAAAAATCGAGTTACATATGGATATGTGTGTTGTGTTTGTGTTGCAGGCCCTGCGGGAGTCGTATAGTGCAAGGCAGAGGGGGAGCAGAAGGGGGCGAAGGGCACCCAGTGTAAAGACTTGGCGAATTCCTTAGCAGGCAAATTCAAGCACAGAAATGCACAACAACAACAAAAGACAAAACAACTATATTTGGCGGCAACCACAATGCGACATCATTTATGCATTTTTGCACAATGCGAATCATATGGCAAAGCAAATGATTTGAGCTTATGCTGTTGGCCGCAGCAAAAAAAAATGTTGCTCAAAGCTAAATGAGCTACGGTTTCATTCTCTTGAATTTGCTATTGGGCTTTTGTGTTGGCTGCAGGAAGAGGATCATCTTTTTTGAAAGAATAAACAACAAACAAGAAAAGGATGCTCAAAATCATAAAGTGGTTTTGAGCAAGTTAAGAAACATGCAATGAAAGAAAATCAAAAAAACTAAATCTCATTCATAGTATTTAACAGTGGAATGCAAATGTATAAAAACTAGTTTAAGTTAACTTCATATAATCGATACGATATTTACTTAAGTATGTGTTCTCACTTTTTTTAATCAATATTCTCATTCAATTGATCAGTTTCAATAAACATTCCTATGAAATAATTCGCATACCACGGTGCGGCGACAAAGACGAAGACAGAACACACAAAAAGGGCAAACTGAGAAATCAAAAAATATATGCAAAAAAAAAAGATCTCACTCACACTCACAAAATGCGCAACGAGTGAATTTGATTGCGAGCAAAGAATAGGCGGCGGCGCACTAATACAAGCATCGATACTATGAAATTGCATTAACAACGTGAATGGGAATGGAGCACAACAATAGCTGCGGGAGCGGCCGCAGCAGCAGCATAAACTCCCAAAAAAACAGAAAAGAGCGGAAAAAATGGAATGAACAACGTGAAGAACTAAATTGTAAATCGAAATTCCAAGAAGTGAGGTCTGAGATTTGGATGTGTGCTTTTTTTTTTTTTTTTTTTTGTTAAGCGCCTGACGTCGACGGCAACGGCGACATTATAAAAAAAAAGTGTGCAAAAAAATTGGTATAAAAAACGTTTGAGATACTTTTACGCGCGCGCGCGAAAGCCAACAAGCTTCTTGGGCGTAGCGGGCTGAGATCGTACGTGTTAGTGTTAGTGCGTGTGCTTGTGTGTGCGAGACACTTAGGGCGGTGTTGGGCAAGATGTGCATACAAAAGTTTTGCATGGCAACGTCGTCGCGACATACAGACGAGTGCGAGTGCGAGAGAGGAAGCGAGATGGGAGCGACGTGTGCAATTAGTGTGCAATAAAACGCAGATAGAGGAGTTTGATGGATAGGTAAATTATGAGCATTTATCATACATTTGCATGCCGACAGCACAAATCCCTGTATTTATATGTGTGTGCACAGTGGGAATGAAAAATCACGATCCAACAAAAAGTTTGCTATTCGATTAGAAATGGATTTTTGTAAATGTAAGTAAATTTTATTTTTGAACCACTGTAAATTTGTTTGACGCCCCCAAAAAGTAATGCAATTTGAATTGGAGATTGATAAAAGGTGTTGACAGACTTTTGGCGTTGAAGGTATTTGAACTTCGCTCAGAATTTGAGCTAATTTAACTCCACGTGAGTGAACGGATCGATATGTGTGTGAAGGGGAAATCAAATCATATACGATTTGTATATAAGAACAAACACATAGACAAATGCTGATCAGAAAGAATGACGAGAAGATGAAAAATCAAAAAAAACAACAACAACACAGGACAAACAGTTAGAAAAGGATAGGTGCGGGGAATGACCCTCGGTCCCGTTTCAGTTCTCAGGCTTCAATCCTGTTCTCCCTCTCTCTGCTGCCTGAGCTCAATACATATGTTCAGTCAGCTGATTGTGCGGAGCACGAAGGACATGCACATAGCGTAACAAGAAATTAGTCCTGCTGTTTTCTTGTGGTATGTGTGTGTCACGAGCATATGAGCAGGCAGGATCGAGAGAAGGGAACGGGAACGAGGACAACGCGCGCGCAAAAATTCCTTAACACGAGCCCAACAACAACTGTAGCGTTTCTGTTTATGTGTGTGTGTGTGAAAAGAAGAGGGGGAAGAAGTCATAGCGGGCGCTGAGATTTCTTGCAGTCCAAGATGTGCATGGAGAGTAGAAGAAGAAGAAGAAGTAGGTGAAGAGCATACAAAATGTGAGTGCAGAGAGAGGTAAACGCGTTTTGATTTTTGCGCCAAAACAATGTATGTATGTATATGTCTGTGTGCAGGACTCGAGTGCAGACAGCAGCGAGATATATATGTATTTATATATGTATGTATGTTTATGTTTTAGTGTATTTGTGACTGGCTGTCTGCGAGCCTGTTTATCTTTAAGTCGCTGCCGCCGCCGCTGCTGCTGCTGCTGCTGCAGTCGCTGCTGTGATTTCTTGCAGTCTTTGTCGCTCCTCTGATTATGTGCATTGTTGTTGTTGTTACTGTTGTTGCTCTTCGACGTTTGTCTTTTTGCCTTCGCTTTGGCCAGCGCCGCGCGTTTTGTTGTTGCTATTTTGTGTTGCCTACGCCGAGTTCTTGATTCTCCTTACGCGCCTTGCCTTGTCTACAAACGGATTGTGAGAAAAATATATTTTTGTTCATTACTTGACTTTTTGCTGCGTCGCGCTGCGTTGTGCGTGTTCCAACGTTCGCTCTGTGCCTTCGTCTGGGCATTGGCGACCACCCGATTCTTGGTCTCCCCCCGCCCCCCATTGTTGCCCGCATTTATGTTCCACTTCCACTCGCACACACACACGCAATATCACTAATTGATTCTCTGCATAAATTTTATTTAAAGCTTTAATAAATGTCAAAATAAGCAATTCATTTCGATGTTAGAGCAACGGCATTCATTCACTCACACGACCATTCAAACAAATGAAGCTTTCTCTCCGGCAATCAATTGCCGGGTTCAGAGTTTAAATGTGCCGGCCGCTGTTAAAGGCAAAGTAATTTATATACTATATACGTATGTATATATATCCACCATATACTCTGCATTCAAAAATCTTGTCACGTGACAATGAATGCACTTTCATTACGCTTCACATAACCTAACATTTCAATGCCCTGGAACAATCTGCAACTTTTACCGTAAGCTTATCGTAAGTCATTCCAACACATTCCAGTTCCAGCACCGGAAACAACACCTGAAATTCTTCATTCCCTGCCTGCATGTGTATTTGCATTTCAGCCCCCATCGAAGCATTACATTGCTCGAAGAAAGAGAAAGAAAATGGGAAAATAGAAGATGGAAAAAAATAGCAGACTTGATGCCATTCATTGTTATGATTTTGACTTCTCTAACGGCCACTGCTCGTGCCTCAAGTAACTGATAAGCTGAGCTGCTTTCAAGCTCTCCTCTCCTCGCTTCCCTCTCTCTCTTTCTTTTTCTGTCAAGTTCTTAAAGCGACATTTCTTGCATTGTTTGCGCTGCTCTAAACAAATAGGCGTATGGCAGTTATACGACTCGGTACATAGACTATATACATACAAACATGTACGAAAGTATGTATGTACATATGTATATTATAATGATATGGCAGCCTCAGGAGGAAGTACTAATCAACATTGCTGCTCAACAAAAGTTGGTTTGTATGCATGTGTGAGTATGTATGTGTATGTGGGTAAATAGCAACAACAAACTATGAGTTTATGATGTTGGGGCTGTAGGGAGAAGTTGTTGTAGTTGTAGTTGCTTTTTAATGAGCAAACAATGTTCTTGACATGCTTAGATATTTATTAAGAAAAAACATTTATATGTTTTTTATACCCTTGCTGGGTGTATTATACCCTTTTTTATACCCTTGAAGGGTATATAATAATAAAAAGCTTTTTGATTTTCCATTTCTAAATTTTCACATAGTTTTGTTTAATAATATTTCGGGCAACATCCTTATGATTCCTAATGATAGCCTGCCAACGAGTTTAAAGAAACTATTGGATAATATGAAAATAAAAAGTTCTCAGAACATAATAATATTTAAAAATATTTTTTGTTTAGTTTTTCTTGCTAGGGTATTCAACATTCATCACTTTCGAAAATAAATCTTCGCTTTTGATATTTTTATTATGTTTTTAGTATTTTTTATGAGCGACGCGCTAATTTCGCGCGCATTTCAATTTCAATTCTGATATGCTTGGGGCACATATTAGTGTCATATATAATGTGGAGGTTACTGGGCCATAGACTGGCCATACGAATCAGGCTATAGGCGATAAGGCTGTTTTGCTGTTGACCTGCTTGACACTTTGGCTCATCTGTTTGCCATATTGCAATCCAATTGCAGTTTTGTTATTTTGTGCCACTTGAGTCTTTCCCAGGCTCTTCAGCCCCCTACTGCTTGAAATAGTTCGAAATTGCAATTAGTTTATGTTTTGCTTGCAATTTTCTATATAATTAGAATAGTGGCATAGTTGATTCTATGCATTGTTCCTGGCTCAAGTGGTTTCGCCATTTCGCCTTGTGCTTGGCACATTGCCACTTTATTTGGTTTTTGGTTCTTTGTATTGTTATTCGCAAAACAATTTGGGTCACAAACACAACAACAAGTGCCGACATTGAAACAATCTTTTGAGGCAACAGGCAGCCGGCAGTGCAAAAATCGTTATTGTCACATGTTGCACAGCATTTTGGTTCCCACACAGCAGGAATTTTAATTTATTTTTTTTGCTTTTTGTTTGCCTTTTGACTTCTCAAGTGCCTGAATCTTATGATTTTTTCTCGTTACGACTTTAAAGGGTCTATGTTTTACTAATAACTGTTCTTAAAATAGTTTAAATAACCTTGGATTCGTAATTTTCACTAAAGGAACCACAAAAAGCTTTAAAGCCTCAACTTAAAATATTTTTCTTTCAGAAAACTGCAAAAAATCGTTTAAAAGTTTACCAAAAAAGCCTAACATAAGCTTGAAAATTTTTTTTTTCACAAAACTTTGATTTTTTGTATTAAAAATAAAAATAATTTTATGTCTTTTGGGTTTAGGTGTACTTTTAACCTTGGTATTGTTGTTTTTTTGGTATAAAATATTCAAATTGAACAAGTATTTATTGTTGAATATTTCATAGAATTAAATGAGAGAGATATTACATTATTATGTAAATCTTTTAGACAAGATCAATGACTTACAATACTATTTTTTGTCGAAATATTTATGAAAATACCTTTTTATATTTATTTAATTTCAAAAGAGGTTTTTACTTTATTTTTTTTCAAAAAGTATTTATTTTAAAATATTTGTAATATGCTACTATTAAAAGTCATTTGAAATCTATTCAAAATCATATTAAAGATATATGTTATAACACATTATGTAAATCATTTAGACAAGATCAATGACTTCTGTCAGTTTTAGCATGGATGATGGGTTGAGGACACCTTTTTCTTGATATGAACCCCTTCGCTATTATTTTTATTCCCTTGGTCCAAATGGTCAATGTTTATGTTTGTATATTAATAACAGACACGCGACTGACCCAAAAACTGACCACTGGTCAGCTAATATTTAAGTAATGCACTCGCAGTTGCTTTCTCTTGGGATGCGTATGCTGCTAAGGCAACCGCAATACAATAGTGCAGCCAATCTATAGATAGCCTTGGGATATAGGCTGAAATTAATCACAACCCTTGACGGGGCGGGCAGAAATCCCTAACCCCTTCTGTATACACAGCATGTAATTAATTGATTAACATTCTTAAGGATTTTCATTTTCCTTTCTTTCATTTTTTTTTGTGGATTGATGTGCCGATCTTATCGCATTACATTCGCGGAGACTTCAACACATATCGTAGAGCAACCCATTTTTGTCTGACCAGAATCCGGGCACAATGGATTGTGTCCTTAGACCGGGCATATCATTCATGAAGCTCATTTGTTTGCTTGTTGATTTTGATCTTGCAGTTTTTTGTGTGTTCTTAGAATATTCTTAGAATTCGGACAGCCGAGCCATATTTCATTGACGGAAACAACGCAGTTTAAGCAAACTCAAATCAGTCAAAAAATCAGTTTGGTATGTAAACCACAGTCAAAGTGCATTTAGGATGATGTCTCTTGGTCCAGCAATTTTTCAATGTCTTTCGTGAATTACACAGCACATTAGATGGCATCGACGTTGTCTCAACTCGATTTGCCAGCCAAGTTGCCAGCTGCTGCCAAGTTTTCGCACCCCTCCGTTTCGTAAGTAGGCAAATTTTTGCCGCGATTCCCATTCCCAGATGGGATAAGATGTTGCTCTGCTACCTTAAGGGTACAGCAATTGCTTTGTTTTACTAACAACATCAAAGTTATGACAAGATTTTGTCTATCACAGCTCAAGCTGTGCTCGTCCTCTGCTCTCGCTTCTGATGTCACTTTTGGGAGGGTTCGGGGATGCAACCGACCGATCAACCCAACCAAACCGTCGGACCGTACGGACAAACTGACTGACAACCCAAGTGCGTTGTCTTCTTTCCAAATGCATTACGATTGAATTTCATAAAAATTTAATCGCATATACAAATTTTATTTATGTGACATGGGTGCATTTCTGTAACCGTGGGATGGAAACATTCTCAACGATCTTCGGGAAATGGTCCATGTCGATCCTTAATGCTTTCACTTTGGTTTCAATTTGCAATGAATATATTTTCTCAATCGAAGGGGAAGCTTAGGTAAGTCAAAGTTAGAATGTGTGAAAGTGTAATCAAGTTCTTGGGAAAAAGACTAAAATGATTAGCAGGAGGACTTTTAATACAATCAAAGAATTTCTGGTGGATTTTCGGGATAAGTAACTCCAAGTACCATACTGCATACTTGAACAAACTCGCACTAAGATGGAGACGTATCTGCGGAGTAAGGATAAGAAGGAGGCTCAAGAGAGTTCACCCAACCGACCTGTCCCAAAGAACCCTTTAATCTTCCACTTTCCCACTCAGTCACCCTGATATCTAGATTTAATTATTTATTTATTTGTTTATTGTCAACGAATAGCCGTCGACATAAAATTAAAATTAAATCAAATTAAAAAATAGACCTTAAGCTATAAAAATGTTTAAGATTAATAAACAAGATTTAAATTAAATGAAAAGAAAAATTTAAAAAAACTAAAATATTAAAATATTCTGGGAAATTCAATAAAATGTAATGATCCAACATTTGTTGCAAGAATTGGAAAAAAACCTAGAAAGCCCCAATCAGATTAAAATCAATAAAGAATTAGTAGAAATTAAAAAAAAAAAAAATAAAACTAAAAAAAGCAATAGTATTTTCCTAAAGCTGATAAAAGAGCAATTAGAAATTAAAAAAAAAATTATTTTCAAACTAAAAGAGAAATCTGTATTTTCCTAAAGACAAGTTATATGAAACCT
Organism: Scaptomyza pallida; assembly: GCA_018152965.1. Classification (NCBI taxonomy): domain Eukaryota; kingdom Metazoa; phylum Arthropoda; class Insecta; order Diptera; family Drosophilidae; genus Scaptomyza; species Scaptomyza pallida. The sequence continues at coordinate 3,539,183 of JAECXP010000260.1, read as the reverse complement.
AAAACATATTTCTCAGATCTTTAAAGTCTTGTAACCGCAATCATATGCTTACTTCGCATGCCACATGCACAAACTCATTAAGAGATTACAATAATCTTAACTAGAAAATCAAGAATACCATCTAAATGGCTAGCAAATTGCACATTCAACACATTGTGGCACATTGTCTTATGGAGTTGAATTTCTTGGTCATGAAACATAATCATCAAGTACAACTGACAAGTACAACTCAATGCGACGATCCATCATACATGTATATACATATATACTGGCCATATGTGTGCAATATTAATCTGCAAGATGTTGTGTTTTGGGACAAATGAAGTCATTGTTAGCAGTTGTCAACGCTGACACGCCCGCACCAAGGGAGGGGGGGTGGTGGTGTAGGCGTAACGCCGATAAGCAACACTTTATGTGTGTTTCCTATATATAGGAAATATGAAAAGGGAATTTTAAAAACTAATTCCCAAATTACCGGTAAAAATGCCTACAAACAAATGTAGGCAAAAAAAAGGCTGCCAAACAATAGAGGCCTCCAACCTGTGCACGGCTTGGCTCAAAGGAGTGTACGTTGATCCAACCCGTAATTAACTATTCAAACAATAGAGATGCGAACGCACACACAAAAGGATCAACAGTTCGAACATTATATACCATATATATATATTTCAAGTCACGTTTGCTGACACAAATCCTTCTTAGGAAAGGCAATATTTCCTAGTCATCACCACGATCTTCATCATCATCATCAACAGCAACAACAGCATTGCCTTTGCGCCTTCTTCGAGTTCATATTGACAGCCACTGCTGTTAGCCCGTGCATACCAAAGTAGATTGCGCAGATTTTTTCGAAAAAAAATAAATGTTAGAAACAACAACAAGAACAACGATTATGAGTACGTGAGTTTATCTACCTATTGTTTGAGCTGAGCTGCAACCTGTTCTGTGCATCGTGTAAGGTGTTGCCTGGTGTTGCCTTTTCCTCTCTCTCTCTCTCTCTCTCTTGATCACACCTCGTTCTCAGCGTGTGTGTGTGTCGTATCAGTCGTATATAGCCTTGACAGCATTCTGGCTCATAATTCACTCACTGCAGGTTTGAATTTCTTAAAAATAACTTCGTTTGCATGGCATTTCATTACTTTTTTTTTTTCTTTGGCTTTTGTTTTTGTCTGTGTATCTGTCAGATCGAGAAACTGTGTATAACTTCTTGTTTTTCGCGTCTAGTTCAGCTCATGGCTAAAGTCTTAAATGCTGAGTGAGTGCTTTGATCTTGAAATCATAATTTTCAGACAAAGAGCTCTAAAAATTGACTCAATCTTACAGACAATTTGTCGATGATATTTCTACATATGAGATCAGAACTAAAAGAGTAGAGAGAAAAAAACTATAAGAATATATAGCTACCTATATATACATAGGTTAGGTTTACTAAAAGTCAGGTTTAATTTTCAGGTTATTGCTTTTACTAGTTACTAGTTTGAAAAAAAAAATGTTTGGTCCTTATACTCACTTTGTTCTCTACTTGGGAAATCGCCCTCGTCTTCATATAATACCATGCAATACTATAAAAAAAATATATAGGTTAGGTTAACTAAAGTTCAGGTTAAATTTTTATTGGATTTTTCTTCTCGTTACTTCCTCTCACCTTAAACAATCCAATCTCCCAAGTAGCAACCACTAAAGACTTCAAAGAATAGTTTTCTAAGGAAAAACGGTTACGCCTTTTTTTTATGATCGCTGGTCAATTCTATAGAAGGTGTTGAATACTTTTTTGTTTTGTTGCCTTCGTTTAGGTTAGGTGAAGAAACATTCATAAACACATCCAAACGTGAACTGATTTTATCTAACGTATTTTATTGTTTAATTTGGAAGGAAGGATTTAAGTATTTGACAAAAAAAATCAGATAAGGAAGAATGAAAAATATAAAATTATAAGATAATGAGATGATGAATGAAAAGGAACGTATGTTCCAACAGTTATTGATGTTTCTGTGGAATAAATTTTGATATTAAAGTAAAGGGTATTTTTTAAATTTTCTTTATACAGTTACTGCTGTTTCTGGGGAATAAGTTAGGATATAAAAGTATAGGTTATTTTTTAATATTATTTATGCACCCAAGATATTGGTTCTTACTTGGGATATCGCCCTCATCTTTATATAATACTTTGCAATACTAAAACTTACTTTCATTGGGGTATTCCTTATTCAAAGTAAATATGCAAAAATAATCAAATACACCTTCACGCCCAACAAAATTGTAGCTACATCCTAGATCCTTTCAGTTGGCACGTGTGCCGGATATTATTTTCAACAGTTTTCCATACTAATAGGAAAAACGAGCGGGGCACGTTCAACATAGAAACATACATACATATGAAAGGCGCCCGCATTTGAAATATTTAGCCAAAAATTGTTAATATGCAGAGCGTTACAAAAGGACCTTTCACAATGAAAGGATGCGATTGTATTTGCATTAACATTGGCATTGTTATGCCGGCATCAGGATATCCACGAGCATCGGTAGAGGGTGTGTATACTATACGATTGTGTGTGTGTGTATTTGAGTAGATCCTTTTACAAATTGAATAAAATACGCGAAAGTGTGGCGCAGGCGCACGTGCGACATTGAACAGGGGTGGTTGAGCGCCCCTTTGAAGCGCAATGAAAACAAGTGGACGCCATTTCCGCAAATGGCTTAATTGCCGTTGCTGTTCATACTGCTTGATCCTGATCCTTGTGCTGGTGGTGGTGGTGGTGGCAAGTACAGTGCGCACACCAGCATTGTCCTGCGCGCCCAGGATATTATATGTTTGTTGTATGCTTGTGAGAATCTAACGGCTGCGCGCCAGTCTAGCCAAAAATCCCTAAAAGCCAGAGGGTGGTGCTGGTGTCTGACCGAGTCTGGTGGTAGCTGGTGGTCGCTTTTGGGGTGGTTCTGTTGCTTACAACCCCCAGTTGTATTTGGCACGGGCCCCTGTAAGTTGTAACAGGCAGGTGCTGATTCTCTCCTGAACACTCGACTCTCGGCTCATGCTGGTGGGCCAATAATTTTGATTCGAGTTTTGTGCCGCCGTTGATGATACCGTTTTGGTGGTGATGCTGCTGCTTCCTTGTTGTTATAGTCCTTGTGTACGGGCTGCAGCTGTCTGTGCACAGTCAATGACCCGCTAGCTTAATCAATGCACAATGTCCCTGATTACATGGGTGACATAAATCATATAAACGGGGCACGAGCCAACACAACAAAACAAAACAGCAGCTGCATAAAAGCTTTATCCTAGACTTTTTTGTGGTTGCTTTGTTTGAGATTAAACATGTTGTAAGCGTTAAAAGTTTTCAAAAATCTATGGTTATTATAGGATTATAAACAAGTTAGAACCCTGAACCCATCCTCAAAATTTGTGATAAAATTACGACTTGATCATATTGCCAAATCTTTTTTAAAACTGATTCGATTTTTAAATGAAATACCTTAAAACTTGTCTTTCGAGCTCTATAGTAGTACTGCATTTAAATCTAGATTTGCGAATTCTGCTCAATTTGTATCCTAAAAACTTTCATTTAAAAATCGACATTAGTCAAAACTTTCCATTTCCATAACTTTGTCAAAACCGAACCGATTTACAAATACACTAACTCAAAAGTCTTGTATTGAGCTCTAAAATAATAATGCACATAAATTTAGGGACGGGATTTTTGATCGATTTTCATGTGAGAAATTTCTGACCAAATCGATGGATTTTTATCGAAAAATCGAGAAAAGCTTTGGAGAAAACTTTCCATTTACATAACTTTGTCAAAACTTAACCGATTTTCGAGTGCAATGCCTCAAAAGTCTTCGATTGAGCCCTTTAATAATAATGCATATAATTCATATAAATCTAGAAAGGCAATTTTTTCTCGATTTTTATTGGATTGTTCGAACCCCATTTTTTTTCCAATATTCCGTACAAAATTGACCTCTTTAAAAACAATATTTAATAAGTTATTCATATCGTGCCCCATTCTCCTATCTCTTTTGACCAAGTCCAAACAAACTCAATGCGCAGCTGTGATTTTCGACTGTATGCTCTTTTGATCAAAACGTAATTTTTCAAGATTTGCGAAGAGCATTTGATGGTCAGCAGCAGCAGCAGCAGCAGCAGCAGCAGCAGGCGGCGGCGACAATAGTCAAATTTGTGCAACAGCACGGCAAGCGATTGACCGCAGCGTCATTGTTGGACACACCGGGCCTGGGGCGGCACGAGACACAAGGCGACTATATACATATACCTAAAATGTGTCCCCGAACAAAATCATATAAATTACCCGGCCAGGACAATATCCAAGGAGCTGCAATCATTGCGCAATGTGTGTGTGCAAAATTGTCGAAAGGAACAAAATCAAGAAATCAACAATGTGCGACAACAATGAAAATCAGTGCAACACCGGGCCCCGTACTCAGTCTCGCTGCTGCTGCTGCTGCCGCCAATGTTTATGCCATTATTCTTCCGGCGCACACACTTCATTGTATTTGAAAGCAGGGCAACAACACTTAGGGACTCCCTTCCTTATTCCTTCTTCCGTTGTCCTGGCTCTGTCGCCAAAATGCAATCATTGTAATCGATTTTGCACAATTTCCAATGCGCTACGAACTCAAGACGTTGCCCTTTGCTGTTGCTGCTGCTTGTCTTAGGGGTAGTTGCTGCTGCTGACGCCGACGTCGCTGCCTGCGACTGCTGCCACCTGGTATACATATATTTCATCCCCCTTCGCTTATGCATTCTACAGCTGATCATACTCTATACTACCTATAGCTCGTGCCAAAGCGCGCGGGGTTTTTCTTTAAGAAAAACTATAACAGCAAGCCTAGCTAAATGAGGCCAAGCGAGCTCTTCTTGTGTCTAGGTCCAAGCAGCCGGCGCTATTGCCATCGCCACCACCACCACCACCGCCGCCTCTGACTCTCGACACCTTCAACTTGGCTTGGCACAAGCCAAACATCTGTCCCATATTTTGTGCCGTTTTAATGCGACACAATAACAAACCTTATCGCTGACGTTACAAATTTGGTAAGTGCGCTAAATGCTTTTGGGATCAGCGAAAGGGTTTCCCCTACCAAAATGTGCTCCCCAATATTATTTTTATGGCTTACCAATACTTGCCAAGTGCAGTGTTAGTTAATGAACTGACCTAGGTTAAGGGTTGGTAACTAGCTCCACACACAATTCGCAATGCTGATTGAACTTTGCATAATCGAGTTTAATTTGAAAATATGTTTAGCTTCATTTCATAAATACATTAATGGAGCTCAAGGTGAAAATAACCCCAAGCACTTCGTATGTTAATGTCTTCCAACTGTATTGAAAACATCTATAAAGTATATTACTCAAAGGCAGTTGGTTTTTTGAAGAGTTTAACTATCTTGATTCTAGATGTTTCATTGCTAAGCATTCACATTTCTTCATCATCCGTTGATGGTGGCTCGACAAAAACAATATTATTATTGCGCAACTTTTTCAAACGTTTCTCGATTTCGATAAACTTTTCATCCAGCGATGTATCACGATTTCCAATGCGTACATAACGAAGTGCATACAATAAATCCGACATGGGCAAATTATTTTCCTTGATGAACTTTAATGCCGCCTCGGTCTCGGTATCCGTATACGTCGCTTCAACTTCTGGTTCATATGAAAAGGATTCGTCGTCGTCGTCATTTGACATCGCGCTTGTATTGAATTTCAATTGGTTTTTTTATTGTTTGTGAAGGGATTTAGTGATTAAAACTATTTAAAGTAGCTTAAAGTTTCGAAGCCTACTGAAGGGAATTTTTGGGAAATTTGTAAGAGTATGAAATGTTTACTTAAATATTTCTTAAAGCCCATTCTTGATATCTACCCTTTTATTACCTTCTAGGAATACCATATATCATATAATATATAAATATATGGCACATGCTAAGGAAGTTCAACGAACTGTTTGTGTTTGTAACAAAGATATCAACATAGTCATTTTTATCTATGTGCCCCACATCTTATGCATATGCATTTGATATGATAATGTCTAGGAATTCTTGCACCCTCTATAACGGAACTCGAGTTTCAACAGCCATATTAATAACATTGGGGTCATTGTCACGTCGCTTCTTCCGTTTATTTATATAATACTGGCAACTGTCTGCTTGGGTGCTGGCAAAGAAACCCCCTATGAATAATGCACTTCAATGTTGCATGTTGTTCTTGTTGTTGTTGCATGTTGGTGTGTGTGCAGTGGCATTAGTCGATTGATCGGGTGGTTGGTGGCAATGGTGCTTTACTCTCTAGTATATATACGAATGCTTGAACCCTCCTTTGGCCAGCCAGGCAGCTGCTTAATGGTATAGCTCGTCAGACTTGGAGAGTTTTTCCTTGCTGCTACTCGCCACGTTTCATTAAATTTTTGCTTCATTTCAAATGCGATTGCATGCGATAGTGTGTGTGTTTGTGCCAAGGAGCAGGATTACTTATGGGCGATCGAGGTGGCATATGCGTTTTCTTGGCGCGAGCTACATGCGGCAAATGCACACACGCAAGGCAACACACAAGAAGAAGAAGAAACAAAAAGCAAGCAAGGACGTAAGGACGCAAGAAAACAGGCAAAGGCAAAACGAGAGGGCAATGGCAATACACAAACAGGAGAGAATAATGGGAAGTTGTTGGCTATGGGTAGCAACTAAATTGGGGTGACGATGACGTCGTCCTCATCCTCCAGGAAGGTGATGCCAAGGCAGTCGGATCAGCAGCAGCAGCCGGTGGTGCTTTTTCAAACTGTAGAAATGCGCGCAAATGCAAAAATCTTAACAAAAATCTTGAAAAAAAAACTCGAAAAAAAAAATACAAAAATCAAAGTTGAGCAGCAAGAAAATTGATAAGCAGTCAAAAAGTGCAAGAATGGCACACTATGCAATTGTGTGTGTGTGCAAAAAAAAAGTGCGCTTTGCACACACAAACACACACTCATACACACACAAGACGCTATCAATATATTGTAAGGACTCGGGCGCATTTATTTCCTTTGGGGGGCAGCAACCTCAGCTCAGCTCTGCTCAGACTGCGGCAGCTGCTGCATTTCTTTGCTTGCACTCGGCTGGCAGGAACAAGAAATTCGAAAATTATGAAGCTGCAACAAGGCCGGCTGCACTGTCATTGATAATCTAGCCCGAGTCCCGTGGCCCGTGCGCTACAAATAATATCATTTATAAACTGACTTTCTTCACCGCTTCTTACTCGCCCTTTCTGAAGATTTTTGCAGGGGCGTTTGTGCACATATTGTGACGTGTCACGCCTCTGGAGAATGCCAGGCCATTGACCATCAATAGCAGCTAATTATTTTGGCATTGTTCATGGGGTTTTGGCAAGCTGCGCCTTGGAGCAGACGTTGCAGCTACGCAGGATATTAATTAGGAATTTGTGTGGTTAAAGGCGCGAAAACTTCATTCAGTTTGCTTAGTTAGTTAACTAAAATCGAATGACTTCAAATATGCAAATTCTTAAAACGCAGCAGGTTAATCGCATTAATAACTTGTCCATAACATGTGAGTTTTTTATTGTGGAAATCACAGCAGCCGACTCTAATAAGCCAAAGAATGGGCCGCCCGCCAACTTGCCAACACTTTTCAAGCCAAACACAATGGAAACTTTACAAACTGTCAGAACGTATTAAATGAAAACTTTCTATGAAAATGCAAATCGGCGTAAAACTTCAAACCAATTAACTGCTACCAAGTAAGCAACTTAAAACGCCTTAAGGCCAATGAGCTCAACATGGGAAAACAGCTTTCACAACAGGGATCCCCATCCAGCATATTCATGGCACACGCGGCATTCAGCGGCGCCAACGAAACGGAAAATGCAAATTCGATAAAAGAAAATCAAATGAAAATGCAAAATATGGCAATGAGCTTAGGTCTTAGGTCTTAGAGGTTCGTCGGAAGACAGGGTAACCCTTTTAGCTCATTAGTGCATTTATTGATCTACGGCAGGAGGCAATCAAATTCACATTTCGCAACATTAACATGACAATGCACCACACATAGATCTCAAGATGTGGCTCTGAGGTTGAAGGGGCAACGAAGCGTTGCTAACTGTTGCGGCGCAGTTGCCAAATCGTTCGTTCGATCGATCGATCGACCTCGAACCCTATCAATGCTCCGGAGTCGTCGTATCGTCTGGAGTTGAGTTTGAACCAGCTGAACGGCACAGCTGAACAATATTTTTTCGCAATGAGCGCGCGCGCTAAAAAATGCAATTAAATCCCTTTGGTTTACCCCCGACTTCTTGTTTTTTTTTGCTTTTTGCTTCTCCTTTACTTCCTATACCCGTTCTAAAAAATGTACTTATTCATGCATATATACCATATATATATACTTAGGTATGTATGTTTGGTGCCTAGAGGCAAGGAGATTTGTTGCAAACGTCTTTTGGTTTTTACCCTACTCTCGCCCCAGACTACAATAATTCTTTACCCTTTTGTGCGAGTGTGCGAGTGTGTGTCGGAACTCACCGGGTGTGGCAAGGTTGAGTAAGGTAGGATAAGGTAGGGTAAGGTTCCAACGTTGTTCCATCAGGTTCGGGTTGCTGTGCAATGTGTCATGGGGTTTGTGTTTGTGTTTTTTTGCAATTGATTTGCGGAGAAAGCATCGATTGTAGGGTAATTGTGCAAAAATTGGTAAAAGTCACAGGAGATGCCAGCCGAATGTCAAAATGGGCGTGGCACAACATCTTTGTGCAGTGCCACAAGGTACAGGGGGCGACGATTCAGCATAATGATAAACGTGATTCTTTATGATTACCCTTCGGTGTCACTAAAAAGCAGCATTAATTCGGCTTGAATGGAACCAGAGAGCAACGCCCTGTTAATGAATAAAACTTAAGTGCATTGTGCAAGTTCTTTTTTTTTTTATCGATACCAAAAAGTAACGGTAAAAAATATTCTTGTATAAAGTTCATCTAATAGAAGATATATTCTAATATCAGAATTGATAAAATTCCCCCAAAAAGACTTTAGACTAGGGATGACTTAAAGATAATGTGAAGGAATCCACAGAACAGGTTCAAAGATTCGTTAATCTTAAAGATTTTTTTACACGTTTTTAAAAAATCCTTAAAGAAATGTTTAAAGGAAATCCTTAAGGTTAACGAACCTTTTAACCTGTTTTGTAAATTCCTTCACATTACCTTTAAGTTATCCCTAGTCTTAAGTTTAAAGATTCGTTTATCTTAAAGATTTCTTTTAAACATTTTTGAAAAATCCTATGTCAATAAGTATTTCATTAATTCAAGGGTTCCTTCATTAGTATTAAGCTTGTTACTGATTTGTTCCTGTAGCTCTTTAATTTGACCCTGCTTTCTGGGTCACCTGCCTATTATAACTTTCAAACCCTCTCTAGTCTCACATAACTCACTTCCAAATTCGTCGCACGATTACTCAAACTTGTGCACAATCCCCCTTAACTAAACCCTAACCATATAGTGCGCCGCTCCCATGCCTATCACCAAAAAACCCCTCGGAATCCCACGACGAAAAGCAAGAAAAAAAAAGTGAAATTGTAACACTCTCCCTCTTTCCAATAAGGTTGGGCCTGCGCCCAAGGAAAGCTGCACAGCTGCTACAGTTTTTTTCTTTCACTTCGTAAGCTAGCTATTTATTTAATTACCAAATATTTATTGAACATACATTACGGTTAATGTTGAGTCCCATTCCCATGCACCCTGTCATCCTAAGAAAAAGGGGAAGTAGGTTTCCTCAAATGCGTCACAAATTTTGCAATTTGCTTGAAGCTGTTGCAGAAGCAGAAGGAACAACTATTGATTTCGCATACCTTTCACGTAAATAGCAAAATCCGGCCATAACTCAACCTCAGCCTTTCTTGCCTAAGATTAGGTAAGCCCACTGCGAACTGCTTAAGATCCGGCTTCATTCTTTTTTTCGGGGTGCATTTTCGCATCCTTCGATCATCGATTTCCCATCGATTCAGCATTGGCACCCTTCGTTTTGCATTTGCCTTCATTAAGCATTTTTGGCACGACTCGTTTTCATATGGTTTGCATTGAATTTGTTTGGATTTTCGCATACATTGGCCAAAATAATTTATTGCGTTTTCTTGATTTCGATATCATCGATTTGTCTGTCTTGCAATTTAACAATTTACATTTGAGGCGCTTGTCGTTGCTTGAATAAGGATTTTAATGAGCTCTCGGTGTATGTTTGTTTGTTTTTTGTGGGGTTGATCAGAGGGTTTGATGTGGGATTGAGCATATGCAATAATGTCTCAGTAAAAAAAATATGCATGAAAAAGGAAAATTTTGTAAAAACAATTACAACATCTTTGGCTTCAGAAAGATTTCTTGGAAGCTATCTGAAAATTTTTATAATCATTTCAAAATCTCAAAATAAAGCTTCAAATTTCAGGAATGTTACCAAAATTATTAAGTCTGTAAACTCGAGCTCTTTAACATATTTCAAATGCTAAAAAAAAAATTACAAAAAAATACGTCAGATTTTTTTTTTTTTTTTAAAATTAAAATGTATTTATACTACGCATTAAATTAAAAAAAAATATTTTCAAAGCTTCGAAAAATTAGATCTTAAATTGAGTGTTATAAGCTGTTTTTTTTGTGCCCAACTTTCTTTGTTGCCCCAGGCATTTTAAAAACACATTCAAATTCAAATATTTTCTACAAAAAAAAACTCTCATATTTTTTTGTGTTAAAGACTTTTTGCTGTCTAACACGCTTTTGCCATCCAAATAAAGCATTTTGTTAAGCTAATTTTTATCCCATTGCGAACAAAACATTTTCAAACCCAAACGTTGGTTTTTTGTTGTCATTTTCTTTTTTTTTTTTTTTTTGTATGCTGTTACATGTCTTCTGTAAGGAAAATTCTAACGCCCCAGGCGTCTGCCATTGATAGTCCCAAGTAACAATGACACCAAAAGCAAAAAAGCAGTCAAAATTATGTTATAAATTAACAAGAAAAAAGGGTAAAATCATGTTGAAAATTTCAAGTGTTTTGTAATAAAGCGCAGTAGCTGCAAGAAATTGTATAAAATACAACCCTAACAGATCTTAAGAAATAAAAAAATAATTGAATGATGGAAAAAAAACCATACAATGAATGTCAGAAAAAAGCAAAAAAAAAGTTTGCTTCATTATTTGCTTGTTTTTTCAGTGCGCTTTGTTATTGTTGTTGTTGTTTGTGTTATTGTGTGCAACGTCATGATCATGATACCCCAAAAAAATAAAACCCAACCCAATCCCAAAAACTAAACCCAAAAGCAAACCCAAACTACAAATTGCGAATGCAACGAAGCGGCTGCAATCCAAACGAAAAACATAAAAAGCTATCAAAGAGTTGAGAAAAAATACACACAGAACACACACACACTCGCACAACCTGGCACAGTCACATTCACTACAGCCCGGCCACCCGGCACCACCCCTTGACAACGACACCCTGCTCTGATATGATCTTGGTCCTCGCCAGAAATAGCACCATCTCGAGGCAGCCGGCACTGGCATTGAGTAGCTTGAGTAAACCAAAAGATTTCACACGCCGCGTCACTAAAAATTTTGCTGTCGTTTTTTTTTCTCCTGTCACCCCTGAGCTGAGTTGGGAGGGGTCGTGTCGTGTCGGGTCGGTTGTAGATGGATGGATGGGTAACGTTGCATTTTTTACTTGACGCCTTGGCACAAAAAAGAAAAAGTAAAAGAAAAAATAACACAACGCTGCATAATAATTACTTAGGCGATACCCTTATCAGGCGCTACGAAGAGGCGAGGCGTATAGTGCGAAAAATCGCTTGGAAAAATCTCATTTGAATATGTTGCTTGGCTTTGGGAAAAGCGCACCCAGACGAACCGAAATTAATGAATATTTTACAATACTTTATGAGCCATGCTTAAAAGGCGCAATACAAAATGCTTCAACCCATCCGATTGCCTGCACTCAACATTTGCATAGTCGTTAAAATCTAAAAAAAAAAAATGTGTAAAACTAGTTTTGATTGAAGGCATCTGTTGGTAGTACCATGGGAGCTCCTCCTGTTCTTCATAGAACATTAGCCACCTGTGCTAACACTTCAGTTCATAAGCGATATCCTTAAAACGCAATTAAAACCATGTGGAGCGATCACTTGTTCCATGGGAAGATAAAGTGCGCAGCTCTAATGTTGTACAGTTGAAGAAAAAATCGGGTTTCTTTATGAAAACTCTTATTGATATTAAAAAGTAATTTTACCTAATCGAAAAAATATATATTAAAACATTTACAGATCTCTGAGTACAGTCTAAGCATTTTTTGTACGAAATATAGTTTGTTAATTTTGAAAAAAAAAAAACTAGTTCCAAAAAATTAGGATTCTTATAGTTATTATCAGGATTGGTTTAACGTAAATTAATAAGTTTTTAAATAGCTGATTTTTAGGTACGTTTTATTGATTGGAGTCAAAAACTCCTTAAAAAAGTTTAAAAACGATTTTATATAAAATACCTTTCTGAGCTTTAAGTTTATTATGTTTGTTTGGGTTACTCTTGGCCTTAGTTAGACAAGGAAAACCTTCTCGTATTTGTTTTCTCCATGTGTATGGACAATAGCAGGTTGTGATTAATCAACGGAAATGCTTGTCGCTATATTACGTGCCGCTAACCCATTTACAGCAGCTCGTAAATAATGGTATATACGAGTAGTTCCCTTTATTTTTGGCCCACCCCTATAATATAGAATCGATAGACAGAACAAAAAGCGAGGGAGGCTGGGGCAAAACAAAACAATTAGAATGCCAAACAAACATCAAGCTCGGCGATCTTAAGTGCTCATAGAGCTATCGGATTTCTCAAGTGCTCAAAAATATATTTCTCAAAAGTTCGCTGCTCCCCTTTGACAGCTTCATCTCTCTCTTTGGGGTAAGCTCAATGCGCAGTTGCGACCGTTATAGACTTTGTTCTGGTTTCATTTTGGGGGTTCGTTGTACTCTGTCTCATTTTTTTCTGCTCTTTGCTTGGCCTCATTTTGCTCTAGATTCTATGATTTTTTATACCCTTAACCCATAAAATGGGTAAATAAGGGTATAATGGTTTTGTGCAAATGTATGAAAGAAAAGGAAACATCCGCAAGATAATATTCTTGATCAGCATCAACAGCCGAGTCGATCTAGCTTGTCTGTCTGTCCGTCTGTCTTCCTTCCTGTCTGTCTGTAGAACGCGTAGATCTCAGAGACTAAAGAGCAGACTTCAAATTTGAAACTTAAGCTCTCCTAGACCATAAGATCTAGTTTGATTTATTTCGAAACCTTGTTTAAAAAAAAAACATTGAATTTAAATCTATAAATGAGGTTTAAAACTATTATAAAAAAAAAAAATTAAAAAATTTGGTCAAAATCGGTTAAAACACCGGAAAGTTGAAGTTTGGTCACTGATTTTATACACATAATTTTTTTTTTTTTTTTTTTTTTTTTTTTTTTTTTTTTTTTTTTTAAGTTTTTTTTTTTTTTTTTTTTTTTTTTGAAATTTATAAATTGAAATTTATGCTGGATCATTTAATAGATTTCGTCGTTTTCTATATAGAGATATTTAAATTTGTTTCGTTTCTTAATGATTTTCAAGTCTAATTAGCTTGCAGGCAATGCGACGCTGCGTGCCACAGGCGCCTATGGATTTTACACAATTCATACGAGTATGTATGGAAATATAAAGATGTTGAAATTTGTTGGGGTGTCGTTTGCTGTGCGCGTTTTTATGATTAAGATCTTCAAGTAGCAAGTCTCATATTGTACTGGACTTTTCGAGTCAAAGAAGCGGGCGTAGCGACAAAGAATAAGGGAAGACTGGGCTGCTAGTGAGATCATCAACGGAATATTGAGCTGTTAAATGGGTAACGAAAAAATTCACTGAAAGGGATTGGCTAATTGCATACAAAAAGCGTTACAAAAAGCATGAGAAACTGACATTAAAGAATTTCCTTTATGGTTTATATGGGGGTCACTTATTGGATGTAAAGAAGATGTTGCATATTATTGAACGAATGGAAAACTTTTGCTTTCCTTCCGTTACTTTTAATTACATTTGCATTGTCCCAAACTTACAGACAAGACGAAGAAGTCATAAACATTTGCCATTTGTCTTAGCTCACACGCTCATCATTGTTTCGGGGCTAGAACAAAACCGTCAAACCGTTATCCCCGCTAAGCTAACAATCTATATTTGTTTCCATTTTTATAGTATTTTTTTATTTTTCTGTAACAAACGCAAGAAAAAAAGGCAAAGACCCTTTTTATGTTTTTTGGGATATCTTCACAATGGAAGCATCCCGCCTTTTGAACATCAAAAAGTTGAGACAACTTTCGCTTTGATGCTTTGAAAGCTGTAGCGACCTTTGACCCGGTTTTCTGGCCAACATTTGACATGCGCTTGTAAATGTGCGCGTAATTCCCATAAAGCAGCTTAAGACACTTCGTTTCCTGTGTGTTTGAATGCAAATTGAAGCTGTCGCTTTTCCGGGACAAAACACTTAAAAAAAGCGCATGAAAATTGTTCTAATGATCAGGCGAAGGTTTTCTTGGGCTGTCTTGAGTTGAGTTGTTGGAATAAACATATCCCGAAAATGGAAAAAAGGGGTTAACTCTAATTTGCATGAAGAACAGAAAAATAGGAAAAACTGGACCACGGCATGTCCCATACACGATTGGCAACATTTGATTGCCCGTGAAGGGGTTGCAACACGCCTCAAAATTTACGAGCTGGGAAAAAGATGTTGCGTATGGCAACAGCATCTTATGCAGCATCTGTCCGCGCGGGTCATGCTCATAGATGCGGCTAATGACCGTGCACAAAGGATGCAATGGACAGGCAGGACACTCGCGATTAGCGCACACAATGCAATCAAATAGCCATGAAGAAAGCTGAAAGCGCGCTTTCCCTCTCCACAATCAACCTTTCATTTTGCATCTCGTTTGCATTTGAAATCAGCTCAGGATCATTTGGACTTTCTATTGGAGTGGACCGCGGAGGTTCGTTCTTGAGTTGAGTGGATGTGTGCCCTCTTTGTGGACACATTATTTCGGACATTTTTATTTTCATTTGTGATTTACGCGGATTAAACCCCTTTGTTGGACAAACCGCTGAGCCTGAGCCGGAGGCTGCGTCGTCATTAGCCCGGCTACTTGACCTATTTTGGCAACTATAAATGTCAGTGACGTCATTAAAGTTTAATAATTTATGAAAAGCAGCCAGAGGCTGTACGAGAGAGAGAGTTGTATTCTATTTTTGTATTCTGTGTATCTGGTTTATTGTATTTTTTTGGGACTTAAGTTTTCCCTTCGCGTTGTTTTATTTGGGCGGTCGTTGACTGTAATTACCAAAAAATTAGTTTGATTTTCATATCAAGTTTTTGAAGATTTCGTGTTTTTCTTGAAGTACGTCTTGAGCACGCGCCAAAGCCGGAAGTAGTTTTTCGCCCCTAGAGCATCTTCAGCTCTATAAATAGAGTGTAGAAAGTGCGGGGGCGCATTGTAACGAATTGTGGCAGTTTTGTCAGCGCCTTGTGGTTTGTTTTTGTTTCTCAAAATTGGGGAGCTCCTACCCATCAACAGTCACTTATTTCAAGCCAAAATGAGTGACAGCTGCCGTGAAGTACACATACATAGTGGCATTGTATTGTGGTTTTAAATTTTGTTAAATTTCATTTAGAGAAAATGCGTGCGGCCGGCTTGAATGAAAGCGGAATTGTGGCATATAACGGCTTCCCGAAACAAATTAAATACAGTGCGTACTGCATTTTGGGCATTTAAATGCATTTTAAACTCAATTAGCGTTCATTAGCAAATAACTTAGTTGGACTAAGCGGCAAAAAATCACTTAAAAAGCATGGCAAACGTACTTAAAGACATAAAGGAGAGCTCATATTGGAAATGTTTGACTAGAATATATCCTGTAAAATGTAAGGAGATACGTATGATAAGATTTTGGGTTTTGAATCCAACAATTGAACATTGATATTTATCGATATTTCTTCAAGACAATTGAAACGGTCGACGCACTAAGTTGAATGTGTGTTTTTTGTGTCATTGTTTGAGTTTCTTAATGATCGATTTTTATCGATTATTATTTTAGAGTGCTTAAAATGTCGATGCACTATGGTAAATAAGTGTATTTTTTTGTATAATTATTAGATTTGGTCAATGTTGCTGAGTTCAAAAACCGATATTTATCGATATACAATTTTTTAAAACAAAAGGTTACTCAGACGCAAAAAGTTTCACATCTTCCTAACCGCTTTCAAGGTTTGCAGGGTATAATGAGCAAGTGGTTAAGAAGAAGCTACAAACCTAACACGCACTTCTGATCAAAGGCAAACGCAGCAGCAGCAGCAGGAGCAGCTTAAGCTGCCAAAGGGGGTAGGCGTACAGTGAGCTAAACGGAAATGAACATTGACAACGACAATTGCTTGTTATTTGCAAAGCGCAGAAACAAATTCCACTTCTTCATCAACAAGAAAAGCAGAAGAGACCCAAAGCCTTGGAACACAGTTCCCTCACAAACTCACGACACAAGGCCTTTGGGGCAGCTAAAGAAGCATCAATGTTTTTTGTTGTTGTGTCGGTGCCGGGGACGTAATTATAATTATGAGCGAAGCGGGACAGCATCATTACTGCCATACGAGTCTCAATTCAGGAGACTCATCATTGCCAATGATTATCGGGCCGGAGAACGACATCATCAGCAGCCGCACCAGCGGCGCGAATTGGTGCGAAACGCACTTTGACTTCGGACAGCAAAATGCTTTTTGCTTTGCTTTACGAGTCTTACGAGTCGGCAGAGCAAAAAGCAAGAGGCGGCTCAGCTTCCCCTATACCCATTTTACCACACACACACAAGCACATACAGCTGTGTTGTGTCCAGTGCAGTCAACAATTGGAATTGGCAAGAAGGAAACAAGTCTGAAACAGGGTGTATCGATTGGGTGTGTCTGTGTAGATGAGGATTAACCGGCAAGGTTGAGATTCGAAATTCAAATAAAAACTTTATCAATGATAGCTTGGAAAATATATGATTAAACTCTTTAAATCTTCTAAGGAAACACAAGACTTGTTAGGATTAAGAAGAATTACCTACGAGGTATCAAAAAAGTCGCTTGATCAAACTTGATGTTCACTTTCCTCTTATTATTTGGCTTTGCCTTTGTTTGTAATGCAATTTTCAAAGCGCGAGAATTACAGCAAAACAAAACAATGAAAATCGCCTTCTCGTTGACTTTGTCGTCGTCGTGGCTCCATTGAGATCTTGGCTAAAGCTTCGTGTTTGCAATGAGTCTGCGTCTTGGTCTTGGCACTGGCGTCTTCTCGTTGACCCCCTTGGTGGAGGGGGCGCCACGACTGGAGTCGGGTACTCGAAAGCCTTAAGTCCGAGTTGGTGGAGTTGATGCCTTGTGGGATGCTGTGCAAAGAACTTCAATTTCAATTTAAATGAAAACAAACTGTAGGCACTTTGTATTTTTTTTTTTTTATGTATTTTGCGGCATTCATTCAGCTTGTTTGCATCTGTAATGCTTCGTGACTTTCGAGTGTACTTAAAGATACAGATGGATGGACGCGATGTCTGTGTGTTGCAGTTACAGATACACATACCAGTATATCCATGTATGGGTTTGGTATATAGTAGTTTGCTTTTAAGATTGCGCGATATGCCTGAGTATCATATGGTGTTATATACTGATATGGTGTAGTCTAAGCTGGACTCATGACCTTTAAGACAGTGTTAATTGGTTATTATGATAGTTGTTAAACAAAAGAGAAGTCCTTAAAAGCTGTAATTGGCTTTTGTTTTAAAAATATATTACTTTTAGTTGCAGAAATCTTGTTCTTACAGAGTACCTAATCCAAAAACTTCTGATTGTGATTACTTTGTCAAATTTAACCCGATTTTCAATTGCAATACCTTAAAAGTCTTGGTTTGAGCTCTTAAGTAATACTGCATTTAAATCTAAAAACGCGAATTTTTACTCAATTTTTGTCCCAAACACTTTTGTCTAAAAATCGACTTAAACAAAACTTATAATTGCCATAACTTCCACAAATTGATCCGATTTTAAAATCTAATGCCTTTAAAGTCTTGGTTTGAGGCCTTAAGTAATACTGCATTTAAATCTATAAATGAACTTTTTACTCAATTTTCATCCCTAAATTTACTTGAACAAAACTTTTAATTGCCATAACTTCCACAAAACTTATCCGATTTTCAAATTTAATGCCTTTAAAGTCTTGGTTTGAGGCCTTAAGTAATACTGCATTTAAATCTAGAAACACGAATTTTTACTCAATTTTCGTCCCAAAAATCGACTTGAACAAAACTTTTAATTGCCATAACTTCCTCAAAACTGATCCGATTTTCAAATTTAATGCCTTAAAAGTCTTTGTTTGTGCCCTACAATCTTACTAAAAATTTATCTAGAATAACACATAAAATATTATTTCCTTTCACAATAAAATATAAAATATTTGCTGATAAAACTATTATCGCCTATTAAAGCAATTCATTGAAAGAACAATTTGCAGTTATTTGAAATGAGTAACAAACATCGAGCATATCAGCAATGCTTGCCACGCGGCCACCCAAGCATCATCGATGGCTATTTTAAGCTAACAACAGCACAGCAAAAATATTGTGGCAATGCTCTGAAAACTTTACGCCTCAAACGAAAATAAACAAAAATGTGAATGAATTCTGGGCCTAGTAAAGTGTGAAACAGCAGAAAAAAAATGTAGCTATAATTTTGCACGCCTTTTCCAGTTAAACAATTGTTTGTTGTCGTTGTCGTCTAAGTGCGTTCCACGAAATCCAGCACAGGAATTTACCCCAAGCTGTGACACAGCATCACAAGCAGCTCCAATCCAATCCAAGCCAAGTGCAGAAAACTGAACCAGCTGACAAACGGAAACGCGCAGCGCCGTCAGTCATATGTGCCAAGTTATTTTGAATATGCAAAAAATTATGGCAAAGAGCAGACAAATCGACAGCACACACACTGGAGATGCTTGTTGTTGTTGTTGTTGCTTTTGCTGCTACTTTGTTGTAGAAAGAGCGCCAAAAAAATGAAATGGAATGGAATGAAACGGGGACCATGGACCAAGGGCTCAACGTCCACAAACAGACGACGGAGACGACGACGACGGTTACGACAAAGCCAACAAGTCGAGCAGCCGAGACGTGAAGTGAAGAGAAACGAAGCGCATATTTAAAGATCATAAAACAACATTAACTGATCCATAGAAGAGTGCGAGAGAGTAAGGAAGATATGTAGCTGCCTAGTGATCTTCACATGCGAGTGTGAAATTGTCAAGTTGTTTAAAGTTTACGCAGCATAATTAAATATTTGCCAATCGGCGTTTATAGATGTTGTTGCTGCCTGCCTGACTGCCTGCCTGCCGGCTGGCCTCAGTCTTTGGGATCTCTTTCGCTCTCTATCTGGGATTTTGCGCGTATTTCTCTAATTTTTTAGTGTAGCAACAAACAGCGACTGTTGTTGCCGTGGGAATATTCTAAGCGCGTGATTTTTTTTTTTCGTTTCGTTTTGTATCTTTTGCAAAACCCTAGAAGCCAACTGAGCTCCAGCCGGCTGGACCCAGTTCATAATCAGATGATGATGTTTATTTGTGTTGACAACAATATTGGCGGCTGTGTTCAGACAAGGGTTTGGGACCCCCGCGTTAATATTTGCTTTATGTATACTCTAGCTGAGGATGCCCTGAATTTGTCATTAAAAATGTAATGGGTGAATATATGATGGTAATGGAAAAGGTGTGTGAAATTGTATTTATTCCTTTAAAAGGAACTATTGAAAGGAAAATATAAAAATGAAGTAGATTTATTATTTCATCATTCATATATCCCAAAGAGTATTCAACTTTCTTCACTTCTCTTCTATAAATCTTTATTAATTTCATATTTTTTAATTGCCTTAAATGGGCTGTTTTAAAAAAATTTATATCCCACCCATATATCAAAGATCAACTTTCTTCACTTCGGTGCTATAAACTTTATAATTCGATCTTTTTAATTGACTTAGTCCCCCCTTCGACTTAGTTTCTCTACTGTCCGTTACAAAATAGAAGGCAGCCGCTCTTGCTACATACATTCGTATCTATGTATGTATGTGCTATGGATACAAGAATAAGTCTCCATGGCACTGTGTAGAGTTGCTTGAACCTTAGATACATGATTGTTGAGGGGCCAGATGGGGCTGCTGTTGTTGCATCCTCTACAAATGGCTGGCAGCACAGACTCGCGGCTTATTTATATACATTAATATCGTTGTCGCATCTGTGTGGGGGCTGTAGCTCCAAACAAACACAAACAAACACACACACACATACATATACACGCGCATGCAGTTGCGTTGCATTAACTAAATGCATTGACCTTTTGCGGCTTGGCGGCATAAAAAATACAAGTTTTCCATGTATCTATCCCCCATGTACTAAGTGCACGATTCTGTCTTGGTATGTGTGCGTGTGTGTGTGTGTGTTTCTGGGGAGTTGCTCTTAAAACTTGTCCTGCATCTTTTCTATGTATCTTTCTCACATCTTTGCGTTGGCGTTGCGGCCATTTGATTTGCGCCTTTTTCTTTTCGTTTTCGTTGGGTATTTTTAGCCGAGCATTTAGCGTTAAATGATGTTCTTGATGCTCTTGTGGGGGCAGCCTGGTGGGGGTACATTTGAGATGATAGAGTACAGGTTCCTAATGAAACTAAAACTATTTAATTTCCCAAGTTATTTGTTCAGTATCTAATATCTTTCTCATTCTCTGACTCATTTAAATCCCAACAAACTTATTGATTACCAATCCTAAGTAGCTTTTAATTCATAATGCATAAACTGATTCAATTTCTTTTTGAACCTCATCGTAAATAATTCAGAAAGGCCGGCATTCGGAAGTGCCACGAACGTTGGACGCATATTAAACATGAGTTAATGCTCAGGCTGTTATTATTCCCACGGGATGC
This sequence comes from Scaptomyza pallida, assembly GCA_018152965.1. Lineage (NCBI taxonomy): Eukaryota > Metazoa > Arthropoda > Insecta > Diptera > Drosophilidae > Scaptomyza > Scaptomyza pallida. The sequence continues at coordinate 3,518,166 of JAECXP010000260.1, read as the reverse complement.
CCAGGCAGAGAAAAAAAAAAACCAGAACCCTGTTGATATCAGTCAGGGCCTCTGCCCTGTTGCTTTGTATATATGGTATACAAATACAACTACTTTATATAACTATCAAATGGGCGCTTGTTTAAGCGCTAAAAACGCGTTTTGCCGATAAGCAGAAAGAGAGAGGGAGTTCTTCCTCTTGCTTCCTTTTCAGTGCAAACAAAAGCGCCTTGGTAACGTATCTTTCATATATATATATATATATTTGTTAATCACATAATTTGTTTGGTTTTTGCGGCCGGTCCACAAGGACAGGTACATTGTGGCAAGGACCACCATCAAGCCAACCACTCTCGCCACACTAATTGGCCGAATGTGTGCAAAAAAAAAATAAATGAAAAGAAAATGTTAAAGGAAATCTCTTTATTGATGTATAAGGATATGAAGCAGGAAGCAAGTGAATGCACAAAAGGAATCTATCGTTTTACACATTTCTGATGCCTTATTCATCTCCAGCCAATACAATGGTCAAGGATCTACGGTTTTGGCCAGTGCAAACCGCATAATAATAATCACGCGTACGCAGTTAACCATCTGTGGTTTAGAGAGTTTTTCTTTCGATGTTTCTATCTATCTATCGATCCATTATCGTTGGGTGTGTGCGCAACATTGTTGCAAATTTGCTGCAGGCTGACCGCAAATAATCAGACAGGAAACTCTTTAACGCATGCCCTCAGTGCACATTAGTGTACACTGAGCGAATAGATGGTGAAAAGACGGATGCCAAAGATTGCTATGCAAGTTTTTATTTTTAATTTTTTTTTTTTAAGTTTGTTTTTAAAAAAAAGTTTAACTCAAAATTTATTAAATTTTTATTTTTAAAGATTTTAACAATTTTTAGTTTGAAGTTTAACTCAAAATTTATTACATTTTATTCAAATATATTACTATACATACTATACTATACATGTTTTTGATAAAAAATGAGAATTTAAGAACTTTAAATCTAGCTTTCTGTAAATAAGATTGCACATTAAGATGTTTAACAATGAAATTTTGGAAATGAAAAATATTTCTAAAACTATTTAATTTGATCAACAAATGATTTTGCATAAGAATACTTTAAAGTTTGAAGTAGGATTTTTTATTTAGCACAAAGAGTCTTTAAGACGTTAAGAAACATTTTTCAATTAATCATATTCTGCACTCACATGAAATTATTGACCTTGCCCTGATTTTGACAACATATTGTCATTAATTCTCTCTCTATATTTTTCTGAGTGTGTGTGTGCGGTTTAAAGCTTTTATGCTATACAAATTCATTAGTAAATTGCACGCACACATCAATACAATGTTGGACACACTTGTCCATGTGCGTGTGTGTGTGTGCGTGCGTGTGTTCATAAATTGAAGTCGCTTTTTTAATGCCTCTATCTTGGCGCCCAATTAATTTTGTCCAATAAAACCAAAAATTATATGCATAAAAAGGGTATGCCATATACACACATACATATAGTGTATGACAATGTGTGTGTGGTGTGTGTGGCACGAAGGGCGTGCAAAGCGCAGGGCATGATAAAAAGATTTGCAGAAATTTTGGCGCCAAAATGCAAGTTGATAAACCAGTTGCGTTGCATATTTTGTGCCACAACAAAAAAATCTGAAAAAAATCGGTGCGCCTTTTTTTCTCTCAACCTCTCCTCACTCAGCATGAGTGTGTGCGAGTGTGCGTGTGTGTCGCTTATCGGCGCCGACTGCCAGTCAGATAGTCAGACAGCAAGCGGTCTACATCTACATTTATAGCGCACCTCTCAAAACCCTAAACACACACTTGTGCACACAACTTTATGCCACAACAAAAATATATATTAAAAACCTTTGAGAATATTTTGAAGCAGAGATAGAGGAAGCAGCAGGGGCGACGCATAATTTGTAATAAAGCTTCAGGACTAATGTGTTGCTCTTTTGTTGCTCTCACTGTTGGAGCCTGCTCCTTTTGCCCATTGAGACACACAAAACTTAAAGGCGGCCCATAAAATTCACTGAGCAGCAACAGAATGAAACTAAAAACAAAAAAAAAAAAAAAGATTTGAGACTTTAAACTTTTCACTTAATGAATCTAAGCGGAGTGAGGTGTGCATGGTGTGGCGGAGCCCTGTAGATTGGATGTGATCGTTGTCGTCGCAATACTGGGCCCATCGTATCCAGGTAGTAAAGTTGTGCAACATTTTTTTCCCAGGAACATTTCAAACGCTGTTTTTTTTTTGCAAAAGGCTTAAGTAGGGTATATGAGACTGTTGATAATTATTTTTTTTAAGTTTATTTATTAATTTGTTTATTGTCAACTAATTAGCAGTCGACATAGAATTAAAATTTAATCAAATTAAAAATTAAAGCTTAAGTCTATAAAAATATTTAAGATTAATAAACAATATTTAAATGAAATGAAAAAAAATATTTTGAAAATTAAAAATTAAAATATTTTAGGAAATTGAACAAAAATTTTAATGATCTAACATTTGTTGCAAGGTTTGGGAAAAACCCAAAAAACTCAATCAGATCATGGTTTTATATTTATGGTTAAAGTTATGTTTAAAAGCTGGAAGAAGGATGACTTAGTAAGTACTGAGCACGATTGCATTTCTGAAACATTTAAATCCTTTTAAGCTGTCATCAATCAAAAAACCTTACGAAAATGCTTTCTGGGGAATAACCGCTTTCACCCCTAACATTTTCATGCTCAGAATACCGATGACCCCTTAGTCAAAGCCATAGATATTTCAGTTTTTCTTATAATAGAGCATCTTATAGCTTAAAACTTTTTAACTTCAGCGTTCTCAGTTGTTTTGTTGATGTTGTGCCGAAACTCCTTATTGAAGCACACATATCGAGAACTTGTGGCACAGCATTCCATGGGACATCCACCAAAAAGCAAATGCCCAAAATGCACAAAACACAACACCAACAACAACCATCGCGGACGTATCAAAGACCTAAGCCATTGATCAATGGTATTTGTTGTTGTTGTATCGTGTTTGTTGCACTGTCTGGTTAGAACTGCAAGTTACCTGGGCCCAAAGCCCATTTAACGTGCCAGACACATTTTCGGCGAAATGTTTTTTAACAGGCCAACACACAACACGACAACACAGCACAGAGACAGCGACAGCGACAGGATCGGACGTGTGGACATGAGGACATGGAGTATCACATGGACATAAGCGAAAGCTAAGAACAAAACCCAGACGCTATAAGGAGGCAAAACTGCCAAAGAGGAATTTTCGCAGTGCAAAACTCTCTGCGTGATTAGAGAGCTAAATTGAGCGCTTGGCCGTTTTGGTTTGGTTCGCATTGGTTTGTGCGAGATTTTGATATTCGGTTTTATTTTTTTTTTTTTGTCTCTCTTTCTTAAAGTCTCAACGGTCGCCCACTCGTGTTCGGCTCAGAATGGAAAGTTCATATATTTGTTATCGTGCTTTGCCACGATCGTTATGTGTGTGGTTCCCTGTCTGTGTAGGGCTTGTGTGTGTGTGTGTTTGTGAGAAGACCGCCAAAGTGCAGAGGCAAAGCCAACGTTTTTTGGCGATTCTTTGTGGTGTGTGACGCAATTTTGGCGCGAAACTTGGCGTCGCTTTTTTTGGTGTGTGCCATTGGGGCACGCTTTAAAACGATTATGTATTGCGTCGGTGTGATAGTGAGAGTGTGTGGAAGTGTGGGAGTTCTTTTACAAGATATCGAGGAGAATCACATTCTTATGTAAGGTTTCCTTCACCTGTACAGGAACTAGTCAGAAAACGCTTCCGTTTCCTTCAAAAGGACGCTGACCAGTCGCAGGAAGGAAGTAACCTTGCTTAGCTGCTTAGCATGTCGCTAACGGCACTAACTTGTAGAACTTCCCAATCCTAAGTAAACAAGAAGCAACCACATCCTTAGAGAGAGAGAGCGTCGTCCAAACCACAGTTGAAAATCGAAGCCGTTAAGCAAAGTTCAAACTGTCACGCCGATTGACCGACCGCAAAAACCGAAGAAGTAGAGCTGAACTGACATTGCCTGTGTAACTCAATACGGTTTGAAGAGGCTGCGAGTCCATGTGCTCGGCTTACGTTACATAATCGACTTTTTGGTTAATGGGGCGGGAGCGGAACCTGGGTTCAGTTCAAGAAGTCCAAGAAGTTTGGCCAAAATTTCTATATATTTGATCAAGTGTTGTTTTAGCGGGAAACGCTCAAGATAACCTAAGACGCAGTAGGCGTGTCACCTGTGTGTGTGACTAACTGTTAATAGAGTTGCCGCTTGTTGCGCAAAATGCCGAGATTGTTGATTCCAGGAAAAACATATCGAACGCAAAGTGCTTAGCTAAGCGCCTTCAACGTTTGTCTTTGGCGAAAAGAGAGAGAGAGTGTAGAGATAGCCGTTAGTGACATGCGATACCTAAGGGAAAGTGGAAAGTGGTCCTTAAGGATGTGCCACGGTGTTGTCCTATCTGTGCATAAATCTGAGCACTTGAATGGACACTTGAGCATACAAGTTTCTTATATTTTTTTTTCAAATTTTCTCATGATTGCCAATGTGTGTGCATTTGGTCAATTAATGAGTGAACGAAGCAAAGTCGGATCAGGTCGACAAATATCCTGTTGTGCACACTCCAAAATAAAGTGCAACAACGGCCAAAAAAGATACTTTTTACGGCTAGTTATAGATATCCCTTGTTGGACAGACAGTTTGACATTTTTGTGGACAATCCAACTGCAGTTGCCGCCACGTCCTGTGGTGTCGTACTGTTAAGCAAACAACAAGTGAAGACAACGCCAAGTCAGCTGAGTAGCGATGGGAAAATTTTTGTTCAATCAGCTGTTGCTGCATGTGGGAAACAAAATATATATATATTGGGATCCTACTACGCATCTTAGTTTGTTGTGTGTGTGTGGAGTGTAGCTAAACCTGTTGTTGACTTTGCTTGTTTCTTTTTTGGCATTGCGTTTGTATGAGTATTGGTGGGTCGTCGTTAACTTGTCTTGTTGGTATTAGGCTGAGCTCTTTTTGTGTCCCATTCGGCCAGGGTTCCAAAACAAAGGCACAGCAAATCATCAAGTGCTGCTGCGGACGATGGCAAAGCCTCTCTTTTGCTCTCTTGCAACATCATTTATCAGAAGGTTGCACGAGCGAGTGGCAAGTGGGCAGTGGATGGAAGCATACCTGCCGTGTGCTGATCTCACGCTAGCCAAACAATAAAGTCAAAGGCTATACACAGGTTGATAGACACATCCCCTACACACCTATATATAAACTATAAAAAAACTCTAGACTCGACCCTAATGACAACAGTTTTTGGCTTTGTCTCTTGTTTGGTTTTTATTATATATCATCCATACATATATGGTATTTTGTGTTGGGTGTTACAATTGCAGAATTATTGTCCTGGGAAACGGCTCCACCTACGTTTCTTAGGACCACCATCAAGCTGCCCACGCTTCACATCACATTACAGTTCCCGGGACTGTGTTCAATATGCGCCAAAAAAAGATTAAGAATTACTTGGTGTTTGTGTGTGTGGGTGGACTTTTGAGATACCCTGTAAAGAACATTGATTCCTTGATGTGTATTAAAGTTTTTCCTGATATTTGCTCAAGAAGGTTTAGTAGAAAAAGTTCTTAGGGCTTTAAGCTTTCAAGGTACGATAACATTAAAGTTGTCTAGTTTCAAGTTCATATAGAATAGATACATTGAAATTAGGTACAAGGAAAATTTCTAGAACGACTTGTTTAATATAAAGTGTGGGGCCTTTTGAGATACCCTGTAAAGAACATTGATTTCTTGATGTGTATCAAAGTTTTCCCTGACATTTTCTTAAGAAGGCTTGGAAGAGAAATACCTTTGAGGTACGATTACAAAAGTTGTCTAATTCCAATTTCATATATAATAGATACACTGTAATTCAGTACAAGGAAAAGTTCCAGAACAACTTGTTTGATCGTAAGTGTGGGTGACATTTGAAATACCTTGTAGAGAACCTTGATTCCTTATTGTCTTTCTGGTCATCAGGAATGTTTTTTCTGACATTTTCTTAAAAAAAAATGTATTAGGGCTTTAAAACTTTAAGGTGCTATTGAAAAAGTTGTCCATGAAATTTCCAGAACAACTCAACTGTTGATTCTATGCCCAAGATTGTTTTTCCTTTGCTCTTAACAACTTCATTATATACCCTCTTCATAGTTTTTAATGGGTAGCGGCACACCCGCTCAATAAGCAAAACATTATGCAAATAGCTAAGAAAGAAAAGGGCGAACTGGCAACGGGGCGGGAATTCTGAGCAAACGGCTCAACAAATTTCAGCATGAGGCAGTTTTTGTTGCTGCCGACGACGTTGACGTTGACGTCGACTGCGACCGCGACGTTTGGTGCATAAGAAAATTTTGTCCGTTACAGAATCTGGCGCGCAATGGCTCACAATTGTGTGTGTGTGTGTGTGTGTGTGTGTTTATGTTTGATAAAATGCGATATGGGCACATTCTCATTCTCATTCTCGTGCTCAATAAAGCAAACCCCCCCTACTTCTGCCTGAAGCTAGCTAGCTGGTGCAATGAGTGAACGCAGAAGAGAGAAATAGAAACACAGAATGAGAGAGAAAGAAGGGATAGGGAAATAACGAAGGAGAACGAACGTGAGCGACGCTGTCGTCAGACGAGGCGCAACATAAACGAGCATAACGTATTTTTTCTGTTGTTGCTGTTTGGTGTGGCACGAAACACCACACAGAGACAGTGAAAAAGTAACGCCGGCTTTGCCTTGACTTGCCACACGGCCCCCTCCACAGTTGAGTGTCAACTTTTAGTCTCGATGTTGTAGCAATAAAAACTGAAATAATTGAAAAAAGAAGGAGAAAAACCCAAAAATATCTTTAAGATTAGATGCGTATGTACCATATGAAAGGGGTCTTGGCTTGTCTGACTGACTGACTGAAAAGGAATTATGATAATGTTGAAATAAAATATATATAAGGTAAAAGTAATCCCAATAAAGGAAAAGGAGTGTGCGTCGTCGTCGTATGGTTTATGTTGTGCTAAAAGAGTTGGGGTGTGTGTGTGTGCTGGTTATGGTTATGGTAATGGGGTCTTCTGCACAACATACGACACTGATCACAAGCATTGAGATTAGTTTTGGAGTGCAGTCGCGAGAGAGAGTTAAGCCAGAGCTCAGTTTAGTTTTAGGGGGAGTGTGCTGCTGCGAAAATGAAAAAAAAGGAAATGGAGTTTTGCTTGATGTATTCTTGGAAACGTGCTTTTATGTGTGCTCGACTCTCAGTATAAAGAATTTAAGGTTGAGCAAAGAGTTGTCTACAGTTGAGGCTCGTGGCATGTGTTTTGGTTTAGTTTATTTATAGGTTTGACTACGTGGAAACAATTATGGAACTAAGGGAGCTACCGCTTTTACTTTAGTTGGAGAACTAATAAGATTTCTTTGATATCCATACTCCGTTTTATTTATTACCATTTTTGAGTAAATTATAAGAGATTTTCGTACTTTAACCCTTCTAATCTGAAAATCTGATCGCTTTCCCAAAAGCTTACCCTCAAAAGTATGCAACAGTTATATTAAACCAAATCATAACTTTTTTTATCAATCTTTTATAACAAATTTTCAATTTTTCTTGCAAAAATATTTTAAAAATAAAGTTTTTTTTAAAAAGAATGTGTTTTCCTTAATGCTCGTTTATTATCCAATGTAACCTATTGTTTTCTATTGTTGCATAATTATGCAGTAATTTACACTTCATTGTTTTCCCTTTTATGCATTGCCTCATCATTAGGCATGATATAGTTTCTGGGAATTGAGACCCATCAATTTCCAATCTAAATCAATGCACGTGCGAATAATTCGGTAATTCGTATGTTGAAGTGAAGTCAAGCTGAAAAATTACCTGCTGGCATTGCCCATAAACGATGCTGTCACTTGTCCCAGCCCACAGACAATAACACACACGCACACACACACACGTGACACACTGAGGCACCCGGGGAGTGTGTGAAGATTTTTCCCAAAGTCACCTTAATGGCAAACCGTTTGCAAAAGATAGAAAAAAAGGAACCAACAACAAAAAAATTGTGTACAACAATAATAATAATAATAAAAATACATAGTCAAGAGGAAGAAAGCGTATTTGTTAAAGTAAACACGCCAGGATATCAAGTGTACACATGCTACAACAACTACAACGACAACAGTCTCAGTTTTGGATCGCATCGTATCGGATCGGATCGGATAGAGCATGAGTTATATGCGAGCGAGATAGAATGCAAGTGCAGAAAGATCTCCAGTTTCTGCACTTGCATGAACGAAAATTTTTTGGCTAAGCATTGTGTGCTGTCCGCACAGAGAGATATATAGTATGGCCCCTAGAAAGAGAGTATCGTGGGAATGGGCATTGTGGAATTGTCTGGTTCAAGTGTCGCCAGTCGTCGTTGTTGTTGTCCGGTCTGTTTTCTTAGACAAATGTTTTTTGTATATACTCTATCCTTTGCTGTGCCACAAAGAAAGTTGTAGTACGCGTTTACCATGCGACCAACAACAAAAATCATCTTCAAGTGGTCAGCGCTGCGAACGACATTGTCTTTTGTTCCCTTGCCACTCTAATTTGTGCGGACACTTGAGTCGGTGAAAGGTTCGTTAAAGAGTAACCTGCCCTAAAAGTCTTCTGATTCTATGGGAAATCTACAGAGAGAGAGTGAGAGAAGACAGCTGCATTTGGCGTGCGTGGGAGTCAATTTTGCTCGGGGCCAAGTCGTGGGCATGATGCAATAAATAATATTGCATGAAAACATTTTCAAAACCTTAGCTCTGACTTTCTCACGATGATTTTGGGCAAGGTGTCAACTGGAACTGTCCAGCGAAGGGACATTTGTTGGGTTTGTAATTGTATATTTAGAGAAAAGATATTAGATATTAAACCATAAATAGATGGAATTTAATGTTCATTTCTAAAAACCTGTATAACAGTACACAACTGAATATAAAAATAATTGTATTTGAAGCTTAATAGATTAATGTATATATCAAGAATATAAGTTATCAATAACAAGTTCGATGAAAGGATAAAACAAGTTGAAGATTTTTGTTTTTGAAAGCCCATTTTTTTTTTTTTAACTTTCTTAAACAAAATCTTAAAAGTAAGATTATCAAAATTTTAGTATTTTTTTTAAATCTTTTTTTTATAAAAAAACAATGTGTCATGTTTAAAGCTATCGAAAGCTGTCGAAAGCTTCTGATGACCTTATAGCGTTAGTTTTAAGACTCAGAACAAACTTCCATTCATAGAAACAAATAATCTTTACATATGTTAAAAATCCGAGATTTTTCAAATCCTTTTGAGAACATGTCAAAAGTCACGTTCCATTACAATCTCTATTACACTTTGCACTCTAACCTGTCGCTAGACACAAACAAAAATCTAAGAGATTAAAAGAGTAATTTACAATCTCTTAGGGACATTTATGATCATTTACAACGATTTCTTTCTTTTTTTGGTTTGAGTCCAAACGTCAAGTTCATTAACATGAAAGAAATGTTAAGCTAGTATAAATATCATAAATATTCAATGAAATCGCACTGTGAGGTACGAAATATCAATGAAAGATTGAAATGAGAAACGAGTGTCTTGATGCATGCAACAATGTTGCTAAGACTGCACAAACATATGAAAGTTTGTTGCACCGCTGTTTGCACACAGATAAAAATACAGAACGAATGAAAATTTCACTTGGCCCGTTGATAAGGCGGGAAACGGTCGATAGGGCATCCATCCACATATCGCTGCAGATAAAAACGTAAAACACAAAATGTTGTCCAGCATTTAACAAAAAAAAAAAAAAAATACTTATATAGCAAGAAATCGGCATTAGGGGACAAGCTGATAAAAAGTGTTGAGCATTGTTTGACAAACAACAAACAAACAGCGGCGGGCGTAGAGTAAAGATACTGAATGCAGATACAGATACAAAGATACAGCTACAGCTCTTGTGTTTGCAATGCAGAAGTGCGCAAACATATTTTCAACTTATTTAAAATCGCGTAAAAAGTCGATAAATGTCACTTATCTGTTTGCCAAAAGTCAATAACGAAAAAAATAAACTGCCAAACTGCAAAGTCTGAAGATAAGGGGAAAGGCAGTGGGGCTGGGTGTAGTCGAACGGTGGCAGCGGAAATTGCAAATGCCAGCTACAAATATTAGCGCCAGCTGCAATTATGTGACGTCACTTATCATACGCCCCCCTCGTGCCAGGCTATCAAGACCCGCATCCACTCAGCAAAACTCTGATAAGGCGCATTTTATGAATGAAACTGATTTTTTTTTTCTCTGTGCATTTTTATTGCCTTTTGTGTATTTAACGGGCATTTCAACAGCTTTAACTGCCGTTGTTGCTTATCAATGAATATATATAAAGTTTTTTTTTTGAGCATTTAGCTTGCAATCTGAAGGCTGGCGGCAGGCTGCATAAAAGTCTTTTGAAGAAAGCTGAGCAGTCGACGTTGCCACTGACCTTGATGTCGATGTACATATATACTTGATTATACCACATTGACATCGTCGTATGTGTGTCACTCGTATGTATTTGTTGAGGCATATACATATGTACTTTTTGGTGGCACAGTATCATATTTGATCTTACTGCGGAAACGCTTGCGACGTGCTTCTTCAGGCAAGTAACGCAACACGTCTGACAAATTTCGCTACAATTTCAGTCATGCAGACATGAATTGTACATATGTATTTGATTTTATATTTACTTTTTTCAATATTTACTTAGCGCGACGCGTGCTTGGTTTTTGAATGAGGCATATTATGCCTAAATATTATCGTGTTTAGTTCTATATAAATATATGCGGGCAAAGAAATGTACATAAAAGTTTGTGTAAGAACGTTATTGAGATTGTGAATTTATTTTTAAGTCATGAATGAACTTTAGAACTTTTAAGACAGAAAAAATGGGTTTCAATGTTAGAAAAGCAGCTAAAAGTTTGATGAAATTTTGTTTTCTGTTGTTATTTTGAAGCAAAAATAAACTTTGAAGAACTTTAAAGATAGACAGGAAAAATGGTTTTCGGGTAGAAAACAGCTAATAAGTTTGTAAAACTTTGTTTTCTGTTGTTATCAAACATTTAAGTATTGAGGAATTTGAACCACATCTCTTATCAAAAATTCATTTTTTTCATCACAACAAACGCCAGCTGATTAAAAAAAACTTATCTGCCTATAAAAACCCGTGTAGGGTACAAAAATACATACATATGTTGTTCTGTGATTGAGTTCTACTATTTGCTGACCGTACAATGAATTACATAACTTTATATGTGTTTTGATGTTTTTGCATACATATCTTGCTGATCATATCACACACAGCTGTGTCCATTTAACTTATGCACAAATTTCTCAAATATTGAAATGATAAAGAAAATAAATGGGAAAAACATTTCTAAGAAATTTGTCGGCAATCTATAAATACTTGAAGAGCCAAACATTCCAACACGCACACACACATATATACCTTTTATCATCCTAGGCGGTAGCCATGGCAGTATCTCTGAATGGTTTCTGATTTGTGTCTCTTAGTGCCCCTGACACTCCTTTTTCTCATTCAAAAAACCCAAAAAAAGTCATTCATTCAATGGTTTGAGCTTCTAAGAAGTGAAAAAGGCACTTTAGTTTTCACTGTCACTAAACGCGAATCCGTTGCCCACAGTGCACAGTGTCTCGCGGCCACTTCAAACCGTGCAGCAGCCGCATTCAGTCTAGAAATTTTCGTTATTATGCATTCACATAACATAACAATGGTTAGATGCTGACCTGTACAATAATTATTGTAGCTTAACAAAAGTGTTAAAATTGCGTTGTGGAATTTTTTGGTTGTTTAGAAAATATGAATTACAAGGTGTGTTCCAGTTGCATTCATGCTTTTAGGTCAAGCCTCTGCTGTGCCTCGCTGTTGCAATGTCCTCGAAACTGAAGAGTTACCTTGCCCGCTGAGCACGCTGCACGCATTTGTCTTATGTAAGCGGCTTGTTGTATTGTAACAGGTTGTGTTTTCTGCTTAAAAAAAAAACAAAAAACTCGACTTTTTTTAAGGAGTAGGTGTTAAACAAACGGCAGCCAAAACGACCACTGTGCAAAAATTGTTTAAGGCGGCATGCCAAACTATAAAGAAAGAATTAAAAGATTATAAAGGATTTTGAGCTATAAAGGTAACCCTGGTAGTTTCCTACGACCTCGATAAATACTGTTTATTCTAGGAATTCCTGAATCTAGGTTGCTTTTCTTTACTTTAATCCCAAGTAACTTCCATCTGAAAAACTACAAATCAAAACCTACTTGAAACCAGTCCAAGTCTAAAACAAAACTACAAAAATCATTCTCAACTAATTCGTCGTCCAACGACATTGAAAAATTTGATATTTATTTTGCGTTTTTAACGATAACTTGAATATTTTCAACAATTTTTGAAAACTATTCCATAACTTTTTTTTTAAATATTTTTTTCCAAAACTTGTTTACTTTCCAAATTTTGCTTTCAATAGTTTTTGTTACAAAAGTTCATAATGTATCCATATCATCCAGTGGATGCCGCTATCATGGCATCCCCTTACTGCAAGAAATTTTCTGGTCCGTGTTGGATTGTCCTTAACGGTTATAGGTCGTTCAGAAAACTTCGCGCATATACTGTTAAACATGGTACTGAGCTAGCTTTTAAAACAGAAGCTTGGCTAAAGACAGTTGATATTCGTGTTTGGCTTGTATTGGCTGCTACTGCAATGATCATTCTTATGGCTTTTTACTCTATCTATTTAAGAAAGGTATGCTTAAATCGTCAAGAACAAGAGAAAATGTTTCTCAAGGAACTTGCAGAACAAGTAAGTATTTTTTCTAGTTATAACTTAAAGGAATTAATGCAACCTCTCGCAAGGAAAAGAAGAATTTGAAGGATCAAAAAGATCAAAAATCTAAGGGCGATATTAAGGACAAGGAGAATGCTGAAAATAAGAAAACCCTATAGAGAAAAAGTAAGTGTCTTTTGTTATTTGGAAACGTTTTAGGTTAAAGCTTTAAACTTTTCAAAATATTTTTAAGAAGGAAGAAGCTAGTGAAGGAAAATCCGGAGATTTCCTAAATGTCTCTAAAAGCCGAAATAATAACTAATTGAATATCAAATTGTGAAGAACAAGAAAATCCAGAGAAAAATATTGTAAAGGAAGAACCAAAGATGAAGGAAGTTACTGAGGTGAAATCCGGAGATTTCCAAAAAAAAAAAATAATTGAATATCAAATGTTTATATGTTGAGATCTAAATAAATATTAATCGTTAGTTTTGTTGTTCGAACTGCAATGCGGCGCATCTGTCTTTAAACAAAGGACATTTAAAAAGCAATTCCATACAATTACTAACAATAAAATTGCAACAACACAACGCCTTCGCCTCCCCTACAAATGAGCTAAAAAAATGAATAAAAAGGAATCCTTTGTACACTTGCTCTACAAAACGCACAAGCTGGACAATGGAAACGAGTGTATTCAAAGTAACTCGTAGCTCGTAGCTCATTGAAAAGTGTCACATTCCGAAAGACAAGATGTATATACGCATAGTCTGTATAGTATAATCGTATCGATGTTCGATACAATGGGCAATAGTTGCAAGAAACAAGTACAAAACGCACTCGACTCCTGGGCTGCACGTGCGTGCAACAAACAATTGCAATTGTGTCATGTAGTACACGATGTCCACTGTCCACTCTATATATGGATTCAGCGATGTGAACATGAACGTGATTCTCTTGTCTTATATCTCTTTTTCCCCTTTTTAACTGAAAAGTTGGCGCATTGTTTGGCCAGTTCATTATTGGACGGCAGTCGTATGTGTAGTTAGGTCGGGTCTTTAAGCTATTGTTCAACCATGGAGCGCATTTAAAGACACGTTCGAGCCAACACACAGTTTGCCGCCAAAACGAAGAAAAAAAAAAAGAAAAAAACATGAAGAAGAACTTTGCCTTTCGGGCAAGTTTGTGAGCTTTGCCTGTGGTTGACTGCCTTTTTTTTTGGTTTTGCTGTCATTATACATAGTTGTTGCTGCGCCCGACCATTAAACTAATTTATCACCAATATAGCGCAACTTCTAAGGACCAAACCGGGACAAGAAGACGAAGCCGACAACCCTTGGCTTGTGAAAGAGTCCCAGGCAAGGAAGCAAGCAGTTCGGCTTTTGTGTATCTATTTACCATAATGAAAACATTTTCAAATATTTTATGCAAAGTTGTTGCAGCCTTGACGTGACCTTAGACTCAACCTCAGTGCTATCCCGCGGTGTGGTGTGGTGTGTGCAAGGATGCGCGATATCCTGTATGGGAATTGCAGCTATATGGCACACACATACCGGTTCGTAATTTGCTAGCCGAACTAGTTTCCTTCTGTCATTATGTAGATTTCATATTGGGTGTTATACTATACCTCGAAATCCCCCCCAACAACTGAAGAAAAAACCGTTGTTGCTGTTGTTGATGTTTAATTCGTTGTTCTTGGGTCATCAACTATAGATTTTCTCACAGGAAGTATGAAATACCATTGCCATAAAAACCTGGAAAGCACAATACGAGAGAGAACTGATAACGATCCAATGTAGAGATCCACACACAAACACAGAGAGAAAAAGGTAACAAAAGCAGCAAATTGGGTTGTGAAAAACACATTTGCCCAGAGTTGTTTGCACTGGCCGTTTCTTGACTGTCTAAGCCGCAGGTACAAAAATGATTAACTTCAATGCCGCCTCGCAAAGATTCCACACCGCAATTAGTGTACCCTCCATATATACATAGCATCCTAATAAAATGAAAACTAGTGCACAACCCCAGCTCGATAATGGCAAAGAATTGCGTCGTCACAGGTTCATCCACAAGAGATCGTTGAGATCCTTTTGCGCTGAATCAAAAACCAAAATGCACTTAGCCATTAGATACAAAGAGGTTTCTTGTGTGGGGGGCGAATGCAGTGCAGTGCATTTAACATCGAACAAATAAAGGTCAAAATACAAGTTCGACAAGGTAAGACAAAAAATTAGTGGCACCACAAAAGGAGCGCGTGATTTGTTGCAAGATTTCTGTGTAAATGGCATATAAGAGTAACGAGCCAAGACAACAACAAGCCGTGGGAGCGTCGTAGCTGCTGTTAATGGCGCAGTTCTTGGCATCATGACGACCTCTTTCTCGTTCCCGTTTGTAGTCCTTGTCGTTCGACAATTAACACACACACAGACAGACATCCTTGGGAATGTCGATCAGGGGCCTACTTTTTTATGAATTGTTCATAATTTCTGTAGATTTCTGCTTTCTGCGTTCTGCCTTTGTGGCCAAGAGGCCAGGCTCAAAGACCCAAGCCGACGCAATCAGCTGATTTTTTGTTAGGGTAGCCAAACTGGGATTAATTATGTTGACAGGTTGTGCTACAATTGAAGTGGGGCACCCGATTTTTTTCCTAGATATTCCAACCATATAAATTCCTTATGAATGGAAAAAAGTGTAAAAATGTCCTTTTCTGGATAAACGAATTAACTTTCTATTGAAGGTTTTTTTTTGGCGTTTCCAGGAAATCCTTTGACAGCCAGGATGCAACTGGGCACGTACACAGGTTCTCACAGTAAACACATATATAAACAAATAATTGCATAAATTCATTTTTTTCGCATAGGAAATGATTTGAAAATTTTGCAAACAATTATTTTCGCCAGAAATTTACAAATATTTTGTATAAAATTTGATCATAATATTTTCCCCAGTGGCATCGCAAAAACGTGAATGAAAACTGTTTAGTAATGGGCCAATAGATTTCACTCAATGAACCTTGGATCAATGCCAAAATCCCAGCCTGTTGCCAACTGTTGCGTTTGAATGTCGCCTCAGGTGACAAATTGCAAGGCTTGGCGAAGAACAACGGCAACTGCAACAGGTTGCACTAACCGTTAACCAAGGTTTTTCTTTTGGCCATGTACGCACGCACACACACACACTGTGACAGCGGGGGCAGGCTGTGTTCGGCGTGAATGACGCGGCAGGTTTTTGGTGTGACCCGGCTAAAATGTGTCATTTTGCACCTCCATAAAATCCCAAGCTGCGATGGCCACAATGTGATGTGTAATGCCATAATGGCATAATGGTCTAGAAGTTCGTCTTCCTCCTTGGCGACCTTCGCTTTGCATTGCATAATAATAGTTGACTGCCGCTTCGGGGCAGTTGCCTTGTCTAATGTGCGATTTCCACTAAAAACTGCATTTGCATGCTTGCCTCACGAGACGCTAAAGGGTCAAAGGCAATTTGCCACAGGATGTGTGCCATAAAGGATATTGGCTTCAATATTTACATAACACACTTTTTGGCGCGCAAAAATCAATGGCTCAAAACGAATACCTTGCAACTTCCTCTTGTTGTTTGCAACATGTTTTTCTTGGCATTTAGATCCTTCCTGTCGGCATGTCACGTGTGTTTCTGTGTGTGTGTGCGTCAGTTACCACCCACGTTATGTAACCTAGCAAGAACAACAACAAAATAAGAAAAACACCTCCCAAGAAACAAGTGTTGTAATAAAGTTGTTGACAAGGCCGCAAAATTCCTTCTCACGCCCGAGACTTTAGTCATGTATTTATTTTCAATCTCTTTTTTATGGCTTACAAAGAAATGTAAGTGTGTTTTGAGTGAGGCGCAGCGACTAAAAGATACCCTGTAATACAAATTCTTTAAATTGTAAATCAAATTTTAAAAAATTTTTTAAAAAAAAATTTGTTAGTTTAAATTTTTCTTAAATTGATGCACAAACTTTTGAAAATTAAAAAACTAAAATTTTGTAAAAATTCTCCAATATAAATAAAATAATATGATAAATTTTTAAAGTGAAAAGAAGATTCTTGCAATGATAATTTGTTCTTAAATAGATGCGAAATCCTTTAAAGATTAAGAAATTAATATAGATTTAGATTTATTTATTGAATAAAAATCATGTCCATAAGTTTAAACTCATATTTCGAGTACCTCTTTTCTACCATACCCTACCACCCCCCACTTTACAGGGCATCAGTTTTTCGCTTTAATGGCAAAAAAATTATCAGAAAAAAAAAGTTGTTTATTTCATTCATGAAAATGAACTCATTCAGCGAACGGAATTCATTGGAAGCGCTGTACAAAAAATATCCTACTACAATGTAGTATTGTGCGGTAACAATGCGTCCGAGGCAGGATAATAAGGACACAACTAGCAAATCTATACAAGTACTTCAAGGAAACAATGCTTTGAGCGGCAGTTATAACGCGCAGAATCCCAGGCAAATTTTTGTCTTTAAGGACATTCGACCAAGAAATTCTCACGTTCATTTCGTGCGCTCTCTTTCTGTCATTTGGGTGCGCATGTGCTATAAACGATTCTGTTTTTTTTTTTTTTCTTGGTGTTTTTTGCGGCATTTCATATTGGTTTTTTAATGTTGGCTAAGGCCCCGGCTTAAACCTCAAGTGACCGAGGGTTTGATGAGGAGAAACGGATGCGCCGCCACTCGGGTGTTCCTTCAACATCATCATCTGACGATCATCCGGATATAGTTCAATATAGTTTTTATTATCCACTGTCGTTTCATTTTTTTTTTTCGCAGTCGTTTTGTGTGCAATTTTCATGGAATTTTCAACACATAATCGTCAGATAATGCCGTTGATTATCTCAGGAATTTCTATACAATGTTCTTCTTCTTATTTTTTTATCCTTGTTACTTGTTGTTGTGCAAAGTGGCGCTGCCGTTGTCCTTCACAGATGTGGCTTCCGTTTCATATTTCCTACAATCGCAACAGACGCTGTGTGCGGCCCGACATTAAAGTGAGTCCGGTTTCGAGATGCGAAATTGTACGCTTGGGGTATTTTTGTGTTTTGTTCCTGGAACCTGGCAACTGCCGTCAAAGTGGAGCAAAATGTCCTTAGATCACAGTTGGTAATACTGTGGGAAAAGTGCCGAAATTTCTCTTTTATTAGATCAAAATAGATTGTTAATAACTATGGGAATAATTTGAAGATGATCTAGTTGTCATCTTGTTTCATCTGTCATGAACTTGCTGAGAAGAAGATTGCAGTTTTTCTGTTCATCTGTTGATTGTTGACATTTATTTTGAATTTACAACTAAACAGCTTTTTGCTTGACAAGAATATTTAATTTGATTTTGTGGTGTCGAAGACTAGTTTTTTTGTTTTCTCACAGCAGCAACAACCCCAAGGATCATGCAACCCGCATGGTCAAATGCAGCCACAAGTTTACAGCCCATGCATATAATGCTATGTAAATTATGAAAGTTGATAAGCACGTTTCACTATGCCACAGGAGGAGTCTGTGTCTACGAATTTCTGAGTCTGTTGTCACTGTTGATGAAGATGAATGATGTAATAATTCCATCATAAAAATGCTTGCTCATATACGTCTTTAGTGGAAGCAACCTTAAACTGACAAGCTGGCCAGCCCCGTGTGTCAAAGGGTTGGTTCCTGCTTTCCACCTCCTATCAGTGCAGCTTTTTTTCAGTGCCATAAACTAAAAGCTAAGGTTAGACATTTCTAGACAGACTCTGGAGTCAGCAGCAGCTGCCCATCTGACGTTGCTGCTGTTACAACAAGTTTTTACATTTGCCACACTGCAATGTTGTAGATACATTTTGTCGATTTGTGTTTTTTTTGAAACTGGTTTCGGCTTAACCTAAACCCCGAGATCCATTTACATTTATAGTACTTAGGGACCGTCTCTTTACTTTTTCTAAATGCCAGCTTTGCCACTGATTTTGATTGCCTTCAAATTTGACTGTTACTTAGAAAGAGATAGCCATACATCGTTGAGTAAGAGAAAATCCATTAGCACGCTCAGTCAAGCAAAATCCATCATAAAGGTAAATCTTTGTTTACCTTGACCCTGCCTCCACATACACACACACACACACGACACACATCACATGCCTAGATCGGCTGTCCGGTATCAGTTCGTGCATCCTTTGGTTTGGATACTTGTTTTTATATGTCTTCTTCGTTTTTTTTATTCGATTTGCCCTCGACTCACCTTTCGATTCTTTTTTTACAACTCTGTTTTCAACGTCGATGAATGTTTATTTTGTTTTTCTGTTTTGATTGCACTGTTCGCTGTTGTTGTTGGTGTTGTTATTGTAAAGTCAAAGTGTCGAATTGTAAAGATCAGTCACCTTTTGGTACCTATTCGATCGTTGCCGTATCCCATAGATACATTCAACATTTACATTGGGGTTCTTGTTGGTATACCCTGTAAAAAGATTAGTAGGAGGAAAAATAGGGCAAGACAACCAGTCGGATACGCATTAAAAGACTCTTTTAATCCTAAAACTTTATCATAATTTTTTTTTTGTAAATTTTTTGGACCCTCTCGTCCTTTAATTAATATGTGTGACAACAAAAACAAAGATGTTATGATAAGAAAATGATGAATCCTAAGAATTCAGTTTTTTTCAAAAAATGTCGATATTATCGATTTTTTTTTTACGTTTTCGGGAGTTTGTTGACGCTTCATCATATGATTACTTCATAACTATAATAGCTTAGTTCTAGTAAGAAGGTATTTTCAAGTCGTACATGCTCGACTAAAATACTCTTCTTTTGTTGTTGTTACTTGCTGCTGCCCAATGGCTCGTACCCCTTTATTATGCCAGGCATGTCGCGCTTGCACCGCGCATTTGTACTCGTATCCGTTCACTTTTTTCTTTACTAGCATTTTTACTGTGTAATCACGCTTAAGCCGTGTCCCTGTCGCCGTTGCCGTTGCCGTTGCAGCGTTGCAGTCAGCGTTTCACTCTATGTCTAGCTGCACGCTTATTTATTTGTTTGCCTGGCTCCAAACTGGTACTGGCATCCATTGGTCTTGGGTCTTCCTGTTGTTGTTGGTCTTATCCAGGGCCAAAAGTACAGTCCTCGCTCTGTTTTTCCTGATTTTTCTCCAAGGGGCGCCCCTTTTGTGTGTGTGTTGTGTGTGTGTTTTGTTGTGGCTTGCCACGCAGCCAACTGGTTTGTCTAGTACGACGAGTATCTCCTCCTCATTTTATTGCCCTGCCTTTGCCCCCTCCCCCAAAGCCATGTTCTTCTTCTATTTCTTAGAATGCTGTTTTCCTTCTGCTTGTCGTCGTATCGTGGCGTCGATCAAGCCCCTCTCCCAGCTGAGTCCAAACAACCGAAGTTTATTTACCTCATGTGCCACAGGTTTGTTTACTAGAGTCCAACTTTGTAGTTTGACAAAAACAGAATACAGAAAACATTTCATAAGCCGATTTGTTGTCACATCAACGGAAGGAAGTTCTAAGCAATGATGCGTTGAAAATATTAAACACTTCGCTGGGAATAATAATGAAAATTACTATCGGAAATAAGGCTTAATTGGAAATATTATTATTCCTACAGCCAGGTCGTTAATAGTGTACAATCACGTATTTTAATATGCTAATGCTAGGCTAAAGGAGTTTCCAGGGAAAAATAAACTCTTAACAAAGAAGGCCGTAAATGTTCGAACTGCCTTTGATTTTATTGCTTGATTTTATATGGGAAACAGCTTCACTAATAAAGATTCTTGGTTAATTTGGGCAATAAAAAAGTGATTGAAATGATTTTGATCGAAAGTTTTGGGATAAAAATTGAGTTTATAGATTTAAATGCAGTATTGTTTAAGAGCTCAAACCAAGACTTTAATGGTTTGTAATTAAAAAGCGGATAAAAAAAATATGCTTCACAAATGTGCGTCAAATTTAACTACATTATTGTATTAGTTTGTTGTATTATTTTGTAGTATTTTGTAGTAAATTAAAAAAAAAAAATTTAACAAGAATTGCAAAATTTTCCTCTTCAACCTTCAATTGTTTTTAAAAAGGCAGTTAAAATATCATAACGCAACCGATCAAGTTATTTTACATTATGACAGTCTACCGCATATTAGAAACTCAAGTGTCTCAGCCCACACACACACAAAAAAAGAAAACTAGAATAAGTTGTTTCATTAAATGGCTAATTGATTTCAATCTGACCGCCATCGACGTTTTTTGGCCAAAAATCAGCACACAAATCCGTATACATTACAGGAAAATGAGCAGAAAAATAAAAAGAGAGATATCGCGATAAGACCAAAATATTTTGCGCATCATCCTTATCAAAAGATCACTGTATAATATAACTCTATTGGCAGGAAGAGATGCTCGAACAAATACAAATAATTATTGCAAACTCAGATTAGTTGCGCCCGAATGAAAGTCGTCCAAAAAATAAGAAAATATCAATGGAACAACTAGAGTTTCCTCCACTCCACGGTGGCTATCTGCCGACTCATATCTTTCCACACAGTTGATAAATGCTTCAGTGCTTCACCGGACTGTCAACAAAAAAAAAAAAAAAAAAGGGCAGACACGACAACCTGCAAGGATTTCTAACGGTCAACCGTGGTGCACCGGCATCCATCAGCTGACTGCTTGAGATACATTTGTATCTTTCAGTTGCAGCACTTGAGGTGCAGTCGAGCGCATGATAGCATCTACAAGGAAATTTGTTTTTTTTTTTTTTTTTGAAGAAAAATCCATGTGTATTAGTTATCTAGGGTAAGGCAACCTTATTTTTTGGCGCTCTTTTTTTTCCACAATTTTACTGTGAAAGGATATGCAAGTGTATGTGTTGTCCTTTGAAAAAAGGATTTTTCTTTCCGAAACAAACTGTTCATTTTGCGCGCCACACACAACCAAAGCCAATAACTCCGAGTCTGTGTGCATTTCGTAGTTCGTATCTTAAACTCAAAATCGTAAGCATTGGTCAGGCAACAGGCTCAAAGAGCGGCTTAAGGTCCTTTCTAGAATTGCCTTTGCATGTGCTGCTGAAACAATATTACACACTGCCACACCCCAAATACACACACACACACACACACTATATACACTTGCTTTATATTCATTAAGAATAGTACCAAAATATATATATATGCAAGTTAGTTATTCGTAAACAAAACAATGATCCCTAAACACTATGCAGAGCTCTGGCAATATTTTCAAGTTAAAGTAGGCTTATCCTGCCGCTCCAGCTTCGGTTTTGTATCCTTTTACAGGTCATCTCCATTGTTAATTGATTAAGTAAACTGCAACTTTAGCTGTTCAGTTAGCAGGCCGTACAGCTGTGCGAGCTATCTGCATACTAGATCTAGGTAACCTAGGAACCTCTGTGACCACACACACAAGCGTTTGTCTTCTTCTTTTCGTGCAACGTGTGTCCATTCATTTGGAAGACTAAATGTGCGAAATGCTTTTGTGCACATATGAGATGATCTTATTTTTGTCTAGAGCGAAAGAGTAAAAGATGCCTAGCATCTGCACTTATTTTTCTTCTTCCCATTCAAATCATATTGATCCATGGCCATTGAGCAATATGTCGTCAAACAGTTGCCGCCCTTAAGCCCTGAAGCAAGTTGTTTCGTGCTATGCAAATTACGCACAAATTGTTCACTTTCCTGGAAACCAGATCATGTTTTTAAAGAATTTCCTACATGGCAAGTTTTTTTTTCTTTCTTTTTCAATTGGTTTTCTGTTTTTTTGCATACTAGTGCCCGGAAGTTTTTATGTTTTTCCCCAGAATTGCCGCCTTAGTTTCTTCAACAGTAGCTGACTTACGTAATGTTTGTATTAGAGGTTTTTGATTTCAGTTTTTATTGTTTTTGAGAGTCCTAATGCCGCCTTTCTGAAGCGGCCTGCTTCTTGTTAAGTCCAAGAACTAATGGTTTTTTCACACTCTGCCGCTAAAATGCAAAAGAACCGAACGATGCATAGGATCAAGTCTTGTTTTATGTACGTGTGCCTATTTACATAACGTGTTGTTCATAGCTCAAAAAATTTATATTTCTTTTTGGTATTGTAAGAGGTGTTCTTATCGAGAATTCTTAACTCTAGCTGTTTGTTTGATATATGAGTTAGTGAATAGACTGGAACATGTCTTTGAAGAGTTTTAACTGTTTTTAGTGATCGTTCAAGGAACGTATCTTGGATTGGGGCAGTGTTCATATTGAAAGTCATTTGAAAAACCTTGAAAATCCTTTCCACATCGAATCAATCAACATTTAGTTAACAAACTTTTCCATTATGAAAATTTCAATATAGATTGAAACAAAAGTAGTCGGCACATTTGAGCACATTGTTAGCAATGATTTCGGCCCACAAACAGTACTTCAAAGATGCCTTCAACTATTAATGGTCTTAATGGTCTAAGGACTTTTTGCAATCTCATGCAAAGCATGTTAATTGCCTTTTGCAGAGTCTCAAAAAAATGAGTTGTAAATGAGCAAAAACAGTGTGCAGAAAGTGCAAAAAGTGCCGCCATTTGCGGTTTCTATGACTTATGCAAAAACTAAAGGATCCCATCATTAATAACCCTGTAGAGTTGAAACATTCCGACACGTGCATTGTAATGATCATATCATCAGCAAAAAGGATAGATCGAAGCATAACGGTAACCAATTGATTTGGGCAAACAGGCGGTAGCTAAACAGGGAGTACTTCTTAGCAATCTGTAGATAAAAATCAAATATTTTATGCACACGCCTCGTTTCGGCCGTTATTGGCCGCAAAAAGGACCACGTCCAACAAGCCGTGAAATTCTTGAGTATCTAATGGCATAAATCGAATACTTATGAAAAAGCAATTATGTTTAAGATTATATATTCGTATGTATCCCTTGTATCCCTTTCAGCTCTTGGTTGAATGACCTCGCCAGTGATTGACCGTTCGGACGCCGCGCCGTGAGAAAAGTTGAATACAACCCTTCATTAGATCAGTTTCTGAAGAGGTTACATTAAAAATTAGATGATTGCTTCGTTCGTCGAGTGTATCATCATTAAAAATTGACTATTTGTATTGCTCTCGAGAGTTAGGACCCTTCGCTATGGAGCATTGGCTCAGCAATTTTCCGTTAAAAATCAAAACATATAATTTTCCCCTGACCCTGTCAGAGGGAGATGGCACAGGTAACAAATATCAGTGCATAGAGGAAAATCGAATACATACAGGTTAAGGTTAGCACATAGACACACGACAGAGAGACATCGAACAATAGAATAGAACCTGTTTGCAGGGGAAAATTCCAACTAGAAGTCAACGCGTCGAGATTTCCTGCAAAGAAATGGAAAACAAACAAACAAGGTAAAGACGAAGACGAAGCCAAAGGCGAAGGCGAAGGAAGCGATGTAAATGGAAATGAATAAATGGCTTAAGAACAGGTTGAGGACAGGTACAATGCTAGATATATATATATAGCGGGGGAGTCGGGGTAGGGGCTTGAAGCCAGTAGCTAGAAGCGCGGCCTGCACGTGGACGATGTTCGTGTTATTATTCTTGTTGAGGCTGGGCTATGATGAAGCCTTTTTTTCTTCAAGGCGCTTTAACGAGTTTTGTGTGTGTGCCCCCCTCCCCCGCTTTAAGGAAAACAGAAGAATACAAAGAGGGAATAATCAGAGAAAACGAGTTAAGAGTGCCTGTGGTTTAATGGGGGTTTGGCTTTTTCACAGATTACCAAACATCATATAACCATTCTCTAAGCCCAAACAAAGAAAAACACAAAGGATAGATGAAAAAAATGTGTGATGTGGCTCCATTTGTGTGTGTGTGTGTGTTTGTAGCCTGGGAAAAATCAATGCCCCCAAAAAATGTGGCTATAAACAAAGGACTTATGCCAGCTAAGGATAAGCCTATAAAATCAAATCTTAACTTTTTAAGGGGCAATGATTCGAAAGTATTTTTGATTTGGGCTTGAAAATGGAAATTTTTGTGAAAAGTGATGCGCATTTAAAGAGCTGTAGATGAAGGAATATTTTAATACTTGTTTGTAAGAAAACAAAATCGTGGCACATTCAGAATTCAAAACATTCTAAACATAAATAAAGAATTGCAACACATGTTGTCTGGACATTATGGCTTTAGACAGTTTATATGTATGAGCCGCAATTTAAAAGTCGACATAAACAAAATGCCGACAAGTAGCAGCCAGGACATTATTAAAATTCAAATCCTAACAATAACAAGCCGCGCATCCTGCTAATGAGCCGTCCGCCGCCTAGCCATAGAGTTACTTGAGATTTTATCAAAACAACTGGTAGCCTTCGAGCGTTTTTTTCACTTGATCCTTTTTATTGTATTTTTTTTTTTTTGGCGCTGCCGCCTGTCCTTGTTTATGACTATGTGTTTATTATTATGCTGAAGGCGCTGCTAGCTGTACCCCAAAAAATGTAATTCGAGTTGAGTTTGGCGCGGCCCGAACCCTTGAAGTGGTCAACCCGTCAGGGTCAGGATCAGCATTATCTTTGACCATATGCTAGTTAGTGATTTACTGTTGTGTGTTAGGTTTTTGTTTTTGTTAAACCTGAGCTCAAAACTGAACCAGCGACATGCTTTGCATGTGGTATTGATTGAGCAATTTAAGTGTAGCCACAACAACACACATGTCCATGTATGAGTGTGTGTGTGTGTGTGCATTGATTTGGAAGCTGTCAGCAAGATTGCTCCAATTTCATGGCTGATTTACTCAAGTGCATTCTAATTAATAATGAACGCCATCGATTCGAGTGAACCCCGATCGTTAGCAACAGCTGTTGTTTTGGCTTTCTTGTTATTCAATTTCTTAAATTTCATCAAGGTTAGCTATTTTTTATTGACCATTAACGGTATTTTGTTATTTGATTATATATTTCCAGGTAAACGCTCTGATAATTAATACCAAAAGCAAAGGATAAACATCAGTAAGCGGTTTTGGGAATATGGAAACATCAAATGATGCTGAAGGCAAGTGAATTTCAATTAAAAAAAATTTTAAATTTAAAATTTAAAACGAAATTTCATAACTAAAAATGTAATCAAGGATAAGTAAATATATCATCAAAATATGTATGTAAAATGTACAAAAGAATAAAAAAAATAAAGATTGAAAAAAAACATCATAGATTTAAATCTTTTAGGACTTATAATTTCAAGTCCAACAAACATTTTAAAAAATATATTTTTAATACTAAATGTACCAAGGATTTAAAATTAGATGTTGGTTTCACACTTTTTCGCATACGAGCAGCTTCTCAAACCCTTAAAATACATTTGACTTAACTCAAATAAGCAAACTTCTTGGAATTCTCTTCTCTGCTTTGAAAAATCGCATGCATTCCATAACTAAATTTAATTGCGAAACTTTCAAGGAAAACATTGCCATTAGGGATTGTTTTTGCCGTGTTGCACGCCAGCATTAGCTAATATTGTCTGCAACAATGCCCATTAATGTTATGAGCCAAAAAAACAAAAACCTCCCTGGAGACAGACGCTAGCCTTGAAAAGATCATTAGCAGGAATAAGATCGTAAAAACACATGACACGCGAAAAAAACGAGGCAAGTGCCGCCCCACAGGACAGCCATGAAATTGCAAACGGGGTGGGGAAGGGAGAGAAAGATTGTTAGAGACCTCCCGGGAAATCAATAAATGTTCAATTGCCAAACAATTGCATGAAAGACAAAAGATGACCACAGACAGGGACAAACATCAAACATTGGGCAAGGACCTAAAAATCTACTGCGTCATGCGGCCCCTAAAAAATATATCATAAATGCATACAGGTTGAAGTTGAAGTTGCGGTTCTTCTGTGTGTTGTATGTTTTGTGTTTATTGTGTTTGAGGTTTTGCCGCGACTCAATATATAAGAAATCTGTTGTTATTTTTTGGCTGTGTGGTCGTAGCAATAAAAATTCCTGGAAGCTAAATACAAACGAGTTGGCGGCGCAAAAATATTATGAGAAATAACAAAAGTAATCAAATATATATATAGAGAGGGAGGAAAGATGGCAAACAGATTTCCTTTTCTTTCCTTTTATTGATATAATGCATTGTGTTTATGCTTCAGGCGAGAGCCGTCTTTAAGTGCTTTATTTTGCGGCGTGAAAGAGTTAAGAAAACGATTATGATTTAGCCACCACACAAGTCGAGGACGTATATATATATGCAGCTATATATACATAGTATATGTGTCAAATAGTCAGCATGTTGCCAGCTTGATCTTTCTCCGGTTCGTGTACATTTCGCACGGTCTATTGTGGCCTGTGGAGCGTCGTCGCCTTATCCACGCAGCGTGCTCCTGCGCTGTTGTCCTAGACACACTCGTTGTCATTAAGCATTGGCCGAGCTGGCGCCTATCCCGTTGCGCGTCTGCCTTTTCAGTTTGGTGGCTTTGCAATTAACTGCTGCGCTTTGTCCTGCCAGGAGTACGCGCGAGTGACTTTTCACTCCTTTGCAGCAAATCTAATCGCCTAATTGCAGCCAAAAAAAGGTGCACAGGACATCGAGCACATGTTTGGCTAACTGTTCTTCAACGCCCAGCTTTCAGCTCCCAGGAGCAATAACATGTGCGGGAAAAAGTGCTCCTGTCGTATACGCCCACGCCCAACCTTATATAGCATAACCTTGCGGACAATAAAACTATATTTTATTGATTTCAGTTCAATAAATCTGCACAGAATACATGCAACATGTTGCAGACGGCAGGTAGTTTCTGCCACATCCTTGCGCACTTGAACTAATTGACGGAATGAAAGGTGAGAGATTGCATTTGTGCGATAAGACAAACGGATTTTGTTTCGCCATTGTCCATAAAATTTATTACCTTCGAGTTGGTCCTTTTTAAGGATCTGTGCCGGTTTCCCACTGCTTGGACCAAAAC
The DNA here is from genome assembly GCA_018152965.1 of Scaptomyza pallida. NCBI lineage: Eukaryota > Metazoa > Arthropoda > Insecta > Diptera > Drosophilidae > Scaptomyza > Scaptomyza pallida. Next base: position 3,490,418 of record JAECXP010000260.1, on the reverse strand, counting down.
AAAGTGCCAGACTGACAGGCCCAGGACTATACCGACAAGGACTATTAATTTGATTTTTATGTGCACTTGTTCAATTTTTATTACAGATCAATATTTTTGCGCTCGTCCTGTTAAATGGCAACAGCCCCTAGAAGCCACACACATAGACCGTTAAAGACCTTTGCCTTGGCCTCCTTGCAGTTCTTTTTTATTGTCTTGACGCCAGCTCAAAGCCGACCTACTTAATGTATATAAGTTGGTAACCTCCTCCTCCTTTTTGCTCTGTAATTCAATAGCTTTGGCAACTTTTAATATGCACATGTTGCACTTTACAGCCCCTGACAATAATCGTATACTATATAATATATATATATATGTTGAGGTATATGGTTTCATTTGTGGCTGCTACGTGCTCATAAGCTGAATCCTAACAAGTGCTCATTGATGCAAGCTTCCTGCCAGCTACTAAAAATGCATTTAATGTGGGAATATTGTGCTGAAGCATAATTTTAATACTCAGTTTTATGTTAATGTCAATCGTTCGCTGTGTGAGAACTTTAACAAATGTGCGGTTATTGTTACTTTAGTTTGTTCATTAAAACTTATTGGATATTGAGATTAAATAGAGCTTAAATGCATTACAACAAAGAGTTTAAAAGTATTAAGACAGGACCAAAGAAGATTTAAGCTTGTTTTATTCTGTCTTATGGAATGATAACAAACTTTACATGTTGAAAACTTTAATATGTTTTCATTTTCTTAAGAAACTTTTAACGTGTTTATTATTTTGGTGATAGAGATCAAGGGAAAATAAGGAAAAATCAGGAAAAATAGGAAAATTATGAATATGATAATATATTTTTTTTATTTGTGTCAACCAACTTTATTAGAAGAAGAAGGCTCTAATTTAAATAGTATATATTTATTTTTGAAGATTAAAGCTAATTTTATCATCCTTGAAAGTATTACAAAAAGTTTTAAACGTAAAAGTTCTAAATACGTTTTAAATTTGCTAAGAAATTTTTATAGGTTACTTATTTTGATATTCATAGACTCATTTAGAAAAAAAAACTGCTGCGATTTTTAATAAAAATTGTTTTTCTGGTGTATTGGCTGAAAAGTTTTATTAAGTTATAACAGTTTTGGTTTTTTTTTATGTAGTTATCAATGAAGTTCTTAAAGATTTGACAAGAAGCTTTGTAGATCTTCCTTTTACATGGACCTTGCCAGAAATCCCTTATCAGATCTCTTACAAAGATTTTTTAGATGTAAAACCTTAAGATAACTGTCCAAAAAAACCTACATCGTCGCGGCAACTGCTAAACTATACATATGTGATTTTTATAGCAACCTACCATTAACTTTTTGCTAAGATCCTTTCAAGATACATCCTTATACAAAAGCCAAGCACCCTACTTGAATGCAGCACTTTCCATACAAAAACACCGAACGCCCATGGTGTAAATATGTAAAAATACCCATACACAAATGAAGTGGACACAGCACATGGTTCTAGATATCGCACCATATACCACCCAAGCCAGCGCCTGTTTCTCAAATTAATAATTGCAAAAAAAAAGTAGTGAAGAAAAAAATTGTCAAGAGTCGAGAGCCAAGCCAGCAGGCGGTTTTAGCATGTCCAACAGATGCACACATGCCAAACATATTTTCGCACTAAACAAAACATATACATATACTCTATGAGTCGAGTCGTTGAGTCAGTTGGTCACATTTGTCTTGTAATTGCCGCCTATTTTTTTTGGGTTGGGTTTGAAAAGGCAACGCGGCGTGAAGCTTTGAAACGACGACGACTGGTTCTAAGGATAACAACACATGCGCACCAGATCCTTGCGTGCGTGACCGTTACTATCCTGAGTCCCTATGACTCAGCGGTGCTATATGATGCATTATCATACAAAAGGGTCGTATGGTCGTATGTGGGTGTGCGTCAGTTGGTCTGGGCCTTAAAGCTAACCCTTGGCATAAGTGCAGCTGCATTGGCTAAAAAGCCACCCTGTGTTCTAGTTTAAAATGACCGCGCCCACCTCTACGTTGTTGTTATCCTTGTGCATATTTTATAGTATTATGCTGATGTGGCACGAGCCACGAATACACATATGTTGCGTTTATCGTTTGTTTGTTGTTTTTTTTTTGGCCCAATGTCATTGACTGCTGCACTTTTTGGCGCCCGAATTCGAAAAACCTAGGAAAAACTCATAAGGGTTGTTGGTCGCTAGGGAAAACTGTTAGTTCTGCCACCACCAGCACCGCCAACAACAACAACAACATCAACCCGCAGCGAACCGCGACCAAATTATGCCGCTTGGCTGACTTGGCCGACTTCGCCTTCGCCTTCAACTTCGACTTCAACTTTGACTTTCGACTAGCAAACAGCACGCGCTCAAAGAACCACTTCCTCAGTGGCATTTCCTTGATGCCTTGCATCCAAAGTAATGAGTCGGCGGTGTCAGGTGCATGCATGTAACTATTTCGTATTCGACCCAAAGCCAAAGCGAAGTCAACCCTAGAATGAAATTTTCTTAGCGCTCTTTCTCTTTCGTTCTCTCTCGCGCGTAATTACAGCTACCAAGTTTGAAGTTTTTCCATTCTTTAGCTCTCGGTGCTCATTAGACCAAAGCATTTTCATAGTTAAATATGTGTGTGTGTGTGTGATAACAACTCGCGCACGAGCTATTGCCTCTCCGCTGTTTGCGTTTTTGTGTTGTCCTTATGTGTGTGTTTTAAGCCCATTTGCTTGTAATAATAATTTGAAATTTTGATCAGGTGTTCCTTTTCGTCTTTTTGTCTTTTTCTTTTGTGGCTTTCTTTCCCTGTGTGTCTGTTGGGTTCAAAGGGGAACTATGAGCGTTAAGAATCGTCGAACCGTATAACACCAGCCAGCTCTCGCTCCTACTTATTCGCATGTGGGCAGCTCAAAAAAAGCGCGCGGCTTTTTCTACATTTTTTGTCGTAGGGTAAATGCAATCGAGCCACTTGGCACTTGAACCGTATCATGCGGATTTCTGTTGTCAGGGGTCTTGTATTGTCGTTAATGTATGAATATTTCCTTTGTTTAACGTGACGAACTGTGAAATTTGATTTTGTTTGAAAGCTTCAAAAAAGCAGGTGACGCATAGTTGTGTTTTGTTGCCAGGTGTGTGTTAGTTAATCAATGATATTAAAAGGTGACGTCATTAGGTAATTAATGCTAGTTTGGGGTGTACTAAAGTTTTGGGTCTATCTTAAGGGAAACTTTTTTTTTTTCTTAAAAATACTCAAAAGCTTCAAAAAGAACTTAAATATTGTTTAACAAAAGTTTATTTTTATAATGAATTTTTTTTATATATCTACTAATTCTTTATTGATTATATAGCTTACTGTTACTATAAATAATAACTTATACTATAGTGAAATTTATAATGAAGGAAATAGTTTTTCGCCCAATTGTTTCAAAAAATTGGCGTTTCAGTTTGATTTCTAACAAGTTTATTCGAGCCGATAGTCCTGGCCACTAATGCTCTGCCTCTTATAGTATGTTAAGAATTTATTGTTAAAATTCTTTTTCAAAAAAAAAAAAAAAAAAAAAAAATACATAAGAAAAAGTTTATTGCCTATTCTGACTTAAATCGATGAATTTCCCAACTTTTTTTTTGAGTAAATAAAAGTTTTTATATATTTTCGAGGTGAAAACTTTTGATATGATAACTCTCTATGGACATTTAAACTTCATTGAAACTATCCTTAAGATCTTTCTTAACTCTAAAGCAAAACCTCTTTCATTTTTTTCTCTCTCCTCTATGGTCATTTGTTCTTTTAGCCACAGAAATTATATTTTCTAGTAAAACCACCACCATTTGGCTCACAAACTAGAGTATCAATAAGAACGATCATTGACTCTGGAACATTGACAAGCTGAAACATCATTAAGAACGCCAACTCGTGTCAACAGAAAAATCCGAAGGAAGCTCAACAAGATTATTAATTGTAGTACCCTGGCCTACGCCTGGAGCTTTAAGCTAGTTATGCTCATGATATTCTACACTCAAGCCAGGATTTCCTGTTTAAACCCACAGAGCGCCCAGCTTAAAGTATTCAACGCCCACTTCAATTGACGCTCCTATAGTTGTTGCCTGCCACAAACTGAATTGAGCCTGGCAACACGCCAACATATCGAGCTTATTGAGCCATTTTCAAAGCCATTTTTTACATCTTTGCTTGTTGCAACACTTATGTTGTATGCAATTCGAGTATACTAATGATGATGCCAAATTTTTTTGGGAGGGATGTCCATGAAGCCTACGCAAAAGTCACGCAAGCATAAAGATGAACTTGAGGTTAAAATGAAGAAGTTTTGAGGATGCCGTGCCCCGTTTTCATGTTGCACGTGGTGTATTGTTCGTATCTGTATCTGTGTTTAATCAATTTTTTGTCTCGTTTTTTTTTTTGTTAAGGGGCCACCTAAAAAGCGTGCAGCACACGTACGAAATAATAATATGATGATCAAAAGGAAGAATTTCTGCAGTTGATTTAAGTCGAAAATTGCCGAAAAAATAACCGCAAAATGAGATGAGGAAAGCTTAACAAATGTAAATTTGGTTCTCAAGCGCCGGGCCCGTTTTTGCCTTTTGATAGCTTTGTGGTTGCTTATTGAAAAGTGTTTGGTATGGAAATACAGTGGATGCTCGTTTAACGAACATTTTGTTCGGTATGAGAAACGTTTGTTTAGGAAAACTGTAAAAGCCTGTTTACTCCAGATTTAATTTAATTTAATTTAACAGTCAGCTGACTCAATAAAACCTATGCGATCTCTATGTGAGCGTTTACTCAAAATTTAATTTAATTTAGTTTAGCTCTGAACCTGCAGGTTGCAGATTCTTAAATCTTTTCGGTGTTGGTAAGCTTGAAAATACAAAACAGCTGATCAAAAAGTGTGATGCAAAACGTTTACATATTCAAATATTCAAATGAACGAACATAAGCTAAATATTTTAGTTGAAAATCATGTTTGTTGTATGATAAAAAGTCAAAATAATTCAAAAAAATAATTAAAAATGAGAAGTTTGGGCTTATATAATGCCAATAGGTCAAGTAAAAATGTGTTTAAATAACGATTCAAAATGTAACGGAGGGTTAAAAGCACTGATAACATCATTTTACACGCTTTACACTGTTTCCTTAAATTAAATTAAATTTTGGGTAAACGCATACATTTTCTTAAATTAAATTAAATTAAACTAAATTAAATTAAATTAAATTAAATTAAATTAAATTTTGGGTAAACAGGCCTTAACGGAGGGTTAACAGTACTGCTAACACAATTTTACACGCTTTACACACTGTTTCCTTAAATTAAATTACATTTTGAGTAAACGCATACATTTTCTTAAATAAAATTAAACTAAATTAAATCTGGAGTAAACAGGTCTTTATTCCCATATCGAAAATTGCTAAAACGGTCACACTGGACAGCACTGTTATGTGTATTTTGGGGTATCCCCTGTTTTGTTGGGGGCGTTCGTTAACCGAAAGTTCACTTTTACCCTATATGACTGGAAAGTAAGAAAAAATCAACTTCTGCTTTAACATTTTTTCGAAAAACTTTTAAAAAATATGTAAAAAAAAGCAAAGCCAATGCAATAAAAAATAACGTTACTGGTTTTCGAAATTTCCCTAAATCTGATTTGTGGCTAGCTGTAACTGATCCGCTTAACAATATGTTTGCTTAGACAAAAAAGAATTTGATTCACTGACCATTAACTGACCGGAAAGTGCATCAGAAGCAGTTACAAAAAACTGACCACAGGATCGGAAGGAGAACAAAAGATTGTCGGCTTCAAGTGCCGCTAAATATTCAAAAGGTTAAGTATTTCACGTAGCCCACAAAATAAACAACAAGCCACGAACAATGCATGAACCCCAAGAAAACTTCTACTTCTACTTTTTCGTTTGATTCTAATGCAATTAAAAAAATTCGTATTACGTAAGTCAAAATGCGCGCTCGAATCGAAGGAGAAGGCTTTTCCAATGTTTGTTTAGTTGCGGTCAGTTGGCTTTGGTCAAAAGGATTGAGGATCTGGTTACGCGTTATGCATATGTATGCATATGTAATGCGTTACATGAAAGGTAAGCGATCCCAGTATTGCAGTGCTGTTTAGATAACAAGGGGTCAAGCGGTTAGGCTAGGTGGTCAGTAGGGAGGAGGGCGCAAATCGTGTTAGGCCATCAAAATGTTGAAATTAAGCGTTAAATAGAACAACAAAAGCTTAATCCCGTAAGAACAAGGCAATCAAAAGACAAACTAACGTAAAAAAACATCGCACAAAGGAAATTTAATTAGGGTCACTTTTGCAATACGTATGTATGTATGTGTGTGTGTTAAGGGTTGCATTTCATAATTTTTATGTTCATAGTTTCGAACGATATCGGTTTTATTCGCTATGCGTTTTTTTTTTTTGGGGTGGAGAGACTTGAAACCCGCTAAAACTTAATATGCAAACGCATTAAAAAAAAACGTTCAAAAGGACTCCAAACGGGTTTTGTTGTTGTTGTTGTGGTCATTTTGTGAGTTTTTGGTGTTTGACGCTGCCCGCGTAATGAAGATAAACAATTTACAATCATAAAATCATATTGTTTTTACACCACCAGATTGCGTGTTTGTCCTGCCAAAGAGCTCTGCAATTGGTCAAGGATATTAATGATTCGAGAAGTCCTTGCCATGCGGGAAGTTGTCATCTTAAGTGTGTTACGCAATGTTTTGATTAGTTGCAAGGAATTAATTTTAAAATGCATTATTCCGGATAAATTCTTTTTGCTTTTGAGCTGGAAAAAGATACATGAGATATGAAGACAAAACTCCTGAGTCAGACAGTGCGACAGGATCGTGCATGCACATTTGCTCGTTGCCAGCTGTTGCACTTTAAAATAAGTTCATAACGTTTATTTTGGTTTTTGAATTGGATTAAACTTGCCCACAGTTGAAGGATAATTAATAAGATAAATTTCAGCTAGTTTTCAAGCCATTGCTTACCGTTTTGTAGCCACTTTGGTGCGTGACATGGATGCACATTTAATAAGTTCAAACGGTTATTTACGTTTGAAATTGCCATTTCGTTAAATTTCTCAGCAATTTTCCTTCAAAAACGAACAAATTCCCATCAAAGTGGTTCACTTTCGGATTTATATCGTTGAGTGTGAAACAGTTTCGTTAAACTTGTTTCTCGTTCACTTAAGGAATATTACTTCGTTTAAAGGAAAATTCGTGGTATTTTTTTGTGAAATTTTGCTTCGTAGGCTTTTTCTACCCTGTGCACTTAGTCAAGACACAAACCTTTCATGTATACAGGCAGCTTTTGTCAGTTAACACTTATTTAAAGTATCTAGCTTTTGTCATTAAAAACAATTGTGCAACTATTGTGAATTGGTCTTTAAGGTAACATGAGAAAGGAGTTTTATTTCTTGAGTTTTTACGCTTTGAAACAAGATTTTCTAGATATATTTTAATAAAGATGAATTAATATTACATTATTTAAGAAAATTTAAGCATTTGTCAACGTCACATAAAAAGTTTCTTTGTTTAAATAAGTTTTACTAAATACTTTGTCAAAAAACTTTAGAAAACTTAAGCACACTTCAAGAAAAAATATACTAATAAATTTTTATCATTGTCTTTCCATTTTTATAATTTTTTTTTTTTCACTTTTGTATAAATAAGTTTTCGTCGTAAAAAGTTTGGAATTTTTTTGTAAATTTTATTTTTTAAAGCGGATTACATCCTTTTTAACATCAGGTTGTATTCTGAAACTTTTTAAATGTTCTTTAAACGTTTGGTTTTTTATGGAATTTTTTTTTAAATTTTATTATTTGAAGCGTATTGCATCCTTCGTAACATAATTTTGCATTCTGGAACTTTTTTAAATGTTCCTCATATTCCACTCAAAACCAATGCGAATAAGAGCTTAAGTGAAAGGATGTTTACAGACCAACAATAAAGCTTCATTTGGGCCTTGCATTCAATCATTCCCACTTGCTTTTCGTTTTAATTGAGTTTAAAACGAATGGACATTCATTAGGCATGCTTAAATATGCAAATCTATTTGAAATGACATCAAACCGTTCGACAAGTCCATTGAAATCCCTTCCCATTCCGAGTGAATGTTTATTGCCAAAAGTGTGGGTGGGAAAAAGTTGGTTATAAGACGATTATCGGAAGCACGAAATCGAATGAATTTAATATCGCAAGCGAATAAATCTCTCGAATGCATTTTGCAAAAACCAATTTATTTTTATGATATTTTATCTTCAAGTATTTATCTATATGATGAAATTGAGCTTGGAAAATTGTGCCTCAATTAATTCGCAGTCAGGATTCTATCGTGCTCACTGGTAGTTCCAACAGATCAGATATATATATATCGCTGTATATACGACTTAATTGCATGAAACTTGCACAAAATAAAGCTTGCCACATCACAGGGCAAACAAATTGCAACCCTCGCTAACAGTCGCCCCCATTTAGTATAGTGGGTGGAGAGGGTAGGCTAGATTCTCTTGCAATAATATTACGTATATGTATGTGGCATGTGGTACATTTGCTTACGCATCGATTGGCATATGTGGAGTGGGGGGATTCCCCCGTTTAAACTAATTCTACTTAAAGCGCTCACTCGGAAGTCCGCCGTTTTGCGAGTTGGGGAAGGGGTGGGGGTTTTTTTGGGGGAGTCTGGCGTCTGGACCCGCATTGTTTGAAGGGTTAAAAGTCTGCCTTTGACCAAAAAATAAAGTACATAAAACGAAAACGAAAACAAAAAAACATTTTTAATAAAAAAATCATAATAATGCTTACGCATGGCTAAAGTTGGCGGAGTTGAAGACGACCGATGGCCAACTCTTCCAATATATAATTGCAGCAGAAGCATGAAAAAGAGGCCAACACCAACACCCTCCCCCCTTGAAGTTGTCTATCTTCATGTTTTGCGCCATGTTATTTTAATATGCAACGCGGAGACGTTTTTCTAGCCGCCGTCAGCACAAAACATTTAATCCTTTTAAGTGCGTCAATATCACAGCACAGACATCATTTCAACTTTGCCCTAACCAAACTCCTTCCCTCCTTCCCTCACTTTCGCACCATGCTAACCATTTAAACTTGCCCCAAAAAAAAAGGTCGCCGAGTTGAATACACATCTGTTGGTTTGGCGGGCATAAATCTCATTTGAATGGAAAGTATTTTCCAATCCCCATACATGCGTACATATATGTTTGTATTTGACTTTGGCTTTTGGGCCCTGTCATAACAATTTCATTAACAATTGCGCCTTGGCCTTTATGGCCAAAAAAGGCAACTGTCTGGCCCGGCATATTTATGGGTTCAGGAAATTGTATTAGCCTGGCTTTAAGGCAACGACTATTGTTATTTGCTTAAGACATTTACAACATTTTTAATGTTGAAAGTCGAATTTAAAGCCCGCTAATCGGGTTTTAAAGACTATATTTACATTCTAGAAACTTAAGGTTTTGACTTGATTTGATAATCGAATTGGCAAATGTTTCGGATCTCAAAGTGTTTTTTAATGCAATACCTTAAAAGACATGTTTTCAGGTCTACAATAATGTTACAAATAAATTTAAAAACACGATTTTAAAAACAAAATTGTTTTGGGTTGAAAAAAATAACTCGTCAAAAAATTGGAATAAACAAAACTTTGATGGGTTCATAGCTTTGTCAAAGTCGACCCGATTTTTTAACACAATACCTTAAAGGTTTTGGTTTGAGCTCAGAAATAATACTGCATTTTAAATTAGAAACTTAATTTTTACTCGATTTTTATGTCATATATGCAACAGAAGACGATGGTCATTTAATCCAGGAATGCGATTTTTACGTGAACTTCAAACCAAAACCTTTTTATAAAAAAAATCGGCTTGATGAAAACTTTCGATTGCCAAAACTTCAGCAAAACCGAACCGAATTTTTTAATGGTTTAAAAGTCTAGATAGAAAATCAATTGAGAAAAAATATGCATACATAGTATATAAAATTTGGTTTTTTTTTTTTTGAGAAAAATTTTAAGTTTTTTAACAATACGGAAAAAATCTTTTCATGGAAGGAATTTAAAAATAGAATTATTTTGGACCTTTTGGAATACGAGGATTATTTATTAAAAAATTAAAAAATTTTTTTTCAAAAACTGAAAGTTACTTAAAAACAAACAAAATAAATTGTTTGATGAAATAAGTAACTGCTCTTAGAAAAAGTGCTTGTAGATTTATCATATTCAAATTCCGAGTCATACAATTGCATTTAAAAAACCTATCCAGCTCCTTCGCAATGTCATTCAAGGCAAATTGAAGGGGTAACATTAAAATTTTCATGCACGAAATGCATAAATTTGATTATATTACGAAAATGTTCGTTTCCAAACATAGACTGCAAAATAAACTTCCACTTGCATATTTGTGACTTGCACTCAAATCATATAAATTGAACATTTTTTGGACCGCCCTCAACTGTTGGCTTTTTATTATCATCCAATCACATTAAGCCTGGTTATCTGGAAATCACAAAATGTTATAGAAAATGTTTGCGAAAACCACAAAATATGCAGCGACGCGACATTGTGACAACGCGCGGCGTCGTTGTCTGCATTGCTGCGGTGGTTGGTTGCCACATGCACCACCAAACGCAAATCCAATTGCAAAACCATTGTGTGGGTGGACCTCCCCTCCCTCATGCCATAAGCAAAAGTTTTCAATCACAATTTACAAGGGGTTTCCAACATTTAAATTAACAGTCGACAACATTTTTGGTGGTTGACTGTGGGACTCTAATGCTAAAACGTATTTTGTGGGTTTTAGTTCATCCGGGTTGGTGTTGGGCGACGGTCGTTATAATATCTATAGTATATATATTAAATAAATATTTAATGCATTTTATGTTTGGTTGTTGGTTTTTTGACATTTAGTTTTTATTTTTCGCTGTTGTATTTTCATTGTTACAAATGAAACAAAATGAAATATAACTTCTTGAGTATAATAACTAGCGCGTATTCATAAAATTACACATAATATTAAACTAGATATTTATTTCCCTTTTGCTTTCTATCTCCCTTACATTCTCTCTGTCTGTTTCTTTCGCCTGTATCTTTATGTATTTTTGTTGTTTCTTTGATTCCCTCATTTGTCTAGTAGTAGTTGGTAGTAGGAAAAAGGGCATAAAACAGAATTTGTTTGAACAGAAAAACCATGTTGTTTTTTTTTTTTTTTTTGGGGAGAGTATATAAAACAGAAATACAATGATAATACAGAAACGTATTGTACGTATAAGAAGTTTGTTGAAAGAAGACTAAACCAGACCACATATATATATAAACTAGTTCACTAAATTAGCAGCTGCATGCGATATGGAACTATATGTATGTAATGCGGATGTGTGTGTGTGTTGTTGTTGTTGTGTTTTTTGGTATTCGTTGGTGTTGCGTTCGAGTACTCATTGTGTGTTGAACTGAGTGTTAATTGAATCTTAAACATGATGCATTGTTGTGGTGGCGTCGGGCAGCTGCTGCTGATGTTTTTTTTTTGGAATTAGTTTAAGTTTCAAATGTTTGTTCTCTCTCTCTAATCCTTGCGCACAGCACGCTTGCGAGTTGATTTCGTTGTGGATTCCTAAAAGATTCAAATTAGTTGTACTCCAAGTAAAGAGTTCATAAGGTCAGACTTACCTCAGTCTGTGTGGGCTCCTCTTGCTCTTTATTATCTAAATCAGACTTTTTATTATTCTTTTTGGGACTGGCAGACTTTGAGATTGTTGCTGTTGTTGTTGTGGACGGCGCAGCCTGCATCCTCTTCACTTTCATCCTGCTCATCGGCATCAGCAGCAGCCGCATTCTCATCCTGCTGCTGGTCATCATCGGGCTGCGGTGCATCCGTTTTCTTAGCCTGTGCAGCAGCAGCTGCAGCTGCCGAATCCTAAACGAACACACATTGAGATATTAGTATTGAAATTTTAAATGCTTCAAACTACAATTGTGATTAACTAGCATTACCTGACTTTTAGCTTTGCCAAACTTAAGATAGAAACCAATGACAATCAACATAAGGCAGCCAACTAAGCCTAAGAGCGATGCTGTGGGATATGCCTTGGCTAGCTCAGTGACCTTGTTGACCAATGAGTCCTACAATAACAATGAAATGATTTAAGCAAAATAGCAATAAGTGTGTGAAAGCAACATGTGTTTTGTGCAGTTAAAGCTTAAATGTCATATAATTTGCTGAAAAAAACCTCTTTGGAACGTCGATATAGATAGCAGATATAGCAGCCGGCTGGTATGGATAAATATAGAAAATATAATGCCCACCAGCCGGGCTTATAATTCATGTGACGCATCATACGATGCCACAGCGTTTTCTTCCAGAGTACACAAAGTTCACTTGATTAGTTAGCTAATTGCTTTGAGTTTTCTTTTTTTGATAGCATTCAAACTTACCGATTCACGATCTATGTAGCGACGCTTGATATCAAAGCTATTGGCGGCAAATTCACGTGCAACATCCACATCATCCGTGATGATGAGATTATCAAATAAGATTTCATTCGACATGGACCACAATTCCAAACCAACGGCGCTCTACAAAAATCAAAAAATAATCTTTATAATAAAAGTAAGGGAAGTTGTTTTAAAGCACCTACAATTGGCGTCATCATGAAGGGCTTTAGATCTTCGAAGAAATCGGGATTGGCTATCTTGCGTGGCGTCCATTTGCCTTGGTAATTGGGATTCTCAATCATGGGTGCACGCCATTTGCCCTTGTATTCGGGATTGGTGATGAGCGGTGCCTTCCATTTGCCGCAACCGGCTGCCTTTTCACACACGGGATTGTCTACGAGTGGCGCCTCCCATTCACCATCGATTTCGGTATCCCAATCATCGGGCTTGGCCGCTGTGGGATCGGCTATCATATCGGGCTCATCCTCCAGCCAACCATCGGGCATTGTAGCACTGGCATCGGGTATCTGTGGTGGTGCATCATCGTTCCAGTCATCGGGCTTCTGGGATGTGGGATCGGGTATCTTCTCACGCTCATCCCAATCGGCGGGCTTCTGATCTGCTGGATCATCGATCTCTGCCGGTGGATTCACCGCGGGCTTAAAGTCGGTCAACAGTGAACCCTCATTGATAATCTTATGATCCAGACGCATCTCAAAGGTATTATCCGGACGCACAACCAGCTGATACAAATGCGGCAACTTGTCCTTGAAAGGTTCCTCCAAGCGGTTCCTAGAAGAAGAAAAAGAGGTAATCAGTTGCAGCCTGTTGCATGATGTGAATGACCTAAACATCAACAGCAACTGTTGCGCATGGGGTTAATCTACATAGATGCGATGCAATGCGGCGGCTTATCAGCAACAAAACGGTGGTTGCAAACGCGCGCGTGGGGCACTCATGTGTTGTGTTATTTATGGGGGCACGCATTTACTTACTTTGGTTTGTTACAGTGCTTCTCGGTTATGGTGCCGTTAATTGGATTTACGTGACGGAATATGAAGTGCATTTTTACATCGTTGCCGCACTTGTCCGGTCCAAACATAATCGTATAGGGTGTCTTGTCATTGAACTAAAGTCAAACAAAAAGTTTAATTATAGTCCTTAACTCCCTCTTCCTTTGTACTTACATTGGTGAGATCTTCGGTTTCTTTGCCGGCTGACAATAGCTTCAAATACGAACCACCGCATTCTTGTCCCTCCTAAGAGAATACAAAAAAATTAGGTCGATTAGTGACAGTCGGACTATTAATTGGATTAGCCAATCCATCGCATAGCACAACGGCTGATGCAATCCACACCTAAGGGTGGTTTGGGTTCGCACCTGCATTGTGACCTCATATTGCACCACCAATGGTTTGTCGCCTTTGAAATCAAACTTTTTGCTTAGGCGCGCCGAGATGGCAGCATGCTTTGCCTTGGACTTCAAGACCAGACCCTTGTCTTTGGGCCAAACAATGCGTAGTGGGGATTCCCAGCTCCAGATGCCATCATATTTGGCTATCGCATCATCGATTTCATCCTTTTTGGCCTGTGATTTGACCCAGAGTTTGCGTGAGGCATCAACATCATCAAAATGATCCGCAAAGTGGAATTTTTTTGGTTCAATAACGGGACTCTCGTAGACCAACTCTTCACCGGCAACGTCAACTGGTTCCTCCTAAAAAAAAGACAAACAAGCAGCAAGAGATAATGATAAAAGATATGCACAGATAAGAAAACATGAGAATGAATCGAAAGTTCTCGACTCTTCTTTGCGCATACACAACGTTATAATACCCTTTTAACCCACTTTAAACAAACAAATATAGGGTATGCTAAAAAATAATAAAAACACGCGGGCTGACACACTTATTTCCTTCTCATTTCTCAGAGCGCAAAAGAGAGTAGCGCTCAGCATGTGTATGTGTGTTAGGGGGAGCTTGCGTAAGTTTGTTGGCTTAGTTTATAGATGAGCACACACATACATACATGCAGTTGTGTGCAAATTGGATGTCGAATTTGTTGTAACGTTGACAAAACGCGGGTCACACAAGCTGTAAACGGCAGTCACGCATTTACACACGCGCATACTATAAATATTAACCCCTATAACGCCCCCCGTCGAACAACAAGAACGGTTTGTTGCTACTGACGTGTACTTTTGTATGCCGGTGGCAACCGGCCGCCAAACACATACACACACACATGCATAGGTTTCTTAATTTCTCACCTGAACATCTTCGACGAGTCCGTCGTCATCGAAGTCGTCGATTTCAGCATCGGCACCGGCGGCGGCAGTCGCCAATAAACAGCAGCATGCCATGAGCAGCGCCAGCGCTGCGCGGCCCCGGCTAAATTTTTGCTGCATTTCGCTAGCTTTGTGGTTTTTTTTTTTCTTCTATATTTTTTTCTGCGTTCCTTTCTTTCAACCACTATATTCTCTGGTGAGCGAGTGTGTGTGTGTTTTTCGCTATGTGCCGACTTGCGTAGCTTTTCAACGTTAGCTGCGTACTGGCTGGCGCTGTGGGAAAACGTAAAATGTAATCTAGCGCGGCCAACTAATTGTAATTAAGTTAAATTAAATTAAATACATTCTCACTGCGCCTACTGCCTGCCTGTTTTGCTTCTTCTATTTTTTCTGCTTACAGCTCGGCTGCAACCCTAACTTTAGGTGTGAGGTGCTAAAAAATACCAAAATACACAAATGTGTCGCTGCGAGTGTGAGTAGTGTTGCGTAGTGCGCATGTTGGCCGTACGGCCGACGTCATAGATGGCGTTTTGTGGCGCCAAATTTGAATTTTAAGGGAAACTGATTGTAATTTAAGAGTAAAATTATTTATTATTAAGAAATCAATGTGCAACTTGGCATGAAAATGTTTAATAAATGCGCCAGCATACTAATTTCAATTAAAAAGTATTTTATTACATATTAAGTGCATATTGTATGTTTTCCAATACAAATTAATCTGAATGCAGCACTTTATACCAATTATTTAAATAGAACCCATAATTATGAATAGCTTTCAATTCTTTTTTCCTTGGAAATATATATAGATTTTGATCAAACGATTGCCGCAACTCGTTGGCCATAAAAAGTGATTAAACTCGTATGTTGGCAATTATTTTAAAAGCTTGCTAGCTCAATTAATGCGCATCTATGCTGGCCAGTTCACTCCCCCCGTGCCTCTTCACCCTTTCGTAATAAAATCAATGGGGTTGGTAAAACTTTTCTATACTATATATATGTGAGTGTGGATATATGTATATATGCACATAAAATGTCGGGCATTTAAGCATAAAATTATAATAAAAATTGCTAGCTTATACAATATATTTTAAGAGTGAGCTTTGTCTCCCCTTCACCTCTTTCGATTCTCATCTACTATCTATTACCCCTTTTTTTCTGGCCAAGGCTTCTTCTTTTAACCATTCAATTTATCTAGTCAGGCAACAGTGCACTGCAGTTCGAAACAAAATACAACAGCAACAAGAAAAAAAAGCTTTCTGTTTAATGGAATATTTAACACAATTTAAAAAAGTTTCCAAAGACAAACAATGGCTCAGACACTCGCTTACACAATCAGCTAGAACTTTTATACCAGACTCTCGCCCGCCCTCTCTCTTTTACTCTTGTTCTGTCTTGCTCTCGCGCACAAACTAGCACACATTTGTTGTTTATGGAAATTGTGTAATGACAGTTAATGACGCCACTACACCTAGATACACATATGTATGCCCCACCTCCCCTCCTCTAGCTCTCTCTATCTCTCTCTCTGTCTCTCTGCACAGCAGCGCATAATTAGCTTGGAGTGTCAGTGTTAGTAAGTGTTTTATTAGCTCAAGCAACAAGCAGGACGCCTACAAACACTTGTTCTCAATTTTTTTTTGCTGTTGTTGTTGCAAGTTGCACGTTGCACGTTGGGTGCATAATAGAAGCTTATACTCAACGGCATATTAAGCATTGTATGTGCATACAAATGCATACACATACAAAATACAGTTAGTTTACTTTGTAACTGAAGAGTCATACAAATGAGTCTGCAGTTTTTATTGCATGTGGAGGGTAAAAGAAAAGCAAGAGAAAGTAAATATAGAAAAAAGAAGAGATTATAGATATGTACTCGGATTGTAAAAAGTTTTTGCATAAAGAAAAAAAGGGTTTAATCAGCGAATACAAGTATGTACTACTTTTGGTACAAATGTCCCAACGAGGAGAGTATTTTTAGCAAAGTTTGTTGGAGTGTTGGAGTGATATTATATTGAAATTTAAAATATGTATATTTAAGTAAATCCTTTATAAAACACTCACGTACTTCTAAATATTGGAGCTTCGAGAAATACATATTTATGTGAAACTAATTAAAAACAGCTAAAAGTTGTTAAACAAAAAATGTTAAAAAACTTTGAGAAAAAAAAAATTTTCCAAAATTAAGATATGACTTTTTTTTAATCCTCAAACAAAAAGTTTTTCTGTAACAATGAAAAATTGAGCTTCGATTTATATCGATAAATCATAAAGGAAATTTTTGCGAACAAATCCAGAATTATTGAAACAGCTTGAATTGTTAAACGATTCTACAAGAGATTCAAACATGGGGTTTTCCTCTGACAATCAGAACATCCTATCGATTGTTATCGACAAGTCATGAAGAAAACTTTTGCCTAATAATCCAGTAACTCTTGATTGTATTGGTTATTATTGATTGAACAGTCAAACAAACTAAAATCCATATCGATAGTTATCGATAAGTCATCAAAAAACCTTTTAATTTATTTACAGTCTTTAATAGTGCTGATTAATGCCCGCAAAACATATTGCACACCCTTGAGCTTGCAGCATATTGTACAATAAATAAGTACAAGTCTCTTTTGAGATTTTTCTGCCGGGTAAACATGCAACACTTGAGAAACGTACTTAACACCATAAAACATAAGCACACAAATGTATATGCAAACTAACATTGGCGGGGGAGGGAGCTCATCAAGGAGGAGCGGAAAAGATGTCGACATTAATTTTGATGGCATAGCGCAAAAGTTTTGTTTTTAAGCCTTTGGACAGCGCCACTGTACACACACACACACACACACACACAATAATAATAACAACATACATATACACACAAAAAATGTAAACCTAAACATTTTCACCTGCGGGCCAAGTGCAAGCAGTTGAGGAGGGGAGGGGGCGGGGGGTATCACAAAAAAACATATGAAGGAAGGCATCGGTACAAGCGCACGAGAGCTCGAACTTAGTGTGTACTTAACTTCCGTTACATGAACGCTACACACACACATACATCGTCCATTCACACGCATGGCCAGTCTGTCTCTCTGTGTGTGTGTGTGTGTGTGCGTGTTTTGGTGTTTGTTTGTTTATGCCAAAAGTGTTGTAAAGTGCGGCGCTTTGTCGGCAGGAAACGCTGAAAATTTATTACCGGACAATTTTGCACAGGCATAAAAAAAAAACGCAAGAGACGGCGGGAGAGAGAGGCGTGAGGGCTAACACACACACACACAGCACATTCATATGCATATGCATAGTTTTGCCGGGCAACGTAAGTGTATGCAAACATGCCTAAAAAAAAAAAACCCAAGAAGACGGCAAAGAGAGAGAGAGAGAAAAAATGAAATTTGGAACAGCACAAAGTTGTATGAGCGCCGGGGGAGGGGGGTGTGTGTAGGTAGAAACCTAAGCAGGCCTGCATTAAAAATTCAAAATGCCCGACGCCCAGGCCCAAGCCGAGGCGCAGGATCTGCCAGCCATTAACACCGAAACTAGGCGGCAGCAAACACACACACACACACATACTCGGCGGCCTCTTAAGCTCGTGTGTGTGTGTGTTTGTTTCGGCGCCTTTCAACAGCTCGTTTTCGCACCTTTTTCAAATGAATCCTGTTCATGTCCTGCACATACACGGCTGTGTGTGTGTGTGTGTGTGTGTGTGTGGGGCGCTCAAGCATTTTTCTGCAGTGCCGTTAAAACTGAATTGATTTGTTATTCATGTTTGCTGACTTATGGCCAACACTTTCGGGCGTTTGTGCCTACCATTTAACGAGCTTCTCCTCCCTCCCTCTCTCTCTCTCTTTCTTTTTTTTATAGTATATCTACCGGCGCCACGTATCCTTTTTCCTTTATTTCTCACTTTGGTTTTGGCTTCACTTTTTTTTTTTTGGTTGGTTGGATTTTATTTTGCCTCCTTAGCTTGTGTTTTTTTTTTAGATGAATAGTGAAAATTTAATGCACGCAGCGCGCGCATTCACCTGTAATGACTGTGTGTGTGCGAGTGTGTGCGAGTGTGTGTGTGTTACTGTGGGCCTGGCCATATCTGAAGTTGTTTGGCTTGGCTTTTATTTTTATTAAATTGCCGCAAGGGGAACATTTAGCGCATGTTTTAATAAAAAATTAACAAAAAAACGAAACGAGAAACGAAAGGAGAAAGGAGGAAGAGAAATGTAAATAAAAAATAAATAAAAGCAAAATGCGCGAGGTTTTTGCGTATCATGAATGGGCCAATGGAGCGGCTGAATGTGTTTGAGTTTGTCGAGGGGTTTTTTGTTTTTGGCTTGTGCCCCGCTTAAGTGGCCCCAAAACTGTTCAGGGGGCCGAGGGGTTGGCGGCTTGGTTAAGGCAGCGATAATGCAATTTTTCGAGGACGCTCGCGCCGCACTGAGCCTGAATTAAAAATCATTTTTTATGAATATAATTTTTTTTAATTAGGCCATTAAAAGTTAAGTTATATGAGTATTGCGGTTGTTGTTCACTTAAGTTTTGTAACGTTGGATTACCAAAAGTGTTTCGAATACTTTGGCCAAATGTTTTATTTTGCAAGTAATTCCTTTTTGAGTGGATTTCAGTTTATTTTAAGTATATTTTTGTTTCTTTTTTGTGAGCACTTTCAAGTAAAATTTTTAAAGATTTTAATGATTGTAGTAGAACTAAGTGCTTAAAGTCTTTCATAAAGCATCAAAAATATCATTTGAAAACAGATTTTAATGCAGTACTAAAGAAGATCTTCAACCAAGACTTTTGAGGTATTGCATTTGAATATCGAGTCAGTTTTGACAAAATTATGTCAATCAAATGTTTTGACCAACTCCCAAGTCCATTTTTATATAAAAAGTTTGAAGGCTGCAGTATCAATCAGGGGCTCGAGAAAAGTTTTTTGTGGTATTGCATTTGAAAATTGGATAAATTTTGACGAAGTTATGCAAATTGAATGTTTGGACTATCTTCAAAATCGGTTTTTTATTACAAATGTTGGGCATGAATATTTGGTAAAAATCGTCTTTCTAGATTTAAATGCAGTATTTTTCTGAAACTTAAACCGTGACTTTTAAGATATAAAATTTGAAAATCGGTTGAATTTTGGCGAAGTTATAGGAATTGAAAGTTTCATCCAACTCCCAAGTCGATTTCTGCCTACAAATTTTTAGAACGCAAATCGAGTAAAAATCGCCTTTCTGGATTTAAATGCAGTATTATTCTAGTGCTTAAACCAAGACTTTTAAGATATAAAATTTGAAAATCGGTTATGCTTTGACGAAGTTATGGAAGTTATTATATAGATTTGAATGCTGTTTTATATATCTTAACTAGCTAACTCAGCCACGCGTTGCAGCGGCGGACCCGACAGACTTCTTCCTGTCAAAAAGATTTGTAACGTTGAATTGTTTTGATTCTACGTATTTTATAGCCGGGGCAAAAAATTTTACTACTATATCCCTTTAGTACAATGAAATTATTTACGAACAAAGACGAAAATATTGAATTTTGAATGTAGTTTCAAAATTACGTCCATCGGATGCACGATCACAATTTTTAGTTGCCCCAAATGACGTCATTTGGAAGCAAGAATTAAATTTGCGTATCTTACGCAAAAATAATTTGGAATATTAAGATATATATAAATCTCGTGTCACGATGTTTGTCTAAAAACTCCTCCCAAAACACTTAACCGATTATAATAAAATTCGCACACCATGTGCAGTTCGATCCAACTTGAGAGATAGGATAGTTTAAATATCAAATTATAGTCGCAATTTTAATTTATTGATATTTATTTGTCTGACAGTCCTAGAGCTGTGTTTTCCAAAATCTTAGTAGGCTACATTTAAAATTCAGTAGGAAAAATAATTCTATTCAACGTATAAATGAAATTATTTAGTTATCCGGTGCGCGTTGCTTCGCCAACAACTATAACAATTTAAAAAAAATTTTTTTAAAAAACAAAAAATTCAGCTTCTGAATCAAAACAGTTTTTTTACTATTTAAAATCGTACATTTTTAAAATGCCTGCAATACGCTGAGGAGCTAACCTCAACAACGCGAGCAGCAATGGGTCACGACGCAAACGTGTTGAAAGAGCTCAGCAATTACCAGAACAAATCGAAACAAGAAATGCAGCTCAAAGAATCAGGACTGCAGAAACACGTGCACAAGAATCTCAAGAACAGCGTGACGAACGAAACATAGCTACAGTACGAGTACTAGATCGACAAAGGCAACGGATCAGCCGCTCATTAACACGTGCATCATTCGTTCGGCTTGCCTTTGAATATGCACCAGACTTACTACTCAGCGCATTCAAAAATTGCTATCGGTGGAATGGATAAAGTTGTCAATATTGTCAGGCATTGAAATTTCGGAAAGAAGCAGCCGGCATGTGCTGCGCATCAGGAAAAGTTGTGCTGTCACCTCTTCCCGCTCCGCCGGAGCCTTTACTATCCCTTCTTACTGGCAATTTAGATGATTCCAAATTAATTTTGCGTAAGATTCGCAAATTTAATTCTTGCTTCCAAATGACGTCATTTGGGGCAACTAAAATTTGCGATCATGCATCCGATGGACATTCAAAATTCAACATTTTCGTCTTTGTTCGTAATTTCTTTGTACTAAAGGGTTATAGTAGTAGAATTTTTTGCCCCTACTATAAAATACGTAGAAACAAAACAATTCAACATTACAAATCTTTTTGACAGGAAGAAGTCTGTCGGGTCCGCCGCTGCAACGCGTGGCTGGGTTAGCTAGTTTGAATATAAAGCTATCTTCGAAGAAGTTATAAATGTTGTGTTCAACTTCAAAGACGATTTCATATCACAATTTTTTAGGACGCAAATCGCATTAAAGCCAAGACATTTAAGATATTCCATTTGAAAATCGAAAGTCGTTTTATTGTCACATCGTTTTCGAATGGGCTTAGGGATATCCCGACAAAAGCCTTCTTACTAAGTTTAAGAAGTTAAGGGAAATATTCTCGAAATATGTAAACCATTTTATGAGGCGAGTAAAACACTTATCCTGTGACACATTTTTTTTGGCAACATTTTCACACTGTTGATATACAATGAAAAAGTTGACCTTAATGCTTAACTACAACGACAACGTTTATATACAATATGTTAACCTTTCAGTAGTACTTACCTCAATCTAAAACTCATTTTGAAACACTTTTTACCTTTCCTTCCCTCTCTCTCTACCTTTCCATTTAATTTTTGATTTAGGTATACCAGCTTTTGTCTACCTTGTGGCACCTCTTTTTACGCCCCCGACTACTTACCACAAAACTCTGACGCATTATCTGTCCGCTCCGAGAACGAAAAAAAGAAAGTAAAAGGTTTCCCCCCACAAAAGTTTTAATCACCTCGGCTGACAAGTCAAGACAAATAAATGCGCCGCCAGTCACATCTTTTGTGTGTTCGGGCGTGAAACGAGCAGAGCACTGGCCACGCCCCCTCAACTCCCGCAATACCCCAGTCCCCCAATAGAGCACAAATCCGATCCACGCCCCCTCATCACTCTCCTTTTTTTGGGTATACACAAAAAAAAAATACATTTTGCAGGCCAAAACAATAAATCAAGGCATAGAAAAATATTTAAATTTAAATGTTTTAAACAGACAGGGAGGAAACCGGAAACTCTCTTTTGGCTGCGGCGCTAGTCACTTTCATTATTGAATATATAAATCACATTCATTTGGTTGCAATAACAACAACAACAACAATGAGCTTGATTCTTTACCCTTTGAGAGAGCTGGCTGCAAGTGAAACTGGCCAAAATAAAGGATGGATGGCTCTCGATTGTTGTTGTTTGCTGTTTTGTTTTGTTTGTATTCTGTGGCTGGCTTTGCGGTGGTCAGGGTAGAGGTGGGGGGTCTCTCTTTTATTTTTGGTTTACGATAAAAACAAACAAATTCATAGCTAATAAAATTGCTAATAAATAAACGAGAATGGCGTAAGCGCAAAAAAAAGGGACACGAGCCAAAAACAAAGCAGCCGCAAAGTATACAACAACAACACAAACTCTCCCACACACACTCGAAAAGAATCACAATATAATGAAAAAAATAAAAGAGAAGAAAGCACGTCGACGCCAAAACCTGGCCACACTGACCAACAGCCGTCGGCCATTTTGGGGCTAACGGTGCATTAACCAGGTGTGGGCGTCCAGCTCGACCGTGGGCGTGGCATTCGCGTGCCTGCCAACTGCCAACAATTGCCACCAATTCCGTGTACACTGTCTATGCTCCCTTTTTTTTTTATTGTTCTGTTGTTGTTGTTGCACCTTTATTTATTATTGTTTGCCGCTTGCGGGTCTTTTTCCTCCCCCCTCCATCACTCACTCAAAAAAAATTTATTATCGCCATCGTTTGTAGGTGCAAAGTTGCGACTAGGGAATGCTCAGTATTCCACAAATACATTTATGTGAGGTCAATCAAGTTAAAACAAAAGTTTAAAAGCACTTTTGAAAAAGTTTTTTTTATGCCTAAAAAAAGTTTTATCATATAAATATTGTGCAAGAAGATTTGGAATTGGGGAATATATTTATTATGTTTTATGTGCGACGATAATTTATTGATGGAAATACCATGAAATTTCATTAAAATATGTTTTGATTAGTATTTGAATAATCTATTGACATAATCTAAGGCATATACGTATTAAAAGTTGAGATATGCTTTACCCCACTAAGGAACCTTGGGAAGGGTCAGCCGGTCCCACCTTAACTCATGACCTTAAAGCTTTGCGTCCTAATGATAACTTGATATAATCGGTTTACAGTTTGTACAATAGAAAGTTTTTTTTTTAGAACTTGTTAAAGAAAGAAACTGTCTTCAAGATTTAAAGTTTTCAATTAAGAATTACCTTATAGATAAAAGATTTTAAAAACTAAAAGTAAAATCCTTGGAAAAACAAACCAAAGTTTACCCTAACTGCCGCATAGTTTTCTATCTTTTATAGAGTATACAAAAAACCGCACATGTTATTTTTAGTTGGTTATCATTCTACCTTTTTTTTATATGTTGTTGTTCTCATCTTTTTTTTGTCGATATTATTGTTTTCTTTTGGGCGGCATTTTGTTTGTCTATTGTGAAGCAATTTTAATCAAATGATTGCCTGGCGTCGCGCTGTCGTCGTTGTCAACCAGAAATCCAGAGAAATCCAATTACCTTTTGATGAAAATTGGGGACCCCGTAGCAGCATTTGGTTGCTTTTTATGTAAATCAGTTTCAGTTTGAGGGCCACCAGCCAAGTTTATTAGCCCTTTTTTTGTTGGTTGCAGTGGGCCAAACAAACTGACCGCAGGTGCTGGACCATAAAAAGTGCGCCGCCAGCAAACCGAAAAAGATCGGAAAGTGGAACATTAAAAACGTGGGTCATCATTTCATGTCTCAGCTCATAAATCTACGGCAAAATATAAGAAATAAAAAATCAAAAGCAAAAGCGCTGAGGGCGTCAAAATATCTAGAGTTGCCACCCTAACTACAGTAGCTTCAATCCTGGACACTTTAATTTTAATGTATTTTTTTTTTCTTGATTTTTGTTTGGTTTTTACGCATTTCCTTTTACACTATTTTTGCATTTTTATTAAGACATTTAATGAGCTTGCGGCCAAAAGATAGAGAGAGATACGTGGCTAAGATTTAATGCGCATATATAAAGATTTAACCACAAAATTCTAGATCAAGTTTTAATGGCCAACGTTGCTGCCTGTCTGCCTTACCAGACATACTATATACAGACATATATAAAAATGATAGCCAATTGTTTATTGTTCTCTCTATTCGTTTTCTCTCTCTTAATATTGCACAGTTTAATGCGAAATTAATAAACCAAAAACAGCTGCTAAGCCATAAAGTAAACTAACTTTGAGCGGCTTGCTCACAACTTGGCGCCACAACGGGGCTCAAACCTTCTAATCTCAGCCCACTGTGAAATGCGACCTAAATAAACATACAGATACGGACTGTAAAAGAAAGATACCAATCCAAATCCAAGGTCGTTCAGACGCTCTTGCCTCTTGTTGATAAACCGCACAAAAAAAAAAAACCAAAGAACAAAACATTCAAAGGACTAAACCAAGCAAATAATCCTTTGGCTTAAAAATATGTATATATATGTATATAAAAATATGCCAACAAAATAATAAAGAATGAACAAATATAAGCCCAAATGCCAAAAATATAATAATACCCTTTGACGTCATATTATGTGTGTGTGATATAATGCGATCCCTGCAAAAATATCTTGTCCGAGTCGTTTAACCCTTTTTTGTGAAAACTTTAATGATCTTAAATTTATGTGTTTAAGGAACAAAATGTTTAAGGAAAACCTTATTTAAATATAACATAACATAACTTTATAAACTTTAATAGGCATGTATTACACAGAATTTTAAATTTTATTTATAAGAATTAATTTTTTAAATGTTTAAAATGTTTTAAATTGTTTGCCCTTAATGTGATTTGTTAAGTATTTTAAGTTTTAAATTTTAAGTTTAGTTTAACTGTTTCATTTCAAATCCGATAGTGACTAGTGCATTAATTAAAAAGTGTAAAACTTGTAGCACTAGGAATATTTAAATAAAATTAAATTAAGTTAAATTTAATTAGCTTAAAGTCAGTTTGTTAAAGATCTTAAAGTAGTTTAACTAAAACCTTTGTGCTCACAACTATATATTGTCTCTCTTACATCACTTTTCTATAAAAACTAAACCTAAACTTTCTATAGACAGGTGTTCGAACATATTCTATTGTATGAAAAATAAGCGCGACCTCCAAAGTTTTCCAATACTCGACCCAAGAAACATTGCTTGACACACTTATGATGCGCTTTGCAAGGGCATAAAAAAAACACCAAAAAAACAAAACTAAACAAAAAAAATCTAAGCGAAACAGGACACGTCAGGAAGGACACGTTGAGCCAAGGGAGCCAAAGAGGCCAAACCAAAAATTGCGCCAACTGGTTCAGCTGTCGCATTCTTCGAACTCATCTAAGTTTGCCAAGCAACCAACCTTCGCACACACACACACACACAAACACAGAGGACACACACATTGTGTTTGCTCTTGTTTCGCACACATTTTTTTTGTGTCGTTGGAATTCAAGGCAAGGCAAGGAATGGCATGGCAATGCGAAGCATCCTTAGACGGCCGCCGCATTGTCCTTTTTTTGGTTATCGCGATGCACGTGACGTGCGTTGAGGCGTGCCATCGTGTCCCCAAGTCTCGTTGGCGTCGGGGCATTTTGAAATTTCTCAGGCTCAGCTACAATTTGGTAGATTTTTTGATTTGGCCTCATCATTCACTTGCGTCCTTTCTGGGGACGGGTTAAAAGCGGGCCTATGCGTATTAATTTGTGAAAGTGTTGTCCTTGTTAACGGCTTACGATTTTTGGCCGGCGATAAGCGAGCTAATTTTGTGTAATGAATTAAATTAAAATCTAGAAATAAATGCTGACGCTGGCTGCTGCTGCTGCTGTCCGTTGTGAACATAAGCAAATTGGCTTGTTAATGCCTCATTAACCATACGCCATGATGTACATTTCAAAAGGAAACGCACCAACAACAAACAACAGCAGCAGCAGTTCCAATTGAATGAATGGGCACACAAAGTGTGTCTAACAACTTGATTTCAATTCAGTTCAGCGAAATACACAAATAAAGGATTTACAATTTAAAGAAGACGAAGCTGAAGCTGAAACCAAAAACAAATTGAAGATTGTAATCAAAGAGCATTCTGGAAATTTTATTCACATTTAGCTATCGCACACACAGATAAGCAGAGAGAAAGGGAGTAGAAAGAGATTTAAATATGCATAGAGAGCTCGCAATCAGCTTAAAGTTTTTTAAGACCAACAACAAGTAACTCAAATACAAATACAGTTGAACACACACATACTACTTAGTTACATTTGCGTGTGTGCGAGTGTGTGCTTATATGCAAACAATTTGCTCATATTGAATTTGGCCTTGCTTGTCGCATGTTTGAAAACGCCCTCCGTTTCCATGTCTGACATTTGTACACTGGCAGATAAGAAAACCGAGGCTGAAAACTTCAATTTCAACTTCTAATGATCAAAGAAAAGTAAAGAAATCTTTGAAAATGTGTGAAAAGTATAAAAAATTATTGTTCAGTATTTTTTTGTTGAATTTTCAATGTGTTTTCTATTAATTAAAATTTAAAATTTTTAAGTAAATTTACTACTATGATAGACTCTTTACTATTTAGTGTTGTTAAATGAATTTTTGTTAATAAACTTTAAGATTTATTTAACTTATCAGCCTTGGATTGTGTTTAAAGACCCTTTGTTATACCTTATTCAATCTGTTGAGCATGTTTTTTATTCCTTGAAAATATCAAGTAAAGTCAGAATGTAAGATTTAAATATTTTAAACGTACTGAAATCGTATTTAAATACTCAAAAGCTTAAGTTGCGTTATTTATTCAATATTTTCCGCAGTGTTCCTAACATATACTAACCACCGCATCACTCCTGCATTTTCCACGTCCCCTCCCTCAGTGGCATTGCTAATTCGATGCCAAACTATAAATTTGTTAGCTTTGCCACATATGAAAGCGTTTATTTCAATATGTGGGCGTTTTGCTATTCAAAACTTTGCCCACTCTGCGTATGTGTTATGTGTCTGTCGGTCTGTCTGTCTGTGTTTGTTTAGGCCAGAGCTTAGCATATGCTAACTGGCAACTGAACGAGAGGCAGCTCAAGTGGCCCTTGCTTGTTCGTCTGTTGCCAATCTGTGTATGTGTGTGTGTGTGTGTGTGTGTGTGTGTGTTTGTACGTGGCACTTGGCCATCCTGCTTTGAATCTCATCTGTGACACTCGTTAAACTTGTCGCCATTTAGTTAAATCAACTAAAACCAAACTCAAACCCAGCAACTAGCCAGTTACATATATATATGTATGTATGTAGGCTCACGTACATTCGAAACGGATGCGGAAAAACGGAAGTTGTGCATATCTCAATGTCCCCAGAGAAAACCCCTCCCCGCCAGCCTTTCGCCATGTGACGTGACTTTACATAAAGCTAATTTTTATCAGCATAATTTAGTTGTGGTGCAGAAGCCAATGCTAATAATTTCCACTGTAGTGAGTAGTTGTTGCAAATGCACACCCCTCCCCCCCTCCAAATCGCCACGGATTCCGCTTAAATTGAGCAACTTGGCTTGGACACTTGAATTATTAAAGTAAAGCACGCAAAAAATCATAACAAATTCTTTCACATGCGCATTTCTGCGTAATTTACATCAGCTTTTAGCTGGTTTAGGGTGGTTCCGGACTGAAAGCCACCCGCAGCGCAATCAGCGTCCTGCAACTTTATGCTTTTGAAGTAGTTCATAATTTTGCCAGCCAGGTAGGTCGGTCGAGCCAAAGAAACTTTGGCCAAGTAGTAGTATGCCAATTGCCTATGGGCCAACACAGTTGGCCAAGACAAGACGCGCATAATTTATAAAGATTGCAAGCAAAAGGCGCTCTCGCTCTCTCTCTGTCTATGGTCAGTGCCTGCATTTGAACCCTGTTGCGCCTTGCGGCACTCATTGAAAACTTAACGTGCCGCACATAAAAGTTGAATAATCAATTTAGACTTTGAGTGTTGATAATAGTCATAATCTAACGGGAACTTCTGACAGTATCTTGGCGACTCCAATCTTAAGACTTGGCTTGAGCTGTCATCTCACAAAAAACACGAACTGAAATGGAGATGCAACATGCAAGACATGACAACAACAACAACAACTGTTAGTGGAACTGCAACAGCAACAACAAGTGCAGCTTTCAAGCACACGCAACAACCGCAAAATTTAATCTGCCCGTCACTTGGCCAAGCCTCATTTTATTCTAGAACTGAGCGCGTGTCGTGTTTGCTTGCGCAATGAGATTTAATGTCAGTAGGGCGTATACATGATTTTAAGTGCCAGCTCTGACTAAAAGGTAAAACATAACGATCTTGTTTTTGAGTTTAATCGATGTTAATGGGTTTTAGGTGCATACTTCGACTAGGTTTCATTTAAATATTGCTGGAAGTGGGATAGTTTTGAGGTAAAAGGTCAGCTAAGCTAGTATGGCTATTATGAAAGGAATGAACTCTATAATACAGTCCAACTTCCATATAACGAATCTCAAGGGAAACCAATAAACATCGCTATAAAAAAAAATCTCGTAATCCATTTATTTATATATTTGTTAATTGCCAACTAATATCAGTCGACATAAAATAAAAATTAAATCAAATAAAAAAAAAATAGAGCTTAAGCTTAAAATGTTTAATATTAATTTATAAAATTTAAATCAGTAAGCAAAATGAAAATAAATGAAAAAGATTATAAAAAATTAAAATATTAAAAAATAATAAAAAAGATTTGTTTTTGATGTGACAAAATCGTTTTGCTCTGAAACTTTTTTTGTCATATGGAAAACTTCATTAAACGAATCTCAAGGAGACAAAAGCTTCGATATAGCGAATATTCGTTAGATAGAAAAGTTTTTGAATCGCAGCGTTCTGGAAATCAATTTGTTATATAGCAAACATCGTTAAAGATAACTTTATTATATTGAAGTTCGACTGTATGTAAAATTTACCACAAGCTTAGTAATATTCATCACCTCATTATAATATTTCTCTTTTATTTCGTGCCTTGCACTATGCCTTTTTTTTATGCTTTCATGCAACACGCATTCATCGCTAGAAAACTTTTTTAGTTTTGCCGTTGGCATCATCATCATCATCATAATCATAATCGTCGTCGTCATCGTTCTCATCCACGCCAAACTCTTGCCACGCCTTATTAAATGGTTTTTGCCAGCGGCCAAAATCTTTGCAACTGGCTGGCTCCGGCCGTGACTTTGACTTTAGCCCCCAGTTGGCCGTTCATCCGTTCGTCCGTTTTTTGGGTCCAGGGGGCTTTTAGCCAGGTTTTCTTTTTTTTTTGTTTTTTTTTTTTTCTTTCTATTTTTCGCCAGCCGCAACGACACAACGTCAACGGTTTTGCCAACTTGCCAACGCTCAAAGCCAAAACTGCGCGGCTCAGCCGCTTTTCGCGTAATTAAAAAGTGCGGAAAGCGTTATACTACACTACAATCCCTCACCACTCAACCACCCACCACCCGGACACAAAACCAAATGGGCGCCCATCTGCGTACTCGCTACACTTCACAGCTTTTGGTGGGGGGCGGACGTCTGCTGTGGTCCATTTTTGCTGCGCTTTGAGTTTTAGACCAAGCATAAGAGGTTTCAACTCATCTGATTTGAACGCCAAACCTGCACCACCACACCACACCACCCCAGCCGCCCCCCCGCTTGCCAGACGCGTAATTTGCGTTGCGCACTGAGCGAAAAGAGAAAAAATTGCATATTTCAAATTAATTAACGCTAATGAAAATGTTTAAAACTTGCAACTTGCAGTTGTTGCCCAAACGAGCAGGCCGCACACTCGCTCTCTCTCCCTCCCTCTCTCTCTCAGTCGCTTTCTGTGTCCCTTTTTTTTATCTGTCTGCTTCGCCTGGTTGTTTGTCTACTCACTTCGACTTTTTGTGGCAACTTTAGAAACTTGACTAAATCAGCAAAATTGTCAGCACGCCACAAGCAGCAGCACAAAAGACCAGTCCCCTTTCTCCCTTCTGCTCCCTGTCCCCGTTGCACACATACACACTGTCGCTGATTTCCGGTTCCGTTTGGGTCTTGGAGTTGTTTTTAGCTTTGGCTGCTGCTGCCAAACTTATTTGTTTTTTGCACAAACTGTTGCACACAATGCAATTTCAATCAATTTTATGGCACATTTATTTGCCAAGCACCTGAGTGCAACAACTACTACTTGCCGCCTCCCTTCCTTCTCCCTCATTTAATACGCTGCCTGGCCCTGTAAATTACTTGGCCAAGTGCATTTTCATTGCATTGCATAGAAAATTTCATAATAAATTATGGCAAACTTGTTTGACTTCCATTGTTTGTGAGGTGAAACAAAAGCAGCTTTTGCATAAAACTTTTCCATCTCGATGCTTTTGTGTTCGTGTTGTTGTTGTTTTTGCTATTGGCATTCAAGCATTGAGCATAGCGAGCGAAAGTTCTCATTGAACTTGTTGAAGTATAGACTGTGTGTGTGTGTGTGCGTGTGCGTGTGTGTAAAATGAACAAACAAACATACCATAACATGCATATTTTTAAGTGACTCTCTCTCTCTTAGCATTGGGGGGCACAAACAATGCTACACTTTGAAAGATTTTACCTTACGAAATTTTTGCCGGGTTTATCAGGAATCAATATCAGCACACACACATACACTTCATTCGGCTTACATATATATGTGTATATATGCATTTGGGTTTTATTTGAAGCGCACAATAAAGAAATCGAATCAAATGCATTTTGCCGAAGTTTCATTGGATTTGGGGTTTGATTTTGTAATCTTTGGGAATTTAATTGGTTACGTTTTGTAGATTTGTTTTTTAGCATTTATTAGAGTTTGCTGGGGTGTACTATATATATATTTTAGTACTTATAATTCTAGATTTGATTGTTTGAATGCTTTGTATCAAATCATTATTATCAATAGTTTTTGGGTCAAGTCTTACTTTCAGCTCTAATTGTTATCAGAAAAGTGCAAAAAGCTGTTTTGGGGTTACTATTAATTCTGGAGAGTTTCGGCATTTATCATTTAGCTAGTGTCAATAAGTTGTACCCATTGGGGCACATCAATATATTTTGTGTAATCCTTTCGTTTTGGGCTTGTCATGTTGACTAAACATAACTTTTGCTTCACCAAATGCAAAACTATGACAAATAGCTGCAACAGAGGGCGACAGGAAGCGTTGCACAAACAACACATATCAAGAGCAAGTGCCTGGACCAAGGATGCCAAGGATGTGGCACAACAATTGTTGTTATGTGTATATGTGTATGAGTGTGTGTATGAAGGATAAAGCCAACATATGCTTCGCTCCGTGAAGCGACATCGCCGCCTTTCACTTGTCATGTTGCATGGGCCAGTTGGCTGCTGCTGTTGTTTACTGCCGCATTTGATGTCTGTGTGTGGTGACATTTGAAGTGGCGCCCATGGAGTCATGCAGCTTGGCGAGCCAAATAAATGCCGGCAGCATGCCACAGGCAGTGCGCTCATCTCTCAGCACACATGCCACATGAGCATGGCACTTGCTCACTTGCTCAGCAGCACTTGATTGTTGCATGGCCACGACATTTAAATGGCTCACGCAAATGCATAATCATGTAATTGTCCTCTTTGTACCTGTGTGTGTGTGTGTGTGTGTGTGTGTGTGTATGCGTAACATTGCGCATACGCAGTGTTAGCCGCCGCATTAAGTCGGGGATTATTTCTGCTGCTGCTGTTGGGTCTGTTTTTTTCGGTCAGCTCGTTTGATTTAATGCGCCGCTTAGTAACCGACAATTGTGCACAACACTTTGTTTGGCATTTCTTTGCTTTAGCCTCGCCTGACACTTAACTGTGAAAAATTGTGAATTATTATGGCAGCACTTGGACACCCCTAACCCCTCCTCTTAGCCTTCTAAGTCGCCATCGCGCAGGTTTATGACTACGATTTGTTACGCACCATTGGACTCTTGGTTGCCCACAAAAGCTACGTCAACAACGTACGCTAAAGCGTTCCAAGTGGGCCCAGGTAAACAAATAATTCAAAGTCATTTGCGCGCGTGTATGTGTGTGAGCTGACTTAAAAGCCCGGGCGCAGCTGCTCAGCTCTTGGCTCAACTAAACGCTGCGTTCTGCGTCCTGCGCCTGTGACTGTCAAGTGTTGAAAAACTGTCAGCTAGCCGTGCTGCTATGCGGGTGATTATGACACTAAAGAGGGGTGTACACACTTTTTTTTCTTTCTTTTTTGTGTGTTGCGCCTTGGGTCTTGGTACTTGGGGGCTTTGGCTTTGGCTCGTGTGGCAGCAAAAGGTGTCAAGAACGCTTTACGCATTCGTTTAGCGGGGACAGCGCACAAGAAGCACGTCTTCAGTGTACCCTATAAAAAATGACAAGTTTAATGTGGGTTTGTTAAACTTTTTTTTTAAAGATTTAAGTGAAGCTAACTCGGGGAACAAATCTGATCACAAAAAAGGTATACAAATGTGTTTAAATACTGCCCAATAAAGGCGTTAAGGTTTTTAATATATTTTGAGTTTTATTAACTTATCGATAACTATTGATACAATTAGCTTTTACGTTCTTGACATAAAAAACTATCACTAAATATCGAGCACATTAAGCATAAAGTAATGAAGGTAAGCTTTATTTGTATAATCACTTTTTGTGTCAATCGGAAAATATCGATAACCGATTGTTTTTGTGATTGACACCAAAAAATGTGTTTTAATATATAATTTCTTTTAGGAACTGTTAGTAAATAGTTATTTAATTAATATTATCACTTTAAAACTCTATCGATAAATATCGATAAACTGATTTTCGCTGTTTTAGCTTATCTTTCTATTTTATTATATGTTAACAAAAATATTAAAACTAAAAACATCAAATGCAAAGAGTGCAAGTCCTACAGAATAGCTCATAGTCAAGCAGCTTGAGTAATGCAATTTTTTATACACTGTGCTCAGTTGGCACAAAGACTTTTGGCCATGTTTTTTTTATGTGTTTTATGCTGAGCTTAAAGGATTTGTTACGTTAGTTAGATATGACAAATAAGGTGAGTACATGACGATTGAAACGTTTAGGTAATGCAAAAAGGTTTAGTGCTGTTGTTGCCACACCGCATAGTGTTGACAGTTGTAGTTGTTTAAAGAAAATGCGTATTGCACCAAACCCAGTTTTACTCAATTGAATTCAATTTTGTGTAACTTTTTCTTAAAGTAATTAGCTTAAGCTTAAGCCAGACGGCAGCCTTAAGAAGCCTATTCGTAAGCTTTTAACCTAAAAAAAAATACTCTTTGCTTTTGCATTTTGCACCTTTGCACATGAAATGTGTTTACCCAAAGGCAGAAGAAGGCCAAGAGAGAGAGAGAGAGAGAGAGAGAGAGAAAGAGAGAGCGAGTGAGTGAGAGAGAAACCAAGTCAAGTCACCTACGTCTTGCAACTCGTTTACCCAGCCGGGCCCCCAAGATGATGTTGGGGCTTTGGCAAACAAAAAATCTCATTAATCCATTAAGTAAATGCGAGGAAGAAAGAAGCAAAAAAAAAAAAATGTTCAAAGCTGCTGCTTTGCTACTGTAGAGAAGCAAGCATCTAAAAATGTTTGAGTATGTGTGTGTGTGTGT
This sequence comes from Scaptomyza pallida, assembly GCA_018152965.1. Lineage (NCBI taxonomy): Eukaryota > Metazoa > Arthropoda > Insecta > Diptera > Drosophilidae > Scaptomyza > Scaptomyza pallida. The sequence continues at coordinate 3,456,398 of JAECXP010000260.1, read as the reverse complement.
GTGTGTGTGTGTGAACACTGTTTGGCGACACTGTAAAAGAAATCCTTTTGGGAGCACTAATGAGTTTGACATTGTTTCCTACTAACAAGGCGCCAAAGTTAGAGCCAGGCCCAAAGCAGCCGCCAGGTGGGACCAGCTAACAGTTAGCACCACCAGCCACCATCAGCTCTCAGCCCCAGCATAACATTTGCCTTGGCATCCTTCCTCGGCATTTCTATTACAATTTGAACAGATGCGATGCCAGCTGCTATGCTCTCGCTTGTTTCTAGCTTTAATGAATTTTCTTGAAAATCATTTTCGCGCTCTTTCGTTTATTTCTGTGCACTAATTGAAAGCGTGTGTTGATAACATTTCTGCAATTTTTGGCTGTTAAAGCAGCTTAAAGTCGATCATTGGCATTCGCATGCACAGTTATTGAGTGTGGAGTATATAAGTATATTCTGACTGAATTCCATACGTACATATACTTTTTTGGCATGACTAATGTTTCCCTTTTGACTCATTTGGTTATGCAAACACACACACATACAGACTGCACCATCACCCACCCACACAACCAACCACCCAAACTACACTCCGTGTGTGTGTTCTCGCAATTTCAGTTGCTTTGCTCTGGCGTCGATTGTAAATTACGCCCTAATGCGCCCATTTGTATGCTACAAAAATTGCCGCTTATTGAATATTTAGCAAGGAGTGCACGGCTCCACCTGACTACTGAGTGGCATACCATGGCAATGTATGTCTGTCTGCTTTTCTCTCTCGCTCTGTTTTTTAAATGAACTCATTTGGGATTTCGTATGCGTGTTTTAAACTTTACAGGCAGGCGGAGTAGCGGAGAGTTCCGGAGAATTGGTGTTGCAGAGAGTCAAAGCCAACTTTTTGGCACTTTAAATAATTAAACAAAACGTGTTTGGGGGGTGGGCGGATCGGCGCCACACACGTGCACGAACGGGTTTTAAGCTCTGTTTTTTTTTTTGGGCGGGGGCCACGCCCACTTGCAAAAATGTCAAATGTCGGAGGATTGTTGAAGCATTCGTAGTAATCTTATAGTAGCTAACAGCTAGTACTAGTATCATTGATGGGCCAACGTCAATGAATGAGTGACAGGCCCGCACAGCTCGGGGCCAGACGGAGCCAAATATCCGATAAGAGCTAAACAAGCAAATGAAATTCGAAGTGTGCCCTGGGCCAATGGCTGCTAGCAAACATTGACATAACGGTGGAACAACAGGCATACTTTATTTTTCGGTTAGTTTAGTTTGAGTATGTTAATTTGATGGCAAAATCATTTTTGTAAAGTGTAAATATTTGGACATGTTTGTGCACAAAAATTAAATATTTGCAACTGTTTACAGGAAACTTTTTGTTAAATATATTTGACAAACTATGAATATATTTTAAAATATTTTAGAAAGAAAACACTTCGTATAACTAATGAAAATTTAATATCACAAGTTTGTATGAACATAATTTTCTTTCCTATAAAGAAACTCTGGGATAACTTTACTCAATATTTGGTTAAGGGTAAGTTTATTTTTGATAAGTTTGATTTAAGTTAAAGTTAAAGCACGGATAAAGCCTTTATTTTTAAATAAATATTTTAAGAGATTTACTAACTTATATGTTTAAGGAAGGAAAGTTTTCCTATGAAAAATTAATATCACAAATTTGTATAAACATAATTTTCTTTCTTTTTAGAAAATACTGGGACAACTTTACTTAATATCTGGTTAAGGGTAAGTTTAATTTTGATACGATTGATTTAACTTAAGTTAAAAGCACAGATAAAGGTTAAACAATTTTATTCCATATAAGTATATAGTTTTTATTTTTTTGACATTTCCGTCTTTCCTTTTCGTCTTAACAAATAACTTTTTACACCTAATTTTTCCAACTCTATTCCACTGTACCATCTTTGAAAATGTCATTTAAAAATGCCTTTGAATTCGGTATATGCATCCATCTACATTGAGCTCCGCCAGCTACAACAGCTCTACCGTTGCCCCAAGCAACACCAACACCAATACGAACAACAACAAATAGCATAAGAAGAGCAGCAGCAGCAGCTTTGGGAAAAAGACGGAGACGCAAGCCGGGTTGCCTTTTGGTGGCGTTTGGCAATGATGCAATCGATACTTCATTAAGATATCGTGTTTTTGTGCCTAGACGCTTTCCGTTTACGTTTCCTTGATTACTTTACATAGTTGTTCCTCTACTTTTTGCCTTCCTTAACTTCACTTCATTTGACTTGACTTTACTTTGGCTTGCCTCGACTTGCCTCAATTGGTTGGTGCTTTGGCCTGGCCTGTCTTATCTGCATTTTGGCCTACACTTCAAGGCTGAATGCTTTGGTTTGGTTTGGTTTTGGCTGTTTGCCGGCTGTTTGCGAGCTGTTTTGCCTGTTGGCTCTTTGTCTTTTACACTTGGCAAATAAATCGCAAAATCCTATCCCAAACCAAAAACATTATTTGCCGCCGGATGTATGCACGAAGGCGTCATGTGCCACCCTATTTGCCATTTGTGGTGGGTGTGGCACGGGGGGGGGGGGGGCGACTAGGCTTATTTAATCGTGTTTGGGGTCGGATCCGCAGCCAGATGAGTTCGGGTTGTCCGTGCCTGTTTATCGCACGAACACAATCAAATTAGCGCACATCGAGTACAAATAACTAAAGATAGGCAAACAAATGCCACACAATGCCAGCTGCCACCATCATTCCCCAGTGTGTGTGTGTGTGTGTGTGTGGGCGTGGCATATGCAAAGAGCACGCCTTAGTTTCTTCTTCTTCTTTCTCCATCTACTAACTAAGTAGCCAAGTGGCCAAATGCAACTTTGTGTTTTCGTCAGCTGAAAGATTTTTGACTTGTGTCTCCATTTTTACTCTTCGCCTTCGCCTGCTGTGTGCGTGCGTGGGAGAACAGCGTGGTGATCTGTGGGGCGTCTGCAACAATTGCACTTTGTATTTTGTTGTGGCACTGCGGCTGTCAGTGTGTCTGTCACGACTTTTGTTGCACACAACGGGACGATGTAAGAAACTTTGTTCATATCGTCACATGACAGCACTGAGAGCTCACAGAGCACCATATGAGCAGAGGGTCCATGAGATGTGTTCACAAACATAAGCTACACTCAAAAAAAAAAAAAAACCTCAAGAACATTTGCAAGTTCTTTTTGATATCTTTCTTCGAAATTAATGACAAATCTCCAATTATAATGGCAAATCACTAGAGATTTTGAAGAGATTTTGATTAATTTTTGATTTAAATTTTCCTCAGTGTAATTGAGCAAGGGTCCAGGATCTGTATATTCACATTAGTAAGTGGTGCATGTTGCGTTGCGCTTGTCAGGCTTACCACAATGTTGCAGGCATCGCGCTCTGTCGTCTGTTGTCATATCAACCGCCACAACAGCTCCTCCCTCCCCCTCGCTTGTCTGCCTGCCTTCCTGCCTTGTGCACGCGTTTAATCAACATTACTTGTGCTTAAATCAATTACAACTAATTACATTTTATGCCCCGTTGAAGTCAACTTTGTGGCTCTCCCTCTCCCCCCCTCTTCTGTCGCCTAAAAGAATGCAGTGCAACATTTCATCCCGAAAAAGAATGCGAACAAAGCAAGTGAACTATCCTTTGAGTCTGGCATTGCGTCGCCATCGTCGGGCTTGCTCTACTTAAAGTCAAAAGCGTTAATAGCAAACTGACATTGCAATACAGTTTTTCTGCCTCTTTCCTCCGCTTAGCTTACCGCAAAAACTACTGCCTCACACCAGACAACAGAATGCACATGTGTTTATTGCAGGCACAGCACATTTTTCACCTTTGACTCATTTAGGAAATTGCCGTTGGCTGCCGTTGCTGCTGCTGCTTTTGCTTTTATGGTTGACAAAGTGCAAAAATTAGATGACAAATGAATGGTGGCAATCTTACTCGCACATGCCCAGCTAACATGTATTACAAACTGTTTTCAAGTTTCGTTTCTAATGTTGAATTGTTAAGGAGTACGATATACATACATATGACGGGTTTGGAGAAAAGTATGCTTACCCTTTAAAGTTCGGTTAAGAATCGGGAGGATGATATTAGGTTCTTATAGACATTTAACATTGATAAAATTATTCTTTAAATGTTGACTTTACAATTTCGTAAGGGTTATGATAAGTTCCAGCTTGAAATATTTCAAAAATATTTTTTGAATTCCATAAATGATAAATCTATATACAATTTCTTATTCATATGACTTTTACAACATGTTATCGACCTGCCGCCTCTTTGCTGTCATCGATAACACTCATTTATCGAGCTGTTTCGCTACTCTATAGATCCTATTGCATAATCTATGGTATGAGCTAAACTCTATTAAGTAAAACATGTTCGAAATTTTAATACTTTTCCATATTCCCATTCATATGGCGTTGAATTTACATATGTTATCGACCTACCACCCCATGCTGTCATCGATCCTTTATCGAGCTGTTCCTCTACCCTATAGATCCTATCGCATAACCTATGGTATGAGCTAAAATCTATTAAGTAAAACATGTTCGAAATTTCAATACTTTTTCCATATTCCCATGCACTTTGGACTCTCCACACAGGCACAGCCCAATCATTTTCGCTTTTGTTTAATAACAGTGTTTAGAGAAAAATGGCTAAACAACGAAAACAAACGAAACCCATAATTATAGTAATCGCTGTTAATAACGCAAAAAGTTATTGCCGTCGCCCCGACAGACGACTGGCGAACAATTGAGTAGCTCATAAATATGCATTTGCTTTGTGTGTGTGTTTGTTTTTTTTGTTGCTTTTATGTGCGAATGATTTTACATATTAATTTTTAATATTGCAGAGAAGCCAACCTACCTGCCCCATCGCTGTCCGAGAAGTGGACAAAAAAAAAAAAAGCGAGCGCTTGGCTAATTAGCGCATACTCTCCGCTCAATGGCTGATTGCCACGCAAATCAGAGGCGACACTGCTTCACTCCCTCCCTCTCTCTCTCTGTCTGCTGTGTGTATGTCCTGTGGCAGGACTAAACATAGCGTTTAAAGCCGAAAAATAAACAACAATTTAGTGCAGATTAGCGCTGGAGTCCTTTTGTTTGTGCTTTTGTGCCATTGTTTTCCGAACCAACGTTGAACAGGTGGCGGACAGATGGTTTGCGTGGAGTGGAGTCGGTTTTGGGGCTGGTGACATTTAGGCTTAAATGGTGCGCGTTGGCTGGACATTGGACATTGCCAGTGCTTGGCTAATTGCTACGGTGACTCTTCATTCCCACCACCCGACCCTCTCCTTACACACACACACACAACAATGGCGACTCGACGCGCGCACACAGGCAAACTTCCGTTTCCGCTGGTCAGGTGCTGGTCGGGGGTGGACTGAGAGGGTGGCTTGCTCTGGCAAACTAATTAGAATCGTGCGCCTCATTTAGCCACTTTTGATTTGTGTTTTGTGTGCCAAGCTGTTTGAACCGACAAAAATGAAAAAAAGAAACGAAAGAAAAGGGAGAACTTTTGTCCCACTAACGTTTTTATCTTCAAGCTGCCAAGAAGAAGAAGGATGTTGGGGTGTTCGGGTGTTGCGTGCACTTTCTGCTTTATATTTGGTTCAAGTTCGGCACTGCAATTTTTGCCATCAAGTGTAATGCAGTCTAAGAAGACGAAGTGTAGCAAGAAAACTGCGCTAACAACAACAACAACAACAAATATGCTAACAAAATTGCTTGCAAAATGCGACATGTGGCTGTGCAGCAGCAACGAGAAAAAAGTATAAAAAAAACTTACGCCAAAAGCCGCAAAAACAAAAAACTTTTCTCTCAAAAAGTAAACGAAAGCGCAGCAACAACAAGAACAACAACAACAATGACAAAAATTATGCGAAATTTAATTTGACTTTTTCCATTGTTTTTGTTAGTTTTTTTTTGTTCAGTTCTTATTTTCGTTGTTGTCGCTGGTTTTGCCAGCTACTTTTGCACTTTTCTTTTTTTGAGTTTTGTTGCGGTTCGCTTTTGCCCCAATTGCTGTTGTTGTTGTTGTTGTTTGTGGCAGCTGCACTGCCAGCTGGCAAGTGCTGCCAACTGTGCTGCATAAGGATATACTACCCCCAGCTCGTAATTTGCCAGCTTGCCTTGTACATATTTTATATTATTTAGTTGGAAAACAGTTTCGAGTAAAGCTGCATGAAAAAAAAGAAAGAAGAAAAATAAACAACAAAAGCGAGTTAAGAGCAACTCGAGCGAAGAAATATGATTATCTCTCATATGGCAAGGACGAGGAAGAGGCGCGGCAGGACGCGACAGAGGCTAAAAGGCACTGCAGTGCCAGTCAGGACATGTGTTTGGCTAAATGAGCCGAGAACGAGCACTGCGCCTCCTTCGACGCTAAATGGCAATTGTGCACAACTAAGGACTTTGCTAAGAGGTCCCTTTCTCTCTCTCTCTCTCTTTGTATCTTCTGTGTGCTTCATCATGTTGAATATTGCAGTTTTAAGTTAAGCCATGGGATTATGCAATTTATGGGAATTAGTCATACGAAAAGTCGTAAGCGAAAACTAGGCAATGTCTATTGAAAGAATTGAGATTTATTTAATGGAACAAATTGCGCCAAGAAATTCCTAATTTGTGATGATTTTATGCAAAAGTTTTTGGGGGCAAGAAATCAAAAGTTTTCACTGCTGTAAATGCTTTAAATATTCAAAAATATATAAAATATTGCTTTTTTTATTAATATTTTATAAAATATTGACAGCATCCGTATCATACGTAAATATTTAATTATATTTTTGTATATGTAAATGCAGTTTTCAACAATTTAACAGTGCAACGCTTTACAGTTAAAAACCTATCAAAAACGGAAATGCATATAAATTGATTGCCGGAAAATTCAGCAATAATATATTCAATGAAATATATGCTTAATATGATGTTCATATTAAAAGATTAAAGCTACATAACGGACAAGAGAACGGTTTTTGAATTTGACGACGATTTCAACAGCCAAAAATGCACTTTGTGTGCACTGAAGTGAATCCGTTTTTAAAAAGATGTCAGAATGAAATGCAATTTTAAAGCCATACTTTCGCTTAACGATGCTGTCAATATGTCTTTGCAGTGCATCAAATGTATTTTAATGTAATATTCATGTAAGTATGTTGATAGGCAAGTGTGTATGTTAAGTAGTTGAAGATGAAGGTTGAGTGCATTATAAATTAAAAATATATAATATATTTTTAAGAGTTACACTTAAAAATAAAACGATGCAAATTTAATTTAAGTCTGAGTATGCCTCATTAACTTTTATTTTCAATTTTAATTTGGGAATGCTTTATGGGAAAGTACGTTTCGACTTATTCAGGCTAAAAACATAACCTTAGCTTAATCGTTGATAATTTTAATCTGGTTTCTTGACAGTCTTTGTTTCGCAAAACTCATAATATTCTATTTCTTTTTGTCCATTTGATCATTTATCTATATATATAAAAGAGATTGTCCTGATTGTTGAGAGACCCACAGCTTAAACGAAAGAGCTAGAATTTTTACCAAATACAGTGGACGCTCACAAATTAGAACTCTCGGAAATTAGAATCTTCCAAAAATTAGAACCAGTGTTTTTAGTTCATTGAACGCTCTGAAATTAGAACCGCGGTTCTTATTTCGGAGCGTTTTTTTTTACGTGAATTATTATTTTGGTTTGCCCTTTAACGAATTGCATAAAAAAAGGGGATTCACCAACTGCGTGTGTTCCTATTTAATTTGTGTGTTTTTGTTAAACGCACTTATATTCGGTCATTTACATGCAAACTTTTGACAAGCACTTTGACGGCAATGGAAATTATTATTTTTAATAATAATTTGCTTAAATGATGCAAAAATAGTGAGACGCATAATAGTAAGCACATGGCTAATCTTTTGGAGCTCCGTAAAGACATTGTTCTGTCTAATTTAAAGATAATAAGATGATTACTATAAATGATAAAAAAATTCTTAATAAAAAGTCATTTAAGCCTTTTTTTGCTCAATTATGTATGAATACATTTTTTTTTTATTTAACTTAAAATAACATTCATTTCGAAGCAAAAAAGAAGCCATTTATTGCCTTATACGATATTTCAAAATGCGTCCAGAAATTAGAACTTTTCAGAAATTAGAACTACCCCAGGAACCAACTGGTTCTAATTTGTGAGCGTCCACTGTATTCCATTCAGGTTGAAAGTGAGCACTAAGAAAGGATTTTTATTTTGGACAACTCCTTTGAGCACCTGCTGGACAGTTAAGTACTTTTTTCACAACTTTTGAACTAGAGCTATGCTTTACAGTGTAATACAAGACTTTTGGTGTATTGCATATGAAATTCGAGCTTATTTTTTTTTATTTAATTTATATCTATTGCTAAAATTTTGTAAAAATACTATATAGTAAACAGCAGAAACACAGTCGCGTTTACTTCTTAACGATATTGACAAAGGATAACAAAAGCGGATTGATTTAACCGATAAAGGTTTCCGGGTTTCTTAACATCAAACCACATGGACAGAAACACGAATTCTTGTTATCGTTAGTATATCGGCACTAAAAAATTTCACCATAAGGCAAACAGAGACTCCCAATTAACATAAATAAAATCTTAAAAATATTTATTATTAAGTTCGTTCAAGCTTTTAACTTTTGGCTTAACATTTTTATTTCTTGAATTTTAAATTGTGTATTTTTACAATTTTATGTCTCTGAACATAACCTTAACTAATCTAGATTTTTATTCCAATGTTTTTGTTTGTTTCTGGCTGCATTTTTTGTTGCTTTTTTTGTACACATATGCACATATCTTAGCTTACATTTACTATCAGGGCTTACAAATAGACAGTAGAGCATTGTTGCAAGCATCTTTTTTTTGTTGCACTTGAGTATTTTTTCAAGTTTCATGTTTTCGCATGAATGGCAACTAGAAAGGGTTGGCGGCGGGGAGAAGTTTGGGTGTAAGTTTGAGTGTGGCAAATTACTAATTTATGCGCACGTTTCAGCTGTGGCTGCGCTGTTGCATACAAAGATTGTGCGGCTGCCACCTGGGCAGCATGTGGCATAGCGGCGGTAACGTGGCATGTGCCACAGTGGCATTGGGCATGCAATATGCATAATGTGCGCCCTTTGATTTGCCTTTTGCGAGCACATTTATTTATATTTTATTTCAACTGACTTTTCTTTTGCACTCTCTCACTCTCTCGCTCTCTCTCTCTCTACCTGTCTCGCTCTCGCTCCTTCTCACATACAGAGTTTCAGCTTTGCATTTGTTATTTATGGTAGCTGTGGGGGTTTGGGTGGGGTTGGGGGTTGAGTGGGGTTGGGTTGAATGCTGGCTAAACACTTTCGCATTTTTGCCATGTGCTTAGCTTACACAAAGCTCACAAAACTCGACTCAAGCACACACACACTCAAGCACACACCTCATCAGACTCGTATGTCTGTGTGTGTGTGTGGGGTTAAAAGTTGTTTGTGTGTGTTTGGTTTTTTTTTGTGGACTGTCTTGCCAAAAAACTATAAAAACTGGCAGCAACAGCAAAACAAGCAGCGTCAGCGTCAACTAAAGCGCTTAATATTAAAAACAAAACCGCAAAAGCAGCAGCAACAACAACAACAACAACAGCAACAACTCTCGAGCATGGCATAAGAGTGAAACAAAAAAATTAAGTATGTATATATGTATATGCTTGTATGTGTGTGTGTGTTTGTGTGCATGCTTTTAGCTGATACAAACAGCATTTGGCTGGTAAGCTGCATTGCAGTATCTACCCCCCAAAACCCCCCGCTTCTCCACCCACACATGTTGCGACCTGCTTCATGTTTTTCTAATTTTGTAGCTTCCTTCTACTCACACACACTACACATCTCGCTTGCGCTTCTCTGTGTCACTCTGTTAGCCATTTTGTTGGGTTATCTGTGTTTCTTTTTTTTTTTTGTGACTTTTAACCTTCTCGCTTCCTTTTATTTTTTTTTTGTTGCGATTTCATTTTCATTTTCGTTTAGTGTATTTAACATTTTTCTTAAATGATACTCGACACAAGTGGCATTTGTTTGTCTCTCTCTCTCTCTCTCTCTCTCGCTGTGTGGAAGCTGCATAAGCTTGTCTACCGTTAAGTGGAGCTGCTCGTTGCGGTAACAGTTGTCAAAGTGACCTCAAAGCAGCGACCCACACACCAACAACAACAACAACAGTGAAAACACAATAAGCCAAAGCTAACGAACAGAATAAAAAGAGAAACAACAAGTTGACTGCTGCAATCGAGAATTGACGACAAATGAGATGCTCTACTCTCTGCCTCTTTGTCTCAGTGTCCCAATCCCATTGCTAAATATAATGCAATTCACTTGAAAATTGCTACAAAGCATACATATTCGTAAGTCATGCAAAATAACATCATAAATATATGTACAAAGTATATACTATATGCATATTTAGCATATTTGATTTTGTTGACAAAAAAAAAAAATATTCAATTTCATGAACATAAACTTAAGTACTTCGAAAGCAAAAGTACTTATTGAATGCAGTTTATTTTGCTATGGTTTCTTTTGACAGAGTTTTTAGTAAGAGTTCTTAGAGTTCAATTAAGTCTAATACTCCGACTCTTATCCATCAATATACTTATTTAGCTTTGGCCTCTACCCTTCATATCATTTTTACAGGGTATCTCGTAATGCAAGTGCATTTTTGTTGCGCTTTCTCTTTAGTCGGAAAAGCTTAACTTGTACACTTTATGCACACATGTGTAAAAGCGCACACACTCAGGGCGAAAGAGCAAGCGGGGTAGATAGTTGTTGTTTCACTTTTTTTTTGTTTTTGCCATGTTCATTTTGGCTACTTTAATGAGCCCCTAACTTGACCTGACTGAGCGCCAAATTACGTTTGACATTTATGCAAATTACATGGCATGTACTTGTTTCGCTTAACTTTTTTCCGGGCTTTTCGAGTGCAATTTTTTGTTGTTTTTTTTTTTTTTGACATGAATTTAATTAAATTTATCGTGTATTTGTGTGCGCGCTTGTCTTGTTTGTGTATGTTGTTGCCAAAAATGAAAAACTTTTGCAGTGTAACAAGATTTTTACTTCATATTCTTATCTTTATTTTTGTTGTCATGTTATTTACTGTAACACAATTTTTGGCAACAAGTTGCGAAACCAAGCGAAAAATTTCTTAACAACTCGAATCTTTGTTAAGGTTTAAAAAAAAAATGAAATCATATGTGTAAGATGTACCATTGACAGTTGGCAGTTCATTAATTGAATAAAAGTCTCTGATATAACGGCAAGCTGTCAGAGTTTTGCAAGTGCCTGTGTGTGTGCAACGTTTATGAAGTGCAATATATGCAACTGCAACATTGTAAATCCTCTTTTAGGTGTGCGTGTGCGTGTGTGTTGTGCCTTGAGCACGCACTGACAGCGCAACGACGCCAATTTCCCAGCGATGTTGCAACTAAAGCGGACAGCGTTCATCAAGTGAGCAACTAGCAACTGGCAACTGGCAACAGCAGCAGCGACTCATTTGATTTACTTTTCATTTCCGGCTGCCAAGTGGCGCTGCCTGACAGTTTGAATGTCCCTGCCGTTGCCTCTGCCGTCGACTGCCTCTGCCTTGTACCTTAGGCAAACGCATGACACCTTCCTTGCAGCAGCAACAGCGACAACATGTAGCAACTACAACTCATGTGTCGTCATCGTCGTTGTCGTCCTGTACTCCATGTTGAGCGTTATGCAATTATAACTTTTGTCATTAGCAACTTAAAATGCAAATTGCTGCAATGAAGCGTCGTCGTCGTCGTCGACGTTGTTGTCGTCGTTGTTGTCGTCATCGTACATTTTCGGCAGCACTCTCTCACATGTTGGTTAGCCAGAGGGCTAAAAAGGGTTTGGCAAAAAGGGCGCTTTTCTGTGGCTATAAGATTGTTACACAGTACACAAAAAAAAAATTAAGTTTCAATTACATTACGCAGACCAAAATGGCAATTTCAAACAACATATTTGGATTTTTCGTGTGTCGAACGAAAAGAGCTTTGTTATTAAAAAACTAGAAACTAGAAGTTTGTAAAAAAAAAGCTGTTTGGAGGTGTTGTTAAGAGGGAGTTTCAAGTGACAAAAATAAGGACAAAACAAACCTTATTTTATTTATTTATTTATTTACTAATTTATTTGTTTATTGTCAACTAATAGCAGTCGACATAAAATAAAAATTAAATAAAATTAAAAAATAGAGCTAAAGCTATAAAAATGTTTAAGATAAATAAACAATATTTAAGTGAAATGAAAAGAAAAATTTAAAAAATTAAAATATTAAAATATTATGATAAAATATTATAGCTAAACTTTCAGCTTCAACATAAGCTAAAAAAACTTCACCGAACCCTTAACTTCTTGCCGTGTACGATAGGTGTGCCATTTGACATTATTTAAAGTGTTATGACTTAAGTTGGCGCCATTGGCTTATAAACGTTATCTAAGTAGCTAAAGGTTCATACCATATCAGCAAAAGAAGTCAACATGTTACATTGTGTGGCCAGGCAATTAGTGCTTGTCGTCGGTTAATTTTCATGCCAACTGTTAGTATGTTTGTCCATAAAGTTTGCCAACATGCAATGCCAAACAACAAACTTGCAACCAAAAAAAAAAAAAAAACAGAAAGTGCATCATAAAAGTGAGTCTACTCTCCGCACGAGCTTAACTTCAGCATGTCACGTACAAGAAATTAAATAGTTAAGCGTTTCGCTTTTTTTTTTTTAAAGTTAATTTCCAGGTGAGCTGGCGTCTATCCATCCAACCAACTATCCAATATTTTTTTTTCTGCGCTGTTGTTTTATGTTGTTATGCTTTGCAAACAGCAAGCTAGTTAAATCATTAAGATACCCAGAACAAGCGTTAAGGATGCGGATGTGGTGTCGGATGCGGATGTGTGCGTGCTTTTTTAACAACTACGAAAACTTGTTTGTATATGCTGTGTGTTAAGGCAAAAGGTAAATGCATTAAGACTATTGTAACTTAATATCAAGATACAGACAAAGCTAACAAGATTTGAGATAGATAAAATAGCAAACTCCTTGGCAAGGAACTGATGAGAAAGTCCTTTTTTTGGCCCACAACCAAGTTTCCTGCTAGACATAATTAATTGAAATTATTGCTCACCTGCACTTGGCAACTAATGCCACATCCTACTTTTCTTGCTACTCTTTCACTTCTATCCACACCCAAAAAACCTATATCTATATATATCGTACACATGTTAAAGGACAAATGCCGGGGCAATGATGTCTGATTGCTGTTGTTCAACTGATTAAATTGGTGTTAAAAAGTTCAAGTGGCCTGTCACTATACAATGTAAGCCACTAAAATTTCATAGCCTACTTTGCAGCGTCGTGCAGACACGACCATAAAACTGGCGCTAACGTGTGCAATTGAAGTGCGCACTTGCTTGAAAAGAAGAACAAGAACAAGAACAACGAATTTCTACCCTTCGTTAACGGTTAACAGTTAACGGCTAAGCCTTGTAAGCTGACGGATATCCTCAATCGTCGTCCCCCCCGCGAGCGCGCGCTCTCTCGTTCGATAAATTATAGCTCGTTGCGGATATACGCATACGGCACGTGTCTGCGCTGTCTAATTGGCAAAGCGAATGAATCTCTGGCAAGGCAACGAAATGAATCAACCCACTGACCGCTGAAATATGCCCCGCCCCCTTCTCCTTCTCCTTTTCCCAGCAGCAGCTCTCACTTCCTCTTTGGCATCTAATGCCCGAGCATTTTCAATTAGAAGCTGCGCGTTTTCGATTTGCGTATTATTTATGGCCATAGCTCAAACGTGCGCATTATTCATAAGCTGAAAGCCAGCTTAATGGCCATGGCCAACATAACGTTTAGGGGGGGGGTGGGGTTTTATTGGAGGGGTTGCAAGTGCTTGTTGTGCTTATTGAGTGCATCATAATAATCTTTAAAGGTTTTGTGCTTCCCCCTTTTAGCCATTTTCTTTTTCGTTAGTTATTGGCTCTAAAGTTGGCTGTCGCCGTTCTGTGTTTGTGTACGTTTCTGACGCTTGCACCTTGCGGTTGCCACTTGCAACATGGTGCACGACGGCTCTTGACAGTTGGCTGATAAACGTTTGTCTTCTTGCCACCAAGACGACGAACGCAAATATGTGTGTGTGTGTGTGAGACGCGGAGACATCTGATGCTCGGGAAATTGCTCGCAAAAGCCGCAAATGTCTCGGTGTCGCTGTGTCCAATTCTGTGTGCCCGCACACATTCAGGTAACAAGAGTCTCTCACAGTGTCGCGCACGCGACAGCTAACCCTTCAACCCATCAGCCCATCAAGCCATCAACCCTTCAAGCACTTAAGGCAACCGCATAACCAAACCAGTCGAGCACATGAAGCCGCCTCGAGTCAGAGACTCAGTGAAGACTCATCTAGTTGAATGCAGTCTGCGGTGCTTTGTCTTTGTCTTTGTCTTTTACTGATCTTTGGTGGATGACTGAAGTGGAAGGGACACACATATAGGGTTTTAGGGTTGTTGTAGGCCGCAAGCACCATACGCTGTTGCTTGTGAGTTGCTTGCGTGTAAGTGATTGGTTGGTCAAAGTTGTAACAAGTAGTACTTGGAATAGAAATTAAACATTCCATTAGTATTGTGAAACTATTAACTTCAAGTTGAAGGTTTTAGGTCAAAGGACAAGTAAATTGTTATTGTTTTCCTTTGAGTTATATTTTAATCTTGCTCAATTTATAGTCTGTTGCATGTAATAACAATAACCATTTCTCAAGCACTTACAGACTGACTAAGAGAGTCGAGTTCACAAAGGACTTTCAGTTGCCAAGTTTCTTGAAAGCGCAGCTCATTGATATAAATAGTCTTAAAGCAATTTACTTTCGTTTCTTTGTTCCAATTCCATGCCATTTCATGAAAATGTTAAAGTTCCGCTGTTAACTAACGCCTTAACAGCAGGGCAGCTGCGCAGTTGCATGCAAAACTCTCTTAAATGCTTCGGTACTGTTAAGTTAACAGTGAACTGCTCTCAATTACGCTCTCGCGTTTCAATGCCAGAGCGTTTCTATGTTAGCAGAAATCTAGTGCAGTAGGTGAATGCTTTGCATGACTCGAACTCATTCCAATGCATTTTGGACTAAAAATATGTGTGTCTTATGGTGTCGCCTTGAATGGGCCAAGTTCCATTGCTGCTTGCCACCCCTTTGATGCGTGTTCAGGCATCGTTTGAGCCATTTCTTTTTTGGGGGGGTTTGGAGCATTGTGCCGAAAATAGATTGCCTGGCACTTGATAAAACCTGTTGAAAGTGCGCCGAGTGCAGCGTTGATTTATTACTACGTTTTGGCATGGGGCCGATGGACAATATTTTAATTAAAATCTTTCATCTTTCGATCGCCATAGACGACGCCCAAATATGTCCCGTGTGTGTGTCCCTGAAGTAATTTTGTAGAAAGCCGACCAAAATATTGGCAGCAAATGCAGACACCTAATAAAAGTTTTTGTAACGAAAACAAAAACAATAATTTTCGAGTTTATTTCCTGAGCATCGGTCGGTCGGTCGTCTTGTTACCTGGTCCAGCAGGCTTGCAGCAGTGTCCTGCTCACTGCTCCCTCCGCCCTCCGCCCTTCACCACCCACTCTCAAGGGTTCGGGAGTCAGTCAGTGGGACATTTGCAGTTTTCCATTTGCCGTTGTCCTCCTTGTTGCTTTAGCTGTTGGAAAACTATTTGCCATCTCAACAATTTCTTGCACGTGCTGAGCATTTGCAATGCGAAGTGTTTTCGTGTGACAGAGCGAGAGAGAGCGACAGAGAGAGAGAGAGAGAGAGAGAGAGAGTAAGAGTATGGGTCGAGTGGAGTGGAGTGGAATGTTGTGTCAGGTACAATATTTCAATAAAATACATTTACGCAAAATAAAGTAGATAGGGAAAACTTTTCAATGATTTTCATATTTGTCGATTCATTCAAATATGAAATACTTTGACACTGCATTTTGGCATTTGCCATTTTGCGATGCGTATTTTGTGTGTATATTTTGCCTTTATATACGTTTGTAGTATTTGCCAATTTAACAATTTTGCGCCTTTAACTTTCCACTTTGCACAAATGAATGCACACATACATACGCACTTTTTGGGGCAATTGCAATTAATAACAATTAGAAGAGGCGCCGCGAAAACCTCAACTAATTGTGGATAATAGATATATGCACAGAGTGTATGTGTGTGTGTGTGTTTGCATGCCAACTATTTCTCGTACAATGTCGAATAATTTATGCCAAAAGCGTAATTAAATTAATTAGGATTAACTTTGGCGGCGCACGCATTAAACTAGCTTTGATTAGCTTATGTTTCCCACAGACAGACAGACGAACAGAAAAGCAACTAAGACATGCACACAAATCCATATATTTATGTCTATATGTGTAGAAAAGTATGAGTGTGTGTGGCAGCAACACATGTGGCATGCTGTTTAATCTAAATGTTAGCTTTTTGGGTCGTTTCGCTAATCATAAAGCTGGCATAAGCGATGAGTTCTCGACTCCTTAGCTGCCAAAATTTTGGCAAAAACATTTTTACTCTTTAAGAGTTTTGGCAAGAAAAACCTTCTTGGGTTGAGTTTGTTTTGTTAGAGGTAAAAGTTAAATATAAACAAAAGGGAAAAGTTTATAAAGCTTAAAGTATAGAAACTTGAAAATTTAGCTTGATTATAAGATTTTTGATTCCCAAGGTGATAAGAAAACCTAATCGAAACTAACTTTTAAATTCACTTTTTTATAGTTATTTAAACATGTTTTAAAAACGTTAACCAAATATTGAACTAAGTTAAATATCATAAAATACAAAATATTTGCATTTCTCTACTTAATTTGATTTAATTATTGTAATTATTTGTATTGTTTAATAACTATAGCTAACTACAAAACTATTTGTATTTATTTGTGTTGAGTTATTTGAAGCTTTTAGTTTCTGTGTTTTGCTGCTGACAAAAGCAATAGAAAAACTGTGGCATTGTGATGTATAACAATTGAATTTAGTTGTGTTTCGGTTTTTCAAAATACCAATACAAATCCGATTAAGGCATTACGCTGGCAAAGCCCATTTGCTAGTCTAGCACAATACAAAATAATCGTTATATGTATACATATAAACAATATATGTATGTACAACATTGCATCGTAAAATAATCGTAAAAATAAAATATTATGATATGTTATTATTTATAATTGAGTGAACATTTCTTTGCTTTGCGCTGACTTTTTTTATTTTGATATATATAGAATATAACTAAGAATTATTATCGCTCTCGCTCTTACATCAGCTGTTGAGTTAATTATTATTATGAAATGTGTTCTTCGCGCAATTGCAATGTCAAAATGGCTGCCCAGTTGTCCTGCCTGGCGGTGGCCTCATCTAATTTATGTTGCGAATAAATGTGTCGCAAATCATTACGCGGAACATTTTTCTATTTTGCTGTGTCGAGTGCCGGGTCGCTTTATTTAATGGCTTGGAAATGGGGAGAAAAAAAAATATATAAGCAAAGCGGAGATGAAAATAATGCCAACAACAACAAGAGGAACACAAACTGAAGTTGAAATGGGAGCTGGATCAACAATGATGTAAACGGACCATCTAAATATAGACACAAATCACAAAGAAAAAACCTTCACAGGCGAAAGACAAAAGCAGAAACTGCTTCAGCTTCAGCTATCAGCTTCTGCTCCGGTTTCTGTGCCCGTTGCTGCTGTTCTTGTTGTTTTGCATGGTGGCTAAGAATGAGCATATTAAATCAAAAGTGCTGCATAAAAGCTCGACAAGGAGAACGAGAGAGAGAGAGAGAGAAAGGGAGAGAGAGGCAGAGAGCAAAAGTTGAGTTGAACCAAACGAACACAAGGATTAAAGGCATCGGCATCGTGCAAGGACGATGTCGAAAACGACGTGAACGTTTAACGCCTGCAGGATATTTATGATCATGAATTTTCTTATTGTGCTCCCAGGCATCGCTCCTCCTCACTTGTCCCACTGTCGCCCCGCCTGAGTCCACGTTGGGCGCCAGGCTTCCCTATTCGAGTTTCAGCTCTTGTGTAAACGATTTATTAAAATGTGCAGCAACACGAAAACTGAAAGGCGCCCAAAGGACAGATGTCTGAGGCAACTCCCCCCGCACACACACACACACACACACACATACACCCCTGCAGCGTATGAAATGTGCGCCCATTTATTTATACACATCGCTGGGCCGCGCCCACCAATCGACAGAAATGAGTTATAAAACTTCAATAATCTCGGCGAAATGTTTATTTATGTTTAGCACGAGAACTTGGCCTGGCTGCAGCTTTATAGAGGAAAGGGTGTGGGTATGCAAAGAGGGCGAGCGCCTGCGGCTGCCATTACAACATTTGCATCATATAGAAAGCCGGGGTGGGGACGGGGGAGTGGGCCTGAAGTGGTGTAGGAGCACTTACAGCGAATCAATAACAAAATAAATCGTTTTACAACCGCAGGACATTGTATTGTGTTACACAAAAGATTGGCAACGCCAGAAAACCTGCACGTCTCCGGCTCCGCCTCCAGTCAAAGGCGAAAGCGAAAGAAGCAGAAAACGATAGCAAGTACAGCAAACACAATGCCAGGGCACTTGCACACAGTGAAAACAAGCAATGAAAGGATATTATAGTAAAAGTATTTACAAGATGAAAAAAAGGACAAAGGCGAACCAGGTGGAACAGGAGGAGGGAGTGGCAGTAAGGTAAGGTATGGCAAAACATAAAGTGAAAGGAAGTAGAAAGTATAAATCGTTGCAATCAATTTTTGCTATGTGGTACGAATTGATAAACTGCCCAAGCACAGCCAACTCCTGTTGTTGTATATACTCTACGCTCTACGCTCTACGCTCTTCTTGTTGCATCCGCAGCTGTTGTAAGACGATATGCCAGGTGAGCTTGGTTCTGTTTCTGTGTCTGCCACTGCCACTGCCAGTGCCAGAGCCTGACTGTCAGCTGCATGCTCTTCTATTTGTGTTACCTACATAGCTCACGATGGCGGAGGGCGTAGGGCGGAGTGGTGCGTCTGCTTTGTTTACGGTTTTGTTTTTGGCACACAGCTCCAAGCACTACTACTATATAGTCTATAGTATACTACTAAGTGGGTGTAGCATGCAACACTCGTATACAACCTGCAAATGAAGCAGCAGCAGCAACGAGCTCTGGTCATGCGATACTTTATGGATAGCTGCACATTTAATTTGTATTGTGGCCAAAACCTAATGATTGCACTTTGAAAGAACTTGAAGCACTACAAAAGTTCGTTAGACAATGATTAATCTCATTACATTTTTGTGAAAAAAAAACTGCTTTTAAGCAATTAAGCATTCGCCCAGGGATGCTCCCTATCAAAGTGCCCAATTGCATGCCAAAGCTTCGAAATCTGCAATAACAAATAAATTAGTACAGAATCAGACTATTCTATTTGACATTAAAGGCGAAACTTTTAAACCGATTCTCTGAAGTTAAACAAACTTTACTTCATATACTTCACAACGCACATCAAAATAATCTGAATAAAAATTTAAAAAAATTTCTTATAGTTTCGAAAAGATTTCTTTCAAACATTAAACGGCTGCAACATGTTCCAATTTAATTGGATTAAATTCTGTGCAACAGTTGGACTTTGCTTGCAGCTAATTGCAACAGTTAGCGCCGAATGTTGCCCTTCAAAAGTCGTTGCATTCAATTTGGTTGACAGCGAGGATGAGTGCACCTATTTTGATGCAACCGATTATTCGAAAGGACAATGCAAGATAACTGTATGCAATGATGGTACGCCAGTGCAGGGCAGCTACTGTGGCATAGGTCCATGCAACATTTTCGGTTGCAACTGTGAGAAGGGCTGTCGCAAAGGCGACACCTTGAAGTTATTGCAAAACTTCTATGGCGAATATCACATAAATAATGTGCGTTACATTTAATCAAGAGAGTCAAAGCAATCACAAATGTAATTAGGAATCAAATGGCCGATGTTTGGCTATAATTGTACGTTCGATCGAGTTAACTCAATAAATTTAAACGCTTATCAGTCAAGCGTGGAACACAATCCATAATTGACAGCAATTACGAATTGAATGTTTTCGATGAGCTGTGTTAAGTTCATTGTGCGTATTTCATTATCTAAACAATGAGCTTCCGCTGAAGACTTTCTGTGTCGATAAGAGAAAACACAGTTTAACAATCTTCAGAGCTTATGCCAGAAATTCCTATATAAACGTTTGTTTTTGGCAAACTTGAGTTTAGTTTTGGTATTCGCAATCATGAGATATTTATTGTTTGCGCTACTTTGTGTTGCCCTTTGGCTGCTGTGCCTCAACGCGGTGGCAAATGCAGATTGCTGCAAGCCCAGCAAGATTTTGTTCAAGTTGGCGGATAAAACACAAACCTTCACCTGCAATACATTTGGTGGCAATTATCACAGTCATGAGACCTGCGAAAAGAAGATCTGTGGCAATGGCGATCCCGTCAAGGGCACCTGGTGCGGCCGTGGCAGATGTAATCCGAGAGGCTGCCACTGCAAAAACGGCTGTCTGCCCGGCGAGGCTGTATCCTCGTTTCGTGAAAAGCATGGTGCTTTCAATTTCGAGTATGTGGGCTATGCCTAAAAATGTGCAGCAAAAGTTATAAATAAATGCAACTAATAATAAGTCGATCTTTTGATAAAGATTTTAAGGATGAAAAACGCTTAACTGCAGTATTATTGAAAAACTCAAATCAAGAATTTTTAGGTATTGCTAAAAAAAAATCCTACTAATTTTGGAAGCAAAGAAGTCGAAAGAAGTCTATACTCAACATGCTTGATATTATACACGATGCCTAGTAAAATTCTCAATTATTTTCAGCTCGCTATGCTGGACATGGTTCTTCTGTGCGTTGCACATTTCATCACTAAAAATGGTATATGAAAATGGTAAATGTTGTGCATTTCATAATTTGCAATATTCTGTCTTGTTGCTTGTT
The DNA here is from genome assembly GCA_018152965.1 of Scaptomyza pallida. Classification (NCBI taxonomy): domain Eukaryota; kingdom Metazoa; phylum Arthropoda; class Insecta; order Diptera; family Drosophilidae; genus Scaptomyza; species Scaptomyza pallida. The sequence continues at coordinate 3,435,383 of JAECXP010000260.1, read as the reverse complement.
ATATTCATATTACTGAGTGCACAAAATGTAACGTTGACGAAGTGCATTCAGCCATAAAGGTTGTCTAGGACATCGAAAGGGGTGGAAAGCTGATGCTGCTTGAACTTTAAGATATCAAGTCAAAGTTGTCTTCAAGAAAATTTAGAAAAAAAACTCAAACACTTTAGAATCTGAAAAAAAAAAAATACTAAAAGTTCATTGAAATCTTAGCCCAATTTTTTTTTTTTTTTTTTTTTTAAAAGTATCTACTAATTCTTTATTGATTATATAGCTTACTGTTACTTAGCCCAACACATTAAGCATACGCCGCATTGGCTTGCACACAAACTAAAAACGAGATTTATATAAGAGAGAGCGAAAGTATAAGTAAGAGAAAGAGAGTAAGCTACTACAGCATTGGGCAAGTAAATATTTTATAATTTAATCAACATAAAAGCCAACAAAGGCAATGACAAAGGCAAGCCGTAAGAGTAACGCGAATGCGAATGCGAACGCGACGCGACGCCTCTGTGGTTAACTGGAGTGGCCCAAACAATAAAAAACCCGGCTGAAGCCGAGACGATGGAGCGTTGCCAAAAAAAGAAAGAATAAGAAGCGAGTGAATGTCAAATACGTTGCGCGATAATGTTTAATGATAAGCAGGCGAGGCCAAGTTGAAATACAGTCGGCAATAGTCGGAAAGATGTTTATCGTGCGAGTGCGACAATAAAAGTGAAGACAGAGTCACAACGTAGTTTGCAGAGAGAAAGAGAACTGACAAATGGACCATGTCTGACAGGATGACGGAGGCCCCAACTCTCACCCTCCCCACCCCCCCACCTTAGCATTGTCATCTAAACAATGGACAAGTTTATATTTGCATTTATTTCTATTAGGCGCACATTTGTCAAAAGCTGTTTATGTGCTCGCCCAAGATGAGATCTTGATCTGCTTTTTTTTCTTCTCTGGGTCGTTGCCTTAAAACCAACAACAATCTACACTTTAAGTAACTTTCTGCCTGTGTGTATGTGTGTGTGTTTGAGTTTTTGTAGATGGCGGCATTGCAATAAAATATTTATTTGGTATTGTCGTGCACTTTTATTTGACATCATAAACAAAAGCCACGAAAGTGTAAACACAACTTGGCTCAACGCATTGCGCAGGCTGAGGCAAAAGTTTGTTTGCGCCTCCTTTTCAAGCGTGTTGTTGTTGTTGGTGTTTTTGCCGTGTTGTTGACTTATTTAAGCCATAAAGTGCTCTGTCGCACATACATACGCACGTACACTTGAATATATTGACACGAGCACGTGTGGGTGTGTGTGTGTGTGTGTTGTGCCAAATTTAACGCCACGCTACGCACGTTCATAGACAGAGACAATAGCAGCAATGGCAATGGCAAATGGTAAACAGCAAACAACTCCAACGGCAACCGCTAACAGCAAATACTATAAAAACAAACATTACACTAAACGACTTTTAAATACTCTGCGTTTGCTTTATGATTGAGGTTTTTTCAAATGTTGTGTTCATTAACTTAAGTTCTTTAATACTTGCGGATTGAAAGATTATGTTTTTAATTTGGAAGTGTTTAAGTAGATTTTTCTTTGCAACAAACTTTACAGCTTAGTTAACATGCTCGCTTTTAAGCGCATTAAAAAACAAAACCTGCCCGGCAGCAGTTCAAAATCGCATAAATTTTCGGGGGCCAAAGGGGGGTAAAGTCGTATATTTCTTTACTGCTGTCTGTCTGTCTGTTCTTGTGTGTGTGTGAGTGTCGCAGCGATTTGTGTGGCATTGTTTTTTGTGCCGTTTCACCATTAAGCATTACGCAGTGCCATGCACGTGTCAGACCTTATACCAAGCGGCCCGCCCCCCCCACACACACCCACACCACTTCACATTGACAATATTTTGATTTTACTTTTATTGAAATTTAAACTGCCGCTCGCCGGCAACAATCGAGTGCCGCCGCCAATGGCACACAATTTGCACATAACTTGCGCTTAAAACTGTTAACCGATCGGATGCTGAAAATGGAGTAAAAGGCATTGCAAGGGGTGATGGGGGGAATGTGAATCAGGGAGCACTACAATTCGCGGCTGGCAACTGCATTCGTTAATGGCAGTTTCCGATTTCATTTCAGCATTTTCGGTCGCAATTTTCGGTGCAAAAAAAATTGTATGCAAATATTACGAGTGTGGGTTTTTTTTTTCTGGATTCTGGCATTTTGGAACGTTTGCGAATGTTTGCATTAGCCCAAAATTTTATTGGATGCACGAAAATTGCGACTGTTGCAACAACTGTTGTGGCCGCTTATCGTATTGCCATTCCAGTACGTGTGTGTGTGTGTGTGTGTGTGGCATCAACCATTTTCGTTCGGTATGTGACATTCATGTGTGTGTGTGTGTTGCGGTGATGAAAAAGTAATGCAATCGCTGATTATGAAAAGCTGAAGAGTTTTGCCAAAAGCTAAACACACACACACACACACACACAATTATAATGTGAACGAGTTTTGTGGGTGTGTGTTTATCGATTCGAGTTTTGCAATAACTTAAAAGCTTATTACTTCAACTCAAGTTTTGAAAACCTAGGCAAGAGCTATTGTTAGTTGGATAAAATATGCGTAGAATATTTTGGTTTTCGGTGCCTGAGGCAAACAATCAACATTCAATTATCACCACTGACAACAAGAAGCAATCTCTATAATTAGCATGTGTAACATATATGTATATAACAACATAATTACAACGAAATATTCTATATAATTAGCAATATATTTGTTGGCATTTTGCTGCACGCAACAATAAGTTTGTTTCTAATTGGATTATGTTGCGGGGGCCGCTAGTGTTAGTGCTTAAGTGTTTGTTGCACTTGTGATAAACTACTTGAGTTGGCATGATTTATGCTGGGAGAGGCCAGCAATAAGTGTGCTGAAAATGTGGCAAGTGCGACGATGATCTCTGAGCAGATGCCCAGCCAGTTGGTCAAGCAATCTATCAGTTGGCATCACTTCTGGGTTCTATGCTAATGGAAAACTCTTACTCTCTGTTCCCGTTATGAGCTTACAGATATGGCCAGAACATAAAGCCTTAATAGCCATACGCATACACACATACACAATGAATGCTGTATGCCACTTTTGGTTGCGCCCCCTTTTTGAAATTGACGCTTTTGTCTCGAACTCCTCCCTATGTCTCCCCATATCCATCTCGTACAAATTATTTGCAGCTTATCAGCGCGTTTGCTGTTGTCCATTTTTATGGGCATTTTGCTTTTGTTTTTGTGTGCTGTTTGCTGCTTTCTAGTTACTTAGCTGCCTCTCCCCCTGCCACTCTCTCTTTTGCTCTGTGTGTTTAGCAGTCAAACGTTGAGGTTTCGAGCCTTCGAATACCCAAAACTCATTTCGGCCACTGAGGGACTCTTCACTGTGGCAGTTGATGCGTGTGCTCTGCCCGTTTTTCCCCACACACAAACACACACACACAGCACACACACTTATCGCAGGCAACAGAGAAGGACATCATTTGAAAATTGCCTAAGCAGTTTTGGCCAAACCAATCTCTTTCCTATTTTTTTTTTTGTTTGTTTTTTTGCAATGTTGAAGTGCGCGATTCTTGTTTTTGTTTTTACGATGCCCTCAAAATGGCTGGGCATAGATTTTTTTTTCCTTTTTGTTTGCTTTTGTTTCGGTTTGGGGTTTTTACCCAACCTACTCCCCCGCCTCCTTCCATTTAGTTTTTGTTTTGCTTTGTTTTTTTGTCAAATAAAATGTCGAAAACATGGTCAGGGCCCACAAAATATTTGCCGCATCGCTTTTTCTAGCATGTCTCGTGCAAAACTTTTCGCCACACACAGTGACAGAGAAACAGACGGCCAGAACGCACATACATACATACATAGTACTATTCAAAAAGCTATCAAGCGTTAACCACAAACATGTTGACCAGATTTCAAATGGCTCTTGTGCAAGTACATATACAACATGATATATCTAATAGCCCGAACAGATAAAGCGAATTGTCTAAACCGCATGGTTCAATCTTTTAACAAACTTGTCTGAGCAATGAACTAATTCTACTTTGGTCATTGCTCTCTTCCTTACTTTTTTCTTCCGGTTGAAATGTTTTAGTTAATGTTGTTATTTATGTTTATGTATGTTGTGATATGTTAATGTGCTGAAGAAATTTTAATGTGATGAAAGATGCGACTTTTTAGTACCAGAGATGTAGGATTTGTTTGAATATACAATCTTTAATCTTTCGGTTCTTTTCTTTGCACATCTCTTCTTGTTGTCGTTTGCCTTATTGGGGATTTGCGAAGGGATTCAAGCCAAGATATGCATTATTTTTGAGCTTATTGACCAATGTTCTGCTTCGATCTTTGATTCTGTTTGTATAAGGAACAAAAGTTCTATTTATGAAAATCTTCAGTTCAGTTTCTGTAAAAAGAACATTTGGAAAGATCTTAAGTTCTTTTTCACAACTTCTTTAGAGAATCTTCATAATTAATAAGAATATGCTAAAAAGCTTCTTTAATTCCCATCATTTACATCATAAGTAAAGTCGAATTTTATGCAAGAAGCAAGCAGCAAGAGCGATTTGTGGCACAACGCACAACTTTCAACGGTCACCGCATAAAGTGAGCGGCCAGTTAAGCAGTTGATTTTGCGGTCTGCGGTGTCACTGATTGAATCCATAGACACTGCTCCAGTACTTCACTCCACTCCACTCAAACCGCTCCACCCCCTTTTAACCCCAATGCCAACGCTATCCGACCCAGAGTCAACCAATAAATTGTGAACTGATTGGCTGTGCAGTGTCCTTGTGGATGAATATACATACTATATATATATATATATATTGTTTCAGGGCTGTGTCGGTGTCAACCGGCGGCGTTGATTTACGCCAGATGACTGCTGAGCTGTCATTAAATGTGACCGCAGCAGCAGCAGCAGGTCGTACCGGAGGGTTGGGGTTCACGAGGTTCAATTGTTCGGCGCTGTAATTAAGCGTTGACTATTTGGACGACGTTGCGTATGCGCGTTATGAGTGCATAAAAAACAGAAATCAATGAGAGAAAACGCACAAACAAATAAATAAAGATCACCTCAAGGCTTTTCATGCGTATTGTCGCTTGCATGAAATTAAATTAAAATCGTTAAGTGCCAATGCAAATATCTGAAATGCATTTCATTATGCGGCATTTAAAGTTCTTAACTTTTTAATAAGCTCCACTCTCTCTCTCTATATTTCTCTCTCTTAATTTGAAGCACACTATCTGTATATAGTCCATAAATAAGTCAGTGCATATAAAAAAGCGTTTAATGCGGACGCAATCACAAAAAATATATACCAACTTGTACAATTATAAAATAAATAAAATCCATTAACACACACATTGTCACTGTCTGCAATTGCTGCAACTGCTGCTGCTGCTGCCTGAAAAGAAGTTTTTTTTTAATTTTTAATTTTTAATAGTTAAGTCTGATAAACATATATATGTGGACTGAACACTTCACTTGCTGTTGTCATTTGTTCGTTTAATATCGCAACTTTTTGTAATCAAATAATAAGTGCAATCATCAGCTGTTATTAATATTAATGAATTTGTTTTTTGATTTTGTTGTTTGTACATGGCAAAGTTGGCCGGAATTTTTGAAGGCAACATATTCGATTTATGGAGTGCATATACATATATATTGCTGATAAGCATCTCAACTAGTTTCTGAATTATTTGAGTTGAAAATTTGTTTTTGAGATCGAAGCAAAATATTATAGTTTTGACTATGAATATCGTGATAATTTTCTTAGTTTATGCAGCTTTCACCGCATTTTTACTTAATATTAAACGATTATTAAAATCTCATTTCAATTCGTACATCTTTAACGAAATAAACATCGAATTAACGCTGAGCTTTACATATGAAAGAAAACTCTGTATTTATCATTATATATATTTGTAATATTTACGAAAAGCACACATTTCCCAACAGCATTTTCGCAATTTGTTTGCTTTCTGTTAAACATTTGCTTTGTAATACCCGGAATTAATTGTTGTTGTTGCAGAGCTTAAAAACTGCTTTTTTAATGGCTGCAACGTGCGCTGCAGCCAAGTGAGGCGATTAGATGCTACTTGCGCCAAAGACACGTGTCCAGAGTCCCATAAAATTATGAAGAGTGTGTGTGTGAGAGTGAGAGAGAGAGAGCGCATAATTAGACGAGCCCGAAAATGCCCGACTAGGCCAGGCCACAAGCGCCACTTAACTGATATGGTTGTGTGGTTTTTGGTTTTGATTTTTAATTTATGTTAATTAACTGCAGACTCAACAAATAATTGAAAGCATTTGCTCTCGCTTTATATGTGTGTTGTTGTTGTTGTTGTTGTTGTTGTTCGGGACATCGCGTTTTGTGGCAAAGACGTTGCGGGTTTTTTTTTTGGGCGGCTTATGTCCTAAGTGCTAAGGACTTTTGCCATAAGAATCTATTTCGCCTTCCTTTTGTTTGTTTTGTCGCACACGCAAGATGGTGAGGTCGGAAAGGGGGCTAGGTAAACATTTCAAGGATGCGTAAAGGCATGTTCTGCGACTGTCGCATAGATAAGCCGAACAGAGAATGTGGAAGGAGGCACATCTCTTATCCCTTGAGGGTATGTTATAAATGCACAGAAGGCATAGATATGGGCACACACACACTCACGCATACATACGCATTTAATTACGCCTTAATGAAAAGTACTTGGAATTTAAAACCATTTTATTTGCATTTGCTTTAATTTGTTGATGAAATAAGAATTTTTGCAATTTGCAAAATGTTCATTGAAATACTTTCATGTTGATTTAAGTGCTTAAAACCATAATCTAATTATAATAACATAATGTGATTAATATAAATAAATGCTGCTTTCCCGCTTTGCATAAATTTACAACCATTTTGCTGTCGTTTAAACGTATTCCATTGACCCGTTTTCTATTCAGTTGGCAATGAAGCTTAACTTTATGATACCCTTTTCAAAAGCAATTTCTTTTGGAAAATGATAATATTATGTCGCTGTGATTTGTTTCGTTATACTTAACATGATTTACTAGCAAAACTTTCGAAAATTGATTTATTTTTTTTTTTGTCAGGGTTGCATATAAAAAATGGAACCCAAAACTTAAGTACATCCACTTTTGTGTTAGTATCTGGAAATACAAGATGTTTATGGGCAAATCTGAGATGCTATTTGGCACATTAATGAAATGTTTAGGGTTAAGCAATTTGAAAGACATAAAATTATTATAGCATGTGTCATATATGTGCCTTTATACGTGTAGTAGTTATACCCTTTCATGCTCGAGCCTTTCGTACAAAGGCCAACAACAACAACAACAACAACAACAAGGACAACAATGTTGCTGACAATGTCGCGACAACAGAAATGACAGCATAATAATAATAAAAAGAAACACATCATATACTGTGTGTGTATGTGTGTGGGAGGTATGCGTGTGTGTGTGTGAAGGGGTTGAATGAAAAAGCTGAAGCAAATGGCAACAGCAAAACAACGAGAAGAACAAGAACTACATCCACAAAATATCGAATGGCATAAACAACGTTGCGCACAGTCACAGCATGGCATTTGTGTAGGTGTGTGTGTGTGTGTGTGGAAAAGGAAAATGGCAGCGAACGAGTTACAGTTTCAGCAACAACAACAACAACAGCAATTGATGATGAGCAAAAGCGGCACAAGTGAAGAAGGCGCCTGGCGTCTGTTTGCCAACGTTTTTGGCGCGTTTTGTAAATATTTACACATGTAGCAGTTACCAGTGATTGTTACCTGTGTGCACGCGTGTGTGTGTGTGGATGTAGATGAGCGTTCCGCCGCCATTTATATGTACATGTAAATACACACATGCATCTGCAGCACGAGGGTAGCTCAAATATTATCCCAACTTTGTCGTTTCTTAAACTTGTCCAACTTGTCAAACTGAAAGTTTTTTTTTTCGCTCTCTGAAAAACTTTGTGAATTTTGTTTTGAACGGATTTAAGCCAAACAAACAACGTTTGTTGTATGCTATTTGGTGCTTCCTGTGCTGATGCTGATGTGAAAACTTATGCCCATTCGATCCATATATATCATCTATGCTATCCTGTTATGAAATCTTTTTGCAGATGTTTCTTTGCTATCTTTATATCTTCCCTTCTTACAATATCGCTTCCATCAAGCACTCCATCTCTTTTTCAAATACCGAAACGCTTGCACCTAAATTGAAGGATTTGATATGCCTTCCCGTTCAACTCCTCCTTCCTCTCCCTTCACCACATGCGAACGCTAAAAATGTTCGCAAATTTTGTGCTGTGGTTTGAGCTGACGAGAGTTTGGAATGTTTAAATATTTGCAGGTAGGCGGCGCCAATGTTTGTAAAAGACTTTAAAGGAAATGTGCGTATTGCCTACACACACCCACACACACACACAAGCAGGCGTTGTTGTTATTTATTATGGCTTGTCGATATTTTAATTAAGTTTATAATGATTGCTGTTGCTCGGAGGTGGGAGTTAGGGCTTAAGTACACATAAGGAGGGGAAACAAGGGCGTGTCAATTGCGCACCTCCCCACCAGAAATGTTTTTTTGTTGTTGTTGTTTGTATTGTCTGGCATTGTCGTCATAGTCGTCGTCGTTGTCGTCGTCTATGACAAAATCAAAGCCAACAAAAAGCAATAACACACCAGGCACGTGACTTGTTTACCATATTGAATTATTTGTCTTTGCGCTTTAAATGCCCCAGCGAACAATACACACACACACACACACACACACACCATACATACACATACAAGCAAGGAGGAAGTTTCAGTTCGACGCTGTGCAAAAATTGAAATTATTACGAAAATATTGTTTGACATTGCCATTTTTGTGTTTTCTAGCGGTTTCAAATGTACGTGCGTGGGCCATGGGCCGTGGCTAATACTACTAACTGCTACCTACTGTCGTCGTTCTTCGCCGCCAAAGTCAATCAGCTACCAAATGCAAATGCCAAAGAAATTGAAACGTGTAAGTATGTTGGACTTTAAGCAATAGCAAGAGCTTAGGTTTTATTATTTTTTGTTTTTTATATCTTACCATATCAAAATCAAACTGGCTTACGCTTTGTTTGTTTACTTTGCCAAGGAGTTGGCTTTTAGAATTTATTTTTAGGAATTTTTTGAAGAATATTTTTTTAATGCATTCCTCTTTTGCTTTGCATTTTAGCTTTTTCGCTGTATTTGTGTTACTCTTAACATCAACGAAATTGACGTCATTAAAACAAAGTAAACTTAATGAAAGTTTATATTACATTAGTTTTAATGCATGTTTATATGATTTGACTAAAACAATATTTCTTTAGGTTGTTGAAAGTCTTTTTGAGCGAGATATATATTATTATATGTAGTAGCTCGTTGGCCAAACTACAAATTTATATACACTCCCTTTTTTTTGGTAGTACTTGACTTGCATCATTTTTCATTTTTCATGGCATATAAAAGATTTTTGCATATATTTCACACAGTCAACTGACGATGATTTTTTTTTGTGTGTGTTGATTTTGTATTTTTTTTTATTTTGTGTGCTGCTTGCATAAATCAATTTATCAATTTCAAACTTGCTCCGCTGCTTTTCAATTGTTGCTGTTGTTGTTGTTTTTTGTCGCTTTGGCGAGTTTGTAAACGTTTGTCAAAGTGTTTTACTTTTTGCCATTGCTGGTCTGATGCCACTCCAACGTCCAACATTCAACATCCACATCCACATCCACATCCTGCTTGCATTTTCCAACTCCTGTGTCAACAACAGCATCCTCCTCCTACTCCAACAACAACAGCAACGAACAAAAAAATGCAAATGCATTTTCCGCGAAACGCATAAAATGCATCTCAGCACCAAGCAAAAGGACAGAAATCCGACATCCGCCATCCGCCAACCGCCCCTCCACTTCATTTGTCATTTTGTCACATTAACGCAATGGAAATGCAATATGCTAATGTCAAATTTTATGAATGAAGCAAAAATATTTGCCTTGCGGTTGCACTTGGCATAAATATTAAAGTAGCCTCAACACCAAATAGAGATAACGAGTGGAAAAATAGAAGAAAGAGAATTTGTAAGAATTTACTTAAAGGTTTTGTTGATTATTTTAAACATTTTAATGTTGGATTTTATAAAGATTGAAGTTTAAATATTTATTATAAGTGAAATCTTAAGACTTCCATTAAGACCTTATGTAATTTGCTTATGATTGTTATGGTTATTGTTCTCGTCTTTGGGATCACCACATGGTTTGACTGTAACAACCAGTTTTTTTTGTAAACACACTTTGTGTAATTTAACGCAGGCGGAAAAATATTCAATAAAAATGGATTACACGCACACTAAATGCTTTTGCCCATGGGCCATTTAAAAAGTTGATTCATTTTTTTTTTGGTTGCGATTCGCGTTTTCCGCACGTTTTCATTAAACATGCAATTTTTAAAAGGTTGTAATAATTTGACAATGTGTAAGTCCTGTGCACGAAAAGAAAAAAAAATATATAAATATTGCCGAAAAATATTGATTGAATAAATATATATACGAAAATATCCAACAAGTGTCAAGCGTTGTCGCCTACTTTATCCATTGTCAGCTACGTTTTTTTTGTCGTTTGCATCTTTTCATTTATTAACAATTTTTCGGTCCCATTGGCCAACAACAAATAACATAAAATAACTCCAGCTGTAATATTTAACAATCGAGTGAGAGTTGTTATTAAAATGTCAGCAGCAGAGCGCAAAAGTTGCACAGCAGGTGCCGATTGCAAGTGAATTCTCCATAAAAAATATACAAAAATTGTTTGTGATCTCTCGCATTTTTTTGTGAGAGGGGGCATTGTTTGATGGCATTCTTGAATGATTCCACACAGTGAAAACAATAGATTACAAAATGTTCGGTTGCTTTCACGCAGACAAAATAGATTATAGCCATTAGGATTACAAATATTGTTGAATTTTTGCAGCAAATTCAATAAAATGCAATCGAATTATTATAAATTTCTATAAAATAATAGCTTGCAAAGAACAAATCAAGTTCATTGACAAATCTTTGATTTCGTATCAAAAATCTTTTACATAACAAAAATTCAATTAATATTTCATCAGAAAAATTTGGTCAAAACCCAAAGTCAAATAGTAATCCTATTTGAAAAATACTTAAATTTCGTATGCAATTCGACTGTATGACAAGAGTCAATAGCAGCAACAGCAGCAGCAAAAGCATGGCAGAAGAAGAGTGCTACGTGCAACAAGCAGCAAAATAACACCATGACAACAACAATGGTAATAAAACAATATTGCCTCTGGATGCGACACATGAGTATAGGGTGTGCGAGTATTTGTTGTGTGTGTGGTGTGTCCACAGGACTCGCATACTAAAGTTTGTCCTGTGCCTTTTGTCCGCTGAGATTTTGTCGAAAAAGTTTAGTTTTTTGTATGATTGCATTGTCCTTTACTGCTGCTGGCTAGCAAAATTTGCAAATTAAATGTTGTATAAATTGCATTCGAAAATGTTGAAGCAAGACAAACAGACAAAAACAAACACACACACATACATACTTGAGACAGCGAGTGAAGCAAACTGTAGTTGAGTAATTTTTTTGTAAGTTATTAACAGCGTTGACCGTTGAGACATCGAGGCGTTTTCAAGTGTGCCAAAGTGCAGTACTTAAGATTTAATTCATTTTATGAACAAGTTGTCTTTGCAAACTTTTTCGAACTGAATTGCAAGTAAATGAAAATGAAACTGAAACTCAAGCCGTTGAGAAGAATTATTGTTGCTGGGCAAAAGTTCGCCTTGTTGCTGTTGCTTGCTTTTTAATTTAATTAATATTTGTTGCTGTTGTGTACATGCCGTCGCCCCAAAAAGTAGGCAATAAAATATTTAGATTCCCCTTTAAGCAAACAATTTGTGCAAAAATTTTTTTTGCTATGCTTGTGTGTGTGCGTGACACTGAAATGAATTTGTAGCAATTCATTAAAATTCAAGCAGCCCAGGCAGCATAAATTGCTCATATAAGCCAAAGAAACAACAGCAAGAACAAGAAGAAAACGACTTGAGAGCAGCATATATCTTTCTTTTATACCCTTTCAACCCGGCCCTGCAAGAGCTGGGCTATAAATAAACGCAGCGGCAACAACAATAACAACAACAACATTTTCAAGGACATTTTGAACAAGCTTAGCCGAAGCGGTCCTACGTCCAGCTGGCCAATGCCGCTTTTGGTATTTTCTTATTTATATTTTTGTTGTTCTCGTTTTGCTTCAGTTTTTGTTTTTTTGTTTTGTTTTTGTGTTTATGTTTTTGCTTGTGCCTTATTTTTATTTTTGTTCTCTCGCCTGCGAAAATTTATACGACTTGCTAAAATTGCACATAAATTAAATTTATGTTTTATGAGCGTTGTCTTCTGTTGTTGTTATTGTTGTTGTTATCGTTGTTGTTTGCCTCGTCCGACTATTTTTCTGTTCTGTTTCGTTTCGTTACGTTTGGTTTAGTTTTTCGCTTTATTTTCTTTGCGTTTCATTCTGTTTGCGTTGCGTTGCTTTGCGCCTAGGCCGCATTTGAGTCGGTTGCCGTTTGGGAATGCGTCCTAGAGATGATCACGTGCCAGAAACAACATGGTAACATAATGAGCATGATTTAAGGCACGCACGCATGTACATTAGATTTTGTTTTTTAATAGGGGTCTCATTAGTTATGCAGAGATTAAGTGAAGAAGTCGCTTGCAAACTTTTATTCAGTTGTCCGATCCTAAACCTCTTTCAATAAATTCGTTGATACTATTTTGTGTTAACCACACAATTTCAATGTATTTTTTTTTTTAAGAATTTTCTTTTGTATTAAACACATCAATATTTTTTTTTGGTGGTATCAGCTCCTCCCTGCCTTAAAGTCCCTGCCTTTTTCGTGTTGCAAAATCGTAACACGCGCCCAACTCCAACATACTATTTTGCGAAGCTTGTTAACTTTGTGGCATGCTTTGTTGCTGTGTGTGGCATGCTTCACGTGGCCGGAAAAATCGCATTTATTTAATACGCACAGTAAAATTTGAAACACTTGGAAACTAAATAGACATACATTTAGTGCCATTTCGATAGGCAGGACGGACTACTCCCCCCCCACTTGGTACCCTCTCCTCCAGCAAGGACAGTCGAGTTGCCCACATGACATTAATAATTAACTTTACGCAGTCAATTTAGCCAAATCGCTTTGGCTATTCGGACGGCCTTTCTTTCATTTTTTTTGTTCGTTTGTGTCATAGGCTTCTCTGTTTTTTATATATATAATTTTATTTGGTGCTTGCTGTTCATTATTTTTAAACGTCGCTGACAGTTGTAAATCTGTCAGGCTTATTAACCGTTAAATGTCACTTAACTGTCATGCGCTTGGCCAACAACAACAACAACAGCAACAGCAACAATAGCTTGGGGGTGTCCAAAAAATAAAAAAAAAATATGCGCATAATACGGAAAATTGTATAAAAAGTCGTTGATGCTGATGCGACAATAATAATAATAATAATAATGCTCGTAATAAAGCATCCATTTCAGGCAATTGTAATTATTATTATTTTTTTTTTTTTTGGCGCACGTCTTTATTACATTTAAATGCCAATTTATTGCCTTCGATTAAATTACGAGCATGCATTCATAATGAATCGCCATTTCCGAAATATGGCAAGGACTTGGCTCGAAATGGTTGGTTAGCAGGCAGCAAAACAATGGAAATTGTAAGCTTAAAATGTAATAAATTTGAATACCCTTTAGAGCTTTAAAACAGTGTGAGAAATAGTCAGGGTGAAAAAAAGTGAGGTGAAATATTTTGGGTAATAGAAAAGGCCAAACTATTTTCAAAGAATTCAGATATGACACAGTAGTTAAGCTAACTAAAGGGCATTTGCTAGTTAATTAAACTCCTCCCCCATTTAACTGTTTAAGCATGATTTATTCACTGCTAACTAGTTAGCTTCAAGTTGTATGTATATTTTCATAATTTAAAAGTCGATGTGAAAATAATTAAATCAACTGAAAACAAACAAGAAATTTAATTTAAATTAATGTTGCCATGTTTGGCATATTGCAGAATTGAAACAACTCCGGCAACAAGTCCAATATGTGTGTGTTTTCGCTTCGTTTGAACCCTTGGGCTATAGTTCTTTGCACATATTAACTTACAGTTTGCATGAGCAGAGCCAATTGGCCAGGTATCGAGTTTAGCCAATCAATAAAGCAAGCAAAATACACCTAAGCTCCATTTGGCAGAAGGTTGGCTCTGATAAATAGGCAAAGACCAAACAGCAGCAGCAGCAGCAGCACTAACAGGAAATTTTAAATGCACTACAACACAAACCGGAAGTTGCATACACACAGAATGAGTGAGAGAGAGCGAGATAGAGGAAGGGGCACTACAAATACATTTTCATAAATCTGGCAGCACTTTAATAATTTCCGTTTATCTCTTGTTGTAGCACTTGCAACGGCTGTGCCACAATTCTTTCTATCTCCATCTCCATCGCTCTCGTTCTTTCTCTTTTTGGCACCATTTGTTGTTTTTATGGCTGCTTACTTCAATGGCCTCTTCAGTTTTGTTGCTACTGTTCTCTCTTCTAGTACTGTTGCTGCTTGGCATTTTATAAATCGCTTGACATAGTAGCAACAACAACAATAACAACAATAACAACGATGGGAAGTGAAAGTACAAAACTAAACAATGCAGGCAGCCAGTGGAAGAGAAGCGGCTGGAAGTTTTTGCTATGTTTTTGCGCAAGGACGTAGTCCTGGCAATGGTGTTGCAAAAAAAAAAAGTAACTACGAATATGAAACATGGCAATAAATATTGTGCAGGCATTAAACGTTTGGATTATTTTACTTACAACAACAATAACAACAACAACCGACAGACAGATAGACAGACACTGATGTGTATGCAAGGCGAAGGGAGGGAGGGTTGTGGGTGTGGGTGTGGGCAGGGGCGTGGCTATTGCCAGCATTGAACATCTTCTAACTGCCTTAGTTAGCACTCAGCTTAGCTGTGTGTTTGTCTTGTTTATGCAAGTGTTTGTGTGTGTCTGTATATGTGTGTGTGTGTGTGTATTCCGGCAGCAGCTTTTGTTTCTGGCTTTCGTTGTTGTTGTTGTAGTCTTTAGTAAAGCATTTCCACATTTCCACACCATTAAATTGACAATGCAATAAAACTGGCCAAGTCCTTTTCGGCCAGCTGCATACAAATACATATAAACATTTCAAAGCAGTGGCATTTATAAAACGGCTTGAGGCATACGTTCCGGGCCACGTTCGGACCACACACACAGAAATGAAGTAAACTTTTGCTGGCCTTATCAAACATGGCGTATGCGCAATATTTCAAATAAGCCAAGCGCCGACCAAAAGAAGATCTCTTAATTTTTTTGTTTTCTGTTTTTTTTTTGTCCGAAAATTGCAGCTGGTCAATCAGTTTGGGCAAATGCTTCAGACATGCGAGACAAGCAAATCGTTTAGTGCGCCTCGCTTCCGATTTTTTATTGTGGCAATGGCAACGGAAGGAAACGCCACACACACAGCCGTATAGCCTTGCATATGTGTGTGTAATCTCAGCTGACTGGCCATTCAGGCAAATGCAATATGTCAGTCTGTACAACTGGCAGGCCAAGATACGACTGCAACCTTTCATGCTTCAAGCCCGGGCCAGGCGATCAATGTGGCAAACACACACACACACTAACACACAAAAGGCTCAAGTAACGCGTGTGTGTGTGTGAAAGGTGTTGAAAGCAATTGGCGTTAGAAAAATGCAGACACAGACACACATCGAAACAGAGCCAACATCAATGGCAGAAGCCAGACGAAACGCATCGAAACGTGCCTAAAAATGTGCAAAAATTTTTGTGCGAGACGGCAAAAGCGTGAAAAAGGCACTGAAAGTGGTCTTTAAATGTTGCCGACATTGTGGGCGTGGCTGTGGCTATAAACTGGCGTAAAGGTAATTTCTCGTTCTCCTTTTTCTCGCCTTCTTTCTCTTTGAGGTAGCCAAAGTTGCTGGCAGAAGCCAAAATGAATTGCCAGCCAGGCACAAACACACACACAAGCATACACAAAGTTGCAGCTACCGTTAAGTGTCTGCATAGTATATACGTCTACGTGTGTGCCTGCGTGTGTGTGTGTGTGTGGCATAATAATTTTGCATATGCAATTTGTGCGCTCGATAAGCCAAAAATATGCAAAGCAGCAAGAAAGTGCATGCAACATACACATATACCTTAGACCTGCTCACCCCACCCCTCACCCCCCCTACCACCTGCTGTTGTTGTACTCAGGTGTTCTTGATGCTGTTCAATTGACAGGCAGAGTTCCTTATGTCAATCGATTGCAAATTTTCATACATTGCTGTTAAAACGTTTCTGCTTTTTTTTTTTCCGAAATTGACTTGCATTCATGCACTTGATGTGGCTTTTAATAGTCTTCAAGAAGTCGCTGAAGTGAGAGTTTTGAAAGGCTATGATTAAGTTTTGAAGAGAGTAAAATTAAGTATACGTATATGTTGTGTTCTATTTTCCACATTTCACATCTGTTTTAATCAATGTTTTTGAAATTTATTATATGCAGGTAAGGGTTTGAGAGTTCTGTTAAATTGATTGATGGGCTTCTTAAGCAAATATGTTTAATAAATACAAGCTTCCAGCTGTTTAATATAAATTTAAACAAGATTGATGGAATTTGGTTAAGCAGTGATGAAAAAAAATCGGTTTTCCTTTGAATTCTTGAAAGTATTTAAAGGCAACCCTAAAAGAATTCAAAGCTTTTGTGGTTAGCTTTAACCTTCAAAGAAGTCAAAAATAAATTTAAATCATCAAATATTTGGTTTTTCTAACGATACCGCATATAAAGCTTCTACTTAAGCCCGCATCAATCTATTTGTCAATTTAAAATTTAAGGTCAATTATCAAAAATGGCTCCCCATACAAAAATTAACAATGTTCATAATCGAAATGCGTAACAAGCCACATATATTTTTTGTTGTTTTTCCTTTTCTTTTTATTTTGTCTATACTTTGTAGTATGCCCCGAGGTATCGTTGTCCAAAAATGGCAACAGAAGTCAACTGCCAAAAAACAAGGCGAAAACGAAAGAGCAGAAAAATGGCAGAAAGAAGGAGTAGGAGAAGGAACAACGAGTAAATTACAAATTAAATCATAAAACGCAAGTGACAGCGCACAGGGCAGAGATTTAGATTTATTACGTGACTGGAAACATTAAACGCTATTGCCATTAACACACGCGCGAACCCGGATAGCCAAACGCCCAAAAAAAAAAGGACAAGGGCAGCTACGCACACACACACACACACAGACGAAAAAAAAGGACGAGGTATGTATGTATTTTTTGTGACGGGCAGTTCGTTGGTAAAGCTGACTTTTTCGTGTTGATCATGTGTTGATTTCGATTAAATTATTAAAAGCATTTAATTGACGCATACAAAATGTATATTCGTTGTATCTTAACACATCTGTATGTGTGTGAATGCCATGCTTGAATGCACACAATTTCATTTATGGATGATTTAATGCAATTTGAGCTTTGAGCCTTGCCATTTAAATGCTAATTATGTTTCGAAGATATATATTCGTATATGCAAAAAAACACTTTTACTTATGCATCTTGATACTTTATATACATATATTCATGTGGCTTTTGTTGTCATTTGTGTATATATATATGTATGGCCAATTAGTTTTTGGGTTTTGACTTTAGTGTGTAAAAGTCAGACATTCACTAAATGCCACAGCTAATACAGAGAGAGAGGGAAGTGTCTATGTGTTTGTTGGTGTGATTTGTGGAGCTTTTCTCTCCTACTCCCACACTGTTGCAGTCTGGTAAAGTGCTCGTCTAAAGTAATTTTCATTTAATTGACATAATTGCGCACACTGTGCATATGTAATCAATTGTCGCAGGCCAAGTGACAAACGGCATACCAACGCATACACACACACACACACACACACACATGTGCAGCTGTAGGCAGTGACGTTGTGCTGTTCACTTTGCCGTTAAGCTGACAATGACAGCAATGGCAATTTTATTGGCAGGCACTGGCAAAATGGCCACTGGCATAGATAAATATTTGTTGGCTTACCATTGCAATCTCCACTCAAACATACACACACACCGACACACACTAACACACACCGACATGCAGTGCCACGCCTTAGCATTCAAAGCCAAAGCTTTCACTCAAATGTCACTTATCGCCTCACCGTCAACGGCGGCAAACTAACACACACACACAGACACAGCAATGACAGACACTTCAACATCTGTTTACCATATGCCCAAAGTATGCTCTTGTGTGTGTGTGTATGTGTGTGTGCGTGTTTGTGTTTAAGTATGTGTTTGTTTTAAGCTTTTCAGACTTGCCTTTACTTACATACTAATGATATACAATTGAAAAGTTGGCCAGCGCTCAAGAAAATTCACTTCAATGAGTTGGCAAATAAAATATAAACAAAAGATATAAAGTATGTTATTAGAATAAGTGAGAGAGGAGAAAAGAAAGAGTATAAAGATTAGCCAAGTAAGCTTGTTGTGCTTAGATTCCTAGACCTTTTGAGACCCCAATCGAAAGTATTTGTCATGGTTCAGCACTGCAGCTAATTGCATCCTGTACGCATTGAATTCTCACTGTTTCAATTATCAGGTTGCAGCTTAAGATACCCAGCTACAGTTTCCTCTGCGGGCTCTGTTGAGGCTTGTTGAGTAGGATATTAAGCCGCTAATAGGATTCCTAAGTTGAGACTTGTCGTTTGCCATTGGCATTGAGCAGCAACTGAGACTGAGACTGAGAACAACACAATCCACAATACACAATACAATGGCATATATACAATACAAAATATACAATGCAGTTCATATAACTTGGCAGAGCTGGCTTGGCTGCTGCATTTATGTCCCGCTCGCTCGCTGATATCCTTGTTGAGCTGCATAATAAAGGAATGAGGGGGAGAGGGAGAGAGCGAGAGCGGTAGCGAATGGCACGATTCGCTTGATATAATTATGCATTAATGTTAATTATCGCGCGGCCATTGTTCGGCCCAACTCCTTTAAAATGCTCCTGGCTTAAGGACAAAGGACAAAAGGCGCTGTGGCAATTTAAGAACCAATCAACGGGCCCACAAACTGAAATGAAGCAACATCGCATCGCGCCTCTCTCTCTGTGCCTGAGAACAGAACAGAAAATCATTTTAATTACAATTAATTAATGAGTGTTTAAATGTTGCAGCATGTTGCACAGTTGCACAGTTGCACAATTGTCGTATGCCGCTTTGTGTCTTGCAACAAGCTTACCTTTGATGCAATTAATTTGGCTTAATGAAAGGCACACACACACACACACACACACACACATACACTTCAAAGACTCCACTTTTTGTCGGTGTCTGTGTTGAAAAATGAAGTAAAATTTGCTGTCAGTGGCATATGCAAAACTTGCCGCATCAAACTGTCTCGCACAGGCGCTGGCTCTGGCGAGGCAGCAACTTTTTGGCGAGTGGCAAACCCTTAAAAAGGATCAAGTGGTCTCAAAAACTAACCGAAAACTAAATTTCAAGGCTCATTGCGTGCGAATAATGTGGCCAATATTTGATGATGCCAAGGACGACAACGACAATGGCGGGGTCCAAAAGGATAACAGGCTTCCAAACGGTCAGTCAGTCATGTGTTTAGCGATGGGGAGGGGGGAGGGGAGGGGGGATAGCAGGTCCTAAAGGTCGCTTGTCGCTTGTGCACTGAACCTCACTAATGCTGCGGTCACACACACACACACACACACTTATGCACATGAGCGAAAAGTTTGACTTTTCTTTGAACGGATGTCTGCGCGACGCTTGATTGGGTGGAGTGGGGTAGGGTAGGGAGCTTGTTGGGGTTAGGGCTTTTGAAGCCTTGGCAATTTGCATATATGAAACACAAAAACGTTAATGATGCATAAAATGATTTTGTTGGCTTGTAAAATTCTTACAATCTATATATACATATACATATATGAAAAGTCGTTGTGCTATAAATGAATGAGCAGCAAATGTGGGCGTAAACTGAGCCACGCCCCACTCGTTAGGCAGCATCTGTTAAATTGCTTGTTAACCTGTTGATACATTTTTTTTTGTCTCAGTTTTCGCCGTCAAACTTAACAACGATTTTAGCATTCAATCGATTTTGGTGTGGCAAAAGTCAACGTCTCAAATCACATGTAAAAATTATGAAAAATGAGCAGACACGGCGTGCTTCCCGTGGGCATTTGGGTTTTTGTACCTGAACCCGAAAGCGCAAAAGCGCCAAACGCAAAGTGAATGAGTCAGCCGGGTAACATAAATCATTTGAAAATGGGAAAATCAGTTAAAGCATAATGCCAACCCATAAACATTGAAATGTGTTTTTTTCTTTGTTTTTCGTTCTTTATTTTGTTTAAAGCAGCAACAAGGGAGCTGGAAAAAACAATAAATAAGCGCAACATAAAATGATCTATTTAAACTTAAATTGTGATTTAATGTTTGTTCGCAAAGATTTTCAGTAAAAAAAAAACTTGGAGACAGTTGGATTAGGGCATTTTTAGCTTTTCTTAATCAAAGATTTGAGCTTTTGATTGTTATAACAATTGTCTAAGTGAGGCGTGAAAAAGTTGTCAAAAGAAATGAAAAGGGGATTGAATTGAAGATGAAATACCTCTTGGAAGTTGGAAAGCGTTGGGATTGTTTTTAGTCTTTATAATGATGTCTTGTATATTATTTTTTCTCAACACTTGGAAGTACAGAACATTCTTAAGTCGGTTAATTTTCTTCCACACTAATCACAGCTCTAGCTTGAGGCTAATAATTCATAGAACCCTTTGCATATTTGATGGTTTTAAGATTGAACACACATGAATATTTAAGATGTGAAACTTCTTACATTTTGAGGGTGGGGGCAGAAGGGGCCAACACAATCTAAGGACTAATTAAAGCCAACGTTGGATTTATGCGTCAAGCGTGCGTCACGCTGACTGACAGACAACTTGAACAGCCCCCACTTTTTGCCCCATTTAAGTTTCTTTTCCGCCTCTTGCAACAACTTTTGTCACACGGTCCTACTCTCTGCCTGTGCGTGTGTGTGTGTGTGTGTGTGTGAAATGCAGCTGTGCGATTAAATTAATAACTGCAAAAGGATTAAAAAACTAACAGCCATGGCAAGGACATGCGCTTAACTAGCAGCTGCTTCTGCACCAGCTCCAGCTCCTGTTCCCCTTTGCTCCTTTACAAAAACTTTAGCTGCAGCCGAAGGGGTTAAAAGCAAAGCACAGAGAATCTAACTAAGCACAGCTGGTTTTGGCCAAGTCAACTCCCCGTGCTAAGGTAATGGGCGTGGCACGACCACCCCCAGGCCACTCATTTGCATAATATTTACTTGTGAGCAAGTCAACTTTAAGCTCGCCCCCTCGCCCCCCACCCGCCCCGCCGTCAGCACAAACTCGCCTCTTCGGCCGTGTGGAAGAAAATAATTTGCTAAATTATGTCTTAAATAGTTAACAAAGTTTGCACGAACATTTTTGTGGGTCGACCTATCTACTTTTTTTTGTTTTTTTTTTTTGCTTTCCACTCGGTCGAACTGTTGCATGATTGTTTGCTGTTGTTGTTGTTTTAAGTTAAGCTGCTTGTTAATTTACTTGGACTTTCGTTATCACTGTTATTACAAGGAAAAAGCACCCAACCCTTGAGCAAACATCAAAGTGGCATTAAAACTGTAAACGATGTGACAGAAACAAACAGAGCTGCAACTTGATGTTGCAACAAAAACAAACAAAGTGTTTTCTCTCAAGCAACTTTAACTAATTTACTTAAAGCTAAAACCAATATAGTCACCCCCGCCTCCGCACCCCCCCATTTGCTTATCTTCACATGACGCCGGCATTGGCGGATGGTCGCCATATCGTAAATTTTCGTCGCCGCCACCACCGAAACTTTCCATTAAGAAGCTCAAAAACAGATACGCCAAAAACTTCCAAGTGCTCATCCGCTCGGCTTGCTGCAGTTGCTGCACGACTCTAAAGGTGGCTGGCTGTGAGGGGGGGGGGGAGGCGGAGGGGTTGGGGGTAGACGCGACATACGCCGCGCAACAAATCACGCGACGCAGCCAGCGACCAGGCTAAATGGAAAAGCCGACTACCAGAAAACTGCTGGCCAAAAGGCGCATAGATTGTGGCATAAGCAACGACTAGCAAATACCCTGTAGATATTTATATACTCTAGCTTTAGTTGAAGCCTGTATTGAAATGTTTTTTTTAAATAAGTTTCCTGTTTAAAAATCGTTTTCTTTATAAATCTTAAGTTTTGATAACTCTTCAAGGTAAATACTAATCGAATGCCCTTCTTAACAACTTTCTCTTCTCCAATATGCCTGCTCTTAACCTCTGGTTATGTGTTCTCCCCAAAAAAAAAAAGAAAGCAGGAAGTGCACGCAGTCTGTTAGTCGGAAAACGAATATCATAATTTACTTTGTCACCCGCTGCGAATTAGCATTGTGTGTGTAAGTATGTATGTGTGGGTGTGTGTGTGTGTGTGAGTAGTCTGCCACGCCCACCTTTGAATGCTCAGCGGGGCGGAACTTTTTAAACAAAGCGACGCCACTTGAACGCCACTGCGAAAAACTTTCTACAAAGCACTTAAAAATTGTTAATGTGAGAGTGTGTTGGTGTGTGTGTGTGTGTTGACTTTAACATACGATAAAGACCAGCAGAAAAGAGAGAAAGAGAGAGAAGGGGAGCGAGCGAAAGAGATGGAGACTCCGCTTTAGGCCAGACAAATAAGTGAAGTTGCAGCCTTCAGGCATCAACCTCAGATTGCAGCCAATGAATAAGAGCTGATGGTCGCGGTTGCCTCTTATCCAACCACCGGCCCTACACCCACTCCCACAACCTCACTGTGTGTATGTGTGTGTGTGTGTTTGGCCACAGAGCAAATTAATAAAAAAGCATTTGAGGCTGGAAAAGAGCGCTAATAAATAACGCGATGGCGACAGCTTCATTTGTTAAAGTGCCAGACAGCAGGAGATTCAAGAGTTAAGAGCGAGAGGAAGAGAAATGCAGAGAAGAGAGGAGAATGGATCACAACTGAATGCACAGCAGACATATATAATCTTGGGTTGATCAGCGTGCAACAACTTTTCATTGTGTGAGCTAAGTTAAATGTAGAATTTACTTTTTCCGGGGTCTCAAACCTTTTCCTAAAGGCACGAAAATAACTCGTTATTGTATCTTAAGTCAAACACTTCAGAATGGCGATAACGCTTTGCACATTTGCCATTCAGCTATAAGCCATTGGCTTGATTCAATTACCCCGAAACAAAATCATATTCGGGGGTTTATATACAGCAAACAAATTATCTGAAATTACATTTGTGTTATCGGCGCGCTGAGTTTTGTGGATATCCCTTATGGTCATCCTGCCAATACAAATAACGCATAACAGATACTACACAAACACACTCTCACACCATCACACACACACACACTCTCACTTTTTATGCGCTTGGCTTTCAATATGATTGCTACTGATGCCATTTGCAAAGTCATCACGTATACGCCACCGCCGCACATACACACACAAACACATTTACTCAGATCATATCGGCATGGTAGTAGGAGTAGGGGGTGTGGAGGATGAGCAGCAGTAACGGGACACACACACTTAGATGCGTTTAGATTGGTTCAATGCCTGATTTCATTTTCCGTTACGTCATTATTTCCCGTTGTTATTTGCCATTATGACAATTTAGTTAGTAAAATTCGTTACCAAGCTTAAAACTAATTTCAGATTACGTTCACAAGATTTCGCAAGAGACAGCAAAAAAAATATATATATATATTCATTCGAATCAACGGAAAAGCAAAAAAATTTGCCTCAATAAGCATGAAGACAGTGTGTGCGAGAGAGAGAGATAGAATCGAAATGTAATAAGTGATTTACATGACTCGCAGGAATTTCGCCACAAGGCGCACACAAAACACAGCAAAACCAGAATTGAGAATTTGGCAAAAATCGCAGAAATCGATACTTCATTAAGATACCAAAACCGACTTTGCTGTCTGACTGTCTGTCCTTTTACCTCCTGCCACCTGCCTCCTGCCATTGGCAACCGTTCTCGTTCTGTTGTGTTGTTCGGCTCGTTGGTTGTCGCTGGCGCAGCGGCAGCCTATCTAAATTGATAGATGGCTGAAATGATAGACGGAATCGTGTCGCAACGTCGCTTTGACTCTGGCTGTTACACACGCCCGCCCCCACCTTCTCCCCAGACGCAATACAATGATGGAAATGATGCGTATACGCAATATGCACATTTGCACAATGTATAAAAGCACATTAAAGTCAAGGGCAAAGTGAAAATGAAGTGTATCTAATGTTGAATTCAATGAAATTTGCATTCATTATAAGAAATATTTCATCTTGCAACCCTTAAGATATTGTTAAAGTTAAGTTTCTTCTTGTTGGCAACATCTAAACCCTCTTATTCACCTTTTGAATCCCCTTATAATAACTGTCAGCAAAGGGCATAAAATGTCATTTTTATTGACCAACAACAATTTAATTTGGCAACAATTCAAGAACGTCCATCGCATCGATGTCTGATTAAGTGCACCGCGCGCCCATATCATTCTCTGTCCCCCAAGGCAACAATAACAACAACAACAATAATAATATGGACGTGAATTCAATTTATGTGTCCTGGCAACATACACGTTTGCTCAATTTATTGTTGCGTGGCAATAAATCAAGTAATTACTACATGTAAGTATAGCATGTACATATGTACGAACTATATTACGTATACGCATACGATATAACGCTCTTCCGCTTGTGTTATGCCGTCATCGTCGCCGTTATCCTCCCACTGGCAATTGACTAAATAATGCATGTGCGCATTTCGATGCTCGGCTCGCGAATCAATTGAACGTTGACTAAAAACTAAAATATCGCCGCGGCTCATAAATTATTAAAATATTTGCACTAAGCCCTGTCCGAAACAGGAGCTCTCTGGGCCTGGGGTACAACTGAATTAAAATCCTCAAAACCAGAAAATGAGTGAACTTGTTGGCCATAATGAGTACCCGCACCGAGATATTGCAACTGCATTTTGCAATTGCACCAAATATACATAATTTACAATATTTAAAGCGGAGTGAAAGAGAGGAAAAGAGAGAGAGAGAGAGGGAGATATAGAATTGGTAATATATCTACAACTGGCAAATAATTGCAACGGAAATTGAAATTATATATTTTACCTGGTCTCATTTTACATATGACACTAGTGTAAATTAAATAATGAAAATTCATTTTACTCCGCTCTCGTTTTTATACCCTAAACCCATGTAAAATGGGTATATAAGGGTATAATGGTTTTGTGCAAATGTATGTAACAGACAGAAGGAAGCATCTCCGAGATAATTAAGTATATATAGTCTTGATCAGCATCAACAGCAGAGTCGTTACAGCCATGTCTGTCTGTCTGTCCCAGAGACTTTAAGAGCTAGAGACTTCAAACTTGAAACTTAAGCTCTCCTATACCATAAGCAGAGCAAGTTTACATTATCGATAACACTTCTGGTTTCCGATATACACATAAGATCGATCGCAAAAAAATCTTGAATATCCAAATTTTAAAAATCAGGTTTAAAAGTTTGAATGAAATAATGAACACTTAACAAACTTTGATCAAAATCGTTTAAAAAAAAAAAACCGGAGATATTGCAGTTTGAAGTTTGGTCAAATAACCGTAAGCATTACGTATGGAGTTAAGGGTATGTCCTAGTCGGCATTTCTCTACTAAAGCCTTCTTACTTTTTTTTGTATATATATTATATTACCACCTTTTTTATGTGAATTTGCAAATCAGAGAGAGAATTGCATTTAGTTTAGCATTTAAATTGCATGCGAATTTGCCAAATGTCCTAATGCTTATGTTAATACACAGAAACGTATACACACATACATATGCTTCTCTTAGATTTTAGTAAGCCGATTTAGTGCTCTACCTAACTCAACATACCATACGCACCATACGACATGTTTAATTTGATACAATTCTATTCACATTTTCTAACTGTGTGTTGTGTGTCCGAAGGGCGATGAATGGTTCATGTTTACATGGAAAAGGCAAGGGCCTTGATATTTAAGTCATCTATATATTAATAGGCTAAGCCTTTTTTAGTAATCCCTTTTTCCCCTACTTCCCGTTAACCGATTTTGAAACGGAATATACCATTCGATTCGTATTAATTTGTAGATGTGCAGAATATAAAAAAATATAAAAAAAAATTGAATTTGACAATGTTACCTGTTAAGTTCAGGTAAACGAGAAATACGTATATGAAGCATACGAAACGGAAACAACAACAATTTCATTGCGCCACAGAGACGCTGGCAGCGTAGCACACAGCACAGGCAGCAGCTCTGTTGCGCATGAAATTGCTGTTTTTCATTCCGTTTTCTTTGCTGTTCCTTTTGCTTGCTTCGTGTATGTTCAGGGGGATTTTCCCCCACTTAGCGATCCTAGTTAAGTTTATAATTGCAAAGATTTGATTTCACCTAATTTCGCCATTGCGCATTTACAAATAATCTTATTAATGTGCATTGCTTTTGTTTACTTAAGCAATTAATTTGCCAAGTCTGCATTTGAATTGAAATTCATTTGGCTTGAATATATATTGTAATTATAAATTCTTAGAATATCAAATGCTGAGCACAATTACAGCTTTAGGGCTCTAACATAACTAACAATGCACTAAAATCATTCCATAATCAACTTAATTTTTCATATGCTTTAGATTTATGCTCTGCTCAGCGCCTATATAACACCAAAAAAACTCATTTGAATATACAATTTGAGAAAGCAAGTTGGCTTGAAAAATCAAATTACACAACACCCGCAGCGTTAATTGAAGAAATCTCAATCAAAAAGAATGCCAACTCGTTAAGCCATTACCTAAAACGAACAGTGTGAGTGTGTTTTTTTTTTTTTTGGCTGCTGTCAACCCTTCTTGGCACGCCCAATTCGCCAAACCAAGTCTGTCCACGTTAAGGCCAAAAAGCAAGCGTGTCGAAGAGCAAAAGCAGAGAAAGAGAGAACGTTAAAAAAAAAAAAAACGTATATAAAAACGGAAATAGAATGGCAAGAGCCAAAAGCAGGGCAGCAAAAGTGACGAGGGAGTTGTAGTTGTTAAAAAAAAGGAAGAGGTGTAAGAAGGAGGAAGCTCACAAGCCCCACTGCGAAGGGCTATTAAGACGTAAAACATTTTTAACACCTAGCCCGAAAAACGTAAAACGCAACCTAAAAATTGGGCAGTTAGGGGGCGTAGCGGTGGTAGGGGGAGGGGGTTGGGCTGCACGCTGCTGCTGTCAGCAGACGGAAGTGAAGACGCATCCTGACGAAAAGCGACGAGAAAAAAAATTTATATATAGTTGTGAAAAAGTGAAATAAAATGTTTCTAATTCAGCGCAACGCATTTAAGAATGTAATGAAAATGGCAAAAGGAATTGACGGCCGTTAGCGACATGACTGGCACGCCTCCCCCAGTCCACTCCCCCTCACGCAGCTTGCGTGCTGTTGACACTTTGTGCAGGCAGGCAGGCAGGACATGCGTCGTGTGTTGTTGTTGTTGTTGCTGTTGGGTGTGTCGCATCCGTCATTGCCCTGCTCGCAACATTTTCCGCTTTTATTTATAATATGAACAATTTCCTTCAATGCCTTTTTCCTTAAGAGTTTCCAACAACACTAACAACAACTGTACAATAAGTGCTGCCGCTTGCCACTTTCCACCCAAAAATACTGCACTTTTGTGCCAAAAAAAAAAAAGAAAACGAGAAAAAGCATGAGTAGAATGAAATGAATGAAAATACTTTTCAATTTCGCTTGAGAGACGAGACGAGACGAGATGCGAGCAAGAGAGACAGTTGCTGCCATGTCTCGTCCTTGTCGCTAATGACAATACACTTGTCTGGCCAAGCACAGTACGTGTGTGTGTGTGTCTCTGTGTGTGTGTGTGCGCGCATTTACGCTTCTTACTTATTTGATTTACGTTTCATTTCCGGTTGCCATATGCTGCTGCTGCTGCCTCGCATGCGAATGCTGCTGCACACTTCTTAGCCGTATTCACTGTAGTTGTAGTTGTTGTAGAAACCCAACAACCACCCCCTTTGCTAGCCACCCGCCCGCCCTTCAGCCCAGTGAGTAGTGAGCACGTTATGCAATTATAACTTTTGTCGTTAGGAACTTTAAGCAACTTTAAACGTAAATTGCAGCCATGAAGTAGCTTTTGGCGCACACTCTTAAGCGACACACACACACACGCACACACATATGTACAGCCACACACTAATGCTAAACGCTATAGTTTGTTGTCGGCTTTAGCGCCAAGTGTGTGAAAGGTGTTTTATTGAATTAAGTGGGTTTAACGGGATTTCTATAATGCTCAACAACGATGCCTGGCAACATTGTTGTTGTCGTTGTTGTTGCTGCTGTTTCATATGTATTTATTGTAACTACAGTTGCTTCTTCCTTAACACACGCATACATATCAGTGTGGGCGACTGCATTGAAATGAGTTTGTCAGGCGACAACAACAACAACAACAACTGTCACACTTTTAGTTCAACTTTGTTTTTTTTTTTACTTCTACATAATGCATATTTTATTTAATTTTTATGAGTTTTGCCAACCAAAAGTGGAATTTTATGCTTTATGCCATGGGGCGGGGGAGTGGAGGGCAGCGACGAGAGTATTTGGATAACAACTATTTGTTGCTGAAGAGCACAAACTGGCAACGGGCAGAAATTGTTTGCCAACATTTAAGTGGCGCTGAGTTATAATGCCGCTGCGCCGCACACTGAAAATTATGGAATCCAAATATATATGTACGTACTCGTATATAATGCGCATAATGAGCATTTTGTCCAAGCGTTTGTCAAGCACTTTCAAAACTGAACAGCGTTAAGCAATTGTATGAACTTTTTGCACTGTTTAACAAACTATTTAAACAAGCTTTTTTTTACCTAGGAATTGCATAGGGCTGTAGGGTAGGGCATGGTACAAATATTTGGATTTTTATGCTCATGAAATATATAAAAAGTTTGTGAGAATGTTGACTATAGCATATATAACCTAGTAAAATATATTACTTCTTAGTCAGAGTCATATAGAATAATCAAGTTTGCTTAGGATAAGCAGAAAGACGTTTAGCTTTTATTCTATAGATAATAAGATCATTTATATATGAAACCTTTATCAAAGTTAAGCTAAAGATGCTTTCAAACTAAAGTTCCAGGGTATTTCCAATGCAAACTTTATCGCTTAAAGCCTACTCAATTGTTCATCATACATTTCCAAGAATTAGATGTATTAAATATTTGATGAATTAAGCCAACATCAGCACCAACAATGGGCCAAACATTTGCATTGAAACTAAAATGGCATAAATATATTTTTATTACAAGCTTTGTTTATTTATTTGAATAAATCGAGAAACAATAAAATAGGCCTTAAACTGATGTGTTGTAGCTTAACCAATTCAGCTCTAAAGTGTTGAATCAATAAACATTGAAATAAATAAGCTGCATTAGATTACAGAAAATTCCAAAAAACATGTTGAGTAAAATTAAAAATTTTAATACCCAGAAAAGCCTTCTCATATGTATGATTAGCAAAAACCAAAAATACAGCATAGTCTGATTAACCAACTGTGCTACATACTGAACATTTTTAATGGAATTCCCTGTAAATTTGTCCTTTTTTTATTCCATGGTTTTTCAAGCAGGCGCGACCATAAAAAACGTGGCAGACCAGCAAAACAAGACCACATTAACAGGAATTCTTGCTAATAATAAGCACTATTCTAGTTTTATATATATTTTTTTTATATATCTCACTTTGATTTCGGTTTTTAGTTTAATGTAAAGCGCGCACATTTGGTTTACTACTATAGAAATAAAAAAAAGTGAGGGTCTGGTTAGTTCTCGACACATACAAAAAATGAAACCGCGCGTGTGGCATGCAAAAGTGAAACTCATTTCCCTCGACGAGCACTTAAAAGCTCGCGCAACTGCAGTTATTTTCCATGTTTGGTTCAACGAGAATTTTTTTTTTTATTCTCTGGGTTTTTTGTTGGACATGCAATGTTCCTGATGCATGTGTCGCAGGGAGAGGGGGGAGGCGAGGCGGCACATTATGGTGCGGTCCGTCAAATTGACTTCCTCTTGAAATTAGGCAAATGGGCAGCAATTAAACACGTGATTCTTTTGCTATAGGGGCGCACTCTTAGCCAGGCTAACACACACTGTGCGTTTGTGCTTAATTTATTTGAGGTGTTTTTTGTTGTTGTTGTTGTTGTTGTTGTTGCTGTAAATGGTCGTTAAATATTAATAAGCCATTTAACTGCCACAGCACGTTGATGCATGAGGCACAATTAGGCTGCAAATAGCTCGAATTGTTTACTTAATAAACGCCATTCATCAAATCGACACGTTTTTTTTTTGTTGTATGAAAGGTCTACAGACCTGTTGGCGTTCCCTCTGTCCATAGAACACGCAAAAGTTCAGACAAGCTTAACCCCATTTGAGGCCCAATGCGATGCAGGTCAAATGGGAATGGGCGTATCCAAAGGCCAAAACGGGTTGTTCACAAATTTACTGCCGTTTATTTGAGCCACGATAAAATTGGCTTAAAAACTTGATGGGATTTACAGACTAACCGGAAAAAAACCAAAGCATGGAGACAATTTTGTGAATATTTAGATTAGCGAGAAACGATAAAAATCTTTTCTTAAAGTTATTCTGCAGTTAGGAATTTGATATAAATTATTTGTTCTCAAATCAAGAGTCCTGTTGGTTTGTTTTTCACTGCCTGAGGAATATTATCTTAAAAATAACTTTCCATTTTAATCAAGACTACATAAAGTTGATTTTCTCTCAGTATTCGCTCTGATCTAACGAATTTCTTATTATCTTGAAATAACCCTAACTTTCACTTCTAAAGAACTTAACATTCCATACAAATACCTTTGTATCTTGATTTATTGCATGACATAAATTTTAAAAATATATATTGCACTCTTAAAGTTTTTTAACGTAACCAAATTTCCCTACAAAAACTTTTTCCCTTCTTTGCACAAAAATGAAAATCTAATTACAACCGCATTTTCCCAAAAATTTTTGTTACCGCGCAAACACAAAAAAACTTTAAATTGTTAAGCTAATAATGAAAAATTGTATTAAAAAGAGGGTTAAGAGCACCTCACAGTCAAGCATACTCTTCGTCCCCTTTATCAATAGGGATTGGTTTTTATATTTACATTTGTGCGACGTGGCATATTGCAATTGTGTGTGTGAGCTTGCATCGGCTGCGGCCTAATTTGCCACATGCGGCGTCACTTTTGTTATTTGCATTCGAATTCAATCCCATAACGGGATGCGACACTTGATGCCGCAATTGATGTCGACTTGCAACAGCAGCAAAAAACAATATAAATATTAATGCTATTTGCTTAACGTTTCAATTGCAAGTGGGAAAGTGGGAAGTGGAAGGACTTAAAGGTTGGGCAGCACAACACTTGGGCGATTCACACGCCAGACACAGGCCGCAGGATGCAGGATGCAGAATGCAGAATGCCAGCAACGGGGTGTCGCATATTAATCAGAGACAGCACTAAAAAATAAAAGGATGAGGCATATTCAAAGGTACAACGGCGGCAGCAATATGAAAAGTGCGTCTAGCACTCAATGCTCAATGAATGTTTCATCTGGCAGCCAGCAGGCAGTCGCAAGGACTATATGACTCTGGGTAGGGTTTTGTGCCCTTTGAGAGGGGGTTGTGAACACTCACACAAACACATTCGTTTTAGGGTGTAAGTTGACGCAAATACTTTAATCCACTTCACAGTGACACTGAAATTAACAGCGATGCAACAGCGACAACCCTCGAATATTTTGGCAAGAGGTAGAGTGGGGAGGGGGGGTTGAACGAACGGTTTTCGAATGGGAACGCAACGGCATTCAAATTGGCTGCTATCGCAATTATTCATATGGCGGCGACACTCATAAAATGTCGCGCAAGTGGCGTCCAGCCAGCTCTATCCAGACAAAGAGACAAACAGACAGACAGACGGCATGGCAGTTGGGCAGCCGGGCAGACATGCAGCACGTTGCTTTTCGGTGTTGCACACAAACAGACACATACAAACACCAATACAATCACATGTATGGGGAGAAACAGTGTCCAGCGCTGTGACGTCCTTTTGACAGATGAAACACAAATGCAATTATCACTTTATTTTAAACGATTTATGTGCAACACAGAACAGAACAGAACTTTGTGTATCTACGTGTGTGTGTGTGTGTGGCAAACACACGGCCAGAGAACAACGGAACATGTAGACATGATGCCGACAGCGGCGAACGGAAACGGAAATGGCAACAAGCGCTGCCACACAACGAATCCACCGTCCACCATCCACACGTTCCCGTGTCCGTACTTTTTCCATCTGCCCCCCGCTTCAATGCTTGCACAACAGTGAGCTCATAGCACAACTTCAAATATATATACATATATATGTAGGTGAAATAAAAATCCAAAAACACATAAAAATATATATAAAAGCAAACCATAAAAGCGACCTCATCAAAGCTTATATATGGTATATGGTCAATCCTCATTTTGATAGTGCATTAACAACTGAATATCCAACAGCATATTTATTTATGTATTTAGTTTTGTTTTTCATAAAAATGAATTGCTCTGGTTTTCTAGCTCTTAAGTAACCATTAGCTTAAAATTTGAAAGCACTTACCTAAATCGAAAAGGATTTTGAAGGCAAAGTGCATTTTTAATATTTATTTATAATAATGCAACAACATAAAATGAAAGGAAGTTTATCCAACAGCTAAGTAGATATAGCAACGTCTGCCTGTTAGTTTGAACGGGACGATCTTCCTTAGTCGCTTTTTTTGGCACAAATTTTCAGGATAAAAATAAATAAAAAAAATAAAAAATTGGGTCATATCAAGTGAATTTTTTTCACAGACCTTTGGATAAAAATCGATTGTGGGTTAGACTTTACGAAGGTTATCGATATTATTGGTAGTTTTTTTTTTCATAAATTTTTGGCATCAAAATCGAAAGAAATTCGCGTTTCTAGATTTAAATGCAGTGTTATAAAAGAGCTCAAACCAATACGTTTGAGATATTGAACTTGAAAATCATGCAAGATTGAACAAAGTTATGACAATTGAAAATTTTATTCTCAAAGCTCACTAAGTTGATTTCAATGCTGATGCGTAATTTAAAGTTTTTACATTTAACTTTTTTATGACAGCAATCTGGTTGCGAAATACCATTAAATTTGGTAATTATGGTAATTAAAAAAAATACAAATGCTTAAAGCCCAGAAATTCACAGACATAGGTCATAAAAATTAAAGTCATTAAATGAATGACAGAAATTCTATAAAATTGTGAATACGCTCGACTTGATATACGCGTTATGCCATAAGTTGTACTTTAGTAAATTTTATCAAATCTATAAGACTACAAAATCAAGATATATGCATTTGGTGCATGAAATGACAGTTGCAACAAGCATTTCGTGCAGTTGAGGCACATCATTTTGTTTGTTTTGCTTATCAGAAACATCTTGACGAATGCGCTGTCAGAAGCCCTTAATGCATTTGCTTGTTGTTGTTGTTGTTGCCTCAATTGCAACAGATTTTGACAATCTAAAAATTATGTTTTTCTTTTTTTTTGTTGCTTTATTGAAATTGGAATTGACAGAAGGTTAATGATGCCGAATGAGGCAACAAACTGAATCTAGGGCTATGGCTGATTCCGTTTGCAATTTAACACCCCGCTGGGCAGTTGAGAGTCAATCGTTTAGGGGTGAGAGAGGGTGTGGTGGTTGCTTGAGCTATGAGATTTGCGATAAAAAATGATTGCACATGTGAGCGTTTTAGTCGCTCAAAATTGCAACATTTGCGGCATGAACGAAAAAAATATATATACATATATAGCTTGGCCATAGGAGGGGTTGAGTCTGAGCTGCCTCATTTGCTTGCGTCGCTCTCTTCCTCTCCCCCTCTTTCTTTGTGTTCTATCGTTAGGGGTACTAAGGAACGACCCAGATTTGCACTTGCCGGGTTATCAGTGGCCTCGGCCATAAATCACTGTCAAGTGTCATTCGCTTGGCAGAGGCAAAAGCAGCAGCAGCAGCAGCAGCATCAGCGGTAGCAGCATCCTTTATCCTTGCTCTGCTTCGACAGTGCCGCAAGTTTTTTAATACACACACACGCGCACACACACACACATGGAGTGAAGTAAGCTATCAGCTTACAAGCAATGTGCCCTCCAGCCAAAAGGTGCATCAACGGAAACTGCTGCAACAGCTACCAGCAACAACAACAACAACAACAACAGCAGCAGTGGCGAAAAAAGTTGCTAATTAAACTTTGTGCTTGAACTTTAGCCCCCCCCCCATCCAATCGTTGTGTAGGGGGCTAAGAGTCGACAGCGAAAGTGTTGCTTCCACCAAAATGAACAGTCACAATCCATGTTGTAGTCTCCAATCAGTGCTGTCTGTCTGTGGACACCCCCCTTCACCCCCCCTGCCAGTTGCTCACTCCCCTTCCCTATAACTTCCGCTCGCATTCGTTATGCTTTGGTTAACATTTCGTTACGCTGTCAACCGCAAGTGAATCCTGCCACGAGCAACTTCTTGTCCGCGCCATGTTCACCGTACCATCCGACCATCCAACCAACCCTAAATGCATTTTGCTCTAGATATATACACTATGTATATTGCTATCTCTTTTTTTTTTGTCCTGTCTGTCAGCCTGGCATGCCTAATTTCCGCTATTGTTCATAATTTTTATTGCGCTTGTTGCGAATTAGTTTCGGTTACGCCTGATGCAGTCAACCAACCAATTCACCCTTGCACCCCCTCCCTTATTGCATTGTTGCAATTTTTTGCAATTTAAAAATTTTCTTTTTTGCCTTTTGCAATATAATATAATTGACGGGCCCGTCTTCATTTAGGGGTTGACTTTGGCCAACTGACTTCTCTGCCTACAAAGGCGTTGACAGCGGTTACAACTACTGCAACAGCAACAACAACAATAACAACTTGTGATTAACATGACTGGCAACAAGCACCAAGCAATTGCTATCTGACAGTGGGAGAGGGGAGCGTTGGTGGGTGTAAACGCATTTGGTATTTATGTTACAGCTCATTGCAATTAAATTGTGTCCGAGTTGCGCCTCGCAATGCTTCGCTGACATTTACATGTGTATGCTTGACAAGGGCGGGCGGTTGGCAGGGGGCCTCAATAGGGGGTGTCAATAGGAAATTGTCTTTGGTCAGGTCAATAAATGGTGGACAATTCCTGGGATTACTCGGACTAAGTAGTCATTGATTCATTTATGTTCAATAGTTAGCATAACAATTGCCCTGAGTATCTGCACTTAGCAGTAGAATGTTATTTAACAGAGCGTCAACAGCAGTGTGTTGAAGAACTAACAGAGCTTGTGTGGGAGTTCGCTTGCTTGCAGCACACTTTTCGTGCTCTAGAAAAATATGTTGAGGTTTTAACTGTTGCTTGTTAACAGCATGTGGTAAAAAACGTATACCGCTGTTACTGTTAATATTAAACATTTTTGGTGAATGTTGTTTGTTAACAGGACCTAATATTGACATATACCACACTTTCTGCATATTTTTCAAAGCAGTTACAGCAACACGAATAACAGCAAGCATTTTGCAGCAGAGATAAAGGTCATAAGATAAATCTATTTAAAAGAGAAACGTTGTCTTTAACTGTATAACTATCAAAATATACTTTGACTTGGAAAAAATATGTTTGTCTTAAAAAATGTAAGACTCTAAAAATATTTATAATATTTTACTGAGAAGAACCTTAAACTCAAATATGCGAGCAGCAGCAAAGTTCTAAAGGCAGAAGTACATCATAATGCTAGGTAAACCGTTAGATAAATGTATGAAACTGTCACAGAGTTCTCATATCGAAAATGTTACATATTATTCCCCGCTTAGACCGAACTTTCGAAATACTTTATATGGATATACAGACTGTTAAGAAATACAAATCGTTGATGAGGGAGCCATGCTGCACAGAACAACGGTACACAGCTTCGAAGTTCGAACTGCCGCTGCTCATATTAACTCTCCTTCCATGCTCTGTTATGTTTCACATTGTAGCAAAAATGTTAAACATTGGTAACAACTTCGAAGAACGATTTGCTGTTAGTCGAGCAGTCTGCCGTCCTTTTTGATCTGTTACGAAATGTTATGATATGTTTCTGTTATGCTAAAAGTTATGCTATCTGTAACGTACACAGTAAAAACCTTTACAGAGTTATGCAGGAATCTGAACAGCACTTTGTTGAGTTTTTACTGAGAGCGTCTTGCAATATGGATAGCCTAGCTGGCACAATTCCATGATTTTCATGCTGTTAAGACTCATTTGCAGAAAAATGTTATCTTTACCTTCTAAAGCGTCTCTGTTAAGCGACAGAAACCTCAAAACAGCAAGGACAACAGGTGTCTTGATTATAAGCAAACAAAAATTAAATGAAGTTGCTAAAATAATTTTCTCTTTGACAAATATTGCACAATTACAATAATATTAAAAGTTTTTCTTATAAAATGTCAATTAACTCTAAGGAAAACAAATAAATATCAGGAGATAACACTCACCAAACAATAATTCACAAATCTGAATACCGTTCTCTGTTCCATTTCAAATTAGAACACAAATTGTTTGCGTAGGTCGCGAGCAAAGAGCGCTAAGCAAGCTCTTATCAGTAGACGTCTTATCAGCCAGAGAGTGTGGTGATTTTCGGAGTTGGGAACGAAACGGAAAAAAGCAAACATTTCACTCTCTGACGCACACTCGCTCCCACACAAACTTTCTAACGCTCCGGCTGTCTGTCTGTGTCTGTCTGTTAAGGACCAAGTGGGAACGAGCGAAACACCCGCACAGAAATCAAGGCAAACCGAAATGCAATGAACATCAACATCGGCAACATCGGTTGTGACGTCGCGACGTTCGGGCTAGCATTCGGTACGAAGCTGATGCCGCTGCCTGCCGCCGCGCAGTGACGCTGCCACGCTGCTGATGAGTCGAGAATTTATTAGCGCAAAAAACGAATGCGCTTCAGTTTCGTGTTTGTTGTGCGCTCGTAAGGATGTGTCCGCAACCGCTGACGGACCTCGTGCGTTCGCGTCGCGTGTGCGCGCGTCCACAACGCTGAACGTTTCAGCCGCAAAAATCCTATCTGTTACAACGTGTACAACGTATGCCTTGCCACATCGCGCCAAACACACGGCAAAGGCAACGTTTTATTCAATCACAAAAAATATCAGCAATTTTTGCTCAGTGTAAAGTGAATATCGGAATATAAAAATTGTGAATAATCATTGAAAAAGGAGCAGAAATGCGAATTTATTGTGTTGTATTTTGTGTGTGTGCTTTGCCTGTGGCAGCCACAAGCCGTCTTCATCGTCGAGTGCCGCTTCAACAACTTCAATGCTAAAAAGGTGCCTCAACAAATTGACCCACAATCAGCACCACTCATAACTCATCAGTCTGTCTGTCTGTCCTGTCTGTCTGTTTGTGTGGTTGCCTTAAGGGCTAAGTATGTAAATCAGCTTCTTGAGGTAGCGTTACCCCATTTCATTGCCACAATTTAAGGCGCCGCAAGTTGCATGCAAATTCCTATTGTGTGTAGTGTTGAGCTGCGCTGCAGATTCAAACATTTTTGGCTCAATAATTTTGCGCTTATGCAAAGCTCGTCGTCGTCGGCGTTGTTGGCGTCGCAACTGGGCTAAAAAGCGAAACCAGCCAAATGCGTTTTATATGCCCTCCCCCCCCTCTGCTGCCCTCTCCGACTCCAACTTCAAGGCGTCCCATATTTTGCATATTTTTGGGGTTTTCGCTCTGGTTTTTTTTTTTTTTGGGCGCTTAACTTTACTCTTCCGCTTGAGTTGACCCACTTTGTTGGGCGGGTTTTTCACTTTTCGATTTCCCCTCCAGCAGCCAGTTCTGGCTCGGCCCCATTAATTAATTAGTTTAATTAGTGGCTGTTGGCGCGTTTACTAACTTAACCAAAAGAATTGCGTTTTCCAAAAAGTTTTTCGCACAAATTTGGTGTGTTTGGTATTTGTTGGCCCGAAATGGCTAATGGCTAACATTAGGCGGCCCTAAAAACACACACACCCGTACACACACACACACACAAAAAGGGACCTCGATCAACTAACGGTTCATGTGCCATTTAACAAAACACTAAGCGAACCCTTTGTGAGCATTTTTCCCTAATTTCCATCATTCGCTCAAAGTTTTTTTTCGACTCAATTGCTGTACATATTTTCGCGGCGTTGTTGTTGTTGGCCATTTTTATACTTTTAGCAATAAAACCAGCCAACAGACTTAAGACATTTCGTGGCACCTAATGGCAGCGGGGCCACGGGTTGGCGGTGGTGGCAACAACGAATGAAAGCAGAACTAAAGGAAAATTTATTTACTTTGCCACTAAATTTGCGCTGATTTCCCCAACTCTTGTTGCCACTTTGGCACTGACCATTTGGCCCAATGCTTTGGTCTATAGCCTTATTTTGATGTTGCCCCAGCTCAAAATATATATGTGGAGAAAGCAAACACAAGAAAACGAAATGTTTGTCAACAAACGCAGTCAAGCCCAACAAACTTGAAGATGCCACACATGTGTGTGTGTGTGTGTGGCATATTTTTGTCTCAAGTGTGCCACGTCCGGCGTTGGGAACTATGAGTATTTTAAAATTTGCGGCACGTGCCCCAAATAGCAAACATCAGCAAATAATAAATTCATTGTTAGCCAACGCACGGCGCTTTAGCAGGACCTCAACAAAACTAGAACTCGAACTAGAACGGCGGGTGCATGGGGCAAGCAGTTACGGGACCTTGCAACCAAATTAGCTGGTGTGTTCAGTTCGTGTTCTTTTTTTTGTTTTTGTTTTTGGTGGGGGTAAGCTCAGTTTATGGCACGCTTAGGAGCCCATTAGGGTATGTGAGTGGCATGCCACAAATCCAAACAGCAGCAGCCGCAGACAACAGACAACAGCACTTGTCCAGCAGTTGTTGTTGTAACAATTGCATTTTCTTATCTTCTTTTTATTTTTGTGACGTCTGCAACAATTGCTGCTGTTGCAGTTGTTGTTGCTGTTATTGTTGTGGCAACACCTGCTTTATTTTTGTTCTTGTGCTTCGCATGCATTTAAATGTGGCAACACTTGAGAAAAGCCGCAGCTGCAACGGTACTTGTGCGTGTTGTGTTGTTTCTTCTTTGCCCATTGTACAAGCTTTGGGGCAGGCAGCATCATAATCTTCATGCTGCAGCGGCCGAGACAAATGTTGCAACATAAAGTTTGCTTTATGTCAGTGGATTTAAGTTGGTTTGTTTCTTTGTGGCAACTTTGTGACTTCAATTTGGATGAGTGCAACCAACACTGGGATTATACTAAAAAAAAAGTGCAATGATTCGAGCTCACAAAAAAAAAATATTTAAATTGTTTATGGGAATTTTATTTTTTTCAAGCACTTGATAATGTTTTCTTGGATTAAAAAACAACTTTTTTTTATCAAAAAATAATAGATGAAAAAGTGCGTTAAAAAATGTTCAATGCCATTTTATGAAGAACATCAAGTTTTCAAGAATGAATTTGATTTAAAGTGAATTTGATAAAGTTCCGTGAATTGTTTGTTGTCAACATTTATTCCGTTTTAAAACTGTTTCAAAGAATAACAAAGTATTATTCACATCAAAGCATTATTATTATAAGGAAAACGTTTTCAATGCATTGAAATCTAAACTTTTTCTCATTGCTTTATGTGATATCAGTAAATTTCGTTTGAAATTAAAAGACGTCATTTATGGTTTTTACTGTATTTAAAAATGCTTTTAAGCAAACGATGTCAAAGTTTCACAAAATGCAACAAAAATCAATTTATGGATAAAAATAGAATTTTGGGGATTTGTTAAGAATTTGTCAGAAGCTGAAATGAATGCACTCGTCATGCATTAAAAATATATATAAATAGTTGACTTCACATTTTGTATAAATGTTATTTTTAGTAGGTTCAAGTATGAAAATTTATGATGTCTTCAGGGAGAATTTATTATGCTCATTTGTTAGATATACCCATGGCATTTGTTTTGACATAAAAGTGAGAGAAATTTAGAGTTTCTTTGCGTTTAGTTCTAAAATAAATGTAAAACACACCTCTTCTAAGATTAAAACACATACAAATTGAAGTTTTTTTTCACGTTGAAGGGCGCAAAATCATTCCGACAAGCAATTTGTGTTATGACCTTAAGCACTTTTCTTCTGGACGCCCCCCTTTTCCATTTGCTTCTATGTAAATTCTCGCCAATTAACGTTAGTTTGCAGCTGCTCTGTCTTCGCTGCTGGCATTAAGGCAAAAACGAGAAAATGAAAGATACAAACTTTATATTTATTTGAGTGCATTTACAATATGTCAAAGCATTTCATTTATATCAGAATGCTTATTTACAGCTATTTATTCACTTTTTGCATTATTTATTTATGTGTTTTTCCCCCATACCTGTGTGTGTAGCTTACCTGAACCTGAACGCTACCCTTACCCTATACTCTTACCCTATACTAACATTAAGTTACATTTCTCATAGCTTTTGCTCAACTTTTCATTCCGTGTCTGCTTTTGCTTTTGCCTTTAGTTCCTTTTCCGCTGGCTTAATTCATTTTTTATTTCAACGTAAATAAGCAGTAAATTACAAGCTGCAACTGCAACTGTTGCTGCTGGCAGTTTCTTGTTGTTGTCGTTGTTGTTGTTCTTGTTTAGCTTGTCCTGTGCATATTTTGTGTGATTTTACTGCTGCTGACACTATATATATCCTGGTGCTGTTTCTGCTTTGGCTTTCTGCGTCCACTGTGCCATATTTCAGCACTTAACACCATCCTCATGCTTGTAGTTAAAGTTTAAGCATTGCTGCAACTTCAAACATTAGTTTGCACACAAACACACACATATGCACTGCACAAAATAGTTGTCAGCTTTGTCACATCGGCCAAATCGGCTAGTGACATCTGGACTACTTAACACCTGGCCACTTGAAGACCTCATCGTAGTACAACGAAAGTTGAAAGCCGCTGAACTGAAATGTTGGCAGTCACTTTAATTGCTTTACGACTGCCACAACTGGTCATTAATATAAAGGGGTGAAGAGTGAGTAAAGAGGGGGTGCAATGAGGAAAACTTGTTGAGTAGCATACAGAACAGTTGTCGTTGTCGTTGCTGTTGGTCAGCAGTTGGCAACCACTTGATGATGAGGTTCTTCATAGTCGTTAAGGTGCTTAGCTTGAAAGGCGTTTTCTTTCAAACTTACTTTGCAGCAGTAGTTACTGTCGCCGTAACGGTAAATGTTACTGTCTTGCCATTAGCGGGCTTCATGAGGCCAACAGTTTTTCTTTCTTGTGGATTAGGTGGCGTCTCTTGTCGTTAAATGTCAGGTGTTTAGGCAAGTGTCCATTCAACAGACGTCAGGCCTAGAAAAGTATATATAACGGGGGAAAAGTAAAAGTGTGATTACAAAAGTTTTACTGCTTTTATTAAAGAAAAACTACTTGGAAAACTAATATTTTCTGCTCCCCAAGCTGCACGCTATAATAAAGTTCATCTTTGATTAAATGAAGCAATTGGCAAAGTCATAAAGCAATAAACATTAAAACTATTCAAATACTTTTGTAATCCTAGCTTTGACGAACAATAAAATTCCAACAAAAAGAAAAGCCTACAGCAGCTACAAAGTGTTTGAAAATAAAGCAACAAATTCAGAGAAATAATCTTGCAACAAATATGCAGATGATTCCATGTAACTAACAGCATTTTAATGACTTTTAACAAAGGAAATAAATGTGCGAGATTATACTGCAAACTGCAAATTGCATGAAAAAAATATATGAAATACAACTAAAACGTAAAGGTGGTAAACACATTTTGATACCCTAACCTAAAGCCAAACAAACAATGGGGTATATAAACCTTTGTTAGTGTCGTTTTAAACTGTTTTGAAGCAAATATATAAACTATGGGTATAAAAACAGTTGGATTTGCCAAAAAATGCATGCGTGCTTATACAAATTTGTGCATGCTTGTGGCAGACCCAAGTCAAAAACAACACACACACATAGAGTGCCACAAAAACTTACTGCACAAAAACGGTTTGTCCAGATAACTGTGTATATGTGTGTGTGTGTTTGTGTTGTTGTTCGTTGAAAGCCGAGAGCTTGTAATATGTAAAATAACTTTAATTACCAGCTTCCTCTACAGACAGCAGCAGTCCAAAAAAGCGGCAACAACAACAGCAACGAGTTACTGAAAAACATATAGTTACAAGAGTAGAACAACATTTTGTTGTGCCATAAAAGTTTTTTCTCTTAATTTTTTCTGTGTAATTTAAGGGATTACTTGATATAAAGCAAGAATTTCCATCATAGATGAAAGTTGTTCAACTTTACATCAAAATGCCGGACAAACCACAAAAAAGACAGAGAGTTGAATGAATCGAAAGGCAGACAAAAAATTTAATTACTGCTGCTTTCAACAACACAACAAAAATGTTGAGTGAACCGCCCTTTCATTAGTGTTGCACTTAAAAAATGCATGCAGCATGAAATTGTTTTATAGATTGAAAATGCATAAATTGGTTAACGCTTTTCAATAACAGCAGCAAAGCAAAAAGGTTACCTGACACGAATAATATCGCATCGTATCGTAAAAGAAATATTCGAACGAGATTGTTATTCTTCAATTTTATGTGGCAGCAAAAAGTTTGTTCACATTCAAATGTTAGACAAACAAAGCTGAGTTTCCTTCTACCAAATGCCATTTGAGAGTTAAGATAATAATAATAAGAGAGAGAAACATACACACGCACACAAATTGAAAGCAAATAAAATTTGAAGAATGGAGTTTTTCGATGATTTCCTTCGAAAATTAATACAAAATATTTTAGAAATCGATAAGAATTTAAAGATTGAACCAAAACCATATCATTTTTGTGATGAACTTTAATATAAAATCTACTTTTAAAGAACTTTGTTCAGTATAATCCCACTTTTCATCAAATAAATTGTTTGCAACACAAGAGAAAAGACTTCTTTTTTTGTTAAAATACTTTCGGGCCACCATTGTGCTTAGGCTTTGAGTGTGCTGTTGATGTTTGTGCAGGATTTGTATCTGTATCAATGGTTTTGCTTTCTTTTAAGCTGCCAACTCGTGTGCCCCTTGAGGTTGCTAAGAAAAGGATGTGTGTTGCGTGTGTGTGTGTGTGTGTGTATGGGTTGGCATTGCGGGAATTAAAAGGCAAAGAAAAAACTTTCATTTCAGTTTTGTAGCTTGTGCAAACATTAAAACGAAAGTTTTTAAAAGCAACCACAACATTTACGTCATGTGCAAAGTGTGTGTGTGTGGCATGTGGTGTTGTTGTTGTTCAAGTTGGAGCTAATGCTGTTGTTGCTGGCATGGCGCATCAAAGTGGCAGCTTTAAGGCGCTTACTGCTCAGTTTTGCAGTTTTTATAGTCAAAAGGCAACACGCCAAGTTGCTTAAACAGCAACAGCAGCAACATCAGCAACAATAGCCGCCATTTGTTGCCACATGTTGTAACTGTTGCCGCATTAAATGTGCAACCCTCAGCTGCGGTTCAATGTTGTTGCCGTTGTTGCTGCTGTTGTTGTTAGCGTTGTTATTGTTGCTGCGAAGCGAATTTCACTTTTATGTTGGCGCATCTACGCTACTTTTATACTGTTGCAACCGACAGTCGGCCGCCCCTCCTCACTCCACCCAGCAGCAGCAGCAGCATTCACCATTAGTTCACTGGCC
Organism: Scaptomyza pallida; assembly: GCA_018152965.1. Taxonomy (NCBI): domain Eukaryota; kingdom Metazoa; phylum Arthropoda; class Insecta; order Diptera; family Drosophilidae; genus Scaptomyza; species Scaptomyza pallida. The sequence continues at coordinate 3,391,386 of JAECXP010000260.1, read as the reverse complement.
ACCGCCAGCAGAGATTTCAGTTCATTTTATGTTGTCAGACTTCCGAGTGCGCCGAGCGAGTTCTTCTTGTTGTAAAAAAGCCAAATTCATTTTGCACATATAACTTTTATACCCACACACACATACATAAATGTGCACTCTGCGCGTGTAAGTGTGTGTGTGTGTAATGTTTATGTTCCCTGCTGCTTCAACTTGACATCTTTTGGGTTAATTTTGTAGCCACATCTCTAAAATGACAGCCACACAGTTGGATGCAAGATTTTTTTTTTCTTTTCGTGGTTCCATTTACAGTTCACACTCTCGCGCACACTCGCGCACACACACTCACGCATTAAACATTTAATTTATTGATGGCATTTTTAAGACTCTTTAAACTTATTTCGTTTCCTTTTTGTTCTATTTTACAGCTCTAACAAAATGATTACTTAAGGCACGAAAGGCCTCCAACAAAAATATACAAACCACAAAAATTGAAAAGCCATAAAATAAAAGAGAGCTTGAAAGAGAAAGAGAGTGAGAAAGGAAGAGAGAGGAAAGAAAAAACAACGAGTTACAAATTGGCTTGCATAAAGTAAACAGAAATATAATTCAATTTTATAGCCAATGGGCGAAAACTAAACTAAAAAATAAAACCAAAAACCCACTAACCAAAAACGCAGAAACCAAACTCAACCAAAACCAAACCAAACCAAACCAAAAAAAAAGTAACGTAAACCACCGCAAAACAATTGCTTTAAAAACGTAACAAATCAATTGCAACAACAACACCAACCCCAACAACTACTACAAAATGACGCTGCGCATTTCGGCCAAATCGAGAAATCATCTTGGACTCATTATTTATGGTTTTGTGTTGGTGCTAACAACAACAACGCCATCCGTCGAAGCTGGTCGCATTTTTGGTAAGTTTATAAGAACATTTTCTACCCCCCACTCCTCCTCCCCCCGCCCCCACAATTTGCCTAAAAGTGAAAGTAAGCTGCGTGAAGGTGGCTTCCGGTTAGCCAATCTGCCATTAGCTGGTGATGTTTTTCTTTTTCGGGGTTAGCTTAATTAATGCGCACAGTTAGCAGCTAATGGAATTTTTAATGCAATGAAAACGCAATGTGAACACATTTCAACAAATTGGCTAAAATCAAGCGACAGAACCCTTGCCAACAAGAAAAGTAAGCCAGAAGGAAATTGAGAATTTAGATGTTGTTAAAACACCCTGCATATAAGATTGTTAAAAGTGTTTACATTTGATTAAGAATATTGTATTACGCATACGTCAAGTGAACTAGAGTTAATACCTGATCTCTTGGGAATACTGTTTACAATCTTCTTAGCCCTGCACACACTTTTAACAATGAGTATTAAGGCGTCGAGCAAACATTGTTTTAAGGTCGCTTAGTTATCTTTTTATTGGATTTGGGTCATATCGCTGGCGGGGCGGTACGAGTACACGTTATTTTCGTATTAATTAGTATTACAAAAGGTTTGCTCTTTCATGCTTCTCGATGTCATGTACGTTAATGAGCTGCCCTCCAAGTCAAAGGCATACACATGAGTGTATACATATATGAGTATGTAAATGTGGTGCGCAGTTCGTTAAAGTCAATGATTGTGTGTGTTTTCTTTTTTGTAAAAATAATTAAATATAATTACATTTCTTGGAAACACGTTTTGTAAAAATGAAAACGAAAAGGTTTTTCGATTAGAAGAGTAGGATGGAACGTTTTGTGTATGCGTGCAAGTGAGATGGCATGCTTTGTGTGTCTGGCCCAATTAACCGCACAAAATTTAATAAATGAAGCAAACGTTTTGTGCATGTGTGGTTATAATTTACATGTAATTATGGTCGCACAACTGTTGTTGCTGTACCGATTTCTGACCCAAATACAAGTCAAACGGGTTGTGTAAATGCCGTTTGAAAACGGGTTAGAAGTGCTGTGTTGTCCCGTTATCAAGCAATAGCACCCTCGGCACAGCTAATTGCAGTTTTGTCTGCGTGGCTGCACTTGAAAAACGCGAGCGTTAGTTTTATCTATAGGCCAGAGCTCTCACGCTTTTGGCTCTCATTCATGCCAGTGACAATGATCAAAGCCAACAACAACAACAATAACAACGGCGCTAACCGTTGCCGACTTTTGTTGACACACATTTTGTTGTGGCTGGCCCCAAAAAAGTATGCTACGAAAATTTTGCACGCAAATGAGAGAATTTGCGCGCCATCAACAATAAAAGAGAGTGAAAGAGACAACAGGGAAAACAGCAGATAACAAAAAAACAGAAACGAACATCTGTGTATGTGTGTATTAGAGTCTGGCAGTTTGTGCAACGCTTTTTGTCGAGCAATTTAAATGACGCTGTCGAGTGGCAACCGCCGCAGCCACAGCAGCCGCAACAACAACAATCGCAACAGCAATAAAATTGCAGCCAGGCGAGTATTTACACACACACACACTAGCACACATAGGTCGCAGCAGTGAAAGCGTAAAGTTTACGCGCTTGTTTGCTATAATTTCGATTGTTTTCACTGCAGTTGCAGCAGCAGCGAAAGCAGCAGCAGCAGCCGTCACTGTGGCGCTATTTGGCCCTTCGCTCAGTGCCACGCCCATTGATAGTGGAAAGCATTCAGCCTTAGGCAACCCATCAACCCCATCCTCCGGGCCCACTCCTCCCTCCTTTGCTCTTTGCCACCCGCTGTTGCACGCCATTTTGCTGCAAATTTTCGTTTTATTGATGTGAGCGAGGGTTTTTCGTTCAGTGTTTATTGTTGTTGTTGTTGCTGTTGTTCGTGTCCCAAAACTTTGCCAGCTGCACTCACAACAACAACTACAACAATTCGTCGCTTAAAATATGCCCCATAAGCAGCATACTTTTGCATTTGAGATTTTCGAGCAGTTGTTGCGTTCTGTGTTTTTCTGGTTAAGTGCAAGAAAATTTATGAAAAACTTTCTTCTTCCTCTTCGTCTTCTTCGTGGCCAAAAAATGTGTTGCGCAATTAAAGTTGCACAAACAGTTGTTGCAACAGCAACAACGATGGCAACAATGCAACAGCATCAACAAAAGCCGCAACTGCACTCAATATAACACTTAATGTGCCACGCCCTAATTCCGCCAGCAACTTAAGTGGGCGTCGCTTGTGTAAATAATTGCGCACATGCTAATCTGGCTGGCAAATTAATTGACGCCAGCAAGCGGGGGCAAAGAGAGGGAGACAGCAATTAATGCACGAAAAAGGATGTGCAGCATCGCATACAAGGATGCGCCATAAAACAAGACAAAGCTGCTGCAACTAAGTGAAGCTGAGCTCTACTCTTAACAAATGTGAGGTGAAGGTTGCTGTTTAAAAATCAATAAATTGTTTTGCATTTGTTGAAGAATTTTCTTAAAGTAAGGATAGAAAGTGTTGGAAATATAAGCCTTGGCTTAAGCCTTACAATACGATAAATCACATACAAGAAAAAATATGCTTAGAGGAAGAAAATCTTTAACTTTGCTAAAAATTATTTTAAATCATGGATTGGCTACAAATGTACTTAGATATTCCATGAAAATATCATCGAGCAACCAAATATTGCTCTGGCAGCAACTGGAAATGTATCTCTATTGTTTCGACAAACTATACTAATCATGAATCTGGGGACATCGCCCTAAATGCTTTACGCACTTCATAGCATAGTTGTTCTTGCCGTCTATCTGCCGCCAAAAACAACAAGGCTTACTCACAGCGAAAGTTTACTTAACGATTCCAGCCAATAAGTTAACAAAACGGCACGTGTGCATTAACAAAAGGCAGCAACAACACCTTGCCACACTTTCACCTCCTTTGTCTAACTGTATTTTCGCTATGTCTATGGCAACAGTTTTGTTGTGTTAAGGGCCAGGTCGAAAAGTAACAAACATTACGCGCCAAATTGGTAAATCGAACGTATAATGCCCCTTGACAACTATTAGCAGACACTCTTATACACACACACACAAACACACCCGCCATGACATCACACACACACACACAGACATATACAGCCCGTTAAGGATTTGTTTTTTAAATTATTCATGCGATGTCTAAGTATAAACAATTTGTGTGGCCTGCATTTTGCCATCAGACGTACTTTATATTCAGCTCATTATGTTAAAGCCAAACAATTGGCGACATCAACAAAAACACAACACAACAAACACCAACAAAGCAAAAATGCGTTGGCTGCTTTGGCTGCTTCGTCTTCTTCTTCTTCTTCTTTTAGCTGGGATTACATTTCAGCGAGGCGTTGTCCTTGACAGCAGAAACGCTGACTGGCGTAATTTCTTTATTAGATTCATTGCGCACCCCTCAAGCACAAATTTTACAGTGGCAATGAAAGCAGCAGCCAACAGCAGCAGCTGCAAAAGATGCTAAAAACAATTACATAAATTGCCTTTGAGTTTTATTTAAGGGCATTATTTTCAGTTGTTCTTAACGCTCCAAAAATTTAAGTAGAAGTTTAGTTTAGATATTCTGAGAACTACTTTTGACATTCTATAAGTGCGAAAGTGGCCAAGACTTTAATCAAAATTTCTCAGAAATTCAAGCAGCAAAATGAACATCAGGTGAAGCAATTTATACGCTTGATAGTTCAGTAAGAGTATTCATTGTGCGGCACACACACAAAAACAAGTTCTATGCTCTTCATCAATAAATATTAAATGACAAAATGGCAGAAATTCCTATTTTTAGAAGGCAAATCAATTAGCAGATAGAAGCAAAAGGCAACAGTTTGAGCCTGAAAGAAAAATTTTATAAAATTTTTGCACTTATCAGCAATTATTTGTTGACAATTATTATTATCGCAAAGAACATGTCTTAAAGTCAATGTGAAAACGTGTTTTAAGCTCTAATCTACACATAAATACAGATTTTGGCCAACAAATATTTCATATTCAAATTCGAAATGCCAAAAGTGAAGTCAGAACAAAGTTTTCATTTACTTCGCTTTTCTAGTTAGAAAGTTTTGTATTTTAGTTTCAGTTTTTAAGCAATAATTGAAATTTATTCGCATATTTGAGCCACAAGCTGAATTTTTGTTTATTCTATACTGAAAAAGTATTCAAATGGAATTTTACGCTGCGAAAAATTACCAATTAGTCTTTGGGGGGAATGGGGGCTGGGGGCCAGGGACCCATGAAAATAGTTGCAGTTGTTTGGCCATTTTTGGCTTGTAAATCTCTATCAATGCATTCATTCATTCTATTGTTATAGATTGTTGTTTGTTGCTGGGATTTTATTGAAGCAAGAATAAATTGTTTTTGCATGTGGGTCATTAGGCGCTCTAATTGAATTTAATATTTGTTTATGCAGTTTTAGCATGCAGAACGATTCACAGTTTAGTTAAATAAACATCAATTGATTAGAAAATTATGACAATAAATATTTACAATAACAAATGCAGTTGCCGCAGCAAAGGAAATTAAACGAAAAAAAAAACCATAACAAAAATAAAATCTTAAATTGCTGTTATTTGAATTATAAATATATTTCTCGCATAATTGGAATTTGTGAGAATATTCGCAGTTAAAGTTAAATAATAAATGTGCGGTTAGAAAGAAATCAATCAATAAGAAAATTGTTAACATTTCATAACTGTTTTTTAATACAATTTTCATTCAATCGCAGTGTTGGTATGTGAAATATGTGTTGCAGTAAGTGAAAACGCTAGAAAGAAATATTTTGAATATTTCTTTTACACGAAACACTAGATATATTGATTTTCATATCCATTATGAATAATTGTCTTAATAAAGATGGCATACAAATACATAAGTGGAAATATTGTTTTTGTGTATTTCTTGAGAATGAAACATAACACTCATGTTTTTTGAATAAAACTTAATCCTATCAATTTCAATCTTAGTAACAAAAAATTATGTTAAATAAAGGTTTAAGTATATAGAATTTCATGGAAAAACTTTATTTTATCTGTTGTGAATATATTTCTTAAGAATTTAACCCAAAACCATTAGAAAAATGTTATTTAATTGAATAAATATCACATTCGAATTGGTTTTATTAAACCATTGAGTATAGAAAGAATCCACAAATTGGAAATATTAATAAAACTGTTAAAGGCAGGCTTAAAGCAACGCCCACAAAGCATGAAGCACGGGCCACAGTCTAAAAGCAAACCACACAAAAGGTCTCACCTGCTTCATTATCCTTGATACTTTTGCTGTGGCTACGGCTGTTGGCCTACGAGTGCCTATTATAATCCCAGCTAAGCCTCTGCGATTATTGTCTACAAAATTCATGTATTTCATTATTAGGACCGGCATGGCCAACAACATGGCAGGAACAACGGACTCAGAATATCCGGCTCAACATGCCCAGCATCCTTCAGCTCTAGCTAGCGAGCGAGCTCGCTGGGCTGCTGCTCCTGCTCCTGGTGCTGATGCTGATGCTGTGGTTCGCCTGTTCATTTGCTGTCATAATTTAATTTTTGCCACCGGCCGTGGCGACTCACACACACACAAATACAGAGACAGTCATAGCAGACAGAAAGCACATCCTGTCCAGTCTGCTGCTGGCCCAAGGCCTTCACTAGACTCAGTTTTTGTTGTCCATCCGCTTGGCGTGCAAAGCGCAACAACGCAAAAAAAGCCAACATGATGTCAAATGGACATGGACAGACCTCAAAAATCCCAATGTGCTTTGCCACACACATACATACACACAGGGAGAGAGCATCTCATTAATCCGTGCAGTTGAATGGCCGCCATGCCATAACCTTTTTTGAGGCTTTGTTTGTGTGTTTTGCCTACTTCTTGCATATCCTACCATGCCAGCTATTTCAGCTATGCTCCGATCAAAACGGGGCAAGAGAGAGAGAGAGAGGGGGAGAGTGCACATAAATCAGCTGCCTTGAGGCACTTCATCAACATCATCATCTGCAAGCGCCAACTGGGACAGCGCAGTTTAGTCTATCTCCATTTCTCGCTGTCATTCTCTCTTCCTATATTTATTCTACTCTCCCTTTTTATTTTTTTTGTAGTCTCGCGCATGAATGTCACAATTTTGGTCGCTCAATTTACTACGCAAATTATAAACAGCAATTGGGGAAAAAAAATATATAAACTGTAATAAAAACTGGCAGCTGCATAAAGAGCAAAATGAAACTCAAAACCCAGCTTCCAACTTGGCCAGCAAATTGAAATGCCTCCGGCTGATTTTCGTACATTTATGCGCCTCAAAGTCAATAATGAACATTTTAGCCGAGGCCAAGGCGCTTTAAGCCGCCCCCAACACAACAGAAAAAAAGAAGAGAATGGAACGTAAACTACCCCAAACAACTTGCGCGCAAACTAAATGTAATAAAATTCGCATAAAAACATTTCACAGGCTTTAGACGCGAGCCGCTACGAAACTTGCTGGAGGCCAAAAATAAAAACCGGAGACCGCTTGTGGAAGCCGGAGAGATCATGTGACAGCAGGAGAAATTAAAGCAAGCTGCTTAAAAAGTTGTGCAACATCCGGACGAGAGGCCGCCGCCCACGCCGAGTTGAGCACAAATAGCTTGCAGCAAAGTTGCACAGTGCACAGTGGGACAATTTTTGACTCTCGAAAAGTAGTAGAAAAAACTGTTGAATAATTTTTTGATGCGCATTCGGCTTTGTTTCATTCAACTGCATTGAAATTTCTTTTGACATTTCCATTGACTTTTCGTTTTCAACTCTTGACACATATTTCGGCCGATATTTTTTTTTTGGGCTGTTTGTGGTCCAGTTTTTTCGGGCCACCCATTGTACATTGGCAATTCTGAGACACTGTCAATGCCAACGCCTGGTTCTTAGCCGCCTGCAGTTGGCAGCACGCCCAAAAGTTGCTGCTTCGTGACGTTGCGCCTATCACAACCAATTTACTAACGAAGCACATAAATCCAATTTCTGGCCAACACCAGCTTACGACTACGCTATAACAACTACAACTACAACAAAAAACAAAATGAAAAAAGCAAAAGAGAAAATGTGAATGAAGTAAGGAAAATTTTGTTGTTGTTGCTGCTGTTTGCCAGCGACAATTTCCGTTTCCGCTAGACTTGGCCCTTGTCCGGCGTCTCTAAATTACTGGCCTCGCTTGTCTAAGGCTTGCGCTTAGTTTATTAGGCTTATCAACGGGCCAGGACGGGCTCGTGCCGACCGTGGCCCGGATAAGTTTATTAGACGCTCCAAGCGTTTACTCAGCGTCCTGTCAACGCAGCCCCAGCCCAGCCCCTCTTTCCCCTGTCAGTATTCAGCATTCAACCAAATTCTTGTTAGCACTTGAGGTGCTGAAAAGGCCAGCTAGGCAGGCAGGCAGGCAAATCTATTCAATTTGTTGCATGCACCTTACTTTTTTTTTGTGTGCATTATTCGATGAGTGCAGCAACGTTGGCCAGCATCAACAGGACTCAAATCAATTGGTGTGCAAAGGCCTAAGTGCCACATCCAAGCAACTTTGCTTGGCCAGCATCAAACCCAAAAGCTAACAACACATTGGGCTACCTCAGAATTGGTCAAGGCTGAGCAGCAACAGCAGCAACTGCAACGAAACCCATGCATTTGACACGTTTCACTTTATACTAAGCATCGAATTGCTACCCCTGTCCTGTCCTGGCTCTTGTCTTGTCTTTTCTTGTGTCTCCGAGTTGTATGGGCTGCCATTGCACAGACATGAACCGTACTCGTTGGACAACGTGTTTGTGTTAAGAAATCAATTTTTGGTTGTGCAGCACAATAAAGTAATTTAAACGACAAACATGATCTAAGAAAGCATATCACGTGCTTTTGTTGAAATCGAATCAGTTTTAACATAGTTATAAAACATGATACAACTGTCCTTAGTTTATTTTCACCCAAAATTTAACACAAACTTGAAGTAAATTTCTCTTCGAGCTTGTTCAAGACATACTCATCTCTAAGTCCTACTTAAGCCACATGGTTCTGCAACAACAGAGACTTTAAAGGTTTTGTTTTTTTCTTCTGGTCTAAAGGACAGTTTCATTTCTGGTCGAGACATGTAAATTTAAGTGAATTTTAATGCAAACTGTAAATAAATCAGAAAACAAAGCGAAAGTAAGACACTGTGTGAGAGAGAGGGAGTGAAAGCAAGCAACACATGTGTCCTGCCTGTGTGTGTGCGTGTGTGTGTGTGTGTGTGTGCATATCCTTTCAAATACGCATTTATTTATGCTGCGAAGTATGAGCAAAAGTTTTAAATTAAATTTTATGTTATGTACGGCTAAAGTCCAAGGCAATGTAAATAGAAATGCAGGCAAAACTTTGACCCAAATACCATAAGCACAGGCAAAAGGCAAAACAGGCAATGCACACACACACATATAGAGACACACAAAATGCACAAGATGCCTGCTGGCGTTCCTTTTCTCCCTTTCTCTCTCTCTCTCTCTCTCTCGCTCTGTGTGCATCTTATGTTCGTTCGAGCACTGTCTCTGTCTTTCTTCCTGATTGTCTTTGCTTGTGTCTTGTCCTTTGTGTGCTGTCACTCTCAGTTAGCTATGGCAAACAGTGGTTAGGGTTCTGGCCGCTTCTGCTGCAGCTTTCTGACAATGCCACACACACACATACACACAAACACATAGCAAACATGCCGCCAATTAAGCCACTGTCGAAGTCCTTGAAGCATTCTGCTTGCCTATGTATCTCACTTTTTGTATTTTTTAAAGCATACTTTTGTGCGCTCATGAAATTCGATTATCCAGCATGCGTCTGTCCATCTGTCTGTCTGTCTTTCTGCTGCTGCTGCGTGTGAAAATAATACGATTTTTATAATTTAATCAAGCTGAAAGCTGCTTGCTCTTTCTATAGCAACCTCTCTGCACCCCCTGTCGCCCCTTAATGCCGCTGATCTTTGTCCATTTTGCAGTCGTTGTGCGTGCAAATAAAAATAAGTGCGACTATAAAACAAATGTTGGGGCAAAAGGCGCGCATCCGAAAGTTGAGATTAACGCTGCCTTTTTACGAGCAAACGCATTTGTCATACACTTTTCAGGCCATAAAATAAACCTTGAAGGGGTTGCCGAAAATTTGCCCTATCCGCCACACCCTTCACTCATCACATGTTGAGGCTTTTAATGCTCATGTCATATGACTTAATAGAAGCAAGTGATTGACTTGCTTTTAAGCGGTCTTAAAGTACACTTAGAGGCATTAGCTTGAATAGTGAATAAAACTGGGATGAAATCGAGACTTTTCTGGAATGATAAAGTTGCAAATACCCTGTTATATTGTATACATGAAACGAGTATTCTCTAGGGCATTTATTAGCCCAGCTCCTATGTGTGTGTTAGCCATGTTCAATTGAGCATATACATATGTAGTGCTCATGGGCTAAAAACACACACACACACATACACAATGCTCACACCTGCTGGCTGTCATTTATCAATTCATAGGCAGCTACAATTACCAGCATCACATATATATGTATGTGTACATGTCAAGAGGTCAATGTGTGCGTGCGCTAATTACTACAACACACAACCATACACAGACACACACAGACACACAGAGACACAGACATTCATATATGCATACGCGTGATCAATCAAATTGCTGTGGCATGAAGTTCACTGAGCTGAGTTCCAAACATCGTTCGATTGCAATGGCAAAATGGGGTCACAGCAACTTGCCACAATCGTGATTTATGCATGTGTCATATGGGCTGTAATGAATAATTTGATTAATTTAATCAGCTCACACACAAAAGCCGCACAAAATGCAAAACTAACTATTGAAATGGCTGAAATGCGCGACAATATACCCCTCAAAATTTGTCAGTCGGTTGGCTGGCTGGCTTAGGGCCTATAAATAAAACAGCTCATGAATATTTTACAAGTGCTTAAAAATTGTTAACAAAACGAGAAAACCGAGACCCAAACAGCAATGACAAACAACAACTGCGTAAATAAATGCAATACAATTTGAATAAACAGGCTTACACATACTTAAATACACACACACGTACGCACACACACACATACATACGTCCATGTGTGTTCGTTGTATGCTTGTCAACCACTTGTTATGAATGCTACTCGTTTGCTTACTGTCTGATTGTCTGCCCGTCTGTCTGTCTGTCTCTTTGTGTGTGTATATATTTGGGAAACAATTTATATCCGATTTTAATATTGAATCTCTCGAGCGTAAATCGAATTCTCTCTTGGCAATAGCAAATCTTTTGGGTGCTGCTGCTGTTGATGCCGTAGCTGCTGCTGATGTTGATGATGTTGTTCGTCTCCCTGGCAACCTACACACTCACGCACGCACACAGCATGTGGCATTTGCCACAGCGACACAGCTTTACAGCTTCACATATGCAACGCCTTCAATAAAACACCAATTAGTGTGCTCGCAGCACAAAATTTAAGCTCATTCAACATGAAGCATAAGAAATGAGTGCCATTTAAATGATAAACTAAATCGAAATAAAGCTTTAATGCTGACTTAAACGTTTAAGAAAGAATTTTATGTACTAGTTCATCAACTAGCTTAAGGGCATATTCTACTAAGACAAGGCAGATCTAAAGATCAAAGAACATCTTTGCGTCAAAAGCAATCGTTTAAGTAGTTAACTTCCGTAATTCAACCCGTTGCCAACTCCAATTCATTATTATTTTTTCCATTTGCGTCAGAGAACTGGTAATAATACCATAAATTGTGACCTTTTGGAAAGAAATGTGATTCTTTGATTGGATCTAACCTTAAGGTTCTCAAAGGTTTCCTTGCAGCAATTTGATTACCAATCAGATTTTTTGAAGCGTTGCCAAGCGTCGTCGCATTTTCTGTCAAATTGAACTAATTAGACTCACATATGCATGAGTAATAGACACCATAACAAAGCGTCTCACACACACGTATACGCATTATGTATGTGTGCAAGCGTGAGCTTTTGCTTTTTTTTTTGTTGGGGTTGGGAAGGGCAACGTTTTGTGCTGTAATTGGAGAAACTGCTGCAAATGTAATCAGGACTTTTGATGATAGCGTTTTTAGGCCCCAACACAGCAAGTCATGCGTTGTGTAGAAAGCCAAAGCCAATAACAACAACACGGACAACATCGTGTGACGTAAGGCGGCGCTCTTTCACGCACAAACAAAAAATACATAAATCAAATTGTTGGAAATTGGTTACCAAGCAGAGATAAACTCGCATTATTATGCCTGCCATTTGGATGTGGGTTGTGCGGTGGCATGTGGAAAGGGTATGGGAGTGGGTGGGTTTGAGTATTTGCTAAGCAACAACAACAACAACAACACACACATACCATAGAGAAGGAGAGGAAACCTGCTACTTATCAGCCATCAATCAATAGATATGACCCAGCTTTTGCCTAATATTAATAGCTTCTCGCTCGCGTTGCACATCATTTCAAGCCAAAGATTGATATCCTTGTTGTTGTTGTTGCCACGCGAAAGTTGCACAACAATTTATTGAGCGCAACGAGAACGGCGAAGGACAACTCTATTGTCCTGCGCTGCATGGATTAAAAAAATAAAACTTTCTCGCTGCATTCGCTTCGGTTGTCCTTTTGTTAAGTGTTCTAATCCTTGCTGACTTTTCTACACTTTTGCTTATGCATGCAATTCAATATAAATGCAAAGCAAATCCACGATTTGCGGATTGCCCGCCACTTGAGTTGAGCTCAATTAATAGAATGTGCCCCCAAGCAACTGGAAGGACTGGAAGGGTTGTCATTTGCACATTTCAGACATCCGTTTAGTCGAGTGTGATGGCGATGGCCAACCAGATGCTTATTGGCCAATTAATTTTGATGTATGCACGACATGTGTGTGTGTGTGTGTGACGACCACAGGTCGGATGTGGGATGTGGTTTTGGCACATCTGCTGTCATCGACTTGCCACAAAGCCGTGTCATTTATGCATTAGCCCAAGAGTTTCATTCAGTGACCCACAAGCTTTTGCCCAGCCAATAAATGCAGAAAGAAACCGCTTGAAATTTCCATAATTTCATGCGCCTTCAGTGTATCTGAAATTAGTCTCGAAACTCGAAGCAAACAACAACAACAGCAAAATAAAAGGCGACCGCAGTAAATTATGCAAATATACAAAAGGCAAACCAATTTGGCGCACAATTTGCACGTTGGCCGCAACATTTGCTGGTTGTGCCACATCATCACAACCAGCAGCACCCACCCCCCTAACTTCCTGATTCACAGTTGGCGACTTCAAGCTGACCAGGCCAAGGCACATGCACACACACATACTTAAAGGACTGGGCCTAACACCCCCTCAAAAACAGCTGGTGGCCCGCAGTAAATATAGACCGCATGATTTGTATCACAAATGGGCCACAAAATGGCACACACACACACACACACTCGCACACACTCACAAAGATACAAAACACTGACCGAATAGCCAATACAAACATTTATTGCTAATTGCTGAAAGGACATTTGCATAAACTTAACAAAACCCCAAAATTCTCTCATACAGCCAAGCAAATAAACGACGACAAAATGACCAAAAACAACACACACACACACACAGCTGGCAAATAAACGTCTTGGCTTGTGCACAGTTCATTCTGCTGGTTCATGCATTGCGGTCAAGTTATACACTAACAAAAAAACTCTACTTCCGTATGTATTAATATTTGTTATTTCCACTTAACACAAATTTGCATTAAAAATGTTTGCCAATCAATTCATTTAGATAGAAATCAATCCAAATTGCAGCTAAATTGTGCAATATCGTATTCAATGTTGCGCAATTAATGCGAAAATGATTGATAGCTAAAAATTCGCATGACCGATATTTGACATGCATCGAAAAGTTAGCCTAAACTCTTTTTAATTGCTGAAAATGTTTGCCCAAGAAAAATATTCAACGTTGATTTATATTTAAATTACCATGTTGCTGTTGGTTTTTATTATTTGTTTTTTTTTATCGGGCAGTGCAGTTTGGTCTTACCATAAACATAAATCAATTTGTGTTACCTGGCAATCAGGGCGAACTCTTTCAATTAACAATACATAATTGATTTTAGAATGCCTGCACTTTTTTGTTGCCGACAATTATTGTTTTGACATAATTGAAAATGGTGAAAAATGCAGGGGAAATCGTTGCGGATGGAACGATTAAATGCTTCGCTTTGATTTGCCACGTTGTGTGGCATGCAAGTGTAGCTAATTATGGTTGCAAACCTTTTGCAACATGCCACACTTGTGCATTTCATTAGCTTGGAGTGCACGTCGTCAAACGTGGCGTATGCGTAATGCGCCATTGAGACGAACTGCGCTGTGCAAAAGTCGTCGTCGCTGCCACAATTTCGTATGCAATTGACGCTTGACCCATTTCAACGGATTGCTGGAGTAACAGTTGGTGTGTACCACACAGCAAGGGGGGTGGCTGGGAGGGGGGAATCGCGCTATCCGCGAGGCATGGCATTAGAGAGTTTTGCCGTTAAGTATGCTGCGTGCCATTTCGTTTCGTTGCTCATTCAGTCTGTGCCAATGCATAAATTGACCAAATTAATGTGAATACGTTGCACGCGAATACGCACACGAACCATAGAAACCAAAGGAAGCGGGAAGCAGGAGCACTAGGATAATATCAAAGATATGCCTGCAAATGTGCGAATATTTCAATAAAGCTTCTTTTCCTGTCTGATAGGCCTCTTGTAGTATGTTTATGGATTTTTTTGCTGCTTGCGACTTTGACTTTTGCTTAACGATGAGAATGATAGCATCAAGATAAGACAGTTAGACTAGTAAATGCCCTAACACACGAGGGGTTGAAACTTTCATAGCTTTTGAATTATTGATGATATGATGATTGATTGATTTCTTACACAAAGCTACGGGAAATGGAAAAACGTTATCATCGCAAATGTCAGGTAAAACCTTGATGTGGGTTCGGTTAATGCTACCTGCATACCAACAACAAAAACTTTGCTGCATCATTATACCCACAATTCGAATGCGTGTTTAGGGTATTAGAAGAACCACGAGGCAACAACGACAGCGATTTACTAAAGTGCCCTCATCAAAGCAACAACAGGCACAAGCACAAGCACAGGCAGCAGTTGTAGTATGTACTAACAGTAGGCAGCAAAAACCAAAGAAACCAAGTTGGATGCATGGGATGGGCGGTGCAGAGGGGTAGCTAAGGCAAAGGCATCCACATAGCCATTGCTTTGATTACTCGCTTGTTGTTGATTCTTTTCTTCCGCTTGCTCTTCTTCGTATTCCTGATTTTTTTTATTCTTTTTCTTCGTTTTGTAGTCCTTTGTGCTTTGTGTCCTGTTGAAGTCTTTGTGCGTTTTTAATTTGCATTGTCTGAAGTGGCGAGTGGACTGTGTGGCAGAGGGGAGAGCTGTGGGGGGGGGGCAGCAGCTGTCAACATTTAAACGCGCATCACAAGCAAAGTCTAAAAATAACTGTTCCTTACAGCAGCAGCAGGAACAGTAGCTTATGCAACACGCGCGCAAAGTTGTGGCGTTGGGCGGGGGCATGCCACATGTATTTATTGATAAAACTTTTGTCGAGAACAACATTTACCTGCTGTTCGACAAGCAGCAGAAGAAGATGAAGAGAGGGAGCCAAAGCGTAGCAAACTGAAAACATTTGTAAAAGTGCCAATTGCAAAATTGTTTGTGATAGAAAGAAATTCGTGTTGCCAAAATCATTTATAGTCATGGCAAAAGTCACTCAGGAAATGGCTTTATACACCCATACAAACAGTTGCTTTTTTTCGTACGCTTCTTCTTTTTCTTCGACAGCATCTCTCCTGCCCAGCATCGTTGTTGTGTATATAAAGCAACGGAAATTGTATTTCCCTGGCGCCAGTAAAATACAAAAAATAATACAAAAAAAACTCAACTCAAGTCAACTTTTGCCTGGGCGTCAGGCGAACGAAATTAAAATCTGTTTATAAAGTCATTGTACAATGTTGTTGTTATTGTTGCTGGCAATGTTGCAATGTTGTTGCGGTCCAAGGAAAGAATCTGTTGCCACTTTAACTGGATTTCTATATACCCTGTACACAAAGGTATCGCGTTCGCAATGAGGTCGTAAGATCTCAAAAACTCCCAAAAGTATGCTACAGTTAGCTTTTCTCTGGCTTTTAGAGTATCTATACTTCGTTCTTCTTCTAACTTTATCCTTGTAGCTTAGTTTTTTTTTTTTGTAGCGCTTGCCCGCTGCATTTTGCCATTTAAATGGAGAATCTGGAGTGCGAATGGCATTTAGCAAACAAAACTTGGCTAAAATGATTGCCACCAAATGCGCCAAGTGGGTGAAAATGAGCCAGAGCGAGAGTGAAAGCTGTGGAATTATATAAAATTGTGTTGCCAAGGACAAAGGACGTTGGCTGAAACGCTTGTGTCTACAGTTATTGCAATTAGACGAAGGCAGTTTTCATTGTTATGGTCTTAATGAAAATGGCGCTGCAGTCATTTTTGGCTTTGCATTTGATATTAATTAATGTTAAGCATACGACCCGTTCGCCGCACACAATACAATGGGCTCCCACACTGAAACCATTTGCATATGAGACCATTACTGCTGCGGCTGCTGCTGATGGATTAAAAATGTAATTGCAATTGGCTAAGGGATATATTTTAAAAGCATGCTTGGGTTCAATATGCAATTGCCACATTTGTTTTGACTCAGCTCAGCTCAGTTGGCCATGTTAATGGCCAAATTGTAAGTTGTTGCAGCTGTTC
The DNA here is from genome assembly GCA_018152965.1 of Scaptomyza pallida. Lineage (NCBI taxonomy): Eukaryota > Metazoa > Arthropoda > Insecta > Diptera > Drosophilidae > Scaptomyza > Scaptomyza pallida. The sequence continues at coordinate 3,374,683 of JAECXP010000260.1, read as the reverse complement.
GCATGACCACATGGCGTATACGCAATATGTGGTCATTGGTGGTTTTTGCAACGATTTGTTGAGTCAAATTGCTTTTCGCCTAGCTAGTAAATAATTTAACAGACAGAAGCAGCAACCACAAACAATTGCTAATAAAGCGCAAAAACTGGCAGCCACAACGTCGTCGTCCATCGTCGTCTTCCATCGTCTTCAAGTGGCTTTAAATGAATTGCAATGTACAGTTGCTTGTGCAAAGATTTCTTTGCTCTGGGAGCTGCTGCAGCTTAATGCTGTTAGCAGCTGCAGCTGCGGGCAGTGGGTGGTGGGCGGTGGGTGGCGGGCTGTTGGCTTGGGCCAGCTTAAAAAGCAAACAGACTGCAACATTTGTTTACTTCTTACTGTGTGCCAAACTTCAGTGAAGCGGCTAGACGTGGCAGCCAATCAGTTGACTTGGCTCTAACTCATCCGTTTTCCCAATTCCTTCCCACTGGCAAACACTGGCAACAGAAAAAAAACAAACACATACCAAACGCAAATGCAGAGTTGCAACATTTTTCACTTCGTTTTCTGTTTCCTTCATTTTTTTCGTTTTCGTTTTTGTCATTTCATTTTGATAAATTGCTCGCCAAGTTTTCAGGCTGCCCTGCATTTTTGCCTTTTGTTGAGTGGGCGTGTCACTCAATGATGCTGCCCCAAATTGCTGCAATTGCTGTTGTTGTTGTGTTTAGTGACCTCAATACTTAAACAAAAAAAAAAAACCATTTTTGGCTTTGGCTCTTAGCCCGGCCAGCAGTAATGAGTAATTTTATAGCTGTTTATGCAAACTGATCATTAGATTTGCTTAATTAAGCGCCGCTCAGTGGCATGACAATAATTTCCTAACCAATTCTAATTTCTTTTCCTTCTTTTTTTTTGGCACATTTTCGACCTCATTTTCCATTTTTCCCATGGCCATGTCACTCTGTGTTAATGCTGGGCTCGGCTGGGGAGGGGATAGAAAAAAGAGGCCGGCAAAACACCTTTCAAATGCAATTGGAATTGCATCAAATGCGCATAAATTATGCAGATGAAGCAATTAGCACGATGTGTACAGTTTTTGAACCACTCTTTTACCACCTTCCCCCTCCTCCTTCTCTGTGTGTGTGTTCATTTGTGCCTACTCCTACATTTAACATTGTCACCTGGCCAGCTAACGGTAGCGAAAACATTCGAAAATTTACATACAATTTCTATGGTCATTTGCTAAATTTACAAATTAATTGCCAAACATACAGCGCATAGAAAGAGAGCGAAAAAGAGAGAGAGCGTTACAATCGGAATAATTTAAATGGAATTTTTCGAGTGCCTAATGAGGCAATAACCAAAACAACCGCATTTCGATAGTTAATCGATAGATAATCCACCAAATGCTGCGCGCTGCGGTTCCAACGAATCCCAAATTCACATTATACAATTATATACACACACACATACACCAGTTTTTAGCGATTTGCAATTCAAATGCACTCATTATAATTCAATTTTGAAATTTTGTAGGCTTTTCGGAAAATAATGTAGGTATATTTTTATGATTGAACAGCGGCAACAGCTGTTTGGATACAAGGTTTAGTAATTTCTACGAAAAATATCGTAAGCAAAAAATATCACAGTTGAAGTAGCTTTAATTAAAACCTAATAGAATACCAATTTCATCTCTCTCTCTCTTTCTTTCTCTCTATTGATGTGTAACATATTTCCTGTGAAAATTAAAATGCTTTTCTTCTTTCAATGATACACAAAAAGCAAAAATTGTAAACCGCTTGCCAAACAGCGGACACCTTGAAAATTGTAATTTCCTGAATAACCATATTAAATCCAGCATTTCCATTCAATGATTTTTTTTGTGAAATGTGCTCAAGAATAAAATTCATTTTCTACTTATGTACATATATTTCGAGTTGCTTCAGGTGAGGACAATGCGACTCGTTTGCTGCCTGCTTCTTTGTCGCTTTGACAGAACGGAATGAAAAATACTGAAATTTGTATATAATAAATAAAGGAAAGCGAAATTTTCCATGGCATATGCAAATGTCGTTACTTGGGCGCGAATAATACAATTTCAATGGCATTCATAAAAAATCATTTTCATAATTGAAGCAAAAACATTCAGCGAGCCGCATCAACATTTACATAACAACAACAACAACTGTCCAGAGAGTAGCTTAATACTAACAGTAAAAAAAAGGGAAATTCTTTTTTTGTAGAATTTTTCTTAGTTAACTTTCAACATTTTTGTTTTATTTTTCGTCCGAAAAATTATGTTAGCTGCTTTTGTGATTTATGAAGCCGTCGACTGGTCGAAAAAAAAAAACTTTTACCACCTGCCACGCGGCACTCGAACTTTATTTCGCTGTAGGTGTGTTGGGGTTTGCGATGGCGCTAAAGTTTGCAGACGTCTATCGAATGGGTTTTAGGAAATGGCGGCGTTGTATTCCGTACTAACTGCAGCACTATTGCTACGTTTATGGCCGCTTAGCCGTAATTTTTATTATTTTGTGTGCAGAGAGGGGAGAAGGGGGGTGGTATGGCGCACTCGAAAAATCAACAATTAAAAGCGCAGACGATGCCCGCGGGGCATGCTGCGATACAAATTGAGGTCAGCCAAAGGGCTGCACAGAGCGAAAAACCCAAACAACAGTTAAAAGAAAATTGGCTGCTGTTGATGCTACAGGCAGACCGCAAATGAAGTCGACGGGAGCAGCAGCAGCATCAGCAGAAGAAGAAGCAAGGAGTAAAATCCTGGCACTTGGCCGTGGCGCTTGGCCAGGCGCTTGTTCTTGTTGTTGTTGCTGTATCGCATTGGGCCCATAAAAGCAACACACAAAATTGTGCTAATTAACCCTAAAAGCAATGTCTACGTGTCTCTCTCTGTGTATTTGACTTTACACTGCTTGTTTGCCACTCTATGTGTGTTTGCGTTTAAAAATTATTATGCACATTATGGCTGTTCATTGTTTTTATAACCCAATTATTATTATAGCAACAACAACAGCAACAACAACGAGAAGGAGGACATTTATTGGAGGCATTTTGTTTAGCTTAGAAACGTGTAGCTAGGTGCACACTTTGCACACCCCCTGCCCCGCCCCGCCCGTCTACTAATAGTTTTATTATGCGTTTGTCAAGTGGCAATATCACGCATACGACTCGGTGGCCCGCACTAAACGCATGAGTAATTAGCCATTAAAGCCAAACAATATATGCAGACGCATTTGGCATGTTGTTATTTGGCCATTATTATTGTTAATATTGTTTTTATTTCATATTATTATTATTTTTTATTAATATTGTTATGCACGTGTGTTGTTGTTGTTATGTTTTATGCTGGTTGGTTGCCATGCACCACAAAAATTAAACACAAACATTTGTTAACAACTTTGAATATGTGTGTGTGCGTGTGTGTGTTGGCAACACAACAGGCGTGTAACAATAACAAAACATATTGCCTTAAAACGGAAGCGACAAACCAAAAAGCTTTCTACTCCCTTCCTCTTTAGGGCTTTGCCTCAGGCCAAACGTGCCTCATGTGTGTGTGTGTGGCAAAAACAAAAGCAAATTGGCATGAAAACAAAAAAAAAAAAAAAACATGAGTCTCAAAATGCCTGTCAATAACTAACCACAATGCGGCGCTCGGATTGATGGCCAACAAGCAAACACGAAATAGGCCAAAACTTTTTTTTCTTTTTTTCTTAACTAGCTGGCAACACAAAATGCTCGAACTATTTATATTTTGATACGTGTGTCAAGCAAAGTGAAGCTAGGCGAAATAAATTGTCCTCAAGAACTTTTTGTGCTGCCACAATAAACATTGAATACTACGACGATGTTTAGGATATTATTATTATCGAAAAGGCATTAAGCAGCAGGCGTCTCGAGCGATAAAAGTAGCGCGGAAATGTGCAGATTAAACGGGGCGAATCTTGTGCTGCTGTTGCCACAGCAAATGTCAACGAAACAAATTTAAATTTAAGCGACACAACGCTAATGTGAAGCGCGTTGCCATGCACAACAACAACAACAACTGAAGTGGCAGACAGGTGTATAGATATGAGGCAGCCAGAGGCAAGCTCCGTCCGGATGTGCGTGCCACGTTGAAAGACTGGCTGCATGCCTAATGCCACAAAGTCATTTGGCGGCTTTGCGTTTGCGACTTCGAACCAAACCCCAAAATACATATAGAATATGTATACATATATAAAGAAAGCAGCCAGCAGGCAAACAGGTAAAGCGAAAAAAAAAAAAACACAACCAGACAAACGCTCGCATCATTTATAATGTGTGCGTACACCATGGCGTATGTGTAACATTCCTTGCTGTTGTTGTTGCTGTCGCTTCAGGGGGTAATGGCATGTGTCTGACTGCTGTTGATATTTCTATGTTGGTGCTGCGTGCGCTGTTATCATTAGCGTTACTTCGTTTAACGCCTTTTGCCTGTGCCAAAAGCATGAGCTTAAGCAGAGTTTGCCAACTTTTGGCCAAAGTATGTGACCTTTTGCCAGAAAGTTAAGATGTGCTTAAGCCTAGTACAATAACTTTTTCGATACACAGTTAAACATTGCCAGCAAAAATAAAACTTTCTTCAGAGTTTGTTTGCTGGTCAAGCTGGAAAGAAAATAAAAAGCTTTAGGAATCATCAATCAGTTATGCCAAAGATCTACCCACCTTTAAAGAGAGCGCATTAATGCTTCGGCTTGTGCCGTTTACTTCACGTATCTGTGTATCTATCGCTTATTTTCGCTGCTTATTTTCGTTTTGTTGAAGAGCTCTTAAATAGACACATTGCTGTAGTTGCTTCCTACGACTAACTAGCTACTTGCCCCCGTCGTCGCTCTTAACGAACTGGTTGTGTGTGTGTTTGCCACGCCTTGCCACTTGCTACATTTGCTGTCTGACGCCTTTGCAACGATGATATATTAATTGGCTTTTTATTTATGATGCCGCAGCGTTTGCCACTTTTCCAACAAGGACAAGTCGAGAGTTTTTTCTCTTCTCTGTTTTTCTATTTTGTTTTTTTTTTTTCGTTTTATTTGGCAAATTGTCGAAGCAGTTTCCGATGCTTCAACTTTTATTTTAGCTTGCTAATAATTGATTTTGTTTTTGCTATAAGCTGAAGGGAGAGAGAGTGGGTGCGAGGTTAATGCTGTCAACGCTGACCAGTTCAACAAACTGCTGACGTCGGCGAGGCCAAGGTTCAACAATGGACCCAAAGCGAAACTCAGCTGTAAACAATATTCGCCATGCATGTGGGTGTATGTGGGTGTGTGCGAGTGTGAGTGTATTGTTGTTATTGTAGTTTAGGGAGTCTCGCTGTGGCCATGACAATTTATTAGTAGCTGTAATGAGTAGAGTTTATTGAGGTCCCGTGTGTTTATGATTTAAATTTGCACGCAAACACACAAATGCATATACAGAAAACACTCACACACTCACATAACCAGGAGCAGCAGCAGAAGCAGCAGCAACAGAAATTGCTGTCCATGGGGCAATGCAAACACTTGTCATCATTAAAATAACTGCAACTGCAACAGATGTTGTTGTTGTTGTTGCTGCCGTTGCCGTTGCTGCTGCAGTTGCCGTTGCTGCTGTTGTTGCTAAACAATAAATAAAGGCAATTTGCAGCTGCAATTATTATGAAAGCTGATAACAACAGTTAGCCAAACTACCTACCCACAACAAACAAACAAATACAAACACACCCACACACAGTTATTTTGAGTGTTTCCATATGTTTCATAACACAAATTTCTGTTTTTGGGGGGCTTATTGCAAATGTTTGCATTTTGCAGTGAGAGCCACAGATACACTGGTTGCCCACTTTATCCACAAAAGCTAAAACTAAATACAAAATGTGCACTTACTTATTACACATGAACGTATCGGCGTCTGTGTGTGTGTTTAGACAAAAGGATTGCATCGAGTACAAAATGAATATTCAAGTATGTTTATAATGGTGCCAGCTGCAAAAGGCTTAACACTAATAATATCTCATAGTTATGCTCACTAGAGCTTACGTATACGTTATATTGACAGTGGTATGCAAATGAACGTTAATGCTATCATTTACAACACCTAGACAAAATCGAAACCTTTCTCAACATTACTAAAAGTCATTCTTACAAGCAAAAGGTGATTTTCTTTCCTAAGTTTATTCAGCACTTGTTCGTTGCAAAGAATTTTGCATGTGAAAGATATACGGCTAACCCTTGAATATAAAAGAGCTTTTAATGTAACAGCTTGAGCATATGATAATAAGAGTTACGGTCAAAATCAATTTGCATGAACAATAGGGCTGCACAATATTCATGATTCGATACAAAATTCAAAAGCTTCACTTTGTGCGTGGAGCAACGGAGCTGACAAATCGCTTAGACGAAACTGAACTATCATTGTAGACATACGCACATAGATAATCTTCTGCAAGACAGCTGTCACGCCCTCCTACACACACACACACACATACATACACTTCGATGAAATTAGACTAATGAAAACAAATGCATATCGAAATTAATCCCATAATGTCGCTTTATTTATAGACAAACGCCACAAGCAGCAGTAACAAATGAGCCAAGTCATTATCATCGTTTGCCAAACGGTAGGCGGTGACGTGCGGTTGGTAGGGGGTGGGTGTGGGGAGGGGGGTTGCGTTGGTTTGGTGGGGCGTGTCTTAAGGAACCACTTCATTAAGTATAAAGCAATAAAGCAGCAAGAAATGCAAAATCATTGTGGGAGACTCAAGCTAAAATCGAAAACGAGGAGCTCCAAAACTGTTGTCATTTGTTGCACGCAACACACACAGACACACACATGCATAAAACATGATGTCATGAGCAGAAAAGGAAAGCTGCTGCCTCCCTTCTTTCTCATAAGCAAATAGTCATGATGCGTTTTAATTAGTAAACCGAGCGTCTAATAGTTAATTTTGTATATGTAGATACACAAAGCCAAAGACAGTGGTTGAGTAGGGGGGAGTGGGAATTGAAAAGCAGAGGCTGTCTACATACGAGAGCAATTTGCATTAGCCGCAGACGTTCGAGTTTTAGCCAGCTTGTAATTAAAATAATAAACACGCACAAAATGCATTACAAAATTTTCAGCTGAGATCTGTGCAAAGAAGAAGAGAAAATTTGTTGCAGCCTCTAAAGCTGTTGTTGTTGTTGCTGCTGCTACTTTTGTTGAGTGGTTGTGGCACACACTCGTCATGTATCTGAAACGGTAGACAATGGCACACGTTGCGTATACGCAACGCTGAATAATTGTTTGCACAGTCAAAGCGTTTGTGTATGTGTGTGTCTGTGTGTGTGTGTGTGTAAGTGGGACAAACGTGTGTGCTATTTGTGTTAGCTGTTTCACTTAGTGCGTTACTGACTTCGGGCCTCAGGTGGTAAGGCATTGTGGTGCATTGCGGGTGGCATCGAGGCAAGGACACGTCGAGGATAAAGCAAGAAGGAGTTGTTCTCGTCACGTGTGTCCGTATGTGTGTGCGTCCATTGTTGTGGCATGCGCTACACTTGACCCGCAATACGGTGATGACAATGGCCTGGCCAGCAAACTGGGCCAAGAGCTGCTAATGACAAAATCAAGCTACAGATTGAGCATATCTCTATGCAAGTGCCACAGCAAGTGGCAAGCAGCAGCAGCAACAACTGATACACAATAATTGTCAGCTTATATAGCTCAAAGTATAGTTGTATATATATATGTATATATGTATTTATGTCTATACCTTTGGTAAGCTGCCAACTTAGCACAAACAATTTGTGTTGGCCACAATCAACATTTAAATGTTTGCAACTACTTAGCCGCATTTTGATGGACCAGGCACAAACACAATGAGACACTCTTGCATTTCCGACCACTCGCACACACACTTACAAAACTGTTGGCTAAACACTGCGACAACAGCAACAGCAACAAGGAGATGAAGAAAAATTACAAATGACAACAATGAGCTGGGGAAAAAGGGTGAGGACGGGCTGTTGCTGTGGGGGTTTAGGAATTGGTGGGCAGGCGACTCTGAGGTTGACTGAGTGCTTGCCCGACTGCATTACAGCTCTAGACGTCAACTGTGTCAGCTTGTTGCTGTTGCTGTTGTTGCTGTTGCTGCTGTTGCTGCTGAGTGCGTCTGTCGACGCTTGAGTGTATCAAAATCAACGCAACATCAGCTGCATACTTTTCGCTGCTACTGTTTCTATCTACATCTCACTCTCTCTCTCTCGGTTGCTGTGCGTGTGTGCGCACTTAAGTGTCACTGTGTCAGTGAGCGGCTGACCCACTTTGTGATAAGCACGCGGGCACAAACACCAACAGCAACAACACCAACAGCAGCAGCAACAACCATTATCAGAGAAGGATAAACGAAAAACAAGAGCCCCTTGAATAATGGTGGAAATTAACACTTTTGTGCTGTGAAAATACATTATGCAAGAAATGATTTTAAATTATTTTCAACTCTGTTTTGATATTCAAATCGTATTCTTAGCTATTTAAGCTTAAAAATTTTGACATTATCACCATAGAAACATTTTTTTTGCATTGATGAGGCCTTGAATTGCCATACATGAACTTTCCATGAAAGAAACGGATTTCCCCTTTTAAAAAAAAAACATATTTCATACACAACAAGGCAATCATTAAATGCCCGAAAATTTTTCGTTTTTTGTTCCAAATTAAAAACATTTAATCCACTGTGCTAGTGGTTGCAGCTGCATGCACTCGTATTTATCATACTGCATGAAAGCGATGCATACTTTTTGGCTGTTGACAGCGCAGCCAGAATGGTATTTAAATAACGCCAAAATATCTGCGGCCTGCTGTGGCAAAGAAAATAAATACAGTTTATTCAGTTGTGCAAAATGTATGATTTTTTTTTTCAACACCAAACATTTTTTTGTACTTTTTTTGCGATTGTCAATTTGTTGGCGTTAATTTAACGTTGATTATCTGTGTCAGGCACAGACGCACAAACACACACATATGTATGTGTGTACATATATATAGATTATGTAACTTTGGCATCACCCAATTTGGTTGTGTTTGTTGGCTTCGTTCGTTTTGGTAAGCAATTTGCCCGTTGACAATTAAATGAAAGTAAGATAAATTGTCGCGTTTGTTTACAGTTCAACTTGTCTCGCTGCCAGTCAAGTGCGACAGGGGCTGGGGTGGGGTGGAATGTGAGGCAAGCCAATCTACGCATATAGTTAGACTTCATACCATTCCCCCCCCTTGTGTCGCGCACATTGTATCGCCTAATTTATTGGATGCGCTGCGACGTTCACTTTGCCGCAAGTATTTTTCCAAGATAAATTCCGAAATGTCATGTCATTTGTTGTTGGCCCAAAGGCCTACCGTCTACGTCGACGTCGACGTCAACGTGGGCGTGATAACGCTGACAAGCTCTGACTATTTAGCCATATTACGATTTGATATTGCTTTGCCTTTGCTTTTGCCTAAAGCACTGCAAATGGCATTGCTCTAGGAGCAGCCACAAATTTAAGGCGAAAAAAATATATCAAAAGGAAAAATATTTTTTCCTACAAATTATGCCGAAAACAGAAATTAATTTTCTATATTTGCTTCATTAGAAAAGCCTAAGGTTAAAATAAATAAATTGATAATGATAAAAATATATTATTCGATTTATTTAGCTTGAATATGAAATGTTTGCAATTATCGTTAAGTCTTTAAGTCGTCAATGTTTTTAATTTGCAAAACAAAAATTGAATAAATAATATTTCTTCGGAAGCGGAAACGTTTCAGCAGTGCTGCAAAATGAAATTTTTTTTTACGTAGCTTGAACTAAAAATCTACGTATTTTTACGTACAAAATTTGGTCAAATACGTAGATCTACGTATTTTTTTAAAGTCAAACAAAGCCAATTATAAAGGGTATTTTAATTATATATATGCCATATTTGTTTACATATAAGTTTTTATTAATAAAATTAACATTTTTTTAATATTTAGGAGTGAATATTTTTATTAAAATAGCTTAGGTGCTCTTTCGATGGCTCAGATGATATTTGCTTTAAATGGTCTTTTGTGAATAATAACCTTTTAGGGTTTCTGTGCCTAAACAATTCCTTTTATTCGTTTTAATTAAAGTTATCTCAGAAAAAATTATCTAGATTATTTAGAACCTTGTACCTGCACCACATTTTAAGTCTATTTTGCAAATTTTGCAAAAGAAAAATTGCAACCTTTGACGCTTCTTTTCAGCCAGCCGCAATATTTTTGTCGTGCTCCCAACTATCCGAATATTTCATGTCTTAGTGGCGTTTCCGTTTCTTTGTGGAAGTGGTGGATTGCTCCTTATCGCTTTCACTGCTTATAGAAGAGTAGTTTTCCATTTGAGATCAATATAAAAACAACCAAACTTTAGGAACTTTTATCGCGACAAAAATTTACATGTGCTGCACAGCTGAGAATAATGAATATCGTTGCCAGCCTGTTCTTTCTGGCAACATTAGGCAACATCTTGACTTAAGCCTGCTGCTAGCACACGGTTAGTGTTGGTAAATTGCAAATTACTCGTTTACTTTTAAATTAAACATTTAAATTCTTGTTTATATCTAAAAAAATTTGCTAAAATTTTTTTGTACAATTTAAAAAAATACGTAGATTTGGGAGCTCTATACGTAGATACGTAGATCGGGGCTGAAAATACGTAGATCTACGTAAAAATACGTAGATTTTGCAGCACTGCGTTTCAGTTACATTTTGAACAAGCTAACATATTGATTACCAATCAATTCGTTAGAAATAAAGACGTTGACATTTTTATTGTTGCCCTTTGATGGTTTTGTATTTCACAATTATTTTCTGAATATTTTTTCCAAGATTAAAAGCCTAATGCGTTTGCAAAAACTACTTTGAAACAATAAAATATTAATTTATCATCTTGTGACACATGTAAACTAAGCTTAAATGGCATTTAAGTGCTCAAGATTGTAGAGGATTTAATTCCTAATGCGCAAATCTTAAGTAATTAATGCAAATTCCTAATCGTTAAGCCTTAAGCCAATGAACAAATGCAGCTGCTGCACAAAACGAACACTTCAGGCAACAGGCGACAACTGAGCTGTGTGAAGGAAAAGTAGTTTGCAAAATGTGGACATTTACTTGAAGCTGCGGCTAAATCATTTTCCATGTTTACACACAATAATACAACTCAAGTTTCTCGGTGTGTGTGTGTTGGCAAATGCCGCTGGGAAAAAGTGCTTGTTGCTGTTGCTGTAACAGGTGCAACTGTCAGTTTACAACAGCAACAGCAGAAGCAGCTGTTCTTGTGACGTAATTAAAACGCAACTGATGGTGTTAGGGGGTGGTAGGGAGGGGAGGGGTGTTACTTCCGAGGGCTACTTTACTTCGTTTTCTACTCCAGTGAAATGTAAATTTGATTATCCTGGCAGCAAATATTTGTGCGACGAGCTACGTTGACGATGTCCAATGTGCGTGTGCGTGTGGCAGGGGGTGTATGGTACTGGGGGGGGGGTGAGTGCTGTGTGCCGTTGACATATTTATCTACAACATTTTGTTGTTCACATTGCTGTCGCATGTTGTTGTTGCTTTTGCTGTTGTTTTATTTACATAGAAACGTATTTCAAGACTCGATTTGGGTCTCTGACTTTTTTTTTGCTCTATTTTGTTTTGTTTTCTGTTTATCCTGGCAATGATTAATTAAAACATGAACATTTTTATTGTTGTTCTTCTTCTCAATTGTTGTTGTTATTGTTTTTATTGTTGTCCAGCGTAAGGTTTATCTATATATATTTACCACGTCAGCTTTTAAACAAATTAAACAAACAACGCAAGCTATCAACGCCCCCAATAACAACAAGCTCCATTCACCTCTCACTCCTCCCCTATTGCTTGTCTACTGACATTAGCCTAAATATATGCCTTGTCCCCCATCACTGTCTCTTAGTTTTTTGTGGGTCTTTCGGAGCCGTAGCTAAAAGTTGCGGGCGTCGGATTTGGACTCATTAAGCAGCTTCAGCTGCTGGTGTCAAAATTGCTTTGCCCATACTGTCTGTATGTATGTGTGAGGGTAGGTGTGTGTGTGTGTATGTGCAAACATGACGCCTAATGAGAAAGAAACTTACTCTACTATTTGAGTTTGCTTTTACGTCGGTGTCGAGTCCTTGTTTGCCAGGGTAACGTCGGCAACATTCGGAACAAACAAACAGATTGGTTCACAGGGCTAACAACTATGTATATAGGACAGACAGTTAAATGCTTTAAGGCCTTAATAACAACAACAACAGAAAAAAAAAACCGGCCATGTAAATGTAATTAATTTCAAATTTATGCTATAATATTATACGATAATTAATCCTTGCAGGCATTCAGGCACACAGATAGACTTTTAATTAGCTATATAATTAGATTTTTTTTTATATACAATGATTGATGTGTAATTACAATAAAATGTAAAAAATTAATTAAAATACAATCAAAGTCCACAAATAGCATTTAGGAATATTCATCAAAGTCGCATGCGCAAATTATGCAATCTCAAAGATCATATTATCATGACATTGAGAGTCGTTAGCACAACTCTGCACACACACACACACACACATGCACACAAACTGTTTTAGACGGGGTGCGTTGCAAGGACACAGAATGTGGCAAACTGTTGGCAAAAGCATCGCTAATTACTTGCTCATTATGCCGGCTATTTAGCTTTAATTACGCCAAGCGCCATCCATGACAAGGGCGACAACGAGATACTAGGACACACACACATATATACACATATATATACACATACACACATATATATAGAAACACACACACACACATTCACACATAGAGGTACACTCGAACCGATATTCAACGCTAAAAACTTGCTAAAAAAAAAAAAAAAACATTTGGAGGCTTTCACTTTTTTAACCAGTTTCCCCCTACCCCCTATCCCCTCCGACATGTGGCAGTCCAAGCCCTTAAATGTGCAACGTTTTCTATTCAAGTGGTCGACATAGAGGGAGGGGTATGGGCATGTGTAGCAGGTGTAGCATTGCGATGTTTGTGCCAATTTTGCAGGCCTTTCATGGCGTATACTGTTCGCAGTAACTGTGACTGTGTCAGTGTGCCCAAAAGGTTTTGTGGAGAGGCTGAAAAGACCTGCTGCTAAGCGCTTGCTACAGTGGCTGCAAAAATTATAAGTGCAACCGTTTTTATGACTAATTGAAGAAATTTCCGTTCAAGTAATTTTTGTAAATATATTTGCTAAGGTCATACTTTTAACGAGCACTGTTGTGTTTGCCTACAAATTGTATGAACTTGTTAAGCAAATTACAGTTCTGGCCCAGGTAAAATTGCGCACAAACATACACATATGTATGCTTAAGGGTTGCATCCCCTATATACTCGACACATATGCTACTTATTTATATGCACATATTATAATGTACTTGTTTTAAGCCGCATTTGCGTAATGAGTTGGAAGCACTTAATGCTGTCCGTCAAACAATTACCTACCACACACACACCCTCCCCCCGCATCCCACCACAAAACCCATCCATTTACATTATGCAAGCTAAAGATGAAGTTAAGCGAAATTGAAAAACGCATACAGCAAACACACACACACACACACACACACACACACATATGCGCGCATAAATGGTGAGCTGACAGGGCCGTCAGCTTGCCTTCAATATGATGTCAGCATTATTGACTGATCCTTGATGGGACACAAGCTCTGAACCCCAAACCCTAACGCAAACCCGTTTCTCGTTTTTTGTTTTTGTTAAAGTTCCCATTTCGTCTCTATAAGATAACTTCATAAGCAAAACACTTGATGCCGAATGTTGTTGTTGTTGGTTTATTCACGGCCCACCTGCAACATCTCTGCCCCACACATCATCATTGCCTGCCACATGTCACATGCCACTTGTCAGCTTTTATCTGTACTTATAAAATTGAAATGGGTAAACAGGGGGTATCGTCAAGATAAATGTGCCAAGGCAAATAGTGCCTACGAAAGGCTTTAAGAAATGAATGAATATATTTATGAGAAGTTTGTCTTGTCTTATTTATGGAGGTATGTAGGATAAGATGTGATCTGAGGAACAAGTATGTGAAAGGGACAGAGAAAAGGAAATATTTTTCTTAGCATGTATTCGATTCGCCCTTCTGATCTTAGGTATTAGATGCTTAATTTTTCCAGAAACCCATTACTAGTATCCCTTTCTGACCATAATATTAATAAATGTGAATCTTCTGTTTGCCAATTTCAATGTCTTTCTAGGGTATCTCTTAGTTATACCTATCCATTTATTTACACACAAACACACCTGTTCAAACAGGGCTCAATATATTATTTACTGCTGCGACAATGTGCGTGGTTGAGCTTGTGGAGGGCTGTATTATAATTTCATTATTTGCAGCGCTCGGGCATAAAAATAAAAAGGGGGAAATATCTTGTCTTGTCGTCATGCGAACGGGGAACCCAGCTCCTGTTACTGATGCTACCGCTTACTGCCCATGTCAAAACCAACTGTCCTGTGTGCGTGTGTGTGTGTGTGTGTGTGGGTGGTTAAGCATTTATTTATGTTGGACAGACAACCACCACAACGAAAGGGAAAGAGAAAAGAGAGATGACAGACTGTCTATTCAATCAGCGAGCCAGTAAGCCATCCAGTCAGGCCAGACAGTCAATCAGACAGACAGACAGACAGAAAGATGGGGGGGGACAGTGAACAAAACACACGCATATCCCTTTTTTGAGCGCTGCTGTCCTTGGCACGTGCCTGCAAGAGAGAGAGAGAGAGACAGAGAGAGTGAGCCAACATGAATGGAAAAAAACATATAAAAAATACAAAGTAAAGTCCAAGCTGAAGTTCTGTGGAAGCTTGGACAGCTTCAGTTTTTAATTGGATAATTATTCAAGCACTTTGAATTCGATGCTGAAATTAATGCGTAAGAATTGCAATCAAAAAGAAATGCGGTTAATGCAGACAATTAATGATGAAATGCAAAAACGCGCGCGATGCCAGTGAAATGGAGCAAAATGAAAGAAATTGCCAGTGTATTCAGTTGGAAACAAATTGCGTTCACAAGTTTTTAAAAACGTTTCAGTGAGGCTAACAGATTAAGAGGGAGGCAGGAAGCAACAAAAAAATAAAAAACAGATGGCATTTTAATGCGGCTAATGCCGTTGCCATGGCTTTAAAGCGGTTCATGTTAACTCCCTCAACTCGCGCCATTGCAAAATTGTATGGCAATGATTTCTAAATGGCCGCTTACCAAATTGCAAGCAGCAGCAGCCAGCGTCAAACGACTACGACGCACAACTTGTTGGCCCTTTACAAAGTGCAGTCGAAAGGGCAACTAAAATGAACTGCACCAGAGAATGGCTAAAATGGATGAAGTGGCGGAGTGGAGTGAAGAGCGTTGAGTTGTGCGTCGGACTACAACGGAAAATGTGCCGAAATTGAATGCATGACGGCCAAAAATGGAGCCAAAGCCTTTTACAAGGCGATTGGCAGGCAGTTGTGCTCGGGCCTGTTTTGGGCCAAAGGGCACATGGATTAAAAACCAAATGGCTCCAACACAAAATGTTTGTTGTTGCTGATGCGGCTGTTGCTGCTATTGCTGTCCATGCAGCCAGGCAGGCAGAGCAGAGCAGTCAATGTCAATTTCGTGGCATTTTTGGCAGCCCAGCTGAATATTCCAACGTATTTGCCGCTTGCCCCCCCCTCCACGCCAATGTTGCCTAGAATCATATACAACAGTTTTTGCGTGTTTTTTTGCACTTGTTGCCTCCTCTAATAAAGCCGTTGAAACTTTGGGCCAACTCTATTTGATGGATGAAGATTAACTGGGTGGCGGGTGGCAGGGGATAAGGCTTTTTGGGGTCAGATATCCAACATAGTTTTAATACTTTTGAAAAGCGGCGCAATAAAGTTATATGTAAACCAATTATGAATAGACAACAACGAAAAAATGGTTCAATTAAACAGTGATAGCTTTTTATCCTTGAAACACTTTAGTTAGTTTCAAGCGATTCAATATCACATCGCTTTAATCTGAACACAATCTGCCTTTACTATTCATGTTACGCTTGGGACATATGTGTATGTGTTAGTGGAATTGTCAGTCATAATCAGCAGCAGTTAATTGGAAATGTTCAAGTGGCAAGAAGGTAAAAACAACACCAGTTGAATACTATACGAAAGCTGCTCCCAGCACGCACTAATACTAACACAAACACTAACACAGTTGCCACTGACCCACAACTAACTGCAGTTGGCTACAACTATGGTTAACTACAACCCCCCCCCCCTCCCGCTTCCTGTTGACCCCTTTTTAATGGCACTCTGCAATGGGATGCTCTCTGGAGTGCCATTGCAATGGCTTAGCCGTGCCGAGCAGCTCCATTTGCTTTGGTTATGCTTGGCCAAGTGCTTGTTGCTGTCGTTACTGGTTGTTGCTGTTGGCCAATCGGACACGTCTAAATGCGCTAATAACGGTAATGATTTTGAACTCAAACGAAACTCCGAACAGAACGTTACAGAACACAACGCAACGGTGCATGAATTCAATTTCAATACATACAACAACAACAAGAGTGCAGACAACACAGACTAAAAGAGATTGAGGAGGACTAAGAGGCAAGGGCCTGAAGAGGTACAGATGGTACGTTTAGTAGATGGTCGAATTGATTGCCATGGCAGCAGACGCCACAAGAGGCAATTGTTGCTGTTGTTGAAGTTGAAGTGAAATTATTTTTCGTTGATTAGAATCAACATAAATAAAATTAATTGTTGCCGCTTCGTCTGTTCTGTTTTTGCTTTGCGCTTTGAGGGTTGCATTCAATTTGATTATTAGCATTTTGCTTCACAAAAAACCCACTCAACTGAACCACAGGCCAAGTGCACTGATGCTTTCGCTTGTATGCTCCCCAGAGGGTTGGCCTCGGCCATTTGTCGTTGGCCAATTTAAACACAGACTCGAATTCATAGTTGAGCAAAGCGATGCGCGTGTGTCTCGACAATGTTGCTAAGCAGTATGCGTATTTGCCCTAACAAGGGTGAAAAATAAATGAAAAAGTATAAAAAATCTATTTTTTTAATCAAAAAATTGTATTTACTATTTTAAATTGAATAAGAAAGTGTGAAAAACTTATTAAAAACAAAGGAAAAGAGTTGAAGAAATATTCACTTTAATCTGAATCCTTATAATCTAAGCTTATACCAGCTAGAAGTCCCTTCAACATTTCTGATTTCAACTATCGCTTAACTCACGCTCACATCTCTTGTCCGCTGTTACAGCCAGTAGTACGCCTGGAGTAGTCCCTTGGGTTAGTCGTGCAGCCAGCCAAATAAGTACTCGTAATTATAATTTATTTACGCAGCACTCGTGTGCTTGGCTGCATAATTTTGGGGCTGGATTCATTTTTTAATTGCCCCAAACAGCCCGATGAAACTTTGTATCTATCGATGTGATTTTTCCCACCCATGCCATACAATATTGTCCTGTGTCTACACACACCCACAAGCACACACACACACATTTTGCACTCGCGCATAAATTGAGCGCAATTGTTTCCTGAGTCATGGTCTGACATTATGCGAAAGTATCTAGTGGGCTGGAATGGGTGGCCGGCAGGCGTCGCGCGATTTTGCATCGAAAAATGATCAGGAAATTAAAAACACCCCTCTCGTCTACACCACATTTTTTGGGTAAGTGGGGGGGAGGGGAGGGCATGCCGTATGGCCGCTCATCAGCATGCGGCTGGCATAATAAGTATGCAAAATCTCACTGGCATCTGCCGGAGCGCACAGTGGTGTGCATCGTGGTGCCGAAAGCCATAAATTACACAAAACTGACCACAACACCAACACCAGTGAAATCAGCAGCAGCATCAGCATCAGGATGCGGCAGCATTAGTTGTTCAGCGTTCAGCATACCCGCACGCAATGCGCCAAGGTGTGGGGGCGGATGGGGCATGGGATGAGTTTGGGGTTGACTGGTCAGCTTATAATATGTAAAATATGCGTGCCATAGAGCTTGCGAAGCCAAGCAGCTTGTCCATCTGTCTGTCCGTCTGTCTGTCAGTCAGTTTGTTTGTGGCACAGTTGCCGCCGGACAAGAGTCGAGTAATTAAACTCGGTTAGAGTTGGGCCTGAAAACAGTATGCCCTACGGTTGTTATTGTTGTGGGTGACAACCCTATTTGCCATGACATTTTTGAACACAGATAACAACACGTTTTTTCATAAAATTCTATGAAATAATTTAACAAAATATGTCACAATTAAATGAAAAAATGTTGCACAGCATTTTTTCCATCGCAATTGGTTAGAAATGTTGTGTATTACTTTTAATACTTTTAGTCCTTATTTTCACAAAAAATCCCTTGACAATTATTTCACATTGCCATAGCATTAGAGCTAAACTCGACCTAAAAAAAAGGAAAATATTGTATGATGCCAATGCATACAGAACACATAACTCTGCTCTATAATCCACTTTACAATGCTTGGCTTTCTCTCTCGTGTTCTACATGCACACACATATTCCCTATAGTTGTCATTTTTACACACACACACACACACACTCGCATGACAACTCTATGATAATTGTTATGCATTGAAATTGCATTTGTAAAAGTCCCTCTCTATCTCTATCTCTCTTCATGCAAATTAAAGCTTAAATTGTGTTTGAAGCACGCAACTCTTTTTGCTGTGCTCTGTGATCAAATTTTTCGTAGCATACTTTGTAGCGATTTGGGCCAAATGTCGCCTGCTTTTAGTGGGTTTGGGGGCGGACTGCATTAAAAGAGTGAGAGAGAGAGACAGAGCAGTCAACGGGAACGACAGCAGCTGCAGTTGCAGTTGCAGTTGCAATGCAACCACTAAGCCACTGTCACTGGCCCTGGTGCCCCCAGCCCCCGCCCCCGCCTGCCACACAGTCCGAAAATCAAGTCATTGCTGCTGAAATGTTTTCCAAAGAGGCCCAGACGCAAATTGCATGGAAGCTGATTGCGAATGGGTTGTTGTCGTCATCAATGTTGTTGTTGTTGTTGTGGTTGTTGCTTGCAACCAGTTGCATTGCTTCCGGCAATTGTTTTTCTCTATGATTTTTCAATTCCGTAGCAGTCCAGTCTCAAGCCTTGTGCTTGCCTTTGAGTTATGCCTAATGCTTATTATGCGCACTTGAACGCTTACAAATTTATGCAGCAACTGCAACTGCAACTTGCCCAGGCCCGAAAGGGGGGCAAAAGCCTTAAAATCGATTTGTTGTTTTTATAATTTTAATTGAAGCTGCAGCTTAGGATGCTTCGTAGTTGATGGCAAAAGTTTGGCCAATGCATTTTGGCAATTTCCTACACAAATATTGCACAAAGGGATCAAAGTGTTTTTTTTTTTTTGTGTGTGTGTGTGTCTGTGTGCACCTGGCCAAGAGGCAAACTACAAACTGCATCGCTTTTGTGCCCTCTATCGATATATGTATGTTATGTAATTAAAATGCCTGCCAGACATTTTTATCAGCAAATTTTTGGAAGCAATTTCTTTTGAGTATCTTGGTGTCTGCCTTATTTTTAATGCTCAACTTATTGCACTTGTTTTGCAGACGTTACGAATCTGGACTATGTCAAAGTGAATGCGGAAGCTGGCAAGAACGTGACCATACCCTGTCCGGGCGTTACGGAGCATTCGCTGGTGGACACGCTGGTCTGGAAGACAGCATCGACGACAATCGCACAGTTTGCCAATCGCATACCATTGCTCCATAGCCCTAGGGTAAGTACAACAAACAAAAAATACTTTTGTAGAATGCATTTGAAGTCCCAGAGCGTAAAAACAAAAAATAATTGAAAACATTTCTTTTGCGTTTCGTTTGAAGATTTATAACTGGCATAATTCCCATTGGCTGTAAAAACTGATCCCATATCAATACGAAATGCCATTCGATACTTTATAAAACTTTGCACATTATTCATTTTTTCGGAGAGAAAAACAATTCTGGTTATTGTTGTTTGCCATCAATCTAATCTTTAGTTGAAATCAGACAAAAATCTCTAGAGTACAGTTATAACTCAAATTGTAGCTCGAGTTGACGTCATATTAGAATTCATTACCCATTTGCCCATATTTCGGCACTTGATGGCCCCAAGCTTGAACCACTTGAGTTGAGGCTATTAAATGTTTTCAGTCAGTTCCTCTGCTTCTTCTTCTTCGTCTTCTCTAAGAAGCAGACACACAAAAAACCGTAGCTGTTAAAATAATTGATAGCCAGTAAGTTTCCAAGGCGGCTGTTTGAACTTTGCCAACGCGCCAAAGCGACGTCGACAACGGCGTCGACGACAAAGGGGCAAAAAGAAAGTGCAGCAAAAGTCACGAGAACTAAGTGGCCATCAGTGGGTGAGTTTTGCCAGGAGCCACTAGCTGGGCTTCTGGATTCTTTGTTCATGGTGCTGAAGCAAACTGCATGCAGACAGTGAAGCCAATATATTTTTAATGTTTGATAGTTGTACTAAAAATAAAAACGACGAGGCGCAAAAATGGTTTAAGTGGCTGCCAAGCAGCAGCTGCCGCCTTAAACGCACTCCTGGGGTCCCCCCCCACCCCCCGCTCAAACAAAATGAAGAATGAACAAGTTTCAAGCTGCAGCATTTGCCCAAGATGGGAGCTGGGGACTAGGCAGCTTCCCCATTCCCATTCTCAGCATTCGTGTTAAATGGCAAACTGGGACACTTGAGCTGCAGCCAAGCCAAAGTTGGCGCCAAGCTAAGCAGTGAGTTTACCTGGTCTGGTCCGCAGCGCACTTGCTCATATTTCTTTGGCCAATTTGGCCTTTGCCATTGCTCAATGTGCGACGGCTGCACGGCACTGTGGGGCAAGTTGCACGAAATGCAAATGTAATTCATGGCTTCTTTTCAAACTCCGATTTTTCAATTCTTGTGTTAATAGGTGTAAAGATAAATTAAACTTACTTTTAACTGGAGATAAAAGTGCATAAAAATTAGTTAAGTTCAACATGTTAATTCTGTAGAACAGTTGTCTTAAATAGCAAACCCTATTCTCATATGAATATTAGAAGGAAGGAAGGAAGGATTCAGGAAATTAAAACATATCTTGAAAGTAAAAATTATTAATTAAAGTAATTAATGTAGTAAAATTATATTTTAACACTTTATTCTTTCTTCAAACAAATATTGTCATTATTTTTCATCGCTAAGTAAAAAAAAAAATACGTTTTTCATTGACACTTGTCCCACTGTGCGTTTGTGTGCTTTATGCCTGGCTATTATGTGTATTAAAAGTTTTTCAACCTAGCTGCTTCATTTTATTACAACTGACACCACACACACACACATACTGTTAAGCAGCTATTAACTTTTGTTTTATGGTCGTGGCTAACAAAAAAAGAAAGAAAAAGGAATATGATTCATGTTGCTGTCGCTGGCTGTTTTGCAGGTGTTATAGCCAGCTCAAGGTGCTTAGTTTTGAGCATCTGATAGTGTTCGTACATCTGATTTTTATATAAGTATTTTACGACATATGATTAAGTTGTCAGTTGTGCGCAGATTTACTACACACACACATACATTTATATATTTATATAGTTTGTGTGGATGTGTTGGGCTCCTAAAATTTGTTGCATGTAATTAAAATGTAGCTGCAATTTGCTGCTCGAGTGCAGATTGCAATGTAAATTGAAATTCCAAAGTGGAAAAATAGCAAAATTGCTTTGCGGCCTGAACAGCTCTTGGTTATTGCTTAATAATCAAATCCAATCGAGCAACAATTTTATGCCACAAAACTGTGGAAGTGAGCAGTGAGCAAACCAGCCCAGCCCAGCCCAGACGATTGTGCTTACAATTTTGTGGCAAAACACACAGACACAGACACTTGTTAGAGATTACACAGAGTAGAGCAAATAATATGACCAGCTGGATATTTGCACGTTGGCCAATGTAAAGTCCTTCACAAAGCTACACCTGCCACACACACACACACACACATGTACAGTATGTCTTCATGGCCACCTCGTCTGGTTAAAAGCCTATTTTAATATGATACAATGCAATCCTGGAGATTGCAAACAGTTTCAAGCATAAAATCCTTAATAGGTTTTCGACAAATTATAACATATATACGTGTCTCTGCGCTCTCTCTCACTCGCTCTCTCTTTCGTATCAGCCTCGATGAGGATATTAAATGTCCTGCATTTATAAATGCTTTTTGGGGGGGGCTTCTGCAAACGAGCCAAACCAAAACTTAAAGTCATTTGCGTGCATTTTTGCTGCCTTCCAACAAAACTCAATTTGTTCAAGCTCAATTATGAGCACAACAACAACAACAACCACAACGAGCAGCATACAATTTTCCATGTGAATTGGAAAGTTTTTGCCGTCCACAGCAACAAATTGTCGCCAGAGTCAAATGTTGGGCCAATGTATCGGGCCATTTTAAGTGCTGGACATGCAAACAAAACATTCAGCCGATAGGTGAATTGCCAGGGGGGAGATAGTGGAGGTTTGGGGGGGGGCTGCGTGGTCATGCAGACAAACTTGCTCTTGGTAACTTATTTGTCTTTTGTATTAAAAAGTTTTGTGGAGCCTAAAGTAGAAACTCGTGTTTGTCCCCACATTGTTGTCAGGCACTGTCAACGTCTCTATGTCCGTTTGTTTTTCCATGTTGCATGCCCCCTGGTCAGCAGTACGCTCGTACACTCTGGCTTATCCATTGCCTCACATCGTTTGTTCTACTTTGACTGCACTTGTTTTGCACACGATTGTGACAAATTTGTTTGTCATGCTGCACTGAAGTCAGGACAAGAATAGATTACGACTCCAAGGTAACAAATACATCTGTCTCTCTCTCTCTCTCGCTCTCTATCTCTCTCTGTCAGTCGATTTAAACATGAATTCAAACAAAATAATTAACCTCAATCCGTGTTTGACATTTTTCACTTGACTTTCATTGTTTTATTGCAGATACAACTTTTATCGGATAATTTTGGTTTACAATTCTCACCGGCTTTGGCCAGCGATACCACGGAATATATATGTCTAGTCAACGATCGTCACATACCGGAGGCAATTGTTGATTTGTTGGTGCAAGGTAAGTTCTAGCAATTTTCTAAGCTTACCTTTAAGTATATTAAGTATACGTTCTATACATTCATTACGAGCTTCTTAGTTGACCATTAAGTGTTGCTTTTATGCTTAATCCAACTCGAACTTATTATCACCATTAAAATTACTGAACATTAACAGTGTTTAAGCTTAAGCGTGCCGCATATCTTATTTTCATTTTCTTTCTCCCGTATGTGTGTGTGTGTGTGTGTGTTTAATTTCTTCTCTTCGTTTGGCATTCCCCATTTAATGAAAGCCATAACAACATTAATGATTTATCCGGTTTCCTTCCATTTTGTTGATTTCATTTGCAGATATGTAAGTGTGTGCGTATGTGCGTATGTGTGTGTGTACACGTTTTTCGATTTTCTCACTACTCTTCGCATACACCCACACATTTCTTTAGTATTCTCTTTCTTGTCATGATTTCCATTTGCATTTCACTGATAGCTGACAGTGTTTTTTTTTCTTCTCTCTCTCTCTCTCTCTCTCTCTCTTTTATCTGCTTTTTCTCACGTTCTGTGTCTGTTCTTGTTTTTTCGCCCATACAGATGTGCCCGATCCACCGGAGCGTCCTTTGTTAATAAGTTTCACATCACGCTCCGTGAACTTATCCTGGGCGCACTCCCAGCATCCGCGGAATGCGCCAGTGACGCATTTCATTATTGAAACTCGGTAAGTACTCAGTTTATATACATACATATATATTGTATCCTTTAACTCCTTGCAGTCTGTGTGTGTGTCTGTATTCTGATTTAGTACACTATGATTTCTGTCTAATGACAACATGCAACATAACACATGCAATAAATTATCATCATTATCCTTTGCCCTGTTACTAATCGCCACTGTGTTTAAGTGTGGCTCTGACACGCCCCCAAGAAATAAAAAACAACAATAACAACAAGAAACGGAAACGCGGTCAGTGGGCAACTGATGCACATGCATAATAATATGCCATTCTTCTTCTTCTGCATTGTCTTCGCACTGTGAAAACGCATGCAATCAATTAAAATCATGCGTTTATTGCTTTCCGTTCACCGCTCAACTGTAAATCCCCATACAGTGCAGCTGACACGCCCCCTGTACCGCCCCCCTCCCCCTCGACTCATGTGATGCAAGGCCTTTAATTAATATGTGCAACGATGACTGTGATATGTGTACGCAAACGTACGTACACAGGATACGCACTTCACTTGTGCTCCATTTAAATAGAAAAGAAAACACACACACAAACATACAAACGAGCACGAACAGAAGGATCAAGGAGGCGTTCTTGCAGCGGCTATTTTCCGAATAACTTGAACTCAATGCGTGGCATGAAATAAAAACGATTGCCGCGACTGCAACACAAAGGCCACGCAACGCCGCCACACATGCAAAATCCACTGGCAAAAGCGAAACTTTTTCAATAAATTCCCATCAGTTTCAGCAGCAGCAGCAGCACTATAAGCGGTAAACGGGCGACAGGGGACGGGGGTCGGGTGTAGGGGGCACAAGACACTGGGGCCGGCAATCGATGACAGGCAAACTGCAAAAGCAAGCAAAGCCTGTGGTGCATTTATGCAAAAATAAGAAATAACCACACACACGCATGCACGCTCTCTATATGTGTAGCATACTTTTTTGGGCATGCATCCAATGCGACGAGCTGGCTGCATTTTATGCAAATTTTCCACCCAACCCAACTTGCAACTCCCAACGATGTGGTGTGGTTTGAGTTGTTGTTCGCGTTGTTGTTGTTGTTGTTGTTGCTGCTGGAGCACGCCTCTTATTTACATTTTCGCTTGATTCGGTTTATTTGCGCATATGTATACCAAAAACATCACGCGAGTGGGTGGAGAGTGCTGTCAGCCTCTATAGAGCTTGTGATGTGATATGCGAAATATCTTTGAGTGCGCACCCCTATCCAGGTCCCCCGCCATTCTGTAAATTGAAAGACGATGACAACAAGGAAATGCTTCAAGCTTGGAAATCTCGTCTCGCAAATCCACACACTGAATGCCAATGCAATTGTAAGAGAGAGAGTTGTATCCGAGTGTGTTGAGGTGTGTTCAGGCATGTGCCATCGAGTATGGTGTAGAGTGTGGAGTATGGAGTGTGCACCCCAAAACAAGTGCCTGTACATTAATGTGCACTATAAACGGTATTAACACACACACACACACTCGCACACAACTCTATATGAGGGTGTATTGTATATTGGTGCCAAAACTTATACAAAGGTGTTGAGTTGATGGGCGTTTTTGCATCTGTTTGAGTGCTGTTTACAGTTGTGCATATGGTGTTTATTAAAATGTGTTGATTTTGATACCCCGTAAAGGTGTTAAGGAGTAAAAAGGGTAGATCGATGCAATAGAAAAGACTTAAGAGATAAATTAATTAAAGGTTTGTTCAAAAGAAAATTAAGATATTGATTTCTTAAAGCTTTCTTTGGGTTTAGATCGAGGTTACTACAGGGTATTTTTAGCCAAACTGTTCTTAATCCTTGTTAGTTTTTTTTTAATTTTGTTTGCATACACACAGACAAACACACACACACACACAAACACACAGACACAGTCAACAATGCATATTTGCTGAATGACAAGCAGAAAAAAGTAAAATATGTGAATTTATAAAACTCAATCATAATTTTAAGTGCAACTCGTTGATTTATTTGCATAAATATAAATGCCACAGATTGTGTGTTTGGTAGAAAAATCGAATTTATGTTATTTTAGCGCAACGAACGTTTATTTTTTTGTTGTATTTGTACGCTTTAACATTAATTAATTAAACATAACAACGTGCGGTTTTTATTTATTTTTCTTTATATATATATATATACTTTTTTTATTAAGTTGTCAAATTGTAATTGAATAATGAATAGTGAAAAAATGTTAATTAAATAAACACAAACACACTGAATGAAATAACGTTGTGTTTGATAGTTTCATTATAAATATTATTACGTCATGAGGTTTGTGTACTTGCACTTAATTGTGCATAATAATATTGCATACAATCAATAATTATTTGTATTGTTTTATGTGCGCTTTAACAATTGTTCAACAAAACTAAACACCCAAAATGCACAAAGCTGTCAATTGTTGTCTCGTATTGCCATATTTACCATATTTTGGCATATATTATCGAATACCTTCTCCCTCTACCTCCCCTCCCCAATTCTCATGCTCATTAGCTATGCAATCCAATGTGCATATTTCATTTAGTGGCTCAGCCAGTCACCAAAATACAACATTTTTGCCTCTTTAAACAAGTCGTGCATGAACTTTGGCTCTAGCCATGCAAATCACACAACAACACACACACACATACACACGCACACACCCACGCAAAACATTTAAGCCATATGCTAAAAGCGGCAAAAAATTGTTAAGCGGCTTACAACAAAAAATTGTCTGCGTATGTGTGCACACACACACTCACACACACACACGAATGCAAACTGAAAGCAGCCGCAAATTTATTTGCCATTGCGGTTATTTCTGCTGCTTTTGTTGTTGCTGTCACCCTGTGTATGTTGTTGTTAGGCTCACACAACATTTTTCAAAAGCTGCGTTTGCCGCCCATTTTTCATGAAGTCGCCAAGACTTTTTTGCCGATGTTACCGCAGTCCCTCTTTGCCCTCTCAGCCTTTCTCAGTAGCAGCTTGTATTCATAGCCATTGACAATACAGTCACATGTGTGACACACACGCACACACACAAACACACGCACGTATTTATTAATTTTAATGCTTTTTCACAACGCAACTCTCTCAAAAAAATTGTGTTTGCTTTGTCGCCCGCCATTTTATTTGGTCGGCAAATATATATAGATAACATTTTTTTGTTGTCGGCCACATTCTCATATTTAATGCATTTTTAATCACACATAAAAGCCGCGTTCCATTCATCCCAGCATGCAGCTGGGCGCCGTGCATAAGCCCTAATAACATAATGTGAAAACACACACAAACACCCCCACACACACACACACTGCCATGTTATGTTGAGCATGTTTGAAATTTATGCAGCAAAGCGTGCAAAAAATATAGAAAATTTTTTGGCAACTTTAAACAAAATTTACTGCACTTTCATATTGGCCATGAAATATGCTCATTCTGAGGCCCCGGTTGCAAATTTATGCGACACAACAGACCCCAAAAAACAAAAAGAACATTACATAAATGTATTCTCTGTGTGTATGTGTGTGTTGAGGTGAATCTAATACCCTTGCTCGAAAGGAAAACAACCAGTGTATATTAATTTTAATTAGTTGTTTGGCAGTAAACGATATAGTTGTCCGATCTTATCAGACATAATGATGGTTATTTATGGTGTGGAGCAACAACAACAACTTTTTCGGTTGAAACAATTCAATTTTATTATCAGTAAATAAATTATGTTTAATGAAATTAGTTTTGCAGCTGAATACAAAACTTTTTCGCCATAAACAAATAATTAAATTTTAATTGAATTGAAATTTTGTGGCAACAAAAATAAATTTTAATGCTTAATGTTTTTAGTTTTCGTACAAAAGGAATATTATTTAATGTACTTAGTTTGTCAGTTTGTTTTTTAGATGATTTAAGCTTCAACTAAGACTCTCTCTTTAATGCGTTACATGTCAAACAAGCAAATGTTAATACCCTGCGACAGTGTATATACACACAAAAAATCTCATAACAATTTTTTCGTCCTTTCTAGCTGAGTTTATATGAGTGTGTATGTGTGTGTGTGGTTAAAAAAAAGCGCATAAATATTTTAGTACCTATGGCATGCTGTGTATAGGCCGCCGCCCCACATTCGCCACGCCCACACATTTTCCATAATGCATTTGTTTTTGGCCATGCTTTATGGTAATCCCAGCGCTGATGGGCGTTTTAAAATGTATTTGGCATAGCTGAAAGCAAGAACAACAAAAAATAAAATAAATTGCATTTGTAGGTGTCAATTGAAGCAAATGTAATAAAGATTAATAAATATCGCATGTGCAGGAAAGAGATTTAAAACACAAAAATAACGACAAAAAAGTTTAGCATTGTTAATGATTTATTCAACAATTGATTATCTCTCCCTCTCTCTCTCTCTTGCAGCGAGGGCGAGGATGGTATTTGGGATCAATTAGCACGCATCTATACGAGAACGAATGCAACATCATATCAGGTGACTGGACTCACGCCCTTCACCGTTTACAGCTTTCGTGTGTTGGCCGTTAACAAGTTGGGCATCAGTCCGCCCTCCAAGGAGTCCTACTACATTGTGACGCTGCGCGAAGGTAAGTGCCAAAGGCCTAAATGTTACCTGTTTATTTGGCGCAATAGTTGCCTCATTTTGATGTTATGACAGTGACAGTGACTCATATAAATTACCAGACAGCTGACATGACACTTTTTACAATCGCATTAATTTTTCATTCGAATTTTATGTTCGAGCGCACCTTCATTCCTTTGTTAAGTGCCATTGCCTCATGAAAAGTTGTGACCTCATAAAAGTAACTGCCTTTAAGCCTTATATGCATTTAATTATTTGAACGTTTTAAGTGTCGTTCTCTCTGTACAGTTTTTATGTATTCATGCATCCAGCAAAAAGAAAGGTTAAGTCTCAGTTTCAAATTTAAAGCCGCAGCATATGTTGCCACACAAATTGATCAGCCGCAAATTGACAAATATTGACAAAAGCATTGCTTTTGATGTTGCAGTTGCATAGAGACTGTTACGTTTTGTGCCTTTGTTTGAGGCACCTGCTGCTGTCGCTGTGTTTGTTGCCTTGCGGCTGTTATGCGCTGATGATTAATCGTTGCCTACTTTTAGGCATAAACTCAAACCCAACAAAAAGTCAGCTAACATCTCGTAGAGAGTAGGCCTCTGAAGTGCGACGCACGCACATTAATCACAGCTTACAGTTGTCACACCCGCTCACCCCTTGGGGCACTCTGTAGCCAAATATATATCCAAATGGCGACAGCGACAAGCTATTAGCAACACATTTGTCTTACGAGCTCTGGACTTGAATATGGAAACTTTTGTTGGGGCGGAGGGAAATTCCATTTATGCCACACACACACACACACGAACACAATATTGAAATGCGACCCAAGCTGTTGTTGCAACACATGCGGTTGCAAATTAGTCAATAGTCTGTGGCTTGTAGCTCATTAAGCGACGCCCTCTCCCTTCCCACTTCCTTTTCGGCTCTTGCCAATTTGTATAAATTGGTTTGAAGCATTCAATTTTCAGCTGTTGCGGGGTGTCAAAGTCGAAAGTTAGAAAAGGAAAATATCTTTTAATTTATTTATAAGCAGCCATGCCAAGAGTTGCCAAGCTGACAAACTGCCAGAGCAACTTGTCACCCCCAACCACCCCGCACTCCGCATCCAAATCCAGATCTAGCTCACCTGCCCATCAGGAGGACATTAAGGATAGCTGAGACGCACGCACCATTTAACTTGATGCGACAGAGCAGCCCACAGGGAAACAGCGGCAGGTGCACGGCAGGAGGGGCAGGGGCACTTGCAACTTATGTTGCGTGACAGTGACAACTTGACAATGCCACAGACAACGCTTTTACTTGACGCAAACGGACGCAAAACGCGAACTAAAACTTTTCCTGTGCGCGGCATTTTTAATTTGAAACATTTTTGAGTTTTGCGCCAAGTTTTTTGGCAGCCCACAAACTTTGTTGCCTACCCAAAAATTCTCATGCTCATGATTTTTGATTTGGATTATCACGTTCCTTCCCACTTTCTATTGCAGCGCCCACGGGCAAACCGATACCAACGACGGCGCACAACACGTCCTCCACCTCTGTGTACATCTCGTGGAAGCCACCGGCGCCGGATACCATTCTTGGTGAATTCCTTGGCTATCGCATTACATATCGTCCACGCGATCGCAATCCGAATGACACCAAGGAAATCTATATACGCGATAATACCGTCGAGGTAAGTTTAACAACAACAATAAGAACGAAACATCCCATTTTTGCGCATAATTGAATTTCCAGCATTTCTGACACTTTAACATATTGAAAATGCCAGGCAATGGGGCGCGCCGCATAACGTGCAACATTGCCACATTGATTCGAGTTCGTGCTTGCCACACTTACCAATATCCCTTTTACAATTGCCCCACAACTATTTGATACCCTAATACAGGGAGTGGGCACGTTGCCTTACAAAATCACTGACTCCATCATAATGTTTACTTGTTGGCCTCAAGGGTATCGAGTAGTCGGCGTGAGAAGTACACTTGTTCCTGCTTGTTTTACGTGTTGTCATTCGAGGGTTCTGGGCTGTGGCGCATCGCGTTGTATTAAAAAGTAATTTACACCTGCCGACAAAGGTGTTTTTTTCCCACACACACACACACACACAGGGACACGCCCCAGGTGCCAAGCTTAAGGCTGCCACATGGGGCAACAAAGTGAATAAGGCGGAGGTAGGGTGGTTGTTCTTACCATCGGGGGGCTCATTTACCGTTAGCGGCATATCTTGCTTGTAGTGGTCGCTATCACAAGCAATTTGTTAACGATTAGTTGGAGAGCAAGGCCAACATTTTGGCCAAAAGTCTGTTCACCTCTCAATATATGTGTGTGTGTGTGCGGTATTTCTATCTTTTGAATGCCACCACACGCGACGGGCACTAATGAAGTGTGAGAATGTTAGACATTAATACATGCGGGTTTTTGCCACATGTGGCACGTGCCACCTCACACTTTGCCACTTGGGTATCGTACCTTTTGGCTAACCACAAAACTTACAGCAATGTCTACTACATTCGGTCCAAAAGGAATTTCGAATTTATGAAACTACTTTAATGCGTATACGCAATGTGCCCAAAATCGTATCGAAATCAAATCACAACTACTTCAATATTTACTTCCCGTTGCCCCTCCTACTCTACTTCGTCCCGCTGGGAATAGCTTGTGGAATTAGCAAATAGAATGAAATGGTTTGGGGATATTTTCCAAATGTTTAATGAACTGATTTGCCAATTTACGACCATTTTTTTACGGTTTGCACCCGTGGGACTTAGCTGCAAGCAACATAAAAGGGTGTAATGAAGTGCCGCAAGTGTTGGTTACGACCGGAAAAAGGCAGAGAAAATATGTGTATGTCTTCTTAAAGAGACGTCGTAGAGAACTTTACTAAACTAAAGGTTTAAGAAAGGCAGAAATATTTGAAGACAATGCTTTATAGCTTTATGTAATATGTTTTTACAGTTTTCTACTATACTCAACCATTTTGTATAGTTAAACTTTTTATCTAAAAACATTAAACACCCATAACTTTTTTTTGCCTCATTTCCGCTTTAAGTACAATGGCTAAATAAAATGTTTAGTGAACATTTTTAAACACACCAAAAACACACACCACCCGCTAATGCTCTTTGTCATTTAAGCCAATAATATGCAGAGCATGGAATGCATTTTTGAATTTTCACTATATATATTTTCAATGCATGGCAAATGAAGGTGTGCGGCGAAGTGAAAAAAGTGAGGGGTGTGCAATGTGAGGGGGAGGGTTTCGAGATGGTCGCTTAAAATATGCAAAAATTATTAGCGATAATGCTCACGTACGACACTCGACGCGACGTACTTGCCTAAAATGCCAAAAAACTATGCCATGAACAAGAGTGGTTGGGGTGTGGGGGTGGGGGAGGGTTTGGGTGTAGTGTGTGCAGGTTCCGCTGATAGGGACATGGCACGCTTTTGTGCTTGAGTGCATATTTTGCAGTTATCTAGACGCCGGACCCGTTGGCAAAACACACACACACAACTAGAGCCAAAGCTGAAGCTGAAGCTGAATCTGATGCTGAGCGCTCTCTCTCCCTCTCTCTCTCTTTTATTCTATCTCTGTTCTAGTTTTTTCGGTTTTTTTGTTTTTTTGCATGTCAGTTTGCGAAATGTTGAAATATTATCCTTGCAGGCAGAAACGTGCGACTTCATTTTTTTATTTCGAGTGCATGCGTGTGTATAAGTGTGTTAGTGTGTGTGTGTGTTAGTCCTTGCTGAACTCGAGGGCATGGCTTTCTGCTGCCTTTCTATTCCGCATATCAGTGCCGTAAGCTGTCAAAAAATCGTCCTTCTTTCTTTGTGACATCCTCCACCCACAGTCTCGACCCTGCTAGCTACATTGAGCTGTCACGTGTGAAAACGCCTCGAGTCCTACCTTCCAAGCACAGCAGCAGTCGTGGCCGCAACGTTCAAAATTTGCCAATTTTCTAATTAAAATTTCTGCGCCGTAAAGCATAAATTTTGCTCGTTTTACGCCGTGCGAATTTCCACACAAAAGCCACCAAGTGAAAACTAAACCGTGTAAACTTTGTGCCTGATAGCAATATATTTACATATTATACATATATTTTTTTCTATGCTTAGCTCAAAGGCTAGATGTGGCATGTGGCAAGCTACAAATTTGTTGCAACATAGTTATCCTTGTTGATGTTGTTGTTAATTGTTGTTTGAGTTTCGCTTTACACCTTTTTGACTGGCTGCTAGGATACGTTCAAAGTATCAGGCTGAAACTTTTAATGATGCGCCCAGTGTTGGGCAATGCACTAATTACCAGCTTTGCGTCACAACCAGCACAACATATACATATATGCTGGCAATTTATCATGCTTTTAGCTAAGCGCTCACACATAACGAGTTGGCTTTATCAATTACACTATATCAATTAACTACCCAAGTTTTTTTTTTTTTTTGCCAACTTTTGGTCATTGACGGCAACAGTTGTAAATTTCGAGGCTCATTTACTTTTGGCCACGCTGAAGGCCACTCTCTCGAGTGGCGACCACATAAAATGAAATTATATGAAGGCATTAGCGCCAACCAAAGCGCAACTAAAATCTAGCCTATTCACCATGCACGAAACGAACGTAAAAGTGTTGTGGGCCCAAAGAGGTTGACTAAGAGATACTGTGTGCTTAAGGGCTTAGCTATAATGAGTTAAGGCTAAAACAAATATTAAACTGTTGTAACTGTTGTTTAAGTGTATCGGTGTATCGATTTTTATCGATAAATGATAGTTAGGTGTACAAAGCTTTGTATCTCGAGCTGTTTCCATTTCTTCTCACTTTCTTCTGTTTGTTGCCCTGTAAAACTGCATCAAATCCTTCCCATTTTTAATGGGTCGAACAAACATACATACACACACACACATACATAGATATACATATATATGTTTGTGGTATTTTTGTTGGTTGTTAAATCAAAGCATTCGCTGGCCAAGTCTGGCGCCCAGCAGCCACTTAAGCTTTTGGCATGGCAGTCAATCCGTTTCTAAGCACACTGGCTTTCTCGCTCACTCACGGACACCCACCTTCCTCTTTCCAACTCCCTCTCCTCTCTCTTTCTCTCTCTCTGTCTTTCACTAGCTCAACCGCTTTGCGGTCCAGCACAGGCAGGCAAAGGCCCAGGAACTACAACAAACCCGTAGCGGGCGCTCTAATGTATGCAACATAAATTGTGTTTGTTGTAGCAAGCAGCCATTTTGGGCTTAACCACAGCATGTATGCATGTGTGAAAGTGTCTCTCTCTATGTGAGTGTGTGTGTGTGTGTGTGTGAGCTACTCAAAGCCAGCGGCTTGTTTTATGGTTTCGCACTGCTTTTGACCTTACGTTAAATTTTAATAAGCCGCACCCGTTCCCTATATATATATATATATGTCTGTATGGGTGTATGTATGTAAGTTAGTAGTTTTTGCGGGGCTTCCAGCGCATCCTACAATGATTGCTTTTGGCGCTCATGTATTGTGTATACTCACCCACACACGTATATATATGTAAAATACAATTAAGATGGCGGCCATGGCCAACTCAATTTCCTTTTTTACGCTGCCGTCGCCGTAGCAGCAAATACATATTTAACGTCTGCAATTTTTCGTGCATACATATTTGCCAAACGACGCACAAAAGTGTGTGCATTGCGCAATTTCCGCTTGAAGCAGCCACGGCTGCAACTGGCACAAGGCATCCAGGCAGCATGCAGCATGCAACACACAATGCACACGACACGGTAGCACACACACACAGTTCATTTTAATAGCAGCGCATATTAAGTGGAAGTTTTTAATACAATATCTGGTTTGCCGTCTCATTTTTATATTTTCTTTCGCAGAGTCACGAGATACAAAACCTGCAGACGTACACCCAATACAAGGTCACTGTGCAGGTGTTCAATCCGGAGGGACTCGGCCCGGAGACAACCATATTGGTGATGACCGATGAAGGAGGTAAGTTTTCAAAGATTTTCTCCTTTCTTTTTTGTTTTGCTGAGTAGCAAACTTTACCTTTTTAAAACTCTGCTGAATAGTAAAGTTATCGGCAAATTCCTGGAGCTGCTCGAAACGTTTACACTCGAAACAATAATCAAGAGTTTTAAGAACTGATAACTGTTGGATTTCCAAGAGCTCTTACATGATCTGACAAAAATATTTCAAATTCTTGAGAATTGTTTTAAATATTTAAAGTGCTTTTTGCGGGGAAATTGTAATCGATGAGCTTTTATAATTGGTATGTCTAGAGTTTGAGAGTTTTTTTTAAAGTATCAGCTTTAAGGCAAACTTTTTCCAACAAATTTTATGCATATATATTATAAAGAAAAAATTCCTTTAAACTAAAAAATTCCACATTCACAAAACCATCTTTCTTTTTGAGGGGCAAGAGTACGTGTTTATTACCACAAATGGAATGCACAGCAAAAAATATGAAATGCGACCACTTGCTTAGACATCAAAAGTGGATTCGATATTTGATTTATCTGTATGGCAAGTGCTTGTGCAAGTTTTGAGTTTTTAGTCGGTTTTCACATATGTACATGCAAAATGCGACTGCTTATTGAAATGCCAACTGACCAGAAAGTGACCATACATTTCAGCTCATATTGCAGCCAATACTTGCACATAACAACAACAACAACAACGATATGACAACAATAAACAGAAATTCGCCTTTGTGTGCAGTTTTTGATGAACTGTTATGGAAATGGGGCAAAAAGTAGATTTTAATATTGAAAGAACTTCCTTTGATAAAGGTTAAAGCATTTTTTTTTTTAAGATATTTTCATTTCAAATGTTTGAACACATTTTACAAAGTATTTTACAGTCAGCTAACTTTGTACTTTGGTTTCTTCTCACTTCTATTATTTCTCGCTCGCTTCTTTCTCTCACGAATTTCTCGATTTAAATGGAGAAAAGAGCTGAGGCTTTGGCTCGCTCGACCGCAAAATGTCTGTGCCATGCACTGAAGCAAACAAATAAAAGTTGAGTTAGACCAAACAGAGAGGCAACAGCAGCACAAAAAATAAACTACAAAAATATGCTACAATTTCTCATATTTCTTTCAGCAGTTGCAGCTGCACACAAATTCGTATGTGTGTGTGTGTGTGTGTGTTTGTGTGCGAAGTGTATCGGAATCGAATATAAATAAAAATTGCTTACTTAAACTTTGGCCATATGCTGCGTACTCAGCACAACAAATCGAGGCAAAAACTCGTTCAGGCATAACTCTTATGCGCCACGTTACCATCTCTATCTGTGCCGCTCCATCTCTATTGGCATTTCCATCTCCTCCTCCTTTTTACAGCTCTATTTCCATTTCCACGTTCAATTTTTTTTGTGCTTGGGGATTTTGTTTTGTTGGCGCGGTCTAACGTGGATTTCCGTTGCCGTTACAGTCTAAGGCACAGACGCCGCCATTAACGGAAGTCCTTCGTCCTGCAGTCGCCGGCCACTGCCTACGTAGTATTTCTTGGCAAGCCACGCGCGTGAGCCAGCTTCCCACTGATTGGGGGCGAAATGTAAAAGTAAAGTAAATAATAACCAGCCATAAAATCTTTTTGTGAATGCCCTGACAGCGAATACTTTGCTTACGTCAATAAATTTGTCAACCATTGACGTTTTTTTGGTGTAGAAAAAAATGATTTTATCTTAAAGTATTTTCAACTTACGAAACAATCATTCTCGGCTTAAGATTATCAATGAATCAGTTAATATAACTCTTATAAATGCATTATCTCAGTGCCTCAAAGTGTATTTAAGCTTCGTCACCTTTCCATTTTTTCTTACATTTTTCATTTTTTGGTTAACTTTAAATGCGTAAAGTCGACGTTAAGCTGTTTATTCTGGGCAACTCGCGACAACTCTTTGAATCCAAAGACTTAAAGAAAGTTGAATGCTTAACGCATAATTAGCATATAATTCACTGGCAAATCCAGTAGCAGCAGCAGCAGCATCGTCAGGTGGTGAAGGTGGTTTGCCTGCCACCACAATAAGTGCTAAGCATATCACAGCATTGTATAATGAGAATATTTTCACATAAAAATAAAAAAGAGTGCAGCAGAGTAAACATGTGCCAAAATTGAGTAAACAAAAAGGAAGAACGAAGTATAAGAAAATCAGAAATGTATTTAAATGCGACTAAGAGGGGGTTGGGGGTATGTATGATGATATATACTTGCTTACTTAACTCTGGCAGCAGCAGATTTGTTTGCTTTTTGGCAAAAGGCGTCGTCTTTTCGGCACATTTTCATAAGCGCCTTTGACTTGGGCTCTTCCTTGCTGCAAAAGTTCGTGCGCAGCTGGCATAATTTTGTAATTTCATTTCATTTCACATCTCTTTTTTTTTTTTTGTTGCTTATTCGTTTTATGTATATTTTTATACACATTTTTTTGTACATTTATTCTTTGCTCGTTTTTTTTTTTCGGGGGACTGCCAGGTGCAGACAGGCAAGGCTTTCAAGGGATTTGCAGCGGCTTAGTCGACAAGTTTAAACAGCTGTGCAGGATGCGGCCCTGGCATGTGAATAAGGATGCGAACGTAGAGATGGAAGATGGAAGGATGTGGAGTAGAATTGTGAATGTGGATGCGGCTTGCCTTGATGAGCTTGGCAACATGTTGGCAATGCCTTTGACAGACTTGATTAATTAGCAGTTAGAAGACACACACACACACACGCAGACACAACACTCAAATCATATTTCATGCATTTCGTTTTCATTTCGGAAATGCTGCCTACCCCCCAGAAATCTAATGCCAGACACTGCTCTTGCCCTGTGCTTGATTTCATGCTGTGTATTTTGAGTGTGTGCTTCCGATGTGTGTGCGTTAGTATGTGTTTTGGGTAGCATACCACAAGGCGGCGCCCCCCGCATAGCCGCATGCGGTGAACATTATGAAGCCTTGCAGTGCAGCTTACCGAAAGGTGGCAACAGCAAGCAGCACTGCAATAAACATGCCGACTTGCCATATTCCAAACAAATCCTACTGCTGAAGGACTACTGTATGCGACATGGACAAGTGATAATGCCGTTAACTATCCCGTCGTGCTGTGGCGCAACAAAAAAAGGCAGTACAAGACATTTGGGTAACAACGTATTGTGAATACTCTTGCAAAACTTGTTGAATCGTTAAAGCAAAAACTAACAAATGGATCTGCATAAAAGTTCATTGTAATATGAAACAAATCTCAACATTTCTTATAAACCCTCAAGCCTTAAGATAAGAAATCATTCAAGTGTTCGATACGATACACAGCGGCCAAACAAACTAAAGCCCTTTCATGCCAGAGAGTATAGAACAACAACAAAAAAGAAAAAAAGGACACGTGGCAGTGGCAATTGCAAAGCCATTTCAAAGGCTTCACTTGTTTTGCTTTTTTACTCGATATTCTTTGAAAATGGTTTCTGTTGTATCTTCCTCTTCATTTTTTTTGTTTCGTTGAATTGTTATTGTTGCCATGGCCGCCTGTTAAATCCTGCGCCCTGCACTTTGACTTTAGCTGAGCTGCGGCACAGGGGAGGGGGAGGGCGTTACTGCTGTCTTTGATTAAAATGTTGCCACTTGCCTTTTACTGTTGCTGTTGCTGCTTTTTAACATTTGACATTGACCCGTCTACGACGACTACGATTGGGACTAAGGCTGTGTAACTGCGTCTAAGGCTTTGGCTTTCTGACTGGTTTTGGATCGCCTTGCACTTTAGCCGGAACGCACTAGAATTTCATTTGGACCTTGTGGCATGTGCTTTGTGGCACATTCTGCAGTTAGAGGCTTGTGTGTGTGTTGGTTGGTGCCACACCCATTCGAAACGCTTATCCTTGGAGCAAGACTCGAAATAATAGCTGGTGTGCCTTGAGCCATGATAACTTCGTTTCATTTTCATTTCACTTGCGTAGTTTTACTTTTTTCTGTTCCTGTCTTACAATGTTGCCACTTGATGGCACTCAGCTTTTTGTTGCTCTTTGCTGCTCTTTGCTGTGTGTTGCCATAGTCACAACTTTTGACTTTAACGCGTCATGTTTCAAGCAAAAGACAGTTACATTTTCAGTTTTCAGACCTTCATGGCCTAAGGATTTTCACTTTTAGTATGTCTTGTCTGTCTCTGTACTGTCTTATCTGTTGTTGGGTCAGAAGCAAAGGCCAGACTTGCTTTTCGCTTCTTAATGTTCTTCGTCTTCGTGTATGAGTGTCAGGTGTTGGCAAACAACAACAACAACAATTTCGACTGACCCCCCAACAAAAAAAGTCTTGACATTTGTTGTTCTGTGTCAGTAACTTTAAGTGCGAGCCCTGAGTTAAGTATTCAGATAAGCTGACAAATGTAAAATGAGAGCGCTTTCTCGACCCAAAAAGATGTTCCATCTGTAGTTCAAAGAACTTTTTGTTGGCATTTACATAAATTTTGATTAGAAATCTGTTCCTTTGAGCATTGAATTATTTAATTAATCATTAGAATGGTATTTGGTTCAAGTTTTGCTATAAGACTTTATTTTCACTTATTACCAAATCAAGGCAGCCAATTCAAATGGTTCATTAGTTGCCTTGTTCAGTTTCAGTGAGTTTTTCTGCTCGTCATTTATCAACTTGGGCTGCTTGTCAACGCCAAATGAGGCGTGGCACACACAAAATTAATAGACACATTGCAGCATGACAAGAAAATGGAAAATTGCAGCGCGAAAAATGGAAAATTCACGCAGCAGCTGCTTACGTTTAGATGCAAAAAAAAATAAAGTATACGAAACGTTGTATTAAATTGGTCGGCGGCCACTCCATTTTAAATGAGTAGCAGTAAGTAAATGGTAAAGGTAGGAAAACGTGAAAATGGAAAATGGCAAATCCATTTGCAGCTCTCTCTTTCCCTCACTCTTTCTATACTGTCAAAGGCGTCCCAGCGTCACCTGGCACCCTAGCTCTAGCTGCAAAGCATGAAACTAAACTAAACTGAGAGCTGAGCCAAGTTAAGTTGAGTTTCGCGGTTTTGATGGCACTCGCCTGCTGTTTGCCTGAGGAGAGCGTGAAGAGCGATGGAGTAAAGTCCTCAAACTCTGCGTCTTCGTCGTCGTCGTCGTCGTTGGTCGTATAAAACTTACAGCAACAAAATTAATTACCTTTGGCTACTTTCAACTAGTTGCGGCATCGGCGGCAGCGACTCTTGGGGAGGCAACCGCTGTTTGCATGCCCGGCCAAAAAGGTGGCTCAACATCCGTTGACTGCTTTTAAAGCGCAAGAGGCAAAGAAAAAAAAAAACAAGAACAAGAGCAACATTGCAGCAGCAAACAGTGAACAGTAAAACAAGTTTTAGCAGTGAAAAACTGCGGGCGGCTAGCGGAAGTGACAAAAGCAACAACAACAGCAACAACAACAACAACAAGTTTAAAGCAGCGACAAGGACAACAAGGAGGCAAGCTCGCGGGCTGCTGATAAAAAAGATGGTCTGCAGCAGCAGCATCGGCGGCGGCGGCAGCATAAAGAAGACGAAACGGATGAGATACAACGGGAAAAGTATGTTTTAATAAAAGCGGAAATGAAGCAGCGTTACCGTTATTTCCTGTTTGCGCACAGTTTTGTTTGAAGCGCACTGCCTCCAGAGTACTATGCCGCACAACTTATACTACACACCCTCCCCTACCGCCCCTCGCACCTACTTAGCTGACCTGCTGCATTTCATTTCCCAACACGCTGCAGCAAAAAATGAGAAAAAAAAAGAATTCTAAAATGATAAACCGCAAACCACTTAAAAAACTTGCAACGGCTACTCTATACACCAAAATCTGGGGAAAAAACCCAGCAAATGTTGCAGATGGTGAAGAAGAAGAAGAAGAAGACGACGAAGAAAGCACCGCAGTAAAAAACTTCTTGTAAATAGACGAAATTAATGAGCGGCAACGAAAATTACATCCTGCCAGCAACTACCTGCGGCTGAGCTAGCAGCTATACAAGGCGTGGGAGAGAGAGAGAGAGGGAGAGGATGTTGCAGCTAAAGAAAGATTCATGACTCAGGTGTATTGATTTCGTCTGTTGCTTAATTGAATTTTGAAGTAACTCGAAGGTAAATGTGCCACAGCCAGAACTCATGTCAGTTAAATCCAGTAGCATCCTGTAGCGCCCTCCAGCTGCTTGCAACAGCAACAAGCTGCAAGCATATTATGCAAGTCCAGAACAAAGTTAAAGTAAATAACTTAAACTAAAATATGCCAATCTTTTGTTGTAAAGAGTCCTGAGCACAAGGATTAGTATAGTTTTGGGCTTCTTCTTCTGTGCTTAATGAGAATTTATGTGAACAACTTCAAGCCGTTTCCCAGAAGTCTCAAATTTAATACCATTTTATGTCCCTTAACTTGGGTATATTAAAAGCTTGTTAACATAACTTATATGTAATCAACACACACACTCATACACACTGGCAACCATTTTGGAATATAATCCTTTAATATATAGTATGTATGTGTTTGTGTTCTATTTACATATCCAATTCGAGCAAAAACCTTAGCCAAAATGCCGCATCTGTTGCCATATTATTTGCCACAACTGTGCATAGAACCGCATTGCAACAACAACAACTACAACAAATGGCCCCAAAGAGTAAACTAATAAAACATTTGAAAGCAATCACAAGTTTGGCGCTGCTTTTGCAGTTTTCGAAGCGCTGTCATTGCATGTCTGCAGCCGCTTGACATGCAATTCCGAGAAACGAAACTCGTCGAACTGAAACCGAAACTGAAACTGAAATACCCCAAAAAAAAAAAAAATGCAAAGTAATGCGCCTCGGTATCCAACCCACGACATACCAAACGAATGGCGACCGCAGAAAGAGGTTTGGCGGGTTTGTTGGTAAAAGAAAATAAAAGCGCGTCGCATGCCAAAAATGAAAACGAAATGAAATGTTGGAAAAGTTGTTGAAAATAGCGTTGACAAATAATTTCATATCATGTCTGAGCATTTTGGCAATGTGCCTGGCATTTGCCTTTTCTAAAGATTTTCCTTCGATGTTCGACTTCTTCTCCGACTCCTGCTCCTTTTTCAGGATCAGTTTCATTTGAGTGGTGCTGTGCAGGTTGTGGGTGGGTGGTGCAGGCAGGCTCATCCACCTGTCTAACGCTCTCACAATGACTGCCATTGAACAGGTTTTTTTTTTTTTTCTTTGACAAATTCTCCCCAGGCTTACGACACACGCTCAATCACTTTATCGAAGGCGGATTTTAAAGTCTTTAACTTGTCTTTTGACTTTTGCGTGTTTCGTTGCAAAAGGAACAAGCACGTCTAGCGAAGATGAGCGGCTTTTAAGCGCGATACTCTGTAGATTAAACTTTTAAAGCAATTGGATATTATCTTCATTTAACAAATGAAATTATTTGAGGTTTAATGACTTAAAGCGTTGTTAATCTTTCAGATATCACTCATACGTTGAATTTAGGACTTTGCTTTAGGAATGGATATGCCAAGTCCTCGAACATTTTATTCAAATGCAGGGTACAAAAGGAGTAAAGTTCATAGTGAAAAGGATTGAAGTCGAGTTTTTGGGCAGCATCAAACACACTCAGTAAATCTTTTGAGGCCAGCTCGTCTAGCTGACATTATACCTACATATGTCTGTACGTATGTGTGTGGGTGTCTTTTCGTGCGTATCCTAAACGGACCCTTGCCTTTTTTGTCACTGTGTGTGTGTGTGTCGTGTGTTGTGCCTGCGGGTTTTTGCCATTTTGCCCTTTTTTTTATTTTTATTCTTGGCTTGGCAAAAGTGCAGAAAATTTGTGCAAGTTACGTGCTTGATTACATTTTTTCCAAACTTTTTACTTGGCTTTCTTTCTTTCTTGCTATCGTTTTTGTCAAAAGAGCGAGCAGATGGGTTAGAGAAGCAGCACAAGTACTTACGATAAGGTTAAGGGTTGTCTCTATATATTCATGTATATATGTTTGTGTAGGGATCTGTGATATGTCCTGCAGGCAAAGTTGTACTTTTGATTGTGTTCAGGTTTGTCGGTTTTTTGATTGTATGTGTATGTGAATGTGTGTGTGTGTGTGTGTGTTTGTATATGTTACTGGCGATTAACATAATTGAGCAAACACCTGTCCGGCCACAGCATCAGCAGCAGCAGCAAATGCTTTTAACAAATTGTGGTTCTGGCTTTAATCGGCTTAAATCGAACAAAACAAATCTAAGCAATTAGGCAACAAACAAAGCGCAAACAATTGAATTCAAGCCAATCAACTGCCAACTTTAGAGCAGTGCACGAGACTTCATATCCTTGTCAAACTGTCAGTTAAAAAGGATACAAAACAACAACAACAACAACCGACGCACAGAAGAGCTTAAGGTTCAAGTGATTTGTCAACAGTCAACTCAATGCCTTAGATTCATGTACTATTGTC
This sequence comes from Scaptomyza pallida, assembly GCA_018152965.1. Taxonomy (NCBI): domain Eukaryota; kingdom Metazoa; phylum Arthropoda; class Insecta; order Diptera; family Drosophilidae; genus Scaptomyza; species Scaptomyza pallida. The sequence continues at coordinate 3,331,930 of JAECXP010000260.1, read as the reverse complement.
CATTTTGGTTTCATACATATTATACAATATATATTGTATATGTATTTGGTAGAATCGCCAATGCCATCTACAAACCTTTTTGCCACAGTCATCTTTCATTTGAACTGTTGTAATGCAATTGTCTATCTCTTTCTTTTACCCTTTCACTTAGTGGAAATTAAAGGGCGATACGAATGTGAATCGCCAAGTGTCACACATGTGTATCGTGTATGGCAACATGGCGTATGATAGATTTCACTTTAAGCTTGTTTGCCGCTATAGTGCTGCGGGGCAGCAATGTCCATTGCACACACACACATACACACACCGACTTATACTTACATACAACATGTTGCAAGAACTGAGCTGAGCTGACTCTTCGGGCTGTTGCGCATTCGTCTGCCACAGTTGTTGTTGCTGTTGCAACTGTTTCTATTGCTGCTGCTGCTGCTGCAAGGCTACACTCTGTAAAATTAGTTTTGCACTTTGTACATTGTCAGTAGCATTCTTTACACTTCTTGCTCTTGGTCACAGTGCGTATCCCTCCTTCTCCTCCTCTCCGCCTCCTTTTTAGTTGTTTGTCTGTCTTTGGTCCCTGGCCGCTGCCTAACTTGGTTAAGGTTCTGTGGCGCTCTCAGGCGTGGCCCTTGAGTGTATCTATATGTGTGTGTGTGTGTGTGAGTGTCTCCTGCGGGCATCTATTTGTGTGCGTATATATGTCTCCTGCGGGCTTCCTCCTCACCCCACTCTCCCCTCTCTGTGTGTGCCACTCAAGTGCAGCTTGTCATGTTGCACATGTGCATTTGTATGTATTTTGCTACTGAAAGCGACTTTCATGTGGTTAGTTTTACTCTCTCCCTATCTCTCTCTCTCGCTCTTTGCACATTTAACGCTAAATGGGCGTGCCACAACCACTAACCTCAGTGCTCAGCCCGCCGCCAACCGCTTGCTGCTTTAGCAAATCAGCTTTGAAATTTATCTAAATGCCTAAAGCTCGTTATAAAACGTGGCCTGGACAGTCCTAGATTTATGCCGACATGTGCCAAGTGCCAACTGCCAGTTGCCAACCAGAGTTGCCTCAGCCAAAACGAGTTGCACAGAGTTGCCGCGCGAGTTTGCCAGCACGCAGTGCCCGCAAAAGTAGGCAACAGCATTTTAGGGTCTAGGCCTAAAGCCGACAAACGCTTTGCACTGATTGCCCACAGACATAAGCACAAAAACACACACACACGCACACACATACAAATGTGCATTCATTTTCATTTACAGCACTTACTTGACAAGCCCCCCGCTCCCCTCTGTCCAGCTAAACGCACTTAGCCAAATTGCATTGCTTGGCAGAAATGTCTTCGCGCAGTCGCCGACATCGCCGTCGTCATCATCATCATCGTCGTCGTCGTCGTCGTCGCAATCGTAAAGAGTTAAAACCACATTTGGCCAAAACCAGCTCAACATTAACAACAACAACAACAACAACAACCATCTCTGCCACCGCTTGCTGCTTCGCCACCCCCTCTGTCAGCCGTCTGACTGCTTTTTGTGCGTTTTTAAAATGTAAATCCTGCAAATTTTATGCACATAGTGCAGACATACCGAGCCTTGTCGCACCCTCTGCCCAAACCCCCCTTCATACGTCTCCATCTCGACATCGCTTATATAATATATTTTGTAAAACTGCATTTACACCACAAACACATTTGCATTTGAAATGTGCTGCTGCTGTTATTACAACTACAACTGTCTCCTTGCCACGCCCACAAGTGGAGTCGTTGCCGGTCGCTGCTGGATTTGCAAAAATGCATTTGCCTTATGCAACAGTGGGCTTGACACAAAATGAAAATCTTTCTTATCTGCATTTTACAGATCTGTCAGATTAATGCTAATGTTTGTGGTTATCGAGACTCGAAAGACTCAAAAGAAACATACAAAAAAAAAATTGTGAAATGTTTGGGCAAAGTCAATAATCTGTATGGATAAAAGCTGAAAAGCTATTGGAATGAAAGAAATCCCTAAAAGTTCACATAAAACGTTTGAGAATAGTTAAAAAGAGAAATAAAAAATTTAGCAAGAAAAATTTAAAAAAAGCGATGCAAGGATTTTAAGTACCTTATAAAAAGTTCGGAATTTTGTTGTCAAATCAAATTATTGAAAGACTTTCTGTTAAGCAAGGAATCCACTATACCTAACTGCAAATTGAAATTCCATCGTCTCGAGCTTAACCGCAGATCAACAACTTATTATTTATTAAAACAAGTATACGTATGCCATTAACAACCACTGTGCCACACAGTGTAGCGCCTCCTGAGTGCTGCTGTCGCCTGCATTTGTTTAGTTGTTATTCTTGTTAGTATGCATATTGTTGTTGTTGGTATTTCTTTTTGCAACATTTTGTTAAATGCCTTGTAGCCTGGAAATCCTGTTTAGCAATATCCTCAACACAACACAACAACAACAACATGGCAGGTTCCGTTACGTAACGTTACGTTACGTTTCGTTTCGTTTGGTTCCACAGCTGCCGGCGCACAGCGACACATGTTGTCATACATTGCCACACTATGCACTATGCAGTGTGTCCTGGCCAAGAAGGACAATGGACGACAACCAGGCAGGCAGCTGCTTCTGGCTCCTCCTGGCTTAAGCTTTAAATACAAGAAGAAAAAAACGAAGCAGATTGCAACACTTCAAAGGCTTGGCTGTGAAATCAGCATAATTGAAATTTATGGCCAGCGGTTATTTCTTTTCCCTTCGTAAGGCTGATGACCTCGTCTCTTTAATCTTTGATATCCGTGAAACGTTTAAGACGCTCGACATTTAATTACAAAAAAAACATTAAAGGAGGAAATTTTGTAGAAAAATAGTAAAGAATTTCCTGCCTTCGACTTTATTTAAAAATTGTTTTACCTTTACTCCCCCCCCTTGTTGCTTAGCTTTTGCTGCTGCTGTTGCATCAACTGTCATTGTCATCTTTCATTTAGTTGTTGGCATTGTGCAACACAGCAACAAAAAAATGCAAAAATCATAAACTGTGCTGTGCTGTGACTATGTAAACTTTGCCACGCCCCGCAAATGCCACAAGTTTGGCTATTGTCAACGTGTTGTTCCTATTGCTCTTGTTGTTGTTGTTGTTGTTGCAGTCAAGATGCGTTAATTTGATTTAAGCGTTTGTGGCATGCGGTCGCCGGCAGCAGCAGCAGCAGCAGCAGCTAAAGCAGCAAACTGGGAACAATATTCAAAAGCTGCTGCGCCGTTGCTGCGCTTAGTGGCAACCAGCTGTGGTATGAGGTCAGCAACAAAAGTGGCAGCTACAACAACAACAGGCAGGCGCCAACTGAAGCTATATGACATGGTCGCTGTACCATGTCACAGTTCTTCCAGCTTTCTCTCACAGTTCGTCGCCGCCGGCAGCCATGACGACCATGAGCTAGCGACCAAACGCCTTTTGTTCTCTTATCCTCCTGCTGCTGCTGCTCCCGCTCCTGCTTCTGCTGCCTTTTAAAAGTTTGTCATAAAACGTACACACAAAATAAAAAAAAAGGAGAGTATAATCATACAAATAACAACGACAAAAGGCGAAAAATAAAATTAAAGCCAACGCAAAATGCATATTTTGAAAAGCAACAACAATAAACCAACGTCGTCGCCCATAAAATTGTGCATTGTGCGGCCAGAAAAGACTTGGCGTTGCAGCAAAGCACTTGATGTCGCCACCCACCCCAACCCACCCCACCTAAACACACACACCCACACCACCCCCAACGATGGAAGCCACTGCAAATTGAAAGCGTTAGAAGCCACATAAGGCTTTAATATAACGCTCTTAACTTTAAACAGCTTCAAATTAACAACAGCAACTGTTGTGTACTTGTAATCTTTTAAGAAACTATCGGGCACGTGTAAAGAATGTGGGTTGCTTAGGGAAAATAATGATAGCTTAGATTGGGTTACTTGTATATATAAAAAACGAATGAGATTTACATTCATATACCTCATTTAATAATTTGTAGTCGAAGGCCCTAGCAGCTAGTGCTCGGTAAAACTATTATTAGGTTTAGTATTGTATACTAGATTTAATTTATAAAAATAAAAAAAATAAATAAAATAATAATTTGTTAGCTTCATTTTTTTCACTTCTTCATAAGCTTTGCTTTCACAATCAACATCTTGTAAGCAGTAAAGAGAAAAAGACAGATTCTTATTTAGGTTGAAAAATCATTTGAATCAACTTAATTATTCTTCATAAGATTTTACTATTGCCTCATAGTTCAAGCTTTGCTTTTCTACCCAAGTTCTTACCTTAACTTCATTTCAACTTCTTTAATAATCCTTTTTACTCAAATCTTTAATCCATTTATGGCTGAATATTGTTGCTTTTAAATTAAATCATTGAACTTTTGCTTGCCGTTTTTCAAAATTTAAATCACGTTCTGCTTTTCCTCTCGCCGCTCTCTTCTGCTCCCTCTCTTCCATATCTCTCTCTTTGTCATTGCTGTCAACTGTATAGCGATGTATAAATTGAGGATATTTCAGAAGTTGCATGCAGTTTGTTATGCATTTAAATGCCACATTTCAGCGGCACAACATCCAAATGACCTTCGCACATATATTTCATATGCGAATTGTGGCAATATCTCTGCCTCCTTGCCCCTCCCCGCCCCCTTCGCCTTTGCCTACCACACCCACCTGCAATCCTGTCATGAGGGAAATGCTCTGCTTGCCATCAACGTAATATTTTTGCGTTTTCTCCTTTCATTTTTTGGTTTCCTGTGCGGTTTCACGTTCGTGTGGACCCAGGTTGACATCGTGGCGGCGCCGTGGAGGGGCGGGTTAAGGGGGGAAGCGCATAAATTTTATTCAATTTCTGTCATTTCACGAAATGTATAAACACATCACTCGACGGCGAACGTTGATGCCGTCGACTGCATTTTGTGTGTGTGTGTGTGTGTATTTGACAGGCAACTGCCGCAATCGCTGCAGCCGCAGTTGCCACGCCCCCCGCGCACACCTGAGCGAACCGAGTCTCTTGTCCTGTGTGCAATGCGCAATTGTGGTGCAGTTTTTGCTGGGCCGCGCTTTGTTTTGCCAATGTTTAAGCTGTACAACAAGGCGTACACAAAATACGCATACGCCACGTGTGCCGCGGCCAAAAGGCACGCGCGCGCATCAAATATTGTTATTATTTTTACAGCAATTTTGCAGCAGCTGGTGCTTCTCCAACTCGCACTCCGCGCTCCCCCTCTCCCCTGTTGTAAGTCGAGAAGCGGAAAAGTATTTTGCGCTTAAAGTAACGTCAGGAAACGGCAGGCGGATGTGGCACACGGAATGCAAATAAACCAGGGACCAGGACCTCAGGGCAATACACACACACACCCACATGCACACGCATTGTGTAAGGCGTTCGCCTGTCGATGGCAAAAGAAAAACGTTGGCAATAGCTAAGTAAATTCTCAAAACATTTTGCTCCTCGTTGCGCTTTTGTCGCATTAGCGTACGTGATAATGTTGCAGGAGCAATACGAACAACAACAACACGAACAACAACAATATCGAATGGAACAAACCAAAACGTGTGCCATTTGGGTCCGATTTTGTCCTTTGGCTCCTTTCTTAAGTTTTTTGCATACTTCAGCAGTCGTTTTTGGTGCTTTATTGAATACGAGCAACACTTTTTTTCCCCTGCTAAGTTGCTGGACAAGCATGTCGTATGAGTAATATCCTTACCACATGCAAACACACATTTTTTTCAATATGAAACTTGTCAAAGCAATTGAATTGAATCGGGGACATGAGTTGTGTTTTGCTTCAAATGTCAGCGAATATTTAATATTTTTTGATATTTTCTATATCAATCAGGTGAATTTTTTCTGTTTATCAGCATTCATTATTTAAGGATTTTGCATATTTTTCGTGAAATACAAAGTCCTTGTTTGTACATTTTCGTTTATTTGAGGATAAAACCCTTTAATAAGCCATGAAAAAAGAAGGTTAAAGCTTTTTGCCATTCGCATAGAGCTTAACATTTCGAAAGAGTCTTAAAGCCAGCTTAAAGATACCATTAAAGCAAAACTTTCCATGTGATGTTTATATACAGAGCTATAAATATAGATCTCCCTCTCACTCACTCGCACACTCTTTCTCTCTGTCGCACTGCATTGCATCACAAATCAATGTAAATGGCATGCATACATTACTCATACGTAACGTTGTCTGTGGCAACTGTTGAGTAGGGGTGACGAGTGACGAGGGGAACAACACAAGGGACAAAAAGAGAGTGGGAGAGAGAGGGGGAGAGCTTGCAACCACACTAAAAGCTTGCAGCTAATGATGCTTCAATAGCTGTTTCTCATATGAGTTGCAAAACGTTGAATGAATGAGCGTCATTGAATTGAATGACACAAGTGTTGCAAGACTTGCATCAAGTGCAACAACAGCAATAGCAACACTAAGTAAGTGCCATGCCTGACATTTGCAAGAGGGGAGAGAGGGGGAGAGGGGGGAGGTCCCCTGTGTGCCACACTGTCGACGATGCTGATAATGATGCATGTTTCAAATCAATTTTGTTGTATTATGCCAAAAATGTGCACGCTCTCGAGAGAGAGACCATTCGTGTGCAAGTGTGTGTGTATGTGTGTTGTTGCACATTAGCAGTCTGTAGTGCTGCAACGTGCGGTAGAGTGTAGAGGGGTTCCACCCAAGCGCTCAGCGTCCCCCACGCCCCAAACTTTGAATGATTTTCGAGCAATTCTTTTGCTAGCTGCTTGTTGTACTTTGTGTGTGTGTGTGTGTGTGTGTATGTGCCACGCCCACGCTAACACGCCCCACACCGACGCAAAGCAAAGCATTTTGTGTCGCAATACTTTGCAGCCATGTGGCATGTTCTGAAGTTCTTCGTCTCCGCCTCTGTTTTCAATTGGCGGAATGGGGGTTAGCAAAGTGCGGGGTTTGCTTCGCTTTTGCTGTAACAATTCGCGTGTTGCTTTCGCTTGCTGGAGAATTAGTGTTATTGGCTCAAGACACACACACAGATACACATTCACACTACTTTATTGTCGATGTTGTTGTTGTTGTTCTTGTGTTTTGTGTTTTTGTTAAGTTGAACACATCGCATTGTAAATAATTGTCTTCAAGTCCATTTTACTTTCCCCAATTTTCGTTTGACTTTTAATGTTGTTTTTCTCCACTTGTGCTCTTGTCTCTTTTGTTGTTTCGTTGTGAGAATTACGCGCTTTTTGTCTGCACATTTAATTAATGTCATCAATGTGTGATTAATCTTCAAGAGAGCAAGAAAATATTTCATTGGAATTGTTTGATTGAAAGGGTGTGAAGTATTTTTGCCCGTCAAAGATATTTATATATTGCACAACTACAAACTATTTATTGATAACGCAGCGAGTTGATGGCAAAGTTTTAACAGATAGAATATCATATAAACATCATTAAAAATAAATATTTAGTTCCTTTTCAGTTCTCTCGAAACCTTTTCATGATCAATTTCACTTGAATTCTATTTAAAATAATAACAAGTTGACATACTGGCGTGTGCGTAACATTTCGCAGAATTTGAATGATTTCAATGACAAATTTCCATTACCAGATTGATGGCAAACTTGCCACAGAATATTTGACTTGGACTCAATTAGAGTGTAAATGCTGATATATACTAAATACATATAGATTTTTTTTATACAACTTTCATGTTGTTTGATGTTATAAACACTTTGTGGTTGTTTTCGCCAAAGTAATTTGGCTTTGATTTCGGAACGCCTGAAAAACTTTTTATAGCATCTTCAAAAGTGCACGCAAATTGTTGACAAAGAGGGGGGAAAAAAACATGCCAAACGATAAGGATAGATAGCTCACGCCTATTGGCGTCATGATTTTCGCACAAACAGTTTTCTTTAAAAATCTTTCAATTTCTTTCTTTTTTTTTTTGTGCACATTTGGCAGAGCGCAAAGTGAAAAGGAGAAGAAAAAAAATAAACTGTTAGGACATTTTCATTTTAATCTTATTAAAATGTTACACGCTTTGTGGCGCTTGCGTTGTGGATGGAAAGAGAGGAGAATGGGGGGAGGGAAGAGAAAGCTTTGGGCCCACTTTGATATTGAAATAAGTTTTTAAATTAATTTTTTTTGTTGTTAGCGAAAAACTTTTGCCAAACTGAACTGAACTCAACTGAACTGAACTAAAAAAAACTGGACTTGGACTCAAATCTAAGCTGGACGCGAAAAGCAATGGGCTCCAAGGATCGTCGGCACTGCCAAATGGGCGTGTGAATGGAGCAATTGTGTGCCATATTGATTGAATCGGCCATACTATATAGCCATAGTATAGTCCATGTATATGTATATAAAAAGCTATTGTTAGCTATTTGTTGCTGCAAAATTGAAAAACTTTTTTTTTGCCGCCCGCTTGGCCATTGATTGACAGAAAGTTGAGGGCAAAAAAAAAAAAGTAAAAGGAAAATAAGAGAAACTTGTAATTAAAATATAAACGTCGAGTGGATGCCACTTGCTCATGAGTTGAACATTTTTCGTGCAACATTTTCGCATTTTCCTCAATTGTGTTCGTTTCTATGTGTTTCTCTGTGTGTGTTTATTTATGAGAGTGTTTGTAATGCGCCCCAGGATACTGTAGGTGTTTGGGTGTTTTTGAACTCTCAGTTTGTCAGTGGGTTACGAGTGCGCCACCTGCCACCTGCCAGTGCCACGCCCACCCTCTGCGAGCACTAAACGCCCCTAACGCTTTTTGCAACTCTATCACGTTGTTGTTGTTGTTGTTCTGTGTGTGTTTTTGGGTGTTTTATGCGCATTTCATTTGGCTCAAACGCTTTTCACATGTTTCATGTTTGCAACGGGCCTCCACTGACAGCGATAGCTCCACCTGATCCCCCCTCACATAGTACTAGCGCATAAATCACATAAACAACATTCTGATTTTTCGCGCATGATATTTGTGCCTTCCTAGCCCGAACATAAAACAAAAAAGCGAACGATGCGGCGATTTGTGGGCGGATTTACAGTCGTTGGTAAAAACAAAAACAAATACGGGGAAATACACGGCCAGTAGATAAAAAACAAAGTATCCGATATAAACTATATACATATATGTATGTATATAGACTGTGTGCATTCGACCGCACTGCGCATGATGATGAGCAATAAAAATGAGTATAAAAATGTGAATACAATGAGACGACGACTGAGTTATTACTTGAAATACTATTTTTTGGCACTGATTTGTTATGATGCTCTTTCTGCAGCTGATTGCAACACAATGTTGCAATGATTTTTATGCTGCCATCAAATTCATTGTTCATTCCCCACCCAAAAGGAGGAAAAACAAAGTTTCACATACTGTTAGCTTCATCTCTGATATCAAAATATTAATTCAAGTGGAATAATAATAATTTTGGGTTAAGCTGCTGAATGCATCATAAAGATAAATCAAGATCTAACCCTTTTTTTTGGCGAGGGGACAACAACTAAGGACACATGATATAAATACGTAATATTGTTTGCCCCAAAACAAGGAACAAACTCGTTCGTATCTCTTGCCATTTTTATTTAATTTGCAACACTTTTTCTCCATTTTTACAATGCGCTACATTTTTCAATTTACTTGGCAACAAACACACACACACACACACACACACACATACACACAAGCGCTGTGTGCTTTGACGTAATTTACACATTTTTCTGCCACATTAAGCGACATTTTGCCTCGAATCGTGTTTGGATTGGGTTGGGTTAAGGTTTGAGTCTCTTCTGCAACTTGATGGGGGAATTGGGTTGGGTCAGGAGTAATATTCCCTAAAGTGCAATAAACATGCGCGCAACTGACACATTTACACACAGACACACACATATACACTGAGATATACCTATGTCATGACACACTTAAATTTTGCAAGACAGCCAGAAAAAAAAAACTTTGGCGAATAAAAATGCAGACTAAAGAAGAAATAAACTTCAAATAAGAGAAAGATGGCTTACAGCTTCACACAACCATATAAATGTGCTGGTGTGTGTGTGTGTGTGTGCTTAGTAGCAGTTGTCGGCACTTAAGCCCATAGCGTGACTCCGTTTAAAGCAGCCTTTCGAGCAAGAAGCTGCAATTTGAAAGACACAAGGCCAAACATACACTATATATACATATCGCATATATATATATCCGTTTATCTATCTATATCTATATAGTACGGAGCATAGTCCTCTTGTTGCGCACAGCCTTAAAACACTCCAAGCTTAAGCGCTGCACAAATATTTATTGTGTCATTGATTTTACCCGCTAAGCCGCCAAGACTCAACGCTCAACTTTTCTTTCCTTCCACGTTATCCTTAACTGCCGTTTGCCTTTGCTTATTTACTCAACGCACAGTTATAGTGTGTGTGTGTGTGTGTGTGCAAGAGTGTGTGTAACTGGCAACACAAATATTAAATTTCACACATAGAAATATATGTGTGTGTATAGAAATATAAAAAAAAGGGACACTTTTGTATATGTGGTGTATTCGCCAGGGACGGGGTCCAAGCTGACGCTGATTGAAATTGAAAATTTAATTTTGATATTTTTGTTGTTGTTGTGTGCTCGCTCTTTTATTTTGTTTAGAGGTCAAACCCTTTCATATGACTGCCAAATAAAAAGCTGAACCCAGTTCATGCCGTTTAAATGCTTGAAGAATCAAAAATGAGCTAACAAATTTGAGTTTGATTTTGTTGGAAATTAGTTCAGAGTATTTAAAAATCAGACGAATCGAGTTTGATGAAGTTGAAAACTATGATTTATGTATTAATCTGTAATCTAAAAATATTTTAATATGGTTAAAAATTTATTAAATATTTTTTCTCTTTTATTTCATTCTAGGTAAGTCGCGCACTTAATTGACGCTAAGTTTCATGGCATGTGAGTAATTCAGAATGAAGCAAAAAAAAAACAGGGAATTTATTAATTAAAATGAACTGCAGATGTAAAAACAAATACTCACACACACACACTTACACAGACAGCGTAAGTAGGTGTGTAAATAGTACAACTAATCCAGAGTTGAGCGACCGCATAAATCAACCGCAAATAACAGACTATAACAACTACATATATACATATATATTATATAGTGTTCATTGATATATAATAAAAATGCCCCTTGGCCTAATTGCCAACACACTCAAACACAGCACACACACACGTTTGCATACGTGTGCAAAGTGACGCCATTTCAGCTAAATATGCATCAATAATTCATAAAATTAAATAGCTGCATATTAAAATTGCCCACAGGGGGGCGGTTGTTGCAACAGCGAAAAAACAATGTGTTGTGCACTTTGATTGACTGGCTTGGATGGAAGGGGGACTGACAGTCTAATGCCACATCACTCATACGCCGCGTCTGCCTGCCTGTCAGTCACATAAAAAGCAGACGTGCGCGCGCGATGAGCTGGCAACATCAACATCAACATTATAATAATAATAATAAATTAAAATATTAGCGCTTAATTAAAATTATCAATTGACCCCAAACCACATGACGCGCACTCACAAAATTGTCACTGAGCTGACAGGCAGCAGCCGAGTATGAGTCGGCATTAAATCAACAACACGCATACGCCTCATTGCACCCCGTTCCACAAGCACAGCTGGGCAAAAATGTGTGCAATGGATTCCAATCCGATCCGATGGGACCATCGCTTTGTATGCTAACAAAATCAACAAGCATTTTTGAAACGCATTCAAACGCATTTGAAATGCATCGATACACATGATAAAACACTGAATAGATAGCTTAATGAATATTTATTATAATGCATCAATTGACGTTGACTAACCAAATGCGTAAAGCGAATGATAAATGTTTTATGAGTTTACCAAACAAATAATCTATTTGTGTTAAGCTTTTATTAATTTTTGGGCTCAAATTTGTTGGGAAAGGTTTTCATCCCCTTTGAGCACTTTTCTTGCAGCTCATTTAACTGCCAAAACATGAGAGATCAACGTGTGCAACAAACCAAATGAATGCTTGCCCCAAAAAAAAGGTATGCACACATATACAGCAAAAAGCGTGCCAATCTCAAAAGGCAACGCTACTCAAACACACACACACACAGAGACACACACACACATAAATCAATCAAGCTGTGCAACTTTGCAGTCGCACAAAAGACTAATCACATTCAGCTGAAACGTACTGAACTCATGTCGCACCATGTGTGGCATGTGGCAGTGGCAGTGGCATGTGGCACTCGCAATGGCAATGTCAGTTTTGCAACGAGTCAATGACATCAATTTCCGTTGTCAATAATTCAACTTCAGAATGAAATTTAATCTACCTGGCTTCTGGCCTTCTCTCACAAAGTGTGTGAATTGATGTTTGTGTGTCTCACTTTCTCACTCTCTCTCTCTCTCGTTGGTTGTTTTTCCAAGCTGAAAAGTGCAGCTGTGGTGCTTTTCTTTTTTCAATCAACTAACCGAAAAGCCAAAAGTGTTCGTACGCATACCTTAACAAGTGTTTACCGTTATTAATCTGATTACAGTTAACGTGCCAAGAAGTCAAAAGAGTGTAAAAGAGAGCGAGCGAGAGAGAGAGAGAGAGCGATGTAGCCAAGCAACGGTTTTAACTTTGCTTTCGTTGCTTGCAGCCATTTTAAGGTTACCTTCAAGCTGTGCACAATTTCATTCGAAACTTTTCAAGTGCCCATATATATATATCTGTATGTATGTAATAACATATGGCAAGCAGATGAATGCGCTTCTCTCTCGCTCCCTCCCACTCTCAGCATGTTTTTGTATGTCATGACAGTCTTGTGGCAATTGACAGCTTGACAAGTGAGCAACATGAGAATTCAACATTCGCATTGCAAAAACTTCAACAAGAATATATGCAGAAACGAACGAAAATCACACAAAAATACCATTTCTATATATAGTATATATAAATTTATTTGTTTTAACCAGAAAAACTTTATCTGTTGCTGTGACAACTTTTTACTCAACTTTGTCCTGCAAATTCTCTATCTCTCCATCAAGTTAGGAGATTTAATTAATCAATTATTGCGATAGCCAAAAACAAGAACTTTGTTTTTTTTTTTGCTGTGACCAGCATGTCGACTTGTTATGCAAAATGGGGCCATAAATCTAAATGCCAAAAGCCGTTCAACAATTTAACAACATGCGCAAAAGCTAAAGACAAAATCACAAATTTGTTGCATATTTTTTGGGGCGTGTCATATTGATGCAAATTTTGTGACGGACGCTATCGCATCAGCAGCCATATTGTTGGACAACATATGTTACATATACCCTGTTGCTTAGATTCAAAGGGGGTTTTGGGCATGAATCAGAGTGGAAGTATTGACATGTGTCTGTTATTTGTGTATTTAAGCCTTTCTTCAGGAAGAACAATTTACACAACTTCAACATTCTAAATAGAAACAACAAAGCATATCTATTAAACATCAACTATTTTATTCATTATTTATAAACCTGATTTGTTGTTGGGTATAAATCAATATTTTTCTCAAATGCAACAGGGCGAATGCGAATATTTTTGTATATGTATATGTATTTGTCAATTTTGAACTAAACTAGCTGATATTTAAATATTTAAATTGGATTGTGAATCATTTAACAGGCGATTGCATTTGAGGTAACGCAAAACTGCAATTATCAAAAACACACACACACCCACACCCACAGACAGAAACAGGTTGCTTAAGCCATCAAAACCATTAAAAGACTTAAACGGATTTTGGAAATGTGGCTTGCAAATAAAATGAAGAATGCAATAAACTAATATAACAAACATGCTGTGCACTGTGTTGTTTGTGTTGCTTGGTTTCACCATTAGTTGGTCAACAAAAATGGCAAAATGCTATAAACAATTAATTGAAAAATGGACACAAAGAGCAAAACAAACGGCTGAAGAGTGGCCAACGCTTTCCAAAAAACAACACAACAACAAAAAATTTGGCCAATGGCCAAAAACTCGTTGCAACCGCACAATAGTAAAGTTACTGATTGCTCCTGGGGCACAAACACACATGTACCTGATGTGTGTGTGTCTCTTATGTGGTAAAAGCATGCATAAAATATGCCAATGCATATTCGCTTTCTCTCTCTCTGTCTCGCTCGCTCTTCTCCCAGCAGCACAGACGTCACATTCATCTCCATTTGCTTGAAGTGACGAGTCTACTCACAAACACACACGCACACACACACACACACAAGTATATGTATATATATGTATATTCTCTCAGACATTTGCCCCATTGGAACTTCAATTCATCCATAGTGCACAATTTTTAACACTCATACGCCCCGGTTGCTCCTTGCCAGAGAAACACTTTGCCATGCACTCGCCTAACTCACTCATACTCGCTCCCTTGGCACCCCTTTTGTACCCCTTTCTCTCCCTCTGTCTGTCTCCCTCGTTTGCTGCAGTATTTTGTCATATTTCTCGTCTTGTTGTTGTCTTTTAAGGTTCATCAAAGCTTCAACATTGTTTGGTCACAGTTGTTGGTTACGCTGCCAATCCAGTGTCCACCCCCCTCCTTTTCAGGAACCCTTCTTTCGCCCTTCTCAAACATGTACACTGAAAGAAAAAGTAGTGTTTTGGCTAGATAGTATCAGGGTATTAGGGCTTCGATAGTTTATTCCATACTGTTTAAATCTAAAATTTCTTATACCTAAATTCTTATTGGAAATAAAATTTGATTTATCTCGTGCTTGATTTCTCTGAGTGCATTCATTGTACGTCATAGCCTTCTAAACTGTCTTGTGAAATTTTTCCTGTGGGAGTTTAAAATATGCACAGACTATCTGGCTCCAAGCCCTAGCTCCTGCTCCTGCTCCTGCTGCCGGCTTTTGCTGTTGGCTTCACTCCTTGGCTGACTTTTTCGCTTTAAACATACACACACCCATACACACACACACACACACTGACAAACAAAAGGCAGATATATGAATGTGTACATTTTTCGCATGCTGCTGTAACGGGTAGTTATGCTCTAGTGCATGTGCAACTTGTCTGTTGTTTATGACACCAGCCCGCCCGCAACGAGAGTGGGTGGGGGGGAGAGAGCAGTTGTAGTCGCCGTCGTCGTCGTCGTCTGTTGTCGTCATCAACATCATCATACGTCTCGGTTTCGTGCTCCAATCACAAGCATATCATCACACACAGAGGCACGCACACATGCGCTCGACTCGCACACCACACACACACACACGCATGCACACAATGGCTCTCAACACTCGTCCACAGTTTGTTGAAGCTGACAAGGACTTTTTGTCGTTGGCGTTGCCGTTGCCGTTGCCTCTGGGCTTCAGTGGGCGCCCCATTTGAATTTAGCCTTTGGTTTTTGTTTTTTGTTTTTGTTTTTTTATTTTGTCGATTGAAATATTTTCTAATCTTTTGCGCTGGCTGGCAACAAAAATTCGATAGATTTTTACGCATATTTTTGTTTATGCACATCCAATATTGCTGGACCTGAAACCCATATTAAATACCAAACGTGCTCATATTTACAGCATGTCTCTGGCGAACAAATAAGAAAAAAAAAAAATAACTCCATATCAATAGATTGCATGAACATTATTGAAGTTTTTATGCTGTTAGATATGTTGACTAAAATTAACTACAATATTTGTTTAGAGCTTATAAAAAATAAACCACAAATTATATAATACTTTAATTTAGTGCAAATAAAACCATAATGACATTTTTATTAATTGTTTGCAAAGTGTGAATTATAATAAATAATTAAAATTCAAATAAAATCGGTTTTAAAGTAGAAAAAAAAACTGGTTCAGAATAAAATCTTTTGTCTCTAAACAAAATGTAAGCATGGAAAGAATAAAAAAGCTTTTCTTAAACATGTCTTTAAACAGATCATAAAACTATTGTATTCAACTGAAAATCTTTAGCTTTGAGGACTTGGAGCACTAAAACAGGAATTCAAAAATAATTAAATACTATTTTCAACAAATTTCTACTTCCTGTCAACTATTTGTCAACTCAACTTCATGACAAACCATCAATTGCATATCCAAAATTAAATCAACAATTTAAATTAAACTTGAATTACAGCTGCAAAATGCAAAAACATTTGCGTTTAAA
Source organism: Scaptomyza pallida (assembly GCA_018152965.1). Lineage (NCBI taxonomy): Eukaryota > Metazoa > Arthropoda > Insecta > Diptera > Drosophilidae > Scaptomyza > Scaptomyza pallida. The sequence goes on along the minus strand of JAECXP010000260.1, from coordinate 3,315,843 downwards.
TTTGTGGTCAGTGCCAACCACCACTAAAGTGCCCCACTTCAACCCACAAAAAAGAGACATACAGAGAGAGAGACAGAGGGAGAGAGAGCCTAACTAATAATAAATAAATACTAGAAAATTAAATTCACAATTTGTGGTTAGATGTTAAATTTTGTGCACAATTTAGATAAATCAAAATGCAGCTGCACCACCTTGCCACCTTGCCCCACTCAGGTGTGAAGCGTGTTATCAGCTGAAAATGCTGCAGGATAAAAAAGAGTTAAGCTACGTGCAACAAAGCAACAGCAACAGAAAAAAAGAAGCAACATTTTTGTTTGAGGAATTTGCACAAATTTAAAATTCTAATTAAAACCGGTGGAGAGAGTGTGTGTGTGTGTGTGTGTGTATACCCTTTCCTTGCATCATTTGCTGATTTGGTTCTATTTAAAGGCAAAAACCCAAAAGAGCAGAAAATATTTTTACCAATAAAAATGCATTTGCTATGGAATTTATTGAAGCTGCAGCAAATTACAATGTGAGAGAGTGTATGTGTGTGTGTGTGTGTGTTGTGGGTGCAGATTGCTACTGTGAGTAATGGCACAGACAAATGGCAAGGCAGTCGTCGAAAGAAAGAGGGAGCGAGGGCGTGTATGTCCTTTCTCAGGACTCTCTTACACACACACACACTTACACAGTCATTCAGTCACTCAGCCAGTCAGTCAGCTGCGAGTCATTTTATAGTGGAAAAAGCTGAAGTGGTGTTGAGAGGGCGAGTGGGTGGTTTGGGTGGTTGGGTGTGGTTACTGCTGCTGTGTGTTGTCATGCAGATCATGGCAGCAACAAAAATATTATTATGTCAGCATTATGTTCACAATGTCGTCTGCCATTAAGTCAACGACAACAACAACAACAAGAGCAACAACACGAACAGCCATAACAATGAAAGCTGAGAAGAATGAGAATGTTTGTTTGTGTTTGAGAGTGACATATGAAAATATGCAGACAGTTGGTTTGCATAATAGAAAACATAAATTTTACAGTTTTATATGTGGCTCTAGTAGTATGTCCGGCGGCAGCAGTTGGCCCAAAACGGATATCCCCATACCAGCTTGTGCAGATTGAAGGGGGAGGGGGCGGATCATTAAAAACCAAGCTTGATGATGGCAACAATCATTTTGATAACCATATACATATATAACAACAGACAAAGTGGGCCGAAACGAAAATAGCAATTAAAAGTGTTTGATAGTTCTAAAGAGGTTCTGAGACTTAGAAAAAATATTGAACGTGCGATATGTTTATGTAGAGCAAAAATTTTTAAAGTTTAAAGTTTTGTCTTGATTAATAAGATTGCGAAAAATCATCGCTTATCACATTAAAATGGTCGATTAATGGATTCTTTCAGTAAAATATATATATCTATCGTTAAATAAACAACCCTTAAATATTCTATTTCTATAGAATTTATTAAGTATATATTCGAAACCAAAATCTCTAAACCTTTTGCAATGATTTTGATATGAACAACTCTCTAGATGACGTATAAGTAATATCTAAAAAGAATTTCGCCTACTTTTCCTTTACCGACTAAAATGTTCACATGAAGTATTTTTAATTTCCGCACGCACACACACAGAGAGCCCACCACAAAAGGTTGAAATGATGAAATGAAAAATATTTCAAAAATTGCTAATTAATTTCCTGGCTTTTGAAACTTTCTTAATTGGCACAAAGCGAACGGTACACAAATACCGAATACCTATCGAATTGCCAATTGAAGCCAGTTCAGGCCAATTGCCAATGCAAATATCTCTTACTCGTCTACTCTCTCTCTCTCTGCTATCTGCGTCTGCTCAATTTAATAAATAAACTGGAAAATTGTTCGCTTTGACAATCAAAATGATGTAATATAAAACGTTTATACATATATATTTTTTGTGTGTACTTTTTACTCATTTTTCTGAGTTGTACTTAACGCATAATTTCCGTTACTTTGTGTGTGTGTTGAAAGAGACGATAACGACGTTGTTGCCACTGTGTGTGTGTAAGTGTATATGTGAGAGTGTGCTTTTGTGAGCATGAAATTAAATTCCTCGTCAAAAACAATAACCTGGCTGCCAACCAGTTGCCAAACGTTGCCGAACGCAGCAGCAGCCAACCAACAAAACAACAAAAACAACAACAACAAACAATCAAGCCAAAAATCGCTGTTTGGCGCTGCTGCAGCGGCCGCTGGCCAAAAAGGGCTGCTGCGCTGCAAATAAATTGAATCGAATTTAATGTCAAAAGTGCAGCATATAATTGGCTTAATGTTGTTGTAGTCGCAATTGGTTGTTGTTGTATTCATTGTGGGTAGAAAGCAGCCGGCAAAGGCTAAAAACTGCATTAAATGTGTGTGTTCGGTGCGTGTTAGTGTGTAGTATGTGTGTGTAATACGCACACCTGCCACAGTATGTGTATGCCATTATCCACGCTTGCCCCTAACATGCCACACCTGCCCCATTCAACCTGCTTATAGCTTTTGTGTGTATGTATGTGTGTGTGTTTTTGCCGTTAAAAGCGCAAAATTCAATTTCGTTTTATTGTTCGTTGGTTAAACAGCAGCGTTCAGGGTGTAAATATCATGGCCATATAGTATACATACGTATACTTTATATACATACATACATTTATATATAGAAAGAAAGAGTGAGAGAGAGAGAGAGCAGGGATATGCTGTGGCTACAGTATTTTGTGGGCGTGACAATTGTATTACGCCCACCTGTGAGGTCGTGGCTACTACGGTGCGTATGAGTAATGTTTGCTCAGAGTTGCCAAGCGCTGTTGTTGCTGCGGTGGGTTGCGAAAACAGGGTTGAAAGGATTTCCGCTGACGCTGCTATTATTGCAAAAGTTGCTGTTGTTGTTGTTGCTGTTGGCCTTTGTTGTTGCCGCTGCCGCTGCTGCTGCCACTGTTGATGTAATGCAACTAATTTTGTTTTTGATCAGCGGACCGCAAATTTCGCTTGGGGATTAACAGAGAACCAGCGAAATTTTATTATGGCCGCATTTCACAAAGAGCACTTTACAGGAAACATTGAGGGAGATAAACAGCAACACAGAGAGAGAGAGAGAGAGGCAGAGAGAGAAAGCTATTTGCTTCTTCGTGCTGCTGTTAAATTCAATACCCTTGCGTACATATTAATTAAAATGGTTGCCAACACAGCAGCAGCAGCAGCAGCAGCAGCAGTTAAGTATGCGAAATGTTTTATAGTTGAACTAACCAAAAATCTTTTGACAGCAAATGCAAAGTCATTGAATTTAATGTGGTTACCTTTTGGCAAGAGAATAGAAAAACATTTGCGTAGAGAAAGCTGTTTTTACAAATTTAGTAGCATACTTTTCAGCTACTGATGAAATTTCTTCGTTTTCGCTTACTTTTAACATGTTTGCTTGACTGAATATCCTACCAAAAATAATCTTCAACAAGTAAAATGCAATTAGATTGCAATTTTGGTTGTACTAAGAGCCAGAAATAATATTGGCGACGTCTATATGTACATGTATGTATGCAATTCATTCAACTGTGAGTTGCCCTTGGCAGCTGACACACAAAGTACGCACACACACTGAGAGAGCATCTGTGAATTTCAATTAAGCGGCAAGTCAAAGCCAGCCATTGGTTATTAACTCGTCAAAGGCGCCTAAATGCCTAAACTACACGTTCATACGTTTCATATTGTGTGCTGGCTTTAGGCATTGAACCAAATGCAATATTATTGGATAGCCCCCTAAAACATTCAGATCAGGTAACGGCTAACAGGTAACCGTTTACTTGTCCCAAAACCTCAAAATACATATACATACATGTACATATGTATGTTTGCTGTGACGCTGCATCATTCTGGCTGCACCTCAAATTATATGCTGATGCTTTGGCTGACCCCAAACTGGGCAATCGAATTATTAGTTGCCATGCAATTACTTGACCCGGGGGTCAACCAATCTAAATGGACATGCAAAAGGAAACGGAAAATGTTCCATTTTGGCCAAATCGAAGACGACAATTGCGTTGACAACTGAAGCTAAATTGATGTCAAGACTTTTGCATACGATTTGCTACTTTGCAAGATTGTCAAGCACTAAAGCCTTCTGATAAGTTTAAGGGGGAAAGTTTTTTATTACGTGTTAAAGTTGGCATTTTCTGGTAGTCAAAAGCGTTTGCCACTTTGTTGAAATGCTCTTGTGTGATAAACATAAATTTGAGTCAACGTAGTTAAAGATTTACGCTGTTGCTTTTAAAAAAAGTTTTTTTTAAAGGATTTTTATCCCAAAATAAGAAAAGCTACAAAAAACATTTATTTTCAGTGATGAAAACTTTTGGATATCTCAGGTTGAACGTTGTTTTTAATCGAAACTCTTTATCATTTAAGCATATTATACAAGTTCAGTTAAGCCTTTTTAATGTATTACAAATTCCATATCCTATTGCCCACAGCTTATTTCGTGCACTACACAAAACCTTCTTCAAACTACTGCCAATCCCCAATAATAAAACTGTCTAACAAACTGTTTTATAGCCTTACAATTTTATGGGCCAATAACACACATGTTAATACTAGACTGATTAGGTTATGAAAACAAATGACATTGTCTATTTTTAAAGGTAATTTCTCAACAACTTCAAATAAAAATGGCGTATTCATAAATTTATGTGTGCGAGCACAGTTTGCGTGGCAATTTTCCAACGTTTTTGGCGCAATTTCTTATCGCATGAGCATAAAATTAACAACCCAACAAAATGGCGCCAAAATCAACGAGTGAACGAATGAAACACCCTACCCCTAGTTAGGGTGAGGCATTATTTAAAATCGACGCCTGTGGCGCTGTGCTATAAAAATTTGTGCGCGATAAAATGGAATTATGAAGACGAAGAAGGCAAAGCGACGACAAACGACGACAACAGAAAGTGTATACGACACGTGTTCTTATTAATTTTAATGCATATTAAAAAAATGAAAAAAAAGGAACGCAGCCGGCGGTGTGCGCCACACCCTTCCCTCCTCTAAATTTATACATTTTTAGCTGCGTATCAATAAAAAAGTCAAGTAACGGTGAGAATCTTTGTGTCTGCCTGTACTTGGCTGCCTGCCGGCACACAACTTATAAAGCATGCTCATAAAATGCCAAAACCACAACACAATACACACACACACATACGTACGTACATATATATACGTGTATGACAGGCACTGACTTATGTTTATTAGATTTTATGGCCGCCTGAACTGAGCTTCATTTTTGTTCTATGGTTTGGTCTTCATTCCTTTTTTTTGTGTTTGTGTTTGTGTTGTCTGTGCATTAAAATATCTTAATAGAAAAGAGATAAGTCATAAAATATTAAATGAGTGGCTACCACACACACACACACACACACACACACACACACACAAGCTCATAATCAGTCAGAGTTTAGGCCAACTGGCAGCGCGGTTTCATCTGTGCCTGGCAGCCAGGCAGCCTAGCAGACACTGTTTTGTTGGGCCATGTCTGGGTTGCCATAATGCCGCAGTATTGCGGTTATGATTTCCAAAAAAATACCCTTTAATTAAGAAGGCCATAAAAGGGGCATGTTTCCTAACAAGTTCTAAGAGTAAACTTCGAAGTAACTCAAGTAAACAATGCGCTAAAAACACATTTAAATGTTTAATTACCAAAAAGTAATTAAGTAATTACAGGGCAGAAGAGCTTCTGCTATGACTTGTATCTTAAATGCGCCAAATAAAAGTTAATTTTGTAGTGAAAATCTTATTTGCACAGTAAAACTCAAAAGTAAGTAAAAGTATTAACAATTTTTAAGTGTTGAATAAACATAAATAGATAAATTTTCAATGAAAAACAATGTTTTGTCAAGTAATTACCAAAAAGTAATTAAGTAATTAAGAAACAAAAACAAATGCGAAACATTTTGAAGTATTGAATAAACATAAATAGATAAATTAAAAATGAAAAACAATGTTTGTTAAGTAATTACCAAAAAGTAATTAAGTATTTACAATGAAAATTTTGATAAGTGGTAGGACGTAAAGGGTACATTAAAGCCTTAATATCGATTTTCAGGCGCTTTAACAATAATTAAGTTTTTTTTTGCTTTCTACTCTATTATAGGGCAACACATAGTCATCATTACTCTTATCACATACAGATCGTATTTGTTCTAAGTGCTCATATTTTCACTTTTGCAGATAAATAATGCACAAAAGTTGTTCATTTAACTTTGCTTGTTTGTTTCGTTTCGCCTTTTCTTTTTTTCTTTTTGTTGTTTGTTTTACTCGTTGGCGGTCTTCTAACTGTCTTCCCCTGCCCCTGCATCCGCTCCTGCTCCTCTCAAAATTGTGAGCCTGCCATGTGCAAGATATAAATCTTGAGAGCCTAAAACCGACTTGGGGCAACTTTTTCTGTTTTTTTTGGTTGCTTTCGTTTTCTGTTTTCTGTTTGGCGCACAGTTCACATAATTTTCGAGTTTATTGTTAGCTGTTGTTGTTGTTATTGCTGGCATGATATACACCTGGCTGGCAGGGCATAAAGCCTGACTCTAATTACCAAGCAACGTGCTTGCCCCACGCACCTCCATGCACCTACTACAGCTAAAAACAAGAGCTCCATAAAATCTAAATAAAAATCATTCATTTTCGCACAGCACCGAAGAACAAGTAGAAGAAGAAGAAGTTAACCTAAGGCGCCAACTGTTTCGTTGAATGCCAGCTTAACGGCTCCTTTAGATCCTTTCGATGATGATGGTAACCTGAGCCCCCCTCCCCTGTTAGTGCTTGCGGTTGCCTTTTGTGCGTTAAATTTTTATAGCCTACACTTGGGCGCCCGAGCAAGTTACGGCCACTTAATGAATTAACATTATTTTGATGGGTTTTATGATTTTTGTGTTTTTCATACACACACACACACAAACACACACATACACACACAAACAAATAGGCCACAAGCAGCCCGCACAAACACCTTTTAACTTTTTAATAAGGCCCACAAAAAGAAAAATAAAAATATATAAAAAAAAAATGAAAGAAGGGTATCAAGTCGATTCAAGCATAAGCATAACTCCACTCGAATTCATTTCATTAATATTGTGGGCGTGGCACAGCCCTTTTTTCTGATGCTGCTGCGTATCGCATGGAAATTGCTTTTTAAGTACTTGGCTTCAATGCAAGTGCAAAAGTTTACTCCTTTTTTTTCATCCCAACGAGCGAAAATGTGCGAAGTGAAAGTTTTTTATTAAATGCATAAAGCGAGTCAAAGTCGTGACTATGTGGTGTGTGTGTGCATGTGTGTGTGTGCATGTGCTCATGTGTGTGTGTGTGTATCGGGCGACATAAATCTAAGTGCTTTAACGCCCCGTGTGGCACAACTTTTGCAAGCGCCTACTTTTGTGGCCAATGCTGCAAAACTGTTTTAACAGTCTGAGCCAAAAGTGTTTGTATGTATGTGTGTGTGTGTGTGTGTTATGTAAGCGTTTTGTGTGTCTGTGTGGCGCTTTTGTAATGAGTTTTCAAGTGGTTTTATGCATAGGCAGGTAATTTTAGCATAATGCCTAATGATGTATCTTTTGTGGCTGGAGCTTACACAAATGGCCAAGCAGATACTTCAACACCCACACACACACACACACACATACACATACTCAAATAACAATGCGGCACTTCAAATGGGCAATAATCAGGTAGTTAAAACATCCCTTTTTTAGTTATTGTCCCATATATAGTGGGACATAACGAAAGCTAAAGATGTAAGAAATGATTTAGTGAAGCTGTATGAAGAATATTATTACCTATAACACTTACAAGCTTTATCTAAAATCAACGTTTAAGCTACATACACACAAATATTGGATTTGTCATAAAAACTTTATTCAATAATACTTATTTGCACTTGTCACTTATCAGTTAACAGCTCCAAATGCAATACAAACTAATTAGAGTGCTTATCGCAAGCACACAACTCATTAATAGATAAATAAATAATAAATATATAGCTCAGACACACAAATTAAACCAATTACAAGCCAATACGGCTAGTCAAAATAAGCTCTGCAAACAATTTAGTGCTTACCTTGACTTTATGAAAATATCCCACAATTCAAATGCGCGCCCAAATTTAAAATACCCCAGACGAATTAATTTCCCATTTGCACTCGCCTTTTGCTATAGTTGGGCGAGTTGCTCCGCTCGCACAAACACACACTTGTGCTCGCTCTCGCTCACGCTCTCTTGCTCACAAACGGCAGCAGCCAAACAGCAGCAGCATTAGCAGCTGCCGCATATGCCGCACCACGGCGAATTCACCCAAGCCAACGACGGCGAATGTATCATACACAGTGTATCTGACAGTTGAAGCAGTCGACCGACCCGTGTGTGTTTGTCTCTGTCTCTGTCATCATTGTCGCCGTCGCTGTGGCCGCCGTCTCGTTGCGCTGAGTAGTTTTTTCTGATTGTGGCCCATTGCAAAAAGAAAAACAGAGGCAAATATTTGCGTTTATATTAAAAATTTAAACAAAACTCTCAATGAAATCCATAAACTGCTGACTTCGGCCACAGTTCACAAGAACCAAGTGCTATTTCGACCGTAAAAGAACAGTGAAAATTTCATATGTGTGTGTTTTGTGTGTGTGCTGCGTACGATTGAAAAATTCTCTGCGCAGCAGCCGCCTTTTTTTCGGCAACAGCGGACAGTTTGCTACAAAGCATATAACAAAAGTGAATAACTGAATAAAAAGTATATACAGATTGAAATGTGTGCTTATATATAGTATATAGAGAAGCGTCTGGATATTTTAAACAACCATTACCATAAAGAAAATCCAAATTTGTGCCAAAAAACTAACAAAAACAACACACAATCCATACAAAGTTGAACAATAAAAGTGTCTGTGTGAATAAACGTTAAAATACAATAACAAATAATAATAATAACAATAATAATATAGTGTCCAATAGTGCGGCCCATTAATTTTTTGTTGTTGTTGGTGTTGCCTTTGTTCGTTGCGTTGCTGCTGTTTCAGTGTTTCAGTTGTTGTTGTTGTTGTTATTCGCATTTTGTGTACCTTTCAAGAAATCAATAAAAAAAAAAAGAAGAAGGAAGAAGCAGAACGCAGCAGTCCCAAAAGGCCAGGGCAAATTCGCTCAAAACGAGTCGTGAGCAAGCGTTATGAACTGCGAGAGAGAGCGAGCATGTAACACAAAAGAGAGAGAACGAGAGGGAGTGAGAGTCTCGCTGGTGCGTTTTGTTGACATTCTGCCGCGCGCCGTATGTTTTCGCTAGTCTTTTGCTCTCTTTGTTACAACAACGGCGATGCCATAATTTAGCATATTTAGCAAATGCCAAAGAAACAACAATAAGAACCAAGAACTGATTTATCATAAGTATGATTTAAACAGTTAAGTGACACAATTCTCGTATTGCGATGTGCCCGTTTCTCATTGCTTTGCTATTTTGGTATTTTTCGGCAACAAAGTTCCTTCGCCTTAGACGACACCACGTGCACTTCTCGTCTGTGTATATGTGTGTGTGTGTGTGTGCGCAGCCCGGCTTTATTGATTTTTCGCATGTCCTTTTTGGTTTGGGCATGCCGTGCATGCGCATCTACACATATGAACAATCCTTATATCCATTTGGCCAGTGCACTGACCTTAGCCATACAAACACATTACACTCAATTAGGGTATTAATGGCAAACCGTTTTATTTTTTTCTTCGTTTATTTCTTCAACCAATTAACAACATTGACGAGTCGCGTAAAAAACAACAAACGAGCCAATTTTTTTCTTACGCGCGTATTGTATTTTTTTGCCCCACAATGTGGGCCATTCATAAAAAAAAAGTAATACAAAAAAAAAGTGCCGCTGTTTCGAGTTGCGTTAACACAAAGCCAATCAAATAAACAAACAAACATTCCCATAGGAAGTGTATTTGTTTATGTGTATTTGATTTTTGTGGGTCTTTTGGAAAGTGGCGCTGCTCAAGTGTGTGTGTGAATGTTTGTGTGTGTGTGATAATATGTGGGTTATCAAACACTCTCACGCTTATTAGAGCCCATCTATTCTTGAAGTGGGTGCCCAAACAAAACTGAGGCTCGAGCTATTGGAAATGCATTAGGTTTGACCCAAAAAAAAAAAAAAACTCAAGAGAGAGAACATTTCCGTAATCTTAATGTAATGGTGTGACTTTGGCGCGTTCATATAAATACCCTTTCTTTTTCCATCTCATTAACATTTTATGTGCATATTGAGAATTAATAAGGTCAAAGCATTGTATGATGAAGAAAGAACTATAGGAAATAGATGATACTTTGTTTGGGAATGAAAAACTTTTTTATACTGAATGGATTTATATACTTGGAAAAAGTAATTTAAACTTAATAACTTAAATTTTCGTGTGTTTGAATACCTAATGTTAAGATAAAGTTCCTATACAATGTGGAATGAATCTTAAAGATACTTTGTGTTTAACAGTCTTTCAAAAGAATAGATAATAAACATTTTAGATAGAAATGTTTCTAAAAAACATACCTAAGATCATCATAATACACTGTTGTATATTCTTTTTGATATTTCATCTTTCTTTAATACTGATTAACCCACAATATGATCTGAAACTTCAGCTCATTCTCATTTGAGTGCTCAATTAGATGAGAATTTTTTATTGACACTTGAGACACTTTTAACACACTTTCGAATGCTGTCAACATCGTTGCCGCCCACACACACACACAACTCATCAAAGTTGAGCTGCCCCAATAAAAATGTGTCATAAACAATTCAATACGAAAAGAATCGGCTTAGGCTCTGTTCTACTCGTACTTCTATTTGTCTAGCTTCTATTTCCGCTTGCTACCTGCCCGAAAAAAAAAAACAAATAACGATTACTGTTTCTGTTTATCAATTCTATACTATGTATAATGTTGTTACAAAAAGGTCGCCTTATTGTTATTTATTTATGTTTGTTGCATGCATTTGACAAGCATAATGGAGCTTATCTCAGCAAGCGGCCAACGGTCGTCACGAATATGTGATTTCTATTTGTGGCACATACACGCACGCACACATACATACTATATGTATGCCTCTTCCGTTACGTTTCTGCACTTGACAGGGCAAACAGTGGGCAATTTTTCAATTACATTTGCAAAACGCGACGCGCTGTGGCACACACATGTCACACAAGCAACAAGGCAAAAAAAAATCCACTCACTGAAATATGTCTAATCAAAATTGGCCCTTAGAGCTGACCCCGTTGCGCTATTTTTTTTGTATGCGATTTGGTTTTTATGTGTTTGTTTTTGTTGTTATTGGCATTTGCCTACTTATATTCCGCATAAATGGATAACAATTGGCCATTTGATTGACCAATTTTCTCAGCTCTCTGCGTCGTCAACTCGTTTTTCCAATATCGCTATGTTTTTATAGCCCTACTTGGCTTAGATATCAATATAGCACTCACTCTCTCTCTCTTTCGTACTTAAGTGCGTTCTCATTCTGTCTAACTGTCTGTCTGTCACATTATATTTTTATTATTATGATTATTATGATCATTATTATAGTTACGACTAAGCAGCTAATGGTCTCTTTGGGAGTACCTTAAACAAAATTGTTGTGGATTACGTTTTTGCAATACACTTTCGAAGGGTTTTTAGATTTTGTCTTGAAAAATGTCTTTAGAGCCATGACTATCTCGAACTGAACTATATGATCTCTGTCAATATTGAAGTTAAGTTGCTGAAACTTCTATTATTTACCCTTTATTAGCTCCAATCTATAATAGAACTGTTACCGATACTAATGGAAGTCTTTTGTTATCTTAAATCAACGTTTGATGCCTTAAGCAATACGTCTCCAACTAAACTTGAGCTCTTAACAGCTTGCTGCAACTTCTACAACTCTAAGCTATCTGTCTGTTCAATTCACATTAAACCTAATAAGAAATGGGATTTAAGCGTATTCAAGCAATCGGCTTTACGCTCTTACTTTCTATCTCTCTTGGGGTTTTTTGTTTTTTTCGCTTATGTATGCGACTGCAGTTTGATGAGCTGCTAATTAGCACCGGCTGCTCAGCACACACACACACACACACAGATAAACCGTCACAGTTCCAGTCACGAGCAAATGAACACTTTAACCCAAGGCATCAAGCTATACATATAAAGCTTCAACAAAGCAAGGCAAGCACATGGTAAATGGCGTGCCGAGGCAGTTCTCAATGAATCAGCACGAGCGCAATGTAATTTGCACTTTGTACGGTGATCAGACCCCCCAGCCCACCCCTCCATTCCCCTTCGAGCGCTGCCCTTACTTAACCACTCTTTCTCGTTCTCTCTCTCTCTCTGTTGTGCGCTGCAGTTGGGTTTGGGGCATATTAGTTTTGCTGCAGTTACTGTGCGTGATTGACAGTTGTTAAGTTGGGTTTTTGCTTAGTTGCCAGGGTAATTAACTAGCTGGATTGGCAGCTGGATAGACAGGCAACAGGATTTTACTTTTGACCTGCCCCAAAAATGTGGCATATGTAACAAAACGTCTCTCTCTCTCTCTCTCTCTTTGTGGCTTGTGAGTGAACTCATGTGTTAGACAAGCTAGATTTTTAGTTGGCTTTGATGTGATTTCACTTAAAGATCTTCAAAAAATTCAATTAAAGTGTCAGAGATTGGAAAAATGTTTGGGTTTAGTGCGAAATCTTTAATCAGAAGATTAAATACTTTTGTAGCGCACCCAACTGTCACCTAAGCACCATCGCTCATTAAATCAGTAAGTTTTTTTGCTGGTTGATGAGTTCTCATTCGAGTGCCGCCAGCTGTTGCACACATGTCAACGCGAAAAAAGGGCGAAGACGCCGGCAATGTTGAGCGCTCGTCAATTTATTGCAAGCGCTTCATATGTCTTCTTGCTTATATATGGGCACATTTTAGAATAATCAGAGAGAGAGAGAGAAAAAGAGAGTGAAAGATGAGTTTTAATGTATTTTTATGTGGTTGCAACTGCAAGAGGCACGCCCCTATGTTTTATGTTCTTCGTTTTTTTGAAGATTGAACCGCGTTGAACTTTGGCAAAAGAAAGCGCATGAAAACAAAGGGCGACAGAACCAAAAACAATGCCAAAAAAGATATAATAAAATGCAATAAATTATTATAAAAAGTGACAGCTGCGCGAGAATTTTTTTTGTATTTTTAAGCTGATTTTTTTTTGTGTTTCTTCTGATAAAAAAAAGCAATGACAATGATCAGAGGGAAATCAACAACAACAACCACAAAAATATCTAAATACTTTTATTTATGCAGTGCCAAAATGGAAATCATTTAAGCAAATCAATCAAAAAAAAAAAACTTTAGCTATAAATAATAAATAAACGCACAACAAAAAAACTCTGCACAAAATGTTGTGAGCAATAAATGAAAAAAAAACTTTTTAATAACAAAAAAAAAAGCACAAAACAAAACAAAAGAAACGAAACAACAACGCACAAAAAAAAAGAAGTGATCAAAACGAGTGAGATAAAAAAGAAGCAAAATACGTAAATAATTAGTTAGTATGCCACGCCCACAAATGTTGCCACTTGCAATGCGCGCCCTGCTGCAACTGTTGCTGTTCAGCAGCATTGTGCAACAGCATTGTAGCACAGCATTGCCCAGCACTGCAACACCGTTGGCATTTAGTGGCAGCAGCAGCAGCACCGTTAGCACCACTCGCACCACCACCACCAAAACGCTGCCTGCCACATCGGAGCGCAGCATCTTGGAACTAGTCAATGGGGATGCGGATGCAGCTGGCTCCGGTTGGGAAACACTTGAGACTGAATTTAAGTTAGCCACGAAGTCTGCACCACCACCACCCGCACCACCAGCAGCATCATCCACTTCACCCACATCGATTGAGCAACAGGATCAACCGCCTGCAATACCAGCAACAACATTGGCATTTGCCAATGCCGTTGCCGTTGCCGGCGACACAATGGACACAACGGGCGATGCCACGCCCCCCTATGCCGCCGTCGATGACAATTATGGTAATTAGTTAGCATATGTAACTCCTCATACAAATGATCAATTGTTGCAAACTGACGCTCAACGACCCCAGTTGTCAGCTGATTGCAGTTGCTTTGTTTATACAATTACTTTGCAGTTGCCGTTGACTCATTCTCTATTATGACTGCTGACAGAGCGCTAATCGCATGTAATGAGATAATGCACAATCACAAACTATGCTCTCTCGAGAGAGAGAGACTTGAGTGCAATGTTTTTACTTTGTTTTGCATATGAAATGCGAAAATAACTAGAAATTGCAAATGAAACTTTGTAATAAGTTCAAGTGCAAAACTTATTTTTAAAACAAGTATTTCCATGTTATAACATATGGAATTTAAATTTAACTTTTATTTGATTTAAACTTTCTAACAAATAAAACAAACAAAAATCTTTTTGCATAGGAAAAATATGGAAATATTGTCAAAAATATAATAAATTTTTTTTTGCAAATGTTTTTCTACAAAGTAAAATGTTTTTCTACAAATACATTCGTCTGTAGATATTGTGGACACCCAAAACAGTGAACACCTCGACATAGTGAACACTTAAAATTAACCAAAGTGAACCAAAAATGCGCAGTCTACGCGAAAAAGCGGTCTAAACGAAAAAAAGCAAACGTCCATTAGTGATTTTATTCAATAAAAAAGATACAAATGTATTTCAATTTGTTTACTTTAATTTAATTGTTTTTTACTCTAGCATTTCCATACACGAATGTGTATTTTGAGAAAAAAAAATGTGAGTCTCGAAAGAGTAAACAACTTGGGAATAGTGAACAGGCCTTCCAAAAATGAGTTCACTATATCCAGATGCGACTGTATTAGTGTGTTTAAAAGATAAAATATTTAAAGCTTCCAACATTTTCTCATAACACACAAAACTCTTCAAAAAAGTTAATCAAAGTTCTCAAATTTTAATGCAACAACTTTCTTTCCGCAAAATTGTATTATGAATCCTTAGAAATATCATGCAAACAATAATATTTATGGAAATTCTACGCAGTACAAGCTGTTGAAGCCTTTAACCACTTTTGCTTAAGTTCGAGCAATATTATTAAGTCCCAACTCCTATCAATACGCTCTGCTTAAGCTTGTTCTTTTCGGCCAACAATTAATGGTTGTGCCTTTCTTAATAGCCAACACTTAATGTAATTACCTACTTTTAAGCATTTAAATCCGTTTAATTTGTCCACTTCACATTTTCAAGCACTTTGCCCAGGATACTTTCCTTTTTCTTTTTGCTTTTTTTTTTGCGTTGTTCGGACGACAGCTGTCCCAATAACTCATTAAAAAATAATAAATTGCATTCGATGTGGGTGCACACTATATTACACGACTTTTCCATTATAGCCGGGCCAAAACGGTTCTCTTTTTTTTGGGACGGGGGTTCATTGACATGCGGCCAGAAAGTTTTTTGAATGCCCCCAAGGCGGTTGGCACAAGTGAAAAAAGATATGCCTTGAAGGCAGACACAGTTAGTTGCCTCCGTTATTATCGATAGATACGAATATAAGAATAACAACAGCAACAACAACAACTTTGGCAATACACTGCATACTTCAAGGCAATTAACAGAGTTTTCATTTCCGGCTTAACACGCAGCTCCAGTTGCCAGTACTTGTTACCCCCCCCCCCTCCGCCCCTTCGCCCTGCCGCGTTGTAACGTGTAATATGGCTAAATTCTCACGCAAAACTTTTGCCGCTTGGCGAATGAATTATTTAACATTGTTTTTTCTGCGGGCCAAGTTTTTTTCAGGGGGTTGAGGGTTGGAGGGCACGTTTAATGAAATATGCCTGAGGATTGACACCCACAACAACAACACGAACGATGAATGGCAGCTCGTCAAATTGTTTCATTGAAATCCACGCCACACGCGATCCGATTTGGCTCTGAAAGCAAACAGAGCAATTAACAACTTAACTTTTATGGCCCACAATTATTTGGTATTTATTTGTTAAGCGCCTAACTGAGCCAGCTATCTTTATGGCCGCAGCTTTAAATTCAAAGCTGCTGCTGCTGCTGACAATCTAGCTGGCTTTTTGCATTTTATTATACAATGAAATCTAGTTGAGGCTACGTGGCGTATGTGCAATTTGCATGTTCTCTCCCTCTCTCTCTCTTACGCTTATTGCGTGCTGGACAGCATTTTACGAGTCTGTGTGCCACATTATTAAGAGCAAGCGACTGACAGCTGGCAAATTGCAGAGGCTACTGCCTCAACCACAGGCGATAACAAGATGGTGGTGCTTGTGGGTGGGTGGGTTAGAGTGGGGTAACTGTGGGTGTGGTGCGCTGGCGTCACAAAAGAAGAAAAAAGGTTTGTGGCATTTGGCTGATTTGCTTGCCACACGCAAAACTTCAATTAAAATGCATTTAGGTTGCTTTTTGCTTTTGCGATTTCAGCGTCCAATATAAATGCAAATAAATAACCTGAAATGGCACAAATTTGGCTCAAGGATTTATTCAACATCATTTTTCATGTCCAAAACTTATGCCCCAACCTGACCTTGAACTTGAATATAAAGAAAGTTTTACTTTAATTCCATTCAGCTTTATGATTATGTGAGCTTAGGTAAAAAGTAAAAGAAAACATTAGTTCAAGAATTTTACTCAAAGAAGAATGAAATTATGATTAACAAATCATCTCATAATCTTAAGTAAAGTTAACAGTTTTTTGGCTTTTGAAAATATAAAACTCCAATAAAGGAATCCCGATTGAGAGATACCTTGAGCACATCCCAAAATGACCAGAAAATCGAATCGGGAGTCGGACAAAACTTTCGATTGTCCTAACCTTGGCAAATTTCATCAGATTTTTAAATGGAATACCTTAAAAGTCTTGTTTTAAGCTCTAAAATATATTTGCGTTTAAATCTAGAAGCTTCATTTTTTTCAGATTTTTATGTCATATTTTCGGGTGTCATATTTTCATCACAAAAACCATAACTACGTCAAAAGCCTTAATTTAAGCTCTTTAATGAAACTGCTTTTAAATCTAAAAATGCGCTTTTTACTCGTAAAAATACCATAATATTTCATTTGACTAAGTTTACACAAGTATTCCCTAACAATAATTATATTTCTTCCTATATTCTTAATAACATGTAAACAACAATGACTTTCAACTAGATCATTAAAAAACCATTAAAACAACCTGCACCCACCTGCTTAAATTGAAAGCCAGTCACAGTAGTTGAATACTTAATTTCGAAACACTTAAAAACAAAAACATTATTTAAATGCACATTAATATTTTATGGTTTATTTTTACAAATAAACCTTCAAAGTCATTACAAACCCTTTCTATAAAGCATTTATTTGTTTGTCATTCGTCATTTCTGTATGCAGTCGAGAATCGAATATTGAATTCTATAGAAAATGCAAATTTCTAAGTAAATAAACAACAACAACAACTGCAATGACGACAAAGCAAGCTTAACAAATTGAACAAAATGCTTTCTCGGGGCGCTAATTATTATTTCAGTCAAACCAATTTAATTTAGTATTCAGTTGAGCACCATATATAGTATATTTCAATAGCGCACATCAAGAATTATCTCGCACACAAGCCTGTCAAATAATTCTTTAATGGCTTTTCTAAGAAATTACGCGATGAACTGGAACAGTGCCTCTGAAAAGTTAAGAAACACTTGACTTTTGACGCAGCGAATTTTCGTTTGTTTTGGGGTCCAAAAACACTTTTATTAAGAATTTTCAATAGGTTTCCATCTTGTTTTATATATATTCTTTTTTTTAACCATTAAAACAGATAATGGTTGTTATTTTGAAGATTTATTGGGTTGTTATTGTGGCACAAACAATATGCTCAAGTATCGTTAAATCAATGCTTGTGGCGATAAAGCTAATTGACGGCTCCCTCACACCCTGCACCCCCCTCTGAGCAGCCAGAGCAACCAGCAAAAAAGGAAATATCGAGGCCAACAATTTTAGCATATTCAGCATTAATGTTTAGCCTTGCCTCAACTCTCCATGACTGCTGGTACGTAAATTTCTATCAAGTCATTAGTTTAATTAATTGTTTTGCACAACTTTTGTGCAGCTAGTTGCGGGTAGCACAGCCCCCGCCCCCCTCCCCCCAACTCAGCAGTCAACACTCCTTGCGTCCTTGGTGTAGAGTTAATTCTTCTTTTTTGTTAATTCATTTCAAGACGCAGCTGAAGCGCGAGAAAGAGTTTTCGGGCTCCCAGCTGAAAAGTGTGGCTCATCAAGTGCCAGGAGCCAAAAAGAAAAGAGAGAGAGAAGGAGAAGTAGAGTGATAAGCTGGCCCATGACTGAGTTATCTGTCGCCTCAGTGGCACTTGAGCGTTTGCCGAGTGGCATGAAATTGAAATTGGTTTACTCTGGCAACTGGCAACCAGCAACTGGCAACCGGCAACATGCAGCCGCTCATCGCAGTTTGCAATTAAATGCACAAAAGTATCTGTCAGATGCAGCCTGTTGACAACGACGACGACGACTGCAACACACAATGACAAACAACAGTTGACAAAAAGTTTCGCAAACTCGCAACTCTTTGGGGTAGAATTAAGATAATTAATTTTCGACGAGGTGCCATGTGTAACTGTCATAGGTAAAGATACACAAAACTACTAACTAAACAACTACATATATACCCTGCTAATTACAAAAGGGATATAACATAGCAAACATTATGTATACGTACTGTGAATTTTTTGCTTGAATTCTACAACATTAAATTGATATAAAAATATAAACTTCAACTGCTGCTGACAGTTTTAACGGATGAACAAACATAAGTACTACTGTACTAGTAAAAGTAGGTTATAAATAAATACTAAACATAACTCAAACTCAAACACACACTCAAGTCAAACAGAGTCTTGTTTAAAGCTCGTTGCCAAACAACACTCGAAAGTTAAATGTTGTACGACGAATTTGAGATTTTAAACATGTACACACATACATATATATATCTTTCGTTCTGTTTATTTATATATATATAGCTAGATTTATTTTTGGTATATCATCGCCAATGGCACGAATCACAGTTTTTGGCCACTTGGAAGTTTCTTGTTGTCCAGGCGAAAAACTTGCTAATACAAATTGACGTAACTTTTGGCTTGTCAACAGCAAACAGCAGCTAAAGTTTTGCAGCGTTTTTTGACAAATGATTTGCCTGGCAAGAAATAAACAAAAATACACAAACACACACACGCACGCACAACCAAAAATGTTCCAAGTCTAAACGTAAAATAACTAAAAAAGGCAGCAACCAAACGCAAACTTTGCACTTCAACTTTCTGCAAGCAAAACTTTCAATGTGCGTATGTATTTGTGTGTGGGCGTCACTTGTTTGAAAATTTTACAGGACACTGAGTTATGAACATGACTTGTCAAAAAATACATTAAAAGTGCAAAATAGTGGCAAAAGCAGCCAAACCATCAGGCCAGAAGTTCTTCGCCCATCGCTAGAAAACAGACGAAAACAATCATTTAGTAGCCGCCGAACAAAATATATGTGTGTGCTGAAAACTAAGAAAAAGCATAAATCATTGAACTTCCGCTGCGCTGCTGGTGTTTGAGGGTGCTGCTGTTGCTTCCTTCTTCTTGATTATGCCTGGCAGCCATTTGGCAACAACAGCCATCAATCATATTTGGCTAGATGCTGTCTTGATTTTAATTTGTGACACGAACACATACACAACAAACACAATCACACCCACATATACTCGACAGAGCCTATAGCTCTTAGAAAAAAGCGTTGCATACCCAAAAGGCGCACGGAAGAAAAAACGTGCTTGAGGCAGTCTTAAGTCTCTGCAGCTAAGATAAGCCAAGTTCTTGTCAGTCTTAGACACCTTCATACGTGTTTTCTGATGCGCTTTTAATGCTCTGCAGAAGACGACAGCATGAACTCGACTAGCTAATACTCTGCCTTAAGTCTTTTTAGCATCATAATTATGTTTTTAGTGCCTTAGGCATTGTCAAACTTTTTAAGACCTTTATCGAAAGTATGGTATAATTGTCTACGCAAGTTTTGCAAAGCTAAAATCTATTCGCTAGCAGAATAATTACTTGAATGAACTTAACTTATCTCGAAATCGTTTAATATTTAAATGAAAAGTACAAAGTTCAACTTTTAAATTGATTAAAATATTTTCACACAGCTCTTATGTTTCAAATTTGCATTACAAAGCAATCAACTTTAGCTTTATTTTTTTTTTTGTGTTCTGGTAATCTACTTGAAAGTGGAATTTAGAACTCATGTTTATACTCTGCCTTTCAGCCATTTGTCTAACAGTGTAACGAAAATTGTTGCCCACTTATCAGCTGCATTGTTGTGTGTTAATTTATGAAACTCCCAAATGCCTGCTGGCTGACTGCTTTACTTTTGTTCCCAGCTGTCGACTAACAATGCCAAAACCATATACATATCAACAGATAAACCTTTTTTTATCGCCTACCAAAACAGAAGAAAAGAAAAATACGGTTTGCCGGGGCAACAACTTCCGCCTAACTGCACTTCAACATGTCTATTTGTGCGCCATGAACAACAACAACAACAACAACACGGGCGAAAGTACAACAACCCTGAATGCTTAACAAGAGAGCATCAGTCAGTCCAACAACCCCTTTCTCCCACCTGCCTTCTCCCGCCTGTCAGTTGCCTTTTTTTTTATTTTGTTCGTATTTTGCACTTGAAAGTCATTTTTTGTAGGCGGACGCCTTTTGTCTGCCTACACTTTATGTGTGTGTGTGTAAGTGTGTGTGTGCACTGCTTAAAGTCATAAACACCTTGTTAGTGTGCTCTGAGTAGAAACTCGACATGCTGAACGTGACATTGATGCCTTCTTTTGTGGCAAGATACACATACACATACGTGCGGTCTTCTGTTTTGCGTCTGTCTGCGGCAAGCCGTCCAAAACAGTTTCCGCGTCTCAAGCATCACATCAGTCTGTCGAGCTCCTGCCCCCGACCCCCGTGTCCCTGAACCGTCCATCCGCTCCGGATATACCGGAAGGCAAATGGCTGCCAGTGGTGCATCATGTTGCGGCCATGTGCAGAGCTTCCTGTCGATAACCTTTAGGCAATGCGTGGGGCATGTGAATGGCGGGCGGCCCGGCGCCGCTGAATTTATCGTTCAATTGTTGTTGTGTGCCCCACGGCCACGGTGCCACTCACTTAATTAGCTGCTGATATGCGGCCTACGGTCCTTAAAGCCAGATTGAATTTTGTCTCTTAAAGCGTTGTTAACACTGAACTCAGTTTGGGTAAAAAGGAAAACTCTCATTACTCTTATTCCATTTTCTCTAGTCCCTCCTACAACCTTTTGTAACTTACGAAATCTAATGAAATTTTGTCATAGTTTTCTTAGACAGATTCAAAAAAAAAAAAAGAAAAAAAAAAAAATTACTAAATTTAAAAACTAAATAACTTCTTCCTTGCTCCGTTGACCAACACTGACTGCTCGTATAATTGACCACTTCACTGCACTACATTAAATAAAACAGCACTTAAATTAATGTAATTTGCCAAGTTTAAAGCGTTTATTAGCCAAAGGGCAAACTGTGTACTTAAACAAAGTGGCTGACAAACCATTTATTTGTGGCAAAATGCTTTTTATGTGTGTGCATGTGTGTGTGTGTGTGTGTGTGCTTAGCTAATGACCAAAACGGACACATGTCAAGCAGCTCAAAAGTTCGCTCTCATTTTGTGTCGTCCATTGTGTCGTTGGCCAAGTCAAGAATGCATTCAACACACAAACACAGAGCAATCAAAGAGTTGAAAGCAAATGACAGCTGGAAGAGAAGAAGAAGAGGAGGGTTTTACTGTTTGTACAGCCAAATGTTAAATGTATGTTTGCATTTGACTGCCTTTATATATGTATGTGTATGTGGCACATCAAGTTGAATAATTACTGCAAGGCATATGCAAGAAACTTTTTGGTTCTGACAACATTAGACAACAACAATGGCAATAATTTTGGGCTTAATACAAATGCTTGCAACGTTTAATAAATGAGCAGCATTTAAACGCTTGAGGCAAACGCTCAAACATGAAGCACTTTAATTACATATTATTTTCGAGTATTTATACAATTTGCCGAATTAAGTTTGACACTTTGCATGCTGTGTTCTTTGTGTTAGGGTGTTAGAGGCCAGCAGCTCAATTGATGACTAGATTTAATTAAATTTGGATTTAACAGTCAATTGCAATCAGATTTTATTGTGTGGAAATATTGCTGAGTGCGGTTTAATGAACCGTGAATGTTTTCAGGTGTCATGGCGACAAAACACTTGTGTTTTTAGCTCTTGAGCTGGATTTAACTGAAGTGCTGCTGTTGTCAGGATGAAGGATCAATTGTTCAAAGTATATAGATTAAATGTCACTAAACTAAAGTGTTTCTTAACTCAAAAAGTTAAAAGTTTGCCTGGTAGTTTTTAAAGTTAACTAACATAACCTTAAACCTCAAACGCTCTAAACTTTAATGTGAACCTGAAAAAAAATGGCTGAAAGCTTAGCTTTTTACATGAAATACGTTTGGCCAAAAGGCTATCTCATATCATGGTAGTAGTGTGTGTGTGTGTGTGTGTGTCTCTATTGTTTGTTCTGCTTCAAGCACCTTTTTTGTTGCCATCACTTTTAAGTGAAAACTTTTTCATTTCGGCTTTATTTCGCATAATTTTTGCGCCTTTATGTGTTGGGGCTGCAACGTGTTTGGAGCCTTTGATGCGCCATTGAAGGGCAGCCAAGCGCGATGCGTTCACATGTCAAATTGCATGTGAATATGTGTGTGTGTGTGGTGTGTGTGTGTGTGTGTGTGTGTGTGTTTGGCTTTTAGCAAAGCTACACACGCTTAATTGTTTGTTTGCTTCTGTGTCTGTGACAGCCTGCCTCCCCCCTCGCTGCCGCCCCCTGCTGTTGTTCGACGTCTTTCTGTCTCTATTTACGCTTTGCACGTCGCCTTTTGTTTAGTTTTTACGTCTGGCCAAATCCGAAAGCAGCTCGTAAACTTCATTCAAGCAACAACAATAACAGCAGCTGGCTGAAGGACAACAACAACAACAACAGCAACGAAAATCAGGCTCAACAATAGTCGAAAAAAAAAACGTCGTGTTGTATTTGTGTATACCCTACATTTGTGTGAGTCGCTTAATACTTCTGGACAATTCATCAGAATGTTTGTCCCAAAATACGTAGAGTATCCAAGTTTCACTCAACCTTACATCAAATTCTTCATTTTTTTGTATCTTGACTTCTTATTTTTCGCGTAGTTTCTTTTTTTGTATTTTTTTGAGGCTCAGACAACTTAATGCTATTTGCTTTACACACTCTCTCGCACACACACACACACACAGCGTGGGTTGAGCGCACCTTACAGTTCCCTTCGTCATCTCAGTTTTCTTCCCCTCTCTCTCGTCTCCAACAGTTCGCCTTTGTGTTTGCCTTTCTTAACAACTTAAGCACGTCGTCTATATTGGTTTTCGGGCGCTACACTCTTTTAAAAAAGAATGAAAAAAAAATGCGAAACGAAAGAAAGATTTTGCTTCCTGCTTTTGCCTTTGCTTTGTGAAAATAATCACGCGCAGCTTTGACTTCACATTTTTTTGCTCCACACACCCAGAATTTTATTTTTTTTTTTTTTTGAGCACAGCTTTTCTCTTGCTTTTTCACACTTGGCTTCTTCCGTTTGGCGCCGGGCGGAACTCATACTCTGTATGTGTGTGTGTGTGTGTGCCCCTTCTATTGTTTTCTTTTAATTTGTTGCCTCTCTCTCGTTTGATTGCTGTGGCAATGGTGGCCTTAAATACTCGACTCGCAAAGGGCCAACAACGACTACAGTGCGTTCATGTCTAACAGCGTATTAAGCAAACTGAAACGCTTCACTAGAAAGAGAGAAAAACTTGTGTCTAAGTAATTTCAAAGTTGTGTCTAACAATGGGTTTATGGCTGGCCAAGCTTTGCCAGAATGTGTGTGGCGAAGTCATGCGTAAATGGTATTTAAAAATGATTATGAAGTTACGTTTTACAAACAGTTTAATGATTAGTACAAGATGGTTCATAAAAATGATAATTTATTATAATGGCTTCAGTTTCAGTTGATTATTGAGGCCAACAGTTAAGCTCAAACAACTCTAGTTTGATTACAGAAAAAACAACTTAATTAACTTACTCTTAGAGTATTGTAATCACAGAAACAATCAAACAGAAATCTATATGGCACTAGCGTTAGTATATATGATGTTGGTAATACATCTGTTAGCCAGGTTAGCCTAGGTACGCTGGACAGCGAAAGGAAGGCAAAAATTCCTGTGATTGAAATGGCGCGCATGGAAATCAATTTACGGCTAACTAACGACAAACAAAGCGACTGCACATGAATGTAAACGACATGGCGCAAAACCAATCAGGAGCACTTAAGGCGCCCACAAAGTGAACTCTAAAGGGTGAGAGAGACCGAGAGTGTGTGTGCGAGTGAGCTGGCAAGATTAAGATAGTGCCACAAAGAAAATGTACGGCCTGGGCCTGGTCGGTCTGTCTGTGGCATCTGTCAATGCTATTAACTTTTATACCTTCTACTTCGACTTCCGACTCTGGCACGGCGACATTTTATCCTTTGGCGTCAGAGGAATGTATGCAGCACTTTGTTGCTTAATTGATTTTAATGCCACGCGCACACGGGGCCTACAATTTGCCAACAACTAGGAAAAAGAGTCGAGTTGAGTCTATAAATTGGCTTTTTCCTTTGCCGTTTGCCATTTTTTTTTTTTCAACTATCAACTGCAGCAGCTGCTTGCCCCCTACCCGCCACCAGCACCACTCGCTGCCTGCTCTTGTCCATTTCCCATTTCCATTTCCGTTTTCAATTGCAAAAGGAAGCAGGCAAAGTGAAGTAAAAAAAATAAGAGAAGAGAAAATGCCATTTATTGAATTGTATAAATTTCTGCACATTGACAGCGAATGTTTATTTTTACACAGACACACACATGTCTTAGTATGTGTGCTGGTCTTGTTGTGTTTTGTTAAGCTTTATCGCATTTGCATAGCACAAGAAAAGCATCAGCATCAGCAGAAGCAGCAATTGCCATTGGCGGGTCAACTACTTGAACTACCCTCGGGGGTTCACTCATTTGTTCGCTAGGTTTTTTTTTTTGATTGCTGCCAAACGCAAAACATCTACTCCTTTTTGTTATTGGTTTTGTTGTATTAGTAAAATAAATTACCATTTAGTGCTTTTTGCCACTTACATGGAATACTCTACATTCATGTCCTTTTGCGCTGCCCCTTTGGGCGTCACACATGGTCGACTGTTGTCCTTTGGCCCTGCCAAATGAAATTATTGCTGCAGCTTTGCATCCTTTGCATCCTTTGCCTTTGCCATTTTGCTAGGGATTATAAAGCGAACATGTGGGTGTCTCACATGAAACACTAAGAAACAGCGAGCGACGGGGGAGGGGAGAGGGTAGAGGGTAGAGGGGAGGAGCAGCTGTAGAGAGTCTCTCACAATTGCAGCCATAATAAATTGTTCGCAATCGCATTTCCGTTTCTTTATGCGCTTCGATTACGTTGCGCTTGGCTTGTGCCAGTATCTCTTTGCCTCTGCCTCTTCCCTCCTCCCTTCGCTCGTAATTGAATATATAATTTTTTTCTTCTTTTTTTCTACCTCCTTACTAGAACATACTCACACACACACACACACATGTGCAATCGCGTGAGTGGCATTTGAATATAAATTGTTTCATCTGCTTGCAAAATATTCATTTCAATTTATTTGACTTTCGTTTTATTTTTGTTTATTCTGCTTCTTCTTTCCTGTTTGCGAGTTTTATTTGTTATTTAATAAATTATTTATGTGTGTGTACTTAGTCTTTTGGTCTAGCGTCTGCTGTTGAGCAACACTTCCGCTTCCTGCGCAGCAAAGTATGCTACGAGAAAGAAGCTTTGTCGCCCTTTTAATAAAGTATAATTCGAATTGTGTATGTTAAGTTCTTTAAGCCACATTCGAATATTATTCTTATCGCATTTTTCGCTTTCTTTTTTGCAGTGCCAAGCAAACCTCAGAATCTCACCGTTCTGGATGTGTCCGCCAATAGCATCACAATGTCCTGGCATCCGCCAAAGAATCAAAATGGCGCCATCGCCGGCTATCATGTCTTTCACATACACGACAATCAAACGGGCGTCGAAATTGTCAAAAACTCACGCAATTCACCCGAAACGTTGATACACTTCGAACTGCAAAGTCTGAGTAAGTATGATAAGAAAGAAATAAAGTCATGATGGAAGAAGGAGAAAGGGTCTCTTAAGTCGCAATGCATTCACCCCAATAAAATAATAATAATAAGAAGTCAGCTTAGATATCATTTTAGTTATGCGAAGGGCTTTCAAAAATCAACTTGAAAGTTATTTGATTAAGTCTTAAGATATTTGAAGAAAACTAATCAAAAATAAAACTCAAAATACTAAACAATTATTCAAGCTACAATCAATTAACTTTCTTTCTGATTAACATTAATCAATCAATAAAAAATATTGCGTACTTTATTAAAGAATCGACAGCAAGGCCAAAAAAATCACTGATACACTTCACCCTAATAAATTAAATATAATACCGCACATAATTAAAACTCGAATGTACACACACACACATACGCATAAGCATTTTTAATGGTCTGTCATTAAGTGTGTTAACCGCTAAAAATATATATAACTATATATATAAAAGCGTGTCACCGCGTGTCATAATATGCAAAAAAGAAAGAAAGACGGGGAAAATCGCTAGAGATGAGCTGAGGCTATAATTAAATTTGAGTTAAAATGGATAAATGCCGCAACAACAACAACTTTTTATAACGATAAGCAGCCTTCAATTGACAAAATGTTGCACGTTAATAACTGTGACAACAACAACAACAAACACGAACAACAACTGTGAGACAATAATTAATTTTATATGCATCGACAAATTGGAATGTTGTGCAATACAAGCAATTTTTGTTGTTGTTGTTGCTGCACCTGTTTACCTGTAGAGAATTGAATCAGAATTAAATTTTCAACAATTTTAATGAAACTGAAATGCTGTCAAAAAGCGCAAAAAGCAAAAACACCAGGCAATGCCACCTTTTGTAGCAACTAGCTGCAGGTTGCAACTCCAACAACAACTCTTTTCTGGCGCGCACCTGACGCGCGTAATTAATTAAACAATGTGGGCGCCTCTTGCAGCTGTTTCATGCGTGCCACATGGCGTATGAGTGACGCGGAATGTTTGCAAGTTAATTGGCAAGGCATGCTGGCGCTTAACCCCTCACCCCCCTCTCTCTATCTTTGCAACTTTCTTTTGTTGATAACAAACTATGCGCACAGCTAATAATACTGTTGTGTGTTTCGTCTTGCCTAAAAGTATGCAATGACAAAGTGATGAAAGAAGCGAACAGAGAAAACGCGCTTCACCTTAATGAAACAAAAACCATCAAATTTTGGCGACAAGCAAATAATTTGTTTGGCTAGAACCTGGGAGCTGCCTGCCTGCGCTTGGGCTTTGGCTCATAATTACAGGCGTCAAAGTTGTTAACAACAACAACAACAACCACAACAAGAAGAACAACAACAAAAGTGGCCAGCGTAAAGCACTTGAAACTATTTAATTACAAAGCAGCGGGCAAACAATTGACTTGAGCTACAATTACAGTTAATGAAAGGTGTGGGGGAGGGGGTGAAGGGATCTAAGGGATAAGGTGTGGGCGTCAATGTTGGCCACATTGCTGACAGCTTGACTGCTGTATCGTACCAGGTATATACTATATATATATATTGACAGTTTTGCTTAAGGGGAAGAGGAAGGGGGGGCTGGTGGCCATAAAAAGCAATTAAAATGGCGTTTTAAGTGTTCTCATTGTTGTTGTTGTTGCCTCTTGGGCATGACTGTACTTTGAATGAGCTGCGGTTAGCAGCCGAAGCTTAGGGTCCTTAATAAAAAGGCACTTGAGTGCTTCCCAGAGAGAGAGAATGAGAGAAAATATATATTAAAATGTGCGCAAGTTGTGCAAAATTTCAAACATAAAACAATCAAAAAAGAGTTCTTGGGGATTACTACAATATTGTTTGTTATTAGCGTATAAAAGTTGAATAGTTAAAGTCGATGTTGGGACACAATACTTTAAAGGCCATAAGCCTTTATGCCTTTGCATCTCCGATGTTAATCTATAATATTTGTAACTCAATTTGTGTTTGGTTGAAGGAGAACAAACCATGGTTACGGACAGTTCTTAATAATTGAATTATATAAAGGATCCAGGCACAAAGCGTTGCTTAAAGGATTTTCTATAGAGTTTAAAAAGCATCAACCACTGGGCACATGAAAAAGCAAAAAAAAAAACAACAAAGTCATTGCAAACTCATTGTTTTATACAATTTTCTTACTTATTTTGCCGTTTTTGTCGTTCTTTTTTTTTGCAGAACCCTTTACCGACTATCGCGTCATTGTCAAAGCGTTTACAACAAAGAACGAGGGCGAACCATCCGATCAGATTGCCCAGCGTACGGATGTGGGCGGACCGAGTGCTCCGGCGATTGTAAATCTGACGTGTCATTCGCAGGAATCGATTACGATACGCTGGAAGCGACCCTACGAATTCTACAATACCATTGACTTTTACATCATCAAAACACGACTCGCTGGCCAGGATACGCATCGTGACATACGCATCAATGCATCCGCCAAGGAGCTGGAAACAGCGGTAAGTACAAAACATCTCTCTATATACAGTTTTTTTTTTTTAAAGCCTGTCGCTTTAAATGTGGCACAAAGCATTTGCCAACTTTTGCTGGCCAGCAGCAATTTGTCATATAGCCTGCTTTTTTTTTTTTCTTGCTTGTGCAGTGCCGCCATTTTGTCGGCCATGTTGGCATATAAAGGCACAAGAGTGTGTGGCAGTTGGGGGCGGCATAGTTGGCGGCAGCACACACAAACACACACACACACACACACACCTTTCATTGTCTGCAAGTTCTTCGCTGTTTTGAACAGTGTAAAATGTTTTACACACATTCTGTTTTTTTTTTTTTTTGGCTAACAAAATGTTGATTGTTGGCAACTTTGCGATGATATTTTTGATATTTCCTTTTTATTTTCTATATACATTTTTTTTATTTTGTGCCTGCCTCTCGTTGGTCACCCAAAAAGTATGCTTTGATAAACGTGGTACGGCAGTGAACTAGATAACAGCTAAAAACACGCGAGAAACACTATACAGGGAATTTGCCAGAAAAATGCCAACAATAATTGCATTTTTATGCTACAAACAGCATAAATAACCAGTGCAGATTCCATACAACTGCCACTACAACAACAACAACAACAACAAGTTCTGGTCAACTCGACCATAAAACTGCCCTAGATGTAATTTCATTTGGAATTTGTTCGGTTTGCGTGGGCGAAAATGGGATTTTGAAGAGGAATTACGAAGTAATAAATGAATATTTATTGATTTTTTATATTTTTGAGTAATCTTTCGAATGAAAATTAAACAAAGCTTTGACTTATTATAGAAATTCCGTTAGAAACAAATCATAAAGCTCTTTGCATAACGCATAAAAGTATGCAATAAAAATTTGATTTGTTTTAACATCAAAAATCTACTTGAAACTTTGAACTTTGATGCTGTTCAACGCAAAACACAAATTTAGTTTTCCAACTCAATCAAAAGCTAACCAACTTTTATGCGATTTAGATAGACATACCCTTTTGTTGGTTTAGGCCAT
Source organism: Scaptomyza pallida (assembly GCA_018152965.1). Taxonomy (NCBI): domain Eukaryota; kingdom Metazoa; phylum Arthropoda; class Insecta; order Diptera; family Drosophilidae; genus Scaptomyza; species Scaptomyza pallida. The sequence continues at coordinate 3,286,063 of JAECXP010000260.1, read as the reverse complement.
AGTTAATATCGTAGAATAAAAAATGGAATAGGCAACGCGTTGGGTCCGGCGGCGACAACACATGTAAATATTTTACAAATGTTTATCTGCAGTCACGCCCACACCAGCCAGGACTATGCGTTCTTTTTTTTTTGGCTTTGGCTTTGTCTTTGTGCAGCATAAATTCTTGTGCAAAACAATACAAACACACACACACACGCACAGCGGGCACACCTGGACGGGTTTTTCCGTTGGAAAATAAATTAAATTTATGCTGTTTTGTGGGTTTTTCTCGGGTATGGTTGGCTTTTGTGCCGCCCAGTTTTTATTTAGCGCCCCGGATAGCGAATAGCAGAAAGCAGAAACAAAAATAAATAATATAAAAAGCGACGCAGCAGCGAAACAAGTTACCTCGAGAGATAGAGAAAAAAAGCCAAATAAATATCGTAACAATAAAATTTTATTATTCCCGCACAAAGTACAACTGACTTTTTTCTATATATTTTGTTGCAGAAAAAAGGGTTTTTCATATTTGTTTTGTTATTGTCTTTGGTTACGTTCTTTTTGTTTTTTGTAATATGAGCTCATCCTCAACTTTTGTTGTTGCTGCTGCCCAAAACTATTTTCGTAATTGAAATATTTTTGGGCAAAAACAAAAACACCAAAATACGCACTGCAATAATTTTTAGATAAATTCTCAAATATATATGAATATGTATGTGCATGCATGTATTATTTTGTGTGTGCTTCATAAATATATGTACATATATTTTTTGATAAATATTTCATGCAACAAAAAAAACAGCAACAACAACAGCACAACATGATTCTTGTTAGGTGTTCATGTGGAATTTTTCGCGTTTGGCCCGAAAAGAAACATAAACAGAAAAATCTGTTTACTATAATAAATAAGCAGCAACGTAATTAAATCGTGAGCTCGACAAACATAAGAAAAAAAGCTTTTATAATCATTTCTGAAAAGTATTACATTTTAATATTTTACTAATATTCTTGTTTTTTCTTTTCATTTCCTTGCAGATGATATTGCAAAATCTGACAACAAATTCGTACTACGAAGTCAAAGTGGCAGCGGCAACGTTCAGTGTTATAAATCCCAAGAAAATTGTGTTGGGCAAGTTCTCGGATTCCCGAATTGTAAGTACAGTCAAGACACACATAAACAAATCATCCACACAGGCACACACCTGCTCCAACCATTTTTTGGCAACAAATCAAAAATGCAATGGTCTATGTTAAAGCTAAGCTGGTTGGGCGTGGCATGCCACATAAACTTGGCTGTAATATTACAAAATGGCAACGACGCGGCGTTGCCATATCTGATAACACACCTACAGCATAGCATAGTCTGTCTGCAGCATATTTTGGGCTAAAAGTTTATTGCATATTTGCCAGCTTCTAGGTGCTTGTAGGCCATGTCCTTAATATACATACATATATATATATACACACATTTTGTGGCATATCAATTTCCTGCCTGCAGCTGAAGCCAAAGTCAAAGTGCTTGCATTATTGAGCATTGCTTAGGGGACGGGGGGGCGTATGTGTAATAAGCGTTTATGCATACTTAATGGCAATTTGTCAAGCATAATCAGGCAGAGAGGCAAGCAGCCTTTTAGCTGCTGAGTTTATTGACTTTTTCTAAACCAACGCCAGTCACAATACACATTCAGCTCTTTGTCATAACAACAACAACCAACAATATCCTTTTTATGACATTTAACCCAACCACAAAATTTGAAAAGTTCCTTTTTTTGCTGCATGCATAAAATATCTATATATATGTATGGGAGTGTGTGTTTGTATTTGATGTGAAAACCCGTGACAAAATATGCCAATTTAGTTGACCTCGTTGCGTGGTGTGGGTGGTTGCTTGGGTGGGTGGTTTTGGTGGGTGGTGCTGGCAAATATTGTCACGCCCTTATAACTTGTGTGCACTTTTCTTCTTCTTTAACAATATATATATATATATTTTGTTAACTGTTGGTTTTTCTTTCTGCATTTACATATAATTCATGGCTGCTGCCGTTGTTGTTGTTGTGCTTGTTTCGCTTGAATTTCAATTGGCTGCACCTTTTGGCCACATTTACATGCTACGCTTTCCGCTTCTTGCCACTCCCACATTTCGCATTTCGCATTCCACTTCCAGTTTCGCTTCCGCTCAAGCGTACAGCTCCCAACAACAACAACAACAGCAGCAAAATATGTCCTTTAAATAAATATGTAATTTATGCAGCAACGAAACGCAAAATGCCAACAAACAAAATATATTTTAAAAAAAATACAAACTTCATTTTTTTGTATTTTTTACATCATAAATTATTTTGGACATGTCTAAAATACCATGATTTGACACGTTAGAAGTTTGCTTGGTTTAAAGCGCGCCAACGTCGTGTTGACCTAAAAATGGTTGACAAGCTTTAATGTTAATAAATAAAATGGCTGACTAAATGATTGATAGCTTAAAGTTTATAGTTCCAAGTTGTTTCTGACGGTTAAAACTAACTTAAGTGGGGTTGGAAAAGGGTTTAAACCCTTTCCGATGTATCCTGTTTGCCAAATCATTTAATCGATAACTATCGATAGTCTTATAATATTCTAGTTTTTCCTCAGAAATGTTGAAATAGGAGAAAATAATGAGCACAAAGTTGCTTTTAGCAATCAAACGACGCGACTTAAGTATAATAAGCATTCAAACACCACCCGATAGTTATCGATAACCTCTAAAGACTTTCTTTTCACACATACAACATCCAATACAACCTGTTTAAGATACATCTTTAACATTTTAAATATTTATTGCTCTATCAGAACTTAAGCGAAAACAGAATTTCAAATTTGTTCGTGTCACGTGTGGTCAGAAAAGTCAACATGGTTAGTCCTAAATATAGACTATAGACCTTAAGGTTAAACTAACAACACTTTAATGTTGTTTAGAACGTCAGAAGATGACTATCCGCAGCCTGTGGCCTAGATTTGCTAAATGTTTGCCTTTCTTAACCATTTTTCTTACGGTTTAAATTAATAACAACACACACAGAGAGAAGAGAAAGGAAAGTATGAGCATAAGCTAAGGGCTGTTTCATAAAGGAAAACACATCCACCAACACAGAGAAGAGCATCCCGCCCCGTGTGCAAAATACATATTTGCATAAGATACAAAAACAAAAACATTTTCCTTCACTTTAAGTAGTGTCAGCTGCAGGCAAAAGACATAAATCTCAGCGGGTTCATGGAAGTCGCTTATGCGAAAGAAACTAACAAACACCACCCAAAAAGCAACGAAGCTAGAGATAGAAAACCCTTAACTAACCTGCTCTGTTTTTCGTTTCGTTTGTGCTTCGTTTCAGATACAATTGCAACCGAACTGTGAGAAGCTGCAACCGTTGTTGCGTCAATCGCATAACGACTATAACTTGGCCGTATTGGTTGGCATCATCTTCAGTTGTTTTGGCATCGTCCTGATTGTCATGGCGTTCTTCTTATGGAGGTAAGTGGCGCTCCTTGTTTACACACAAACACACTCCCAACACTTTAACGCTTTGTGAACTCCTTCTCTTGTCGACATTTGTCTTAAGCATAACAAGTGCATTTGCAGCTGCAGTCGCGGCGCGTGCTTCCCCATAAATATATATAAAGACTGAGTACAGACAGTTCTTAGATTTTAATACCCTATAATCTTTTAAGAAGTGAGCGAAAAGGCCATGATGTCATTTTAAATATGTTAATTGAAGCGAAAGAGTCAAGTTATACCCTTTAAACAGTACTTACAGTTAAATTTCAAAAGTTATCGATAATAATCAAAATCTGAAAATGATAAATATTCAATGTTTTATGTATGTTTTTATGTTGAAATTCCCTAAAAACGATAAAAATAGCTTTTTTCTATGACAACTTTTCAAAACCAAAATTAATCGATTATTTTTTTACCCTCAAATCGTTCGTAAAGGGTAACTTTTTTGATGTTTTATGTGACTTGAAGCGAACGAGTCAAGTTTTACTCTCTATCTAGTACTTATAGCAAGTTTTAAAAAGTTATCGATAACAATCGATACCTTAAAATGAAAAATATTCAATGTATTATGTATGTTTATATGTTAAGCATTCTTTAATTTTGTAAATATTTTTTCCCATGACAATTTTTCAAAACCAAAATTATTCGATAGTTATTTCACCCTCAAATCGTTAGTAAAGGGTAACTGTTTTTGATTGAAACTCTGCATTCTTAGCCCTCTTAGTCGTTAAGTGTTGTATGTTGTCTCAAACTCCGCATGGCACACGCTCCACCCAAATCCAGCCACCCACTCCCGCGGCGCTGCCTTTAAAAATAGCGCTGGCAACAAATCAAACTGTCGACTAGCACCAAAATGCAGCATCCACACGCACACACAGCAGGCGTTGTAACGCTTCTATTTTTGGGCTGCGTGTGCCGATGAAAATGTTTTTATTTCCCATTTAATTTGCCTAAAATCAACAACACGCAGATATATATCTATCTATTATAATATGTGGCAAGCAACGCAACGGGACATCGAACTCTAAAGAGTTTTATGCTTAAAGTCTGGGGCATTAGCAAACCGCATAACAGATCATATGCCAAGGCACAAGATACATGTGTTGCACGCTCTATTTGCATTTATAACAACATGAACAAAAAAGTATTTCAAGCGTTTCACATTTTGTATAAATATGCCAAGGTATTTTGTAAAAACGTTCGAAAAAATGTTGTATTTAATGAGTTTAATTGAAACTTAATGAACTTTTGATATGTGCAAAAAACGACAAAAAAGAAAATGCTTTAAGAGAACTATATTTAATTATACATAATCAGGCATCAATTGAATTATTTATATATATATTTTTTGTTGTTATTAAATACAATTAAATCGCAAACTCGCAGAACTAATTAAGAGCTCGGATTCATGCGACAAAAAACTTTTATTAAGTTATTTAATAAATATTTTTTCTGTTCCTTTGTCATATTAAATTCATAAATTTAAGCGCAATTCAATGGCGCAGCCAACTTAACAGTTATTTAATGTTGCCAGATCATAAAAATGCAACGACAGAACTTAATTCCCAGAAATCATCTTGCATTCCTTAAAATATGAACGTTAAATATAATAAAAGTAAGCCACGAAAAGAAATATTAGTCCTTGCCCATTGTCCTGTCAATATACAAGCCTTTGGATCTGGAATTCCACAGAAAAGCAAACATAGCCATAAGCAAGAAAGAGAAGTGAGAAAGGTTTCAACGATAGCAAAAGCGGGGCAAGAAGATGGTGTGTGGCAAGAACTTGTGGCCTCATACGCCCGCATATTCATTAGAAATGTTAATTAAAATTCAAATCACAAAAACATAAAAACCCCGCAACCCAACGGAACGTCATAGAACGGAACGGAACGAAACGGAACGGAACGAAACGAGACGGAAAAGGCAAGACAAGCAAACAGTTTTAAGTTACTTAAAGTCTTTATTAAATGTGAGTGTGGTTAACCCGTTACCCAGCGTTACCCAATTTCATCATGAGAGAAACACAAAAGCCCCAAGCATGCAGCAGGATATTGCCAGGCAGCCAACCCACCAACCCCCCAATCCCCCACCCTCCTGCAACCACACACAGCCAGTGCTGTTAAACGCCATAAAGAAAATGCGAAGCATTTTTAACTTCAATGAAAATATTTTTTTTTCTTTCTTTTTCTCATTCTTTCTATGCCATTTTTCATGCTCCCGCGAATATGTCAAATAAAAGTTGCCGCTCGCATTTCTACACCCCCCTCCTCACCCCACCCCACTTCTAAATACATGCCACCTCCATTTGGCGCCCCCTTCCACTTGTGTTTTCTAACAAATTAATGCCATTTTATTTATTTTTTACAAATACTGTGGAAAGTTAAGGATGCAGAAGAATATATAGGGAGGGGGTGAGGGGATGGGGGTAGGGTGTGTGGTAGGCACTTTCCGTAAAGGCGAAAACCCATTTTTCAAGTTGCCAGCCAACGTTTTAGAGCGGAAAAAAAATTATATTTATTTTTTTTTTTTTTTTTTTTTTATATTTAACAAACAAAACAAATTTCCACAATTTCCTCTTTTCAATGCGAACAAATAAAAGCGCCGAGCTAAGTAAATGGACACATAAAAAACGAAGAAAATAAGTAAAAAAAAGTAAAAGGGTTCACTTCAAGGAGTGCATAAAATAGGTAATTTGCTTGGGTTGGCTTCCAGAGCGCAACTAATCTACTTGAAAAGTTGCTAATCTTGTGGTATTTTTTTTTTCTTCTACTCTCTTTTTTTTTTTGATAAACGTCTTTTAGCTATTGATGAATAATGAACTGAAGGGGTGGGAGGGAGGGGGAATGATATAACTTTATAAGAAGGAAAGAGAAGTTGAGTTAAAGCTGAAAGACATTAAGATCCTTGTTAAAAACTCAAATATTCCTACAGTGGTTTTGAACATGTTTGAAATTAGTTCAAAATAAATGTTCATAAAAATAATTTTAGTGGTTTTAAAATGATGATTTAATCTAAAAGTATTTAGTCTCAAGAAACTTAGTTAAAATAAAAGTTAAAAATAAAAATCTTTAAAAATTCTGTAATCTTTAAATACGAAGCAACCCTAAAATTTAATAGATTCATAAGAAGTAAAGAGAAGTTGACTTGAAGCTTAAAGCCATGCTTAAAGATCCTTGTTAAATGCATAAATACTTTAACAGTAGTTTTATAGTCAATATTTTTTAAAGTTTCATAAAAATCTTTTCAGTAGTTTTTAAAAATAATCCTATCGTAAAAGTCCGTAATCTTTAAATTCGAATCATTCCTTTTCAAGTATTTTTATCAGCTCGACTCATTTGCTTGTGTAAAATACTTTCTTCAATAGTTTTTTTTTGCGATTGCTTTTTCCCTTTAACTTTTAGTGTGCGGAAAAAGTTTTGTGCTGATGCTTAAGGAATTTTTATTGGAACAATTTGTTGGTTACAATACACAAAAATATGTCAACGATAACAGCAATTTTTATTTACATTTTGACGCCGAATATAAAAACGAGCGAGCAATAACAAAAATTTGATGGGGGCGGGTTGGGGAGGGTAAGAAAATAAAACTTTGTTTTTTTTTCTTTGTCACACACATACCTATACATAAAGTGTATAACTATCTCTTTCGTTTGTTGGTAGTTTTCATATTTTATACACTTTGGCAACATTGTTTTTTGTGGCAGTGGCTTTATTTGCCTGTGCCTCCCATGTGTGTGTGGTAAGCAAAGAAGGACGGAGGGGAGGGGGAGACAGAGTTTTTCCGCCAACTTTTACACGAAAAATACAGCAACAACAACAACGAAATGCTGGCAAGAAATTGTTTTGGCTTCCCGTATGCGCAACTTTTTTGGCCAAAAAGTTGCATTGTTGTTTGGCAGAAATATTAGAAGAACGTTTATGCGTGAAAGCCCCAAAGGAAACGCAGAGACGGGGACTCAATAATGGGGGTAAGGTAAGGTAAAGCTCTCAGGTCTTTGGTTTTTGAAACCCTTGTGTGCCACAACTGAAGAAAAACAAAAAAAAAAAAATACGAAATGATGAAACCAAACAAGATTTCACTTCATCAGTTGCGATTTCTTTTCTTTTTTTCGTTTTTGTCGATTGTATTCCTGCTGGGAGCAATGAAACTTTTCCAACTTTAACTTGGATTGTGTATAGTATCTATAGCATATTGCCCCTCTCTCTCTCTCTCTCATTCTGTGTCCTTTTCTTTTTGCGTTTTTGTGTTATGCATATTAAGTGGCAAGTTGGAAAGTTCTTTTGCGCCGATATTATCAACAGTTGTTGAAAACTTTTGTCCACACAATTGTTGTGTATTGTTTCCAGATGCTGTGCGGCATGTGCCAATTAGGCAATTAATTCGTTTATCTATTGTTTTGGAGTATGCTATTTGAATTGTTTTTTCTTTATTTTATTGTTAGTGCAGTGCATTAGGTTGGGTTGGGATAAACAAAAGAAATAAAAATGTGTCGTATGCTTTTAGTGTTACTAAAAACTAATTACTTCAATGCAAATCCTGAAACTACAGAGTTTTTAAATTCGCTACATGACTACAATCATTGCACCACTGTAAGTAAAAATACTATCGCTTAAGCACGCATGCAAAGGAAAGAGACAAATACTAGGCACTACTCTCTCTTATCATGCACAGCTGATTAGTGTGGGGAAAAAAAGCTTACTCACTCTTATACAGATCGAGCGTGAGCGCACCATATGTTATTAACATAAATGTTATTGCTCACCGTTAACAGGGCGAGCCCAAAACCACTTTTGCTGTCAATAGAAACTTCAGTTGCGTTTTGATAATCGAACCGCGCGATCAACAAGTGAACGGAAAGTGCGTGCATGTAACGGCAAAAGTTGAATGTACGCGTGAGCGACAGACAGAGCGAGACAGAGACAGCGATACAGTGAGATAGAGCAACAACATTGCTTATCAGAGAAAATAGCAAAAAGTCACGATAAGCTGTCACAAATCGATACGTTTCTGCGTATTATTTTTTTGTTTTGTTTCGCTTTTTGCGTGAGCGTCTATGTGTGTGCGTGTGTGTTTTTTGTGTGTCAATTGCGTACTATAATAATTTTGCAAGTGCCTTGGCGACACAGCGGCTGCGCCCCCAAAGTAATGCAAATATGACGTAATATTTTTCCGACGAGTGTATTATAAATAACAATAACAATTGCGAGACGAGTGACAACAGCGCAACAAGTGCAATGCAATTCGTGCGGCTTGTGGAGAACAAAGCCGCCTGTTAAAGCCTACCTATACCCCGCTCCCTCTGCTCCGCACCCTAGAACCGTACCTAGAGTTAAAATAAACATCATGTCAGCTGCCGCTGCTGGAGGTGAAAAGCAGCGACGCAGCAGCAGCTCAACGTCAACGTCAGCATCGGCAGCGGCAGCGACGCCGCTTGTACGCCGCAAATCGCAACGTGGAAATTGGTTTACGTAAGTTTTTGTTTTTGTTTCTTTTTTTTTGTCAAGTGGAAAGTGGGAAATTGGGCCATTAAGCTCTCAACTCACGTGTGCCAAAATAAAAGCGAAGAAGAAGAAGAAAAGCAACGAAACGAACAAAAAATCTTCCGATCAACTTTATGACAAAAACAATCAACAACAAGAATGCATAGCAAATGAGCATAACAACAACAACAACAGCAATGACAGCAAAAACTGTATAAGAGTGAAGAGAGAAAACAATAACAAAAACAAACGATACAGCAACAACAACAACAATGGCAGCATTAAACTGCTGCTGCTGCCAAAAAGCATAAGAAATAAATAAACATAAACGGAAGTTGGACAAAGAAAACAAAACGCGAGTGGAGTGTAACAAGTCGACGCATTAAATACACTAATTCAAAGAAAAAGTTAAATATGAACAAAGCAACAAAATAAATGTGGAAAAAGTGCAACTGAGTAAACAATTAATTTTTACTATGAAAAACCATCATGATAGGGCAGGGGGTGAGGGGTAGGGGTAGTTGGGGGATTTGCCCCATAATTATGCAAACATTAATCAAATGAGTGTTGATGTTGTGTTCATTATCTGAAATAACACAGATTGTTGTTGCAAATGTAACAGTTATTTCTTTTTTTCTAGAAAACCTGTATATAAAGTTTAATGAGCAATTAAAATCTGTATTATACACTACATATATACATATACATATATCATCTGTAATAACAAAGTTTTGTTGCATCGTTAAATGACAAGTTTTTTATTAGTATGATTTACAAACATCGTGACTACATTTATAATAATAATAATACTACCTTTAGTAAATATTTGGTGCGTAAAAAAAAAAAGTTAAACAAAAGCAACAACAATAACAGTCTGCGGCATTGAATAACAAATACATATGTATATCTATATGTATATATTCACGTAAATAACTTTAAGTTATGCCCAGAAAAAAAAGCAAATAAATAAAATTTTGTTGTTGTCATTGCTTTTTCACATCTTAAAGTGCTTTTGATGATTGTTGTTTCCCTCTCTTATATATTTAAATAATAATTATTGATGTTTCTTGTTGTTATTGATTACAAATAAGTGATATAGGATATCTCATCTCTGACGCGAAAAAATTTGCATTTTTATTTGATTTATTTATGACCTCAAAAGTTTCCCAATTTTGCTTCAGTTTGTTGTTTGGAAAAGTTTATGGGAAATAAATATGTATCATAGCTAAGACTAATAGTTGATTGCTTAAAGTATAAAGTAGATATGGGCTTAAAGGAGGGAATTTTTTGGGAAGTAAGAACAATTTAAAATGTTATGAAAAACTTTAGGAAACTTTAAGATTAAGTTTGTTATCTAAGATAACTTTGTGTTCTCTCAGTTCTCTCAGGATTTTTGATGAACAAGCTCTAGAATTTTAATTAAGCAAAATTTTTTGAGCCAAAGATTCTTTAAATTTTGATTTTATATGCAAAATATTGTTATCAACTGGATTTTATCACATTAATCACATTCTATTATAATAAAACCCTTATTATAATCAATTTTTAAACTGTTTTCAATGATAATTGACTGTAATTTCAAGATTCTGAACGTCTTTAATCTTTATGACCCGCAATATTTCTTTCTTAAGACCCATCAGCACGGGAAGGAATTTTATGTTCAACCTATATAAAAAAACAGTTGCAGAAATTTAATGCCTGTAATTTTATCAATTCCCAGCAAGCATCAGCAAAGTTAATCGATAGGAAGTGGAACCAGTGTGGATTCCATAACAGCGTCTAAAATGAATAGAAGTTTACTATTATTTCGGGCAGCAAGTGAACAAGATGAAAATGGACTTTAGAAAATTTGAAAAACACCGTGGGGGAAATCATGTTGCGAAAACGCTTATGAAGCGTCCTTTTCACCCCGTTTTTTAAATATGAGTTGACCCAACACTACGGCGCGGCATGACGCTTTTCAGCTCATTGGCCTTTCTCCTCTCCTTAGAACTATAAAAGCAGCTATTGCCATCATGAATTCACCGTTTTCCATTTGTTTTTATTTAATTTTTCACAATTTGTTGTCACAATGACCGATTTATTTTGTAAGTAATCAAGTAAGGTGACCAACAAATATTACATTTCCATAAAAATATTTAGAACATCTGGTCACCCTAACTTTATGTAGAACCTAACGAAATAATAAGCACTTTTCATAAATGAAATTTTTATTTGCTGGAAATGGGCCTTTACTACACACCTTTCACGCTATACATAATTGCGCAGGCATTGAAATATGTGTGAAATACGCAAATATTAAAAAAAAAAACCTTCCTCTATGTGAAGAGCTTATCATACTGAACGCAATACCGTTATCAGCGCCCAGTGATAAAGTGTTGAAACATATATAACACTTTGCAAAGATCTCTAGAGGCAAATGCTGATTGCATAAATTGCAAGCGAGATACGAAAAGGAATTCAAAAATCTCCACACACACACACACACACGTACGCACTCTCTAATCAAAAGCTTTCCAGCTGCAGCAACAACAAGTTTTTTTTGTTAGGAAAACTTTTGAAGCAAACTTTGCCAAGTTATGCGGCGTATAAGAGTTTGGGTGTGTATGTGTGTGTGTGTGTGTAGGTAGAAAGCTTTCACTCTGAAGCACTCTAAATGAAAACTTGGTTGCAAAAAGTTTCCTTTTTGCCTCCTTGTAATCGCTTAAGCCAATTACAAAAACTTAACCTCAATTTTTTTTTTGTAAGCAGCTGCTGCATTCAACAAAAAATATATGTTAGTTCATGCCACACCACCCCACCCTCCTCACCTGGTTAGCATTTGGCGCGTTTTCATCATTGTCACTCAAATATTTGCATAAAGTTCAAAATGCCAAAATGCAATGCGGAGAAGAAGAAGAAGTTTCATTTCATTTGCAAAAAGTTACTTGTTTATGCCTCGCTGCCGCTAAATACCGTTAATGTTAATGTTGGCCAGCCAACCACCCACTCTCCTCCTCCCTTTTGTCCATCTTTCACTCTTTTATGTCTATTTGGACAGCTTATTATTAATGCATTTCTGATTTTTGTTAAAAGCGACGTTGCACGTTGAAGGACTGTGCAACCTCCAACCCCTTCCCTTTCTTTGTGGCAACCTGTCTGAGTACTTGAGTATTTTCTATGCTTTATTCGCGCTCTTTGTGAAGAGTTGAAATAACAATCCTAACTAATTTTCATAACAAATAAAAAAAAAGAGAAAAACTTTTTTGTTTAACACTTGGAATTTATTGTTGCTTCTCTCTAATTTTCAGCAGAAAGTGCTTCCATGCTGCCTACTACTATCTGGATGATCCACCACATCATCCAAATGCCCCCCAAGTCGATTGGGAGGTGCCCGTCAAGATTGGCGATGAGATCCGTGCCGCTGTGCCCGTGAATGAGTTTGCCAAACATGTGGCATCATTGCATGCCGATGGCGATATTGGTTTCAGTCGCGAATACGAAGCTATACAGAATGAATGCATCAGTGATGATCTGGCCTGTGAGCATTCCCAACATCCCGAGAATAAGCGCAAGAATCGTTATCTCAATATAACGGCATGTAAGTTGTATAGAGAAAGATGAATTGAGAACAAACATCATTTCACGAATAAAATAAAAAAATAAGAAAATTAAAAAAAAAAAATTATAAAAAAAATAAATAAATAATATTTGCCTTTCTTATAGACGATCATAGCCGTGTGCATTTGCATCCCACACCTGGCCAAAAGAAGAATCTGGACTATATTAATGCCAACTTTATTGATGGCTATCAGAAGTCGCATGCCTTCATCGGCACCCAAGGCCCATTGCCCGATACCTTTGATTGCTTTTGGCGCATGATCTGGGAACAGCGTGTTGCCATCATTGTAATGATTACCAATTTGGTGGAACGTGGCAGACGCAAGTGTGACATGTATTGGCCCAAGGATGGTGTGGAGACCTATGGTGTTATCCAGGTCAAACTCGTCGAGGAGGAAGTCATGTCCACCTATACGGTGCGCACTCTACAAATCAAGCATCTAAAGGTAGGTTACATAAAGACTCTTATTCGTCATGCATTACATCATTGATTACCAATTTTGCAGTTGAAGAAGAAGAAGCAGTGCAATATGGAGAAAATCGTCTATCAATATCATTATACCAATTGGCCAGATCATGGTACACCGGATCATCCATTGCCCGTCTTGAATTTCATCAAAAAATCATCAGCCGCCAATCCCGCTGAAGCCGGACCAATTGTTGTACATTGCAGGTGAGTGTTGTGGAGCTGTGTCGTTTCGTTCAGAATAAGTTCAAATGAACGAATGAACTAATTCAGTAATTCGTGAACGATATCGTTCTTTTTTTGGCGGTAACCTGAAATCGGTCAAACTTGATTTTTGTTGAATTTTCTTAAAATAAAATGACTAAGAGAAAGCGGTGCGAAGTATGGAACCATTTTATTGGAAGTGAGGGTGGAGAGCACCGGTAAATTGCGCCATTTAAAATATTTAAATTAGTCTTAGTAAAAAAATTTAGGTTGAATACATATTTTTTTTTTTTTTTTTTTTTAATTTTTCACTATTACAAAAATGTTGAAATCAAAAAAAAAAAAAATATTAGAAAGCAAAAAAAAAAAAGAATAATAATGAAAATTTGTTATCAAATCTAATAAAAATTTGAAAATGTATTAAATGGGCTCGAATGCTATTAATCTAATTTATGGTATTCAAAAATTAAAGAATGTTCTTTCAAACCAACTGAATAGAATGATCAACATGTGTGCTACCGGTCATCGTTCAGAACAACTGACCGCTGAATAAAATTACCTGTTCATATTTTATCGTTCATCGTTCAAAACAACTGACCGCTAAATAAAATTACCTGTTCATATTTTATCGTTCATCGTTCAAAACAACTGAATAGAATGACTGAGTTAGTTCATAGCTGAAAAATTAACTAAAGAACTTATTCAGCAAATTGAACTAAATATACCAACTCAAACGTGGAACCCATTACCAATCACTTACTTATACCTTACCTTTCTCTCCTCCCTCTACAGCGCTGGCGTTGGTCGCACTGGCACCTACATTGTCCTGGACGCAATGCTTAAGCAAATCCAACAGAAATCGATTGTCAATGTTTTTGGTTTTCTGCGTCATATACGCGCCCAGCGCAATTTCCTGGTACAAACCGAGGAACAATATATATTCCTGCATGATGCATTAGTGGAGGCCATTGCCTCCGGTGAGACCAATCTGGCCGCGGATCAGATTGAGGAGTTGAAGAACTGTACACCGTATTTGGAGCAACAGTACAAGAATATCATACAATTCCAAACGAAGGACATTCATATTGCATCGGCCATGAAGCAGGTGAACTCGATCAAGAATCGTGGTGCCATCTTTCCCATTGAGGGCAGTCGTGTCCATTTGACGCCCAAACCGGGCGAGGATGGCAGTGATTATATCAATGCATCCTGGTTGCATGGCTTCCGCAGATTGCGTGACTTCATTGTCACCCAGCATCCAATGACGCACACCATCAAGGATTTCTGGCAAATGGTGTGGGATCATAATGCACAAACCGTTGTGCTGCTATCCTCACTAGATGATATAGTAAGTGATCGATCGGTCTTCCTCCACTGGATTATGTTTTAAACTCTTATTTTTCTTCTCTTCAGAACTTTGCCCAATTCTGGCCGGATGAGGCCACGCCCATCGAAAGCGATTACTATCGCGTCAAATTCTTGAACAAGACAAACAAAAGCGATTATGTGAGTCGCGACTTTGTCATCCAGTCCATACAGGATGACTATGAGCTGAGTGTCAAGATGCTGCACTGTCCCAGCTGGCCAGAGATGTCCAATCCGAATAGCATCTATGACTTTATTGTCGATGTGCATGAACGCTGTAATGATTATCGCAATGGACCCATTGTCGTTGTCGACAGGTGAGCTTAAGTCTATACCATTATGCTCCAACTAATTCCTAATCCCTTCCAGATATGGCGGCGCACAGGCTTGCACGTTCTGTGCCATCTCATCGCTGGCCATTGAGATGGAGTATTGTTCAACGGCGAATGTGTATCAGTATGCCAAGCTGTATCATAATAAGCGTCCTGGTGTCTGGACCTCCAGCGAGGATATACGTCTCATCTATAATATTCTGTCCTATTTGCCTGGAAATCTGAGTTTACTAAAGCGCACGGCGCTGCGTACGGAATTTGAGGATGTGACAACGGCAACGCCGGATCTCTATAGCAAAATCTGCAGTAATGGTAATGTTATACTCCAACAACAACAACAACAGCAGCAGCAACAGCTGTTGCTCGCACAACAGCAACAACATTTGCTGCAGCTGCAAATGCAACATGAAACACAACAACAACAACAGCTACAACAACAACAACTCCAACAACAACAGCAGCAACTACTGCAATCAAATCTCATTAGTCATAGTAATCATCAAACCGAAACAGTTGCTGAAACAGATACAACAACAACAGCAACAACATCAGAAACCAATACTAATTCCTCCTTATTACCCATCTCATCATTGTTACCACCCACAGTTGCCTCATTATCCATCACACCCACACCGACACCAACAACAACAACAACAACAACAACGTCCAACAATGATATCCATACAACAACAATCCCAACACCACCAATCACACCAACAACAACAGCTGCAACAACAACAACACCAACAAATGATTTAACCCATACTAATGCTAATTTTACTACTACTACTACTAACAATGCTGCCGATGTGCCGCCAATTGTTGCTGAACAACAACAACATCAACAACAACAACAAATGTTGGCCCTCATGCAACAACAAACGCAACTGCAACAACAATATAATACGCATCAACAACAACAAACAACGGATAATGCCAACTGCTTGCTTGCAACAACAACAACAACAACGGTCATGAACAACAACAACAACATTAACAATCTGCAACAACCAGCAGTCACAGATGCTCAAAACTTAGATATTGTAGCTTAGATATAAAAAACCAACAAAATATATATGATAAATGTATCTTTAAAATATAAACTTTATATTAGGATTAAACGAAAAAAAAAAAACTAACTATAAATATTGTAAACATTTCAATTGTATTTATTATAAGCGAATCCTATTATTACATTTATTTATTGCTATATACGATTTTATGTTAAAACCCATCCTCTTTTTTAACGACTATTGACTCTGTTTATAAATAAATATTCATAAATACTTTTTATACTTTAGTCACAAGCAAAAGTGAAAAGAAAAATAGTCAACAAATAAGCAAAAACCCTAGCAACTTAGTAACAAGGCACATGATTAAGTATATATACTATATACATATTGTATAATTAAATGTTTAAAATGTAGTTAAACGCACAAAATAAGAAAAGTTCCCCATATATATATTATTTGTTGTAGCTTTTTGTGCCATTGCTCTTATTACTTAGTTCAAATCAGGTTCTTTATAATGCCAGTTACCGTTACATAATTGTGTTTATTATTTTTGCAAGCAAGAAATTTGATTCAATGTCCGTCCTACAATCTGTTAATTAATAATGTTTTCTGCTCACTTTTTTACACACAACGATTCAATGTTGAAACAAACAAAATCTTAGCGAAAATTAAATGCGAATTTAATAGAAATGAAAATATACATATATATATTTAGAAAATAATGTATTAGTATAAAACTATGTATTTTTTCCCAGGCACAATATTTTCTCAAAAAAATGCACCTAGAAAAAAAAAAACCACGCACGACATCACTGTAAATCCAAAAACAAAAGAAAACTTGAATCACACACAAACACAGGCACATCACAACTGTAAATATATAAATATATAAACAAAAATAAATATTTATGTAGAATTTGCATGGAAAGAGTAACAAAACACCTAGAACCTAAGACGAGCTATAAATATTGTAAAAAAAAATAAAATATATAAAATAAAAAACACAGAAATTGATCAACAACATTTAAAAAACGAAAAGCTTAGCGTTTTTAGTATTTTAAGAACTAAAATTATTTGTAAAGCGAATCGCAAAAAATTCAAGTATTATTAACTTATATATATGTAAAATTCCTTTGGGAAACAAAAACAAAAACCTATGCAGTAAACAAGAAAATATTAAAAATTCTCAATTGTTTTTTGGAAGTACGGCAACGTCAACAAATCGTTAAAGCTTACGCTTCCAGCATTGAGATTAGCATTAATACAAATAAAATCGATACAAAAACAAAAATAAATACTCAGCTTGGATTCAGCTTAATATAATTGTACAGACGTGACGTTGCACTTTTGAATTGGTAATCAATGCATTGTGCTAACTGTAGTTATACAGGGTGCTCTAAAATACTTGTAGCATTTTGGGATTCGATTGTTTTTGCGCCCTGTTTGCATTGGCTCAAGATTTAGGTAATTAGGTAAGATTAATACATATGTAAGTGGCATGTGTGCATGCAACAAGAACAACATGTTTTAAAGACTGGTTTTTTGTACACTTTATCTTAAGCAGGTATACCCGATTTATGTATATGTATTATATATATTCATTACTGTAACTAACATTTCAAATGCTTTCTTTTCACCCCCCTTTTTTCGCCCCTGCATCCATAGAGAGTGTGATTTCTTTAAGATCTGATCTCTTAATTATCCAACTAATTTTTTTCGCTCGTGCTGAACAAGCTGCATTTCGAAAAAACAATTCAACCTAACGACCAATTTTTGAAATTATGTTTGGAAAAAAAAAAATAGGCACCTTTTTTAAAGATAGATTAAGATACGATTTATATATGTATATGTATAACTAGATGGCTTGTAAATTCTCATACTAAAAAGGCAAAACTAGAATGCTTCATCTGTAATATAATAAACAAAAAAACCAATCATATTATTTTCGAAAAACCAAAAACCAAAACTAAACGATAACTAAAGCATTTTAACTATTAAACACAAAGTAGATATTAGTTATACATAATGAACTATGCAAAAAATATTGAATGAATTTGTATAAATGACAGCCAAAAACAAAAACTTGAGCATAATGACAGCCAATGTGAAGAATCCAGAAACATTAAGTTAATATAATACAAATTTAACCCAAAACAACACTGCACGAAAACACTTACACACACACTTCTCGAGCAAGGAAACCTTTCCAAGACTAAAACTACCTTCACAAATCATATATAAATATAAATATATATATATATTATCTAATTGACGGTGTTATGCAATTTATAAATGTGATGAATGTCAAACTTAAGCGTAATACAAAACGAAGTAAAAAAAAAATCCCAAAAAAAATATACAAAAATAAAATGCAAATTTAGTAAGAAAGCTGAAAAGTAGCGAAAAAAAAAACAAAAGAACACTTAAGTAAGCATAACCCACGATTTTAGAGCTAAGGCATAATGCATAAAGAAGGGATACATGACGACAAAACCCATAGTTTTGAAAGGGTTTTTTTTCGGAGACAGAGTAGAAAGCTAAAAGAATCAGAGCAAATGTAGAGAGCAGCAAGTACTAAGTATAGGAGAAAGGCAAATGCAAAGTAAAAACAAAGGAAACGCTTTTAAGGTAGCGCTCGAGGATAAGAAAAGACCGATGCATGATATGGAAATAGTATCTCGATATACAAAATAACACTTATGTATGTAAATCTAAGTTACGGTTAAGCTAATGAACAGTTGATATGGATGCAAAAAAAAAAAAAGAAAACTTATAAAACTAAAAACGAATGCAAAATAAAAATAAAGAACATCTGATTTAAACACTTTTTTTTATCGATTGTACTCACGTTTCAATCAAAGAATTTAATCGAAAAGTAGGCTTTGATTATGTCAACATTTGATTGTCAAAACAAAATACCTTTTAATCAAAAAAAATTCGTTGCCAGAGAATATTCTGCTGTGAACAGAAGTGCATTTAGGATTTTTTTTGAAAAGAAAGGTAAGAAAACAAAATTCTTCTTCAATTTTTACTCTAATTTTTTTTTGCATTATATTAAGATAATCGTCATGGATGGCCCCAAAGTTGTGATTCGTTTAAACAGCGCTGGCAATGTTGTGTATGGCTGCGAGAGAGGCTGTAAACTTATCAAGATCAATGACACCACACTATATAAGGACCAACTGTGGTTCCTTGTCCTTTGGGAGGGCTATGACATGGCAGAGGCGGTGCCTGCGACTATCATGAATCGCTACTATCCACGGGAAGTTGTTGAATATCACATGGCAAAGCAACAGGAATTAGAAAACGACAAACCCTTACCAACTTAAATAAACAAACACTAGCCAAAAAAAACTATAATATTTTTGTTTAATCCCTTGGCGTTATTATGCACACAACCCTCAAGCTCTTTTGGTTGATGCATTGGCTAAATTGCCAATAATAAAAAAAAGTGCAGCATGCTTCTAGGGGCACACAGGCGATCTTAAAATCGCCCTAGCGCGCCCAAATCCTTGCAGATTTTTAAAGGATATGGTGCAAACGAGTCGCAGAAAACAGCTCTATCGAACTGCATTCAAGGATTATGGGGTCATCTAGGAGCCCAAACACTTGTAAAATTTTCACTTCTGGGCTTAGCGGAATGAGCCAAAATCACAAAATCCTTGTTTATACGGAAACGGCAAGGACGATTTGGATGTCCTTTGGTCAGATGGTAGCCTTGATGGCAGCAGTTAATTTGACTAAGGACTCGCAAGGATCATTCAAGGATTTGACTGAGTTATGGCCGATTTTCTGTTTATCAAAAAGTCCTTATATTTCAGCTGTTTACAGGACTTTCGTCCTTTTTATTGCTTTATTCGAATTGTGAGGCCGTAGACTATTTTTGGTCCAAAGGACATTAAGAAAGTCCTTTAATTGGCAAAGATACAGGATTTTGAGATTTTTATTAATTTTTCTGACCTACCCCCTTGAAAAAATTTTGAAATTTTTTTGTTTTGAATCCTTGAAATTCCTAAATGCCAATCGGCAGACGTTTTCTCAGATAGCCCAAAAATATGAATCCTTTCAAGATCCTTAAGGATATGGCCGAAAGAAGGCCTAAAAATGCACGTCCTTCAAACAAAAATATCTTTAAATTATCCAAATAGAGACTCTTGCATTAAAGTCAAAAGGACCTTCTCCTTAAAGTTGTATATTTATGTATATTTATTGATTAACAAAAGACTTAAAGCAGGGGATGATATAAAATACAAAATGTTTTACTTTTTGGCAGCAACTTTCTTCTCGCGTGCCTTTTTACCCTCAGTCAGCTCAAGGCGCTGCGTCTCGCTGAGAGCTGGCATCACCTTGGTGACGACGCCAGTGCCCAATGTTAGATTGCCATCACGTAGTGTAAAGCGTTGACCTTGTTCCAAGACCATGGGACGAATCAAGCGCAATATGAGTTTGGTGTCCTCACCGGGCATAATCATGTCCTTGTCGGGGATTTGCACTTGGACAGCACAGTCCCAGGTGCGTGAGAACATCTGTAGCTGAATGAACGACATGAAGGGCTTAGTGCGACCGCCTTCCTCCTTGGACAATATGTAAACTTGGGCCTCCAATTGATCCAGGGCCTTGACACTGCCTGGTTTGCACATGACCATGCCACGTTTGATGTCATCACGCTTAACACCACGGACCAGTGCACCCAGCTGATCGCCAGCCTGCGCCTCTTCGAGGATCTGATGGAACATCTCTACGCCAGTGACGGTGGATTTAAGGACTTTGTTGTAGCCAACAAACTCGCACTCCATGCCCTTCTTGACAACACCACGCTCCAGGCGACCAGTGACAACAGTACCACGACCGGGAATCGAGTATACATTCTCCACGGGCAATAGGAATGGTTTGTCCAGCTCACGCACTGGTGTGGGTATAAATCTATCTACCTCCTGCAGCAGTTTAAGAATAGCCTCTGAGCCAATTTCGGGATTCTTGTCCTCCAGAGCGCACAATGCTGAACCCTTGACAACGGGTATCTGATCGCCATCGTAGCCCATTTCAGTGAGCAATTCACGGATCTCCATTTCAACGAGCTCCACCATTTCCTGATCAGCTGCATCCACCTTGTTGATGAACACCACCAAATGATCGATGCCAATCTGCTTGGCCAGAAGCATATGCTCTCGTGTCTGTGGCATAGCACCATCTGTGGCAGCCACAACAAGAATGGCGCCATCCATCTGAGCAGTACCCGTGATCATGTTCTTGATGTAATCCGCATGACCGGGACAATCGGTGTGACCATAATGACGCGTCTCTGTCTGATACTCAACGTGCGCAACGTTAATGGTTATACCACGAGCTTTCTCTTCGGGCGCATTGTCGATTTCATTGTATTTCTTGCTCTCTGCCAGCTGCTTGTCCGCAAGCACTTTTGTTATGGCAGCCGTTAATGTTGTCTTGCCGTGATCCACGTGACCAATCGTACCCACATTGCAATGGGGTTTGGTGCGCTCGAATACTTTCTTTTCGTTGGCATACTCGCGCACACGATATTGCTGCAAATTGCCCGTGAGCAGAAGGGGCGCACAACTGGTTGGTTGCCACTTCCGGGTCAGTGCACCACTGCTGGCCATGCTGCGCATCAACCTTGCCGTGCTCAACGAACGCCGGCTGCAGCGGAACGCGACTCCTGTCCGGCAGACAACTGCTGCAAATGCTTGCGACATTTTTATTTACTGTTTACTTTCAGCTGTAATTGTGAAAAATGTAATTGCGATGATTTTTCAAATAATATATTACTTACAAATGCAATTAAAAGAGCAAAGTTTAAATGTAAAATGAAAATTGCGTAAACATATAAAATGTGCTGCACGTCGACAGAGCTGCCAGATTACTCTATCTGCCGGCGATGCCACTACAATGTACATATAAGTAAAAAGTTTAGCAGGGTGGCAACTCTCGCAATTAACATATGGTTATTTAAAGTGGTGAGTTTTTAAATTTAAATCCTACTAAGTAACTGTATTTTAAGGTAAGACTTAAACTTTGGTTTTTTAATGTTATTAATTAACAATTTCGGGTTTTACTTACAATTAAACCGGTGCTCGCGTTTGCAGCGTAAATTCAACATCCATTAGCCCAAAATTGCTTTGTGGCAGCACATCAGGAATCCATGATATTAGCAGACCCGTTTTTACCTGAAAGCGGGATTACATAACTCGAGTTGTAAGCTTAGGTGTTAGCCATACCTTTTGCTCCACATCGAAAACCATGTTGACCATATAGAGCCTTAATCTGGTATGGACTGGACGTTGTTTAGTTTGTGAGGCAGTCTGAATTTTTGCCTGTCGCACGTAAGGCACAAAAGAGCCATCTGAATGTCGTTCAAAGGAGCGTTCCAGTTGCAAGCTTAACTTTAATGAAAATATTAAATTTGTAAAAGTTTTTATTATGTTGAAACATTCTACTCACATTACGTGTGCTAAAGATACGTTTAACAGTGTGCGAGGCACTAAAATGCCAAACATATTTGGTTAATCCTTTATGCTTGCCAAACTCAATGACAGAAACATGATGCAGTGGTCGACGCTTAATGCCAGCACTAAAGCTCTTGCAAAAATGTGAAAAAGTTTCCTAAATGAGATTGGAGACATTAGTATAGTGTACTTTTAAACATGATACAATCCACAAGGTAGTGTCATGCGAGGAAGCTAGTACCTGTGTGAGTGCGACAGAGACCGCTATATGACTCTCTGTTATTTTACTCTCTTACCTCCGTTAAGGAGTTTTTTCTGTAAGTGCGAGTGACTAAGGTAAGGTGACTGACGATTGGTACTTAACTATAGAGGGCGCTTTTTCGCATGACATTACCTGGTTGATTGTATCATGCTTTTAAAATTTAAATATATTGTAATAATTCGAACCTTGTGCACATGAAAGTGTTGCAACACTTGACGCGTGCTGACACCCTGTATTGACTCTGCCGCAGGCTCAATGGATTCGTTAAGCAACTCTATCACATAATCCAACCAAGCTGCGTATGCCAATGCTGGCTCTACAGCCACGCCAACATTCTCGACAACAGCTGTTGATGATGGTTCGTTAACAATGAGCGCTCGCTTTGCCGGCAACGGTGGTTGCTTTCGTGTCTTTACTTCATCCACAATTTCAGTGGCTTTAATAGCTGGTTTTTTGACCACTGCAATGGTGGGCAACTCAATTGCGGGTAATTGATTTGTTGGCGGTGCTAGTATGTTAAAGGGATCGCTGACTAGCGGCAGTTCAATATCATCGCTGCATAAATCAAGTTGATCCGTGAGCTGATATTGATCCATGAGCTCAATATTGCAGTCGGTTAGCTCCAGGTGTTGGTCATGCTCGTAGTTGGACAAGAGATGTGCATCGTTGGCACATCGCACTATAGCACTGCTGCTGCCGCTGCTCATTTCAGGCGTGGAATTTACATTTACGTCGTAAATTATATCGGAGAGCTCCTCAGGCAGCGGCAACAGCTGTTATGCAAAGACAAATATAAAGATTATATTTAATGAATCTACTTTTTGGCAATAACTTACATCAGAATCGGCCACACAGAACTCATCGTCAAAGATGTATATATCCTCGGGAGGATCAGCATCTCCGCTAATGTTAATGCTCAAGCTCAGCCTCAAATCGTCATGGGAAGCTTCGCCTAGTGGCGTTTCCAGCTTGTCCGGCATCCAAAACGACTGCAAGCTCTTTGTAAAGTTACCATAAACGGTTTTGCCTTGTGGTGAGCTAAGAATTCCAGCCAGTACGAGCAGCAAATGGTCACAGATCTCATCCTGCATGACCAGCGAATTGTCTGGCTCTACAATGATCTTTAGCTTGCGACAAGCACAAGCAAAGGTTGCCTTTTTAGAGGACAGTCCATTGGCCAGAGCAGTCACATGGAGATATGCAGCAGGAAACGTATCAGAGCGTTGACATTTGACCACAAAGGTCGTAGCGTTAAGGCGCTGAACTGCAGGCACTTTTTCCAAATCCTCGGCTGCTTTGTACTGCTGCCAGAGCTGTTGCTTTTGTTCCACACTTATGTTGAGATTCCATAGTACCTCCCGGGACACTGTATAAGCAATAGCCTTCGGCATTTGGTTTTGGTTTTCGCGACAGGCTTTTATGTGCCGGCAGTCGCTTTCACTTTTGCAAGCATTCACATAGCAGATGGCCTTGCTGGACACTACAGCAGCATTTGGCTGCAGTGACAACGTCACATCTTCAATGCACACAAAATTGCGGGGCTGAGCCTCTCGGTCCCGTTCCTTTGAGAGCAGCGAATAAACGGCACAGCCTGCACGCTGGCACACAAGTTGAACGCCGTCAAGAACATTCTTGTTTTGTGGACAGGCGGGATTGCGGCATAGGAGCGCACGGCTGCCATTGATAGAACCACAAGTTGCACATTTTCTCAAGCCGCGCTGTGTAGGACGCTGAATTTGTTTAAAATCGGCACTTTTATTTTCGCTAGCCATAGTCTTAATGCTGCCAGACCACTGAATAAGTCTGTGCGACCATCGATGACCATCGCATTGTACAAAATATCGCTAAGCATATCGCGACCTGAGGGACCGATAGCATGTTGAATACGCGGCAACTTATGTTAATTTAAAATTTGGTTATCAAATTTCTTTTACTTTTGTGTTTATTTGGTTTGTTTTCAAATCACACTCTTGCTGCATGCCGTTCCAAACTCTCTAAACAATTGAATTCAACCTGTGACTCAATCCAGCGTGCAACAGTCAATAGCATCTCTTCATTAAGATTATTACTCATAAGCTGCAGGCTGAGCGGCATTCCCGATTTGGACAATCGCACAGGTATTGAGACAGCCGGAATACCAGCCATATTTGCGGGTTGTGTGCAAAAATCCTGAATAGCGCACTGATCCCGGTTGCTTAGAGCCGCAAAGTCCTTGTAAAGCGGAGCATCACTCAGTGTTGTCGGTGTTAGTAGAATATCTACTCTATCTTTGGGGAGTCTTGCCTCGAAAACTTTGACAAAATCTTTAGCAATTAAGCGTCGAACGCGATGTGCTTTTTCAAAATAGTGTTCGTAATTCTTGCGCAGCAGCAAAAAGTTGCCTGTTAAAATACGCGTTTTCACCACTTGATTAAAGCCTTCCGCTCGAGATTGGGCATAGAGCTGTTCCGTGCTGCGTTCATCTTTCGAACGATGTCCATATTCGATGCCATCGTATCGAGCCATATTGCTGGCAACCTCGCATTGATTCAGTATTGAATAGACAAATATACTGGAGGCAGTGTTGGGCAAAGACACTTGATGAACATGTGCCCCAGCAGATTCCAGTAGATCGGCTACTTTGGTCCAGGTTTCCAGCACTTCGCTGGATAGGCCTTCACAGTGATACTCCTTGGGTATGCCGATACGTATTGATCGCAAATCAATTTGATCAAGCTCCGGCAGTTGAATTCGCTTGTATGGTTGCCGTATGGTGGTCGAATCTAGATGATCCGGGCCAGCCACTGCATTTAGGATGTCAACGCAATCGCTTACTGAACGAGTCAAAATCCCGGGCACATCCATTGAGTTCACCAAAGGAATTAACCCATGTCGCGAACAAAGTCCATAGGTTGGTTTTAGACCAACCACGCCGCAATAGGAGGCAGGATTCCGCGTCGATCCACCAGTATCCGAGCCAATTGCACTGCAACATATAAATTTGTATCAATAATCGATTTAATCGATTAATTTTTAGCAATCGATATTTCGTGTTTTTGATAGTTATAACAAACACAGCTGACAGCTTCAGGTGTCGAACGGTCACACTGCGCCGAAAGCGAACTAAAAAATTAGTAAATTATCAACGAAAGTTTGCAAATATTTGTAGCGTGCTGAAGCGATGTCTGCGCTCTTTCGCCTTACAAGCCGCGCCGTGGCGCTACAGCGCTCTGTGGCATTCAACCAGGCCGCAACGTTGCAACGTGCATGCCGCGGTATCAAAACATCGCCAAAGAAGGACGAAACAGTTGCAGCACCAGCAAGCGTAACAACCGAAGACTTTGCCAATCCCAGCCCGAAAAACTGGATGAGCTACGGTTTTGATTACAAAACCGAGGCAGACGATCGCAAAGCAACAAAATCAACATTCTTCTTTGCCGTCACACTTTGCCTGGTGTGGGGCACATTTTACTGGGCCTACTTGCCCGACACACAGCTGCGCAGTTGGGCACAACGCGAAGGTTTCTTGGAGCTGCGTCGTCGCGAGCAGGCGGGACTTGATCTGATTAGCCCCAATTATGTTGACCCTGCTAGCATAGTGCTGCCATCGGACGAGGATCTCGGCGAAACGGAAATTATCATTTAGATTATCACCTTATAGTTTTGTTTTGTAAGCGAATTGTTATGTAATGCAAAAAACCTGCTGCAATCAAGTTATTCGCGTGTTGTGCTCCTTGAATAAAATTGCATATGAATCGGCATGAAGAAACACTGCCTTTTTCGATTACATTACGGATAATATAAACCGAGATTTGTAAATTTGTTTTCTACTTAGAGGTTAGAGTGAATCTCGAAAAAGGTAAACAAATAAAGTGTATTGGAAATTTTTACTTACGCATAACACAAACCAGCTGCAACAGCTGATGCCGAACCGCCAGAACTACCACCCGCTATTCTCCAATTATCCTGGCTCAAGTCCTCGCTCCAAATATTCTTCGTTGGACCATAAATAGAGTCCACTGTGCCGGCTCCCATTGCGAATTGATCCATGTTGGTTTTTCCCAATAAAATAGCGCCAGTTTGACGTAACCTGGCGGCAAC
This sequence comes from Scaptomyza pallida, assembly GCA_018152965.1. Lineage (NCBI taxonomy): Eukaryota > Metazoa > Arthropoda > Insecta > Diptera > Drosophilidae > Scaptomyza > Scaptomyza pallida. Next base: position 3,259,286 of record JAECXP010000260.1, on the reverse strand, counting down.
AGTTGCATCATAAGGGGGCACAAAATCCTTCAGCATGCTATATAGAAATATCATTATGATTAACATGATTGTGTACTTGTGATATTGAGATAAATACCGAGAGGCACATGTTGTGGGTATATTGGCGGTGCAGAAATTGTCCTTAATAGCTATGGTTACTCCATCTAGGGCGCCAATATTTTGCCGCTTGCCATAGCGTGCGGTTGACTCTTGGGCCTGCTGTAATGCCTGCTCTGGCGCAAGACACACAAAAGCATTTAATGTCTTTAAATTAATAGCATCATTAAGCGCCTGCTCCGTCACCGATTTAGGTGACAATTGTCCATTAGAGTAGCCGGCAGTTAGCTGAAAGGAATTTCTATTAAAAACGCGTCCTCAAAACTATTAAATGACAGATACCTGCTTAATGCCCAACTGCATGTGTCGTCTCATTTTTTAAACGGTGAACTCAGCTGTTTTTAGTTTATAAAACAAGCATAATAAATAAATATTCAAGTACTCAATGCACGACCTGTGTGCATTTCACAGGGTGCTTGTCATAATCACCCTGTGAACTAGGGATGGGCAAAATAATCGATATGTTCGCCAAACTTTTAAGCAAGTTTATTAAGCTCGACATATGTGGACCAAACAATTAATTATCTTAAAATTTTCAACTAACAGGAATACATATATATTTCATAAAACATTTTGGTTTTGTTAAGACTAACTTCATATAACATTAAACATAAAGGGCTGACCAAATTTGACTAAACATTACACAAAGCTACACTTCTCTTTTTCTTCTGTTCGCCATGTGCTGTTGTTGTATTAAGGGAATGATAAGCGTCATCCTCACACTTGATCTCCTTTTTAATGATAATGCCAGACGATTCCTCGTCTTCGGTCTCAGATTCGCATTTCTGTGGATGACAAATTATTTAAATTAGTTTTGATAACGAAAAAATTAAATCAAGAATTAAGATTAAAAATGTACATGCAGTTAGATAATTATTTTTTGTTATTCGAAATTGAAACCATTCATCTGGTTAATGCTTTCGAGAAAGTTGTACAATTCGTTGTCCTCTATATTAAATTCAGTATTAGCATCATCATTTTGGATAGGATTTGGAATTGCATCGACTAGATTAGGGTTTTCTTGATTTGCAAAACTAATGCCATGAATGGGAAATTCAATTTCTTGATTGGCTACAACTTGAGATGAAATTGGATTTTCTTGAGGTGGGTCTTGAAATGGGTCTTGGCCTTGTAAGCCCAGATCATTCCAGTCCATATCTTGAAGCAGTGCATCGATTTCTGCAGCAGTACCTGGATCGATAGCAAAAATATCATCTCCCACATTTAATATATCATTGTGCTTGTCACTGTCCAGATAAGATTCTTCCATTTCTTCATCATCATCATCATCACTCTCATCATCATCATCATCATCACTGATATCAACTAACATTTCACTGCCTTCGCAATTCGCGAATAGATTTTCGACTGATTCGGTATTTGGTCCTTCATAAAACTATGTTAGGGGGAAGGGGGGGATGAGCGGTCGGTATTTTATTTATAATTGATCACAAGCTTTGTAATTGTTTTTTTTTTTTTTTTTTTTAACGCTACGAAGTACTTAGGTATGCGTGTTGTTATGTCTAAAGCTATGACTAAATTAAGTAATTAATATACTTTACTATGTTAAGCATTTTGTTGTTGTTTAGGTTTCAATTCGATAACAATCGAATAAGTTTACGTATGTTTAAATGTATAAGTATGTAGTATATGCAATTAGTATGTACACAAAATGTAGCAAGGCTTATTTTTTAAGTGCTATTAGTGTGGGTAGAGTGTGTGGTTTTCATTTGGTAGGTAGTGTTTTAGGCTCAGCCTCTATTTAACGCACCTTTTGTATATATTGGCGCTTGGCCGGCGCCACGCTCAAATGGAGTACACAAGTGGAGTCTTCTAATATGCTAGCCACTGGCTCTTGGCACACAACGCCGCTACGTTCCACGCCACAGGCGCGATACAGCACCTGTCGTTTATCCTCTAGGATGTGTTTGCGACAATGTTTACAGCATGGCAATGTGCGTTCACCACACTTGACGCCACCTTCCGTGAAGATGCACTTTGGCTGCGATGGTGTTTTGATGGCCAATTGAGTGTCACGTGCACGTTTCTCCTTCATTTTCTTGTAGAGCACAGCTTCCATACCCTGGCGTCGATGATAGCCATTCAGCGCCTTGAGTTGTTCATACAGTTTACGTTCGTGTGGCGTCTCTTTGAGTTGGTCGTGAATGCTGCCTGTAATGCACAATAAATAAACATTTAGTTTGTTGTGTTTAACCACACATTAGTTTTGTTAATTACAATAGGTTTCCCGTTCACGGCGAATGTCCTGTAGATATGTGCGACGACGTTGCTTCATCTCTTGCTGCAAATGTGTTATTTGTTCCTTATACAAGTCCCGAAGCTTGACCAATTTTGTTTCAGATAGCCGTACTGCTTCCGCACGGGTGTATACTCCAGCATGTCTGTAAGTAAGAATTAAATTTAATATGTTCATATACTAAAAGTACATTTGGAGTTTACTTGAGTGGATCATCCTCTTCGGAGTCAACGCTCTCATAGTCTGACTCATAGAACTCCACATCTTTGGCGGTATTCTTCAAGCAGGGCGGATCCTCATCATTGCTTGAACTATCAGAGGCATAGTCCAAAATGCGACGTCGCTTGCGTACACTGGAAACGACCTGACTAATTGTATTTGTATGATCCTGATTGGCTGCAAAAAATATATAACGATTAGGATACAGTTATTTTGTTGAGTTAATGCAAAATTAGTTTTGAAATATTAATTTTCACTCATTTACCAAATGGCGTCACATGCGGCGAAACAACATCAATCTCGTCATCATCCGGTTCGGGTTTTGGTTCTTCCTTAACATCCACCACATTAACATGATGTGATAGATTGTTCAACAATATCTCATTTGTCTCGACACGATTCCGTAGTCTTCCAACTGATAAGTGCGTTTTCTGCAGCTGTGATTGACGATTGTGCTCAAAACATAGCGTGGTCATTATTTGTTCTTTTTTGGTATCTAGTTTGGGCACTGCATTGCCGCACTTTCTTCCATTGGGATAGACGTGGGTGCACTGGCGGTAATTGGCACGGGGGTCGCGCAGAATGTGTTTAATGCAATATTCGTAGCCGTCAATGCGCATTAAGCTGCATGAAAATGTTGGGTTGTTGCAGTACTTCATTTTTGCAAGTTCGCTGTGAATTTGATCTCTCAACTTTTGCTCTTTTTCTGGAGTACAGGAAGTACCAGTGAACCGTGCGCATTGGCGCAATTGGTTTGGTGAAAAACTCGCCATAATTTTTTTTTTTCTTCTGCTCAGGCAGAATTTTCAACGACGCGACTGAAAATGAAATGCTTATGTTAGTGATGTGCCACTTAGATTATCGTTGCTCATGAATTTTCGATAACCTAAAAAATTGTAATCGAAGTTTCTACTGGTTCAGCTTGCTTGTAGTTTACGATATGTAATATTTTATTTTAAAAAATAAATCTGTTATTAAGTACCAAACCACAATAAGAAATTTCAATGAATTTTGCCAAAATAAAATATTAAATTAGCATTTGTTTTAGATTTAAAATATTAAGTCAATTGTCTTATTTCAAATGTCAGCAAGCGAATATCGGTCAGCTGAGCTTGTGGTCGTAAATTATTTAAATATTCAAATTCGCTATGAGCAGAGACCTTAAATTGTTAATTATTGCAACATATATTCACTGACTAAAGTCAACAATAAACTTTTCATTTATAATGATTAATTATTTGGCTTACAAATTAGTTCGTCAGAAGTATGAACCAGTAAGTTAATGAACTAGCTATCGGATCTTTTTTATAAAAAAAAAGCCGATTATATCTTTAGCAACAGCAAAATCATGAACGAGGGAAAACTGAAATGTGAGTTATTTGAATATTATTGAAAAACAAATAAATAAACATTTTCAAGCAGTTGAGATGTTCGAAGACAGCGATTCAATTGCCGACCACGAAACAGATGAGCAAACGGAGAACCAAAATTCAATACCCCAACCATCTGATAAGCGTCGCAGCTTTGTTTGGAGTTACTTTAGCCAGGTGCCCGACCACTCCGATGTATACAGATGCAAAGTGTGCAGTGAAACCTTTAGCAACAAGACGACCATTCTTAGCCGACATCTACAAACGGCTCACGCTATCTCGTCTTCGGTAAATACATTTTAGCTTGACTATAAACAGTTTTTAACTTTTGGGATACATAAATTCCGCAGCCCAATCCAGATGATGCTGTCAAGAAAGGTCGCCCAAATCGCAGTTTTGTGTGGAACTTTTGCACCAAGCTTGATGAAAAGCGCGCACTATGTCATTTATGTAAAAAAGTCTTGTATTTTGGCGGTGGCAACACTTCCAACATAACAAAGCATTTGAGACGCATGCACGCCGAGAAATTGGACGAAGTGGTGAGAGTTTTTTATGTCAATAAACATATAAGATTTTCTGAAATGCCATCTAAATTTATAGGCCAAATTAATACCCCGCGTGAGTCGCTTAGACAGTATAGCGCCGCTCTTAAAGAAGGAGCGTAGAGGTTCCAGCTATGTGTGGAAATATTGCGAAAAATTAACAAAGAATACGGTGCTCTGCAAACTGTGCAATAGACGGATGCGGTTTCATGGCACGGCCAATGTCATTACACATTTGCAGCGGCGGCACAATGTTTTGGATGAAACGAGTCCGTTTAGAAAAGATACGCCGGATAAAATACAGGAGGCGGACACATCGAGCACCAACGAGACTCGAGAATATCGCCGAGGAGTGCAAGGCAGCGGTAGCCTAGTTTGGAAATACATAACTCGAATCTCGGATGATACAGTGCGCTGTCGCGTCTGCTTAAAGAATCTATCATATCAGGGTAGCAGCAATTTGCAACGGCATCTCCATCGCATGCACAACATTGTTTGGAGCGGCCGAGAGACCGGGGTGACAGTTCAACCGGAGTGGCATCAAGCGGATGCAAATTCATTTTTAGACTTTCTCGAAGCTACGGGAGACGATACCGTTTGGAAGTGCCAAATGTGTGAGATGCATTTTGAGGAAAATGATAGCTTTGATGATGCAGTAAGCAGCCATATGATCAGGATACATGGTGCTGCTCTACGTGATAGTGATGTACGATCTTATCTTGCTTCATTTGTTAAATTTTTAATATCCACAATGGTTTTTTTACTTTAGGAGTTGACAACACCAGAGGAGGACGATGATGAGATTGCAGCAATTTATACCGAAGTTGTTGCTGATGAAACTAATACTGATACTGGAAATGTTGTGCAACAAGAAGATGAAGCTAAGACCATTGCCAATGCCAATGACAATCCCAATGCCAGTGATGATGCAATATACGATGATCTAATTGAAATCGAAGAGGATATTAACCATGTCGAAGAAGATTGCGATCAATTACTTGAAAGCGACAGCTTCGCCCACTCACTCTCCGTGCAATCGGGCGATAATGTTGTATCCGATTATAGCAATGACAGCACGGATGCACAGGTCGTGACGACGACCATCCAAGCCGATGATACGCCAGTCATACGAGAGCTCAAAGAAGATCTGTTAAGAAAGCAGGCAATGTATTTTAGTGAAAAGGCCGGTTACTATCGAATGCAAAAGTTTCTGGTAGCGCAACAGGTCAAAAGGGAGCGTTTGGCCATTAAGAAGCTTCAAGGTGAACAGGAACAGGAAAGTACTGATAGCTAATGATCGCATATCGTTTGGGTGTAATTGTAAGTTTAATTAAAAAAGTGTTACATAGATTAACTAAAATTATTTTTAATCATAATATATAACAAATTAATTGCAATTAGTTGTTCTCTACAACATTCATGTCAAGTAAAAGCTTCTTGGTTTGCAGATCGATTAGTCGTCGTTTGGCTCTTGCCAATTCGGCCATCTCGTTATAATATATTGTTTCTGCTTTCAGTTTTTCATCCAATTGAGTTGTTGTCTCGCCTATTGAATTGGTATCGCCTGGGTGCTCCATAGAGTGTGCCATCATTGTTTGATCATCGTCACAGTTGCGGGTTACCATCATATCCGAATTGTCCACGACATACTCGTAGAAGGGACCCTGCATAGAATCGGAAGTAAACTTAAATTAAAATGCTGACGCTGTAGAGATGTAAAGCGGGGTTTCTTATTGCTAACCTCATCTTCTATGTGATCAGTGACCTTCTCAATGATGCTGTCGACATCATCAAAGTCCACCTTCTCCAGTGGATCCACTTGCCTACGCTCATCGCCGTGCGATACTTCTCTCTTGGGTGAAACTAAACTGTGCTGGGAATAGCTTAGATTTTTCGACAAATTATGATGTCGCCGGATAATGTGCCTCATTAGATTGGATGATGAATGCTTGGACGATAAGGTTTTACTGCAGTGTTTGCATTTGGCCATGAATTCTGAGATTCGGACAAAATGCGCCCACAGCTTGTTGTTCTTGCCAATCACTTTGTTCCGTTCGGTTTGTTGATGCTGTTCCTGGCGTACCTGGTGCTGGCTATCAATTATTGTACGTACCGCAGTTTTGGTTTCCCTCTCGCCCATGTTCGCCTCAATGTGGACTTCTGGTTCAGGATCCGGTGCGTTGAGTTCCTCCTTGAGTTCGGCAAGCATTTTACCCTCTTCACCGGCAAATATAGCTCGTGCTAGTAACTTGTGATTCCGGATTAAGTGGCGCGTCAGATTCGATGAAGTGTGTTTCGATGAAAGCGTCTTGTCACAGTGCTTACACTGCACAATATATTCGGTGAGTCGGTGAAAATGTGATAGAGCTTTTGCATTTCGGCCAACCATATTTGCATTTAATGTTTGTTATTGAACTTTTTGGTGTTCGCGCAAAAATCAACAAATTACTTTGTTCCGAGTTGGCTTGGGTCAAATTTTCTAGTTCATGTACAGTAGGGAGTCAGCAAATTCATCGCGATATCGATGATTTCAAAGTGTCGAGGAGTATTTTAAGTTTTCAGCTGAATAAATATCGCGAGTTTATTAATATACCAAAGATTATGTAAACATAAATTAATTCTTGACAGCATAAATTAATATTTTTTCTTTTGCATATACCAATTACCTATTTATAGCTTAAAACTCGTGTTTTGTGTCCAAAGTGCTGTAGCGACTATATCGATAGACAACTATTTTATGCAATTCAGTCAGATGGTCAGTTATCAATACCAAAGCAACTATGTAAAAGTGCTACCCATCGCTGTCAAATGGTAACCTAAAAACTTTTGACACGAGGTTGTGCGTGTCTTTTCCTTTCTTTCTCGCTTTTTACTCGAACATGGGTGAGTCGTCGGCTAGTGCAAAATGTGTTAAAATATCAAGAAAATCACTTGTGAGATGCCTTAAATAACATAAAAGTGCGCACAATACATGGCTGCTATCAATGCACATGCAGCACAAATAAAAAATATGGAATTTAGCTAATATTTGTGCAATTCAAAGTTGATAGTGTAAGGCAGGCTCCGCGTGTTGTGCGATTTTCTTGATATTTGTCTTGGTTTTCTGTATCGAATTTCGAGTTTTAATTGGTTGCGTTTTATTTTAAGGTATTAGCCGTGATAGTTCACATAAGCGTCGCGCCACTGGTGGCAAGCGCAAGTCGCTCCGCAAGAAGCGCAAGTTCGAGTTGGGCCGTCCCGCTGCCAACACCAAGGTGAGTGCTACCTGCTGACCCCCGCCATTGTTGTTGTTTAATAGGGGTTTAAAATGATGTTAACGCGTGTCAACTGCAATAGCACTCGACTTGTTCGTGGGCACATATCCTTGATGATTGAAAAGCATTATGTTCGGACTACTGATTATATTTTCAATAATAACTACACATTTATTGAAAATTGTAGTATGTATTTCTAATGTCTGGCAACTCTGTGCTTACAGCTTGGTGGTGCCCGCGTGCACTCTGTGCGCACTCGTGGTGGCAACTCCAAATTGCGCGCTCTGCGCTTGGAGACCGGCAATTTCGCATGGGCTTCGGAGGGCGTTGCACGCAAAACGCGTATCGCCGATGTCGTCTATAATGCCTCCAACAACGAGCTGGTGCGCACCAAGACGCTGGTGAAGAACAGCATTGTGGTTATCGATGCGACGCCATTCCGTCAATGGTACGAGGCCCACTATGTGCTGCCCCTGGGACGCAAGCGTAATCCTAAGCACGCACAGAAGGAGGATGAGAACGATGTGCTGACCAAGAAGCGCAGCGAGAAGGTCATGAAGAAGTACCTTGAGCGTCAAAAGTACGGAAAGGTCGAGCAGGCTTTGGAGGATCAGTTCACATCCGGTCGTATCTTGGGTACGTTACAATCCTATATAGTTTGTTCTCATATCTTTTTCGGTGATGTAAAAACCTTAGCGATCCAGCAACTTTATTGCATCAATCTTGTTTTAAGTGCGATGCAAGCCTGTTGGGTGTGATTTTAGCTTGTCATAGTTACTCTGAGAGCTCTGCTTGAATATTATTTTTACAAATCAATATGTTGCATCTTAACTAATTACATTTTCCTTTTTTTCCGCACAGCTTGCATTTCATCCCGCCCCGGCCAATGCGGTCGCTCCGATGGCTACATCCTGGAGGGCAAGGAATTGGAATTCTACCTTAAGAAGATCAAGTCTAAGAAATAAACTAGATAAGACATGCGAACCAAACAACTGATTTGCAGAAAACATACAAAACAAAATAAAACGGCTTGGTTTTTTTTATAAGAAGAACTTTAAAACACATTTTACTTCAATCGTTTGTATATATGTGTGTGTGCATTCTGCTGCGAATAACTATGTAATATAGTTAATGTTTACAAAGGATCTAAAATTCGTATTAAAACAACTAAACTGAAATTCATTCAATTATGATTCGCAGAATTTATGTTAATGGGGGTTTTATTTGATTAATGATAGTTGTCAAATTGTTCGTGGAACTTTTCCAGCTTGCCAAATTGGTCAAAATATATTTGACGCTAGTTTTGCGGACGAGGAAATAAAACCAGTTTTGAATCATGCTTAAACTGATAAATATATTTATGTATGATTATGTGTATAGATATATTTGTTTTGTTTTTTGTTTCTATGCAAACTTGACTTTGTATGGTACACAAAATGTTCGTAATTAATAACAAAATAGTTCAAATATCATTCGCATTAGTTGGCTATATAATTACATAACACGAAACGAGGCGCGCGCGTGTGATTTACAATTATTGTATAATACAACAAATTCCTATCAATTTGTACTGCCAATTGGACAATTTTAGAATTTGCAATGGCCAAAAGGGAAAAAAATTTTAACGAAATAATTATAAAACATTCTAATAGTGTTTGTTGCGGCTGCAGCTTAATGCTCGAATAGCACCGTCATTAGAGCCATTAGGGCAATGCCAAAGATAAGCGCCAGCAGCTGTTTAACAGACTCCTTGCGCTCATCCTCCTTCAAGAGATCTGGTAATACTGTGACCAGCGAAATGTGTAGAAAACCGCCAGCGGTAAACGGCATAATCCAGGATGTGCGTGCCTCTATAAAATGTATAAAAATTAGAGCGACCCTGACTTCTTGTTCTGACCAATGCTTACCCATTGCTGAGGTAACGCCGGAGCCACCAATGGCAACCAGAGCGCCTAAGAGACCAGCGCCAGCTGTCAACAACTGTGCACGGGCAGCATCCCAGCGACTGAAGCCGGAACGCAGCAATATGGCAAAGTCGCCCACTTCATGTGGAATTTCATGAACTGCCAAAAGGGAGGAAATGGATTATAGCAACAACAGCTCTTAAGCTTCTCCACGAAGTACTTACGCAATATGGCAAAAGTAGCCAACACTCCATGCCTAAACGAAACCAAAAATGAGCCAGCAACTGCCAGGCCGTGTGTAAAATTATCTATGGAATTGGCCAGCAGATTCAAATAGCCAGCCACCTTCTTAGTGGGCTCCTTGTTTGCCTTCGTCTCGCGTTCGCGCAGAAAGCACATCTTGTCCACATCCTCAATGTCACAGGCACCGCCACAACTGTCCGATGTCTCACCCTCGGGCAACTTGCCGCCATGTCGGCGCAACAAACAGTTGGCAATTTCCACACACTTGGGCTGTGGATTCTCCTCATCGGCATTGGTATAGCCCGAGAAGATTTTCTCTACAATTGTAAAGATGAGTATTCCGGAAAGTACCCACAGACCCGAACGCATCGACGGATGACTGTTGGCATCTACAAAATAGGGGAAGAAGCATTACTATATCATTCAGCAAAAGAACTGTGATTACTCACTTTGATTATCACCCTCCCAGGCTTCGGGCAGCAGATGCAAAAATACATCGCCCAGAAGTCCGCCCACCGCAAAACTGAGTAGCACTCGCAAAAACTTGGACTCAGCAGCTATAAATAGACAAATGATTTAGATTATGCATATATATGGCAGATATATATATATACACTTACGATCTTTGTAGCCCTCCTTGGCCAACTTATCGGCTGTGGGTATTATGAGTAGCGGCAAGATGCCGCTGAGGCCAATTACAATGGAGCCAAGCAGTGAGAATACCCATGGCGTATACTCCATGCTCTTGATATATTCGGGCACATATTGATTCACCAGATTTGTATAGATCAGCCCGAAGTGCTCATCGAAAAAAGTGCTGGTCGCGTTCATCTTGTTTCAGATCTTTTGTGTTCCTAATTCGGTTTTAGTATTAAAGGTTTTTGGTCTTTGGCTTTAATGGCTTTGGCTCTGTCACGTGCCTTATCATATCCTTCCAACTACAACGTTCGAGCCAATTTAGTATTCCTTAACTGGTAATTACAAGAAACAAATGCAAAGAAATTATAATTTTTTTTTTATTTTTTTTGAAATTTTGTTAAGCACTAGAATTTTTTATTTGAAATAATATTTTTTGACACGTCAAGCTGAAGCCAGTTTAGTCGCCTAGCAACTGTCCAATTGTTGTTTAAGCTTTTCTGATATATTCGTTACGATTGATGTATAAATCCCCCCCCAAGAAATCAGACAATGAACGTCACATTCTCACCATCGTCGCATCGATAAGCGTTCTAGTGTGTAAAAACTCAAGTATCACCAGCTTAATAATGACTAGATAACTGTGTAAAAAAAAATGACAGGTTCAACAATGTCATGGGTGTGCTTTAAAGATTCCCTTTTTGAGACCGAAAGCATGTGAAAGATCTATATGGAGAGTCTTACAGTGTGTTTTTTGGTGAGATTTGAGAACTTTTAAGGTGTGGGTGATAATATCTTATATTCCAAATTTGCTTTAAATACATCGATTTTTAAGTTCACAACTGCATTTATCAAGCATTTCCTAAAATTAAGTATACGTCTCAATATACAAATTTTGAGTCCGAGTCACCTAAAGACCAAGAGTTGTACAACAAAACGTGCTCGGAATATACATTTTGATATCAATAAATACAATAAATTTGTTACACAAAGTCAACTACGCGCACTGAGAGCTTTGTAATACGATGCCCCAATGGCAAAATAAAGCTCGTTTTTACTCAAGGAAAACGAGCTGGCGACAAGCAAGCTTCAATTGCACACACTTTGGAAATTGATTGGGAAGGCAGCACTTTCGAATCGAAATCCGTTCTGTTCGGCAAGCCAAAGGAAACTGAACGACGACGGGGAAAATTGTTTGTTCTGATGAAAAATCCAACGTTTGATTTATGACACAATTGTGATTTTTGTTAAGTTCTTTTTTTTTGATTGTTGATGCAGCTTAAATTTCTGTTGCTGTACGTTGTACGTTGTGATAAGATACATATATATGTATAAATAAACGCCGCTGAATGGCAATATTCGAGTGTTTCGTTGAGTGTGTCCAAGATATTGTGACTTATGTGGGATTTCCAAGAAAATCCTTAAGTCTTCGTGTCAACTCTGGATAAACAACAAGAAACGTGAGCAAACGTGTACGTTGACCAATGCCATAGAACAGTGGTGGGCATCCCTTTGCTCTCGTTACCAGACTAGCGTCGATTCAACATCAACTTTTGACGCTGCGAGCAACTGATTTATGACCCCCAATAAAACTAAACAACAAACACACAGTAAATGCTCGAGTTTTGAAGATTTTGAAAAACTAATGAATTTCTCTTAGTGTATAATTTTTTTTCTCATTGAAAGAAACAACAAAAACACTAATTTTTGTGGTGACGAACAGAGTAATATAAAAAATGTGTTCATTTTCCTTTAATTTATGACACCAAAAGTTGTGTTAGTTGTAGTGCTCACAATTGCAAATTCTGTGCCCACTACTGCCATAGAAATTGGCATAGCAAATGCCGTTACACCTGGTTAACAGTAGTTCAACCCCCTGTCGCACCCCCGCGCTCGCCCCTCAACACAGAACAACATTGAATGCGATTGCGGTTTTTTTTTTTTTTTTTTTTATCAGCAAAAGGTTTGTGTTTGTTGCTAATCAGTGTAGACGCGATTCTAGGTTTGTTTGTTGGTAAATAAATGAATGCACTGCCAAAAAAACTATCAGCTGCGGTTTGCTTATCAGCAGCAGCGAAGCGAATGTTACAAAATCAAAAATATTTATTATCTTTTTAAGAAGAATCTTATATACACTGGGAACACGCTAGCCGGCTAGACAGACACTTGTATAAACAAGCATTGGCAAAAGAACAAGGTGAACTTGGTTAAGACCAGTATTTTATACTGTATACATTCTGTTTTGTTGTTGTTGCTATATGAGCGAAAAGAATACGCGTGTATTGGAAGAGGTTTGATATCAAAATATACGAAGAACAGAGAAAATTATAACTATGTACATATCTCTGTACAATAGCAACAACACATTTCAATTATAAAAATTGACACTAACACACACACATTTACACATAGATATGGAGGACAAAAGCGTCAGATATAGCGCGATTCTCGAAAAATTGACAAGTGTGCCTGCCGGTGCTTTGAACTTGATTTGTGGCATCCGTGTATGTATTTATTGTTGTTGTCGTTTTATCTTTAAACTAAAATACAATACAATACGTTTGCCACCACTCACTTGACGGCGGCGCTAATGCGGAAATTTATGTACGTAGCTCGAGTTTTTCTTCACTTTTGCACTCACACGTCTTATCGCGCCGGCTACTGGGCTCGTTCTGAGACAACGGCTGCCTTGCCCTAGCATTTATACAGGCCATCGGCTGACTTAAATAAATAGTTCTCATCTGCAAAAGCCTATTTTGGTGGAAATGACTTCACTAAGCCATTGCACTCCAGCATGCTAGGTCTTGGCATACGTGACAACAGCATCGCCCAGCCACTTGTTGTTGCTATTGTTCTTAACACTGAGCTTAATGCAATACTAGAACGAAAGAGAGTGGCAACGCTCTTTGAGAGAGCATTTAAATTCTGACTAAAAAGTACTATGCTATAATTATAGGGATTTGTTTTAATCCGTTGTGATATGCTGGACTTTTAAATTTCCATTTCAAATATACAGCTGTACATTTGTATGTACAAACAACAACAGTCAATGCATTGGCTAAATGATAAGAGACGACGACCGCGTGAGTCGATCAGCTGTGCAGTGAGCGTGGGCGAGAGAGAGCGAGAGAGTCTGAACATCATCATTTACTGAACATGGCGTCGTTTGCACTCTCACTGCACACAGCCCATATGTGCATGGCATTTACACAGAAACACACACATACACAACTAGACACAACAAAGGATTGTGAAATTGAAAAGCGTTTGTGATTATGATGACAACAAAAATTTATAAACGACCATCGAGCTTGCTTCTGAGTCGTATAACGGCGCAATTACGCTCTGGGCCAAAAAACCTGTTTTGGTTTCGCTTTGTGTGTTGTTATACATAGCTTGTTATCGCTTTGATTATGGTCAACTAGCTATTCCGCCATACTTGAGTGGTGCTCAGAACACAGATTCACTCATTAATAACTTTAGTGCTGTTTGCAAAAATACAAAATATGGCTGCTGTTAATGACGTAAAATTATTTGTGTAAAAATGTTTGTAGCAATTGTGGGTGTAGGTTAGTTACACTTCCGCCTTACCGTCGTATTTGTTTTTATTAGTTGCTTGCAGGTTGTTTGTCTTCACTGTTTGTCGTCACTTCTGCATTACACATGTATTGGGAAATTTGTTTGACTTTTGATCACAGGCAAGCGTTGTTACTTCTTTGTGGCTGTTTTCATTAGGTACTCTTGCTGTGCTAATAAAATATGCAAAATATGCTTAATGCGCAGTATCGATCAATTCCGATGACGGCTGTTAATGCCCGGCCACTAATCTGCACTGAGACTGAGTAACGGGACGTTTATTCGAGATGCTTACAAGCTTAACGTTTTTAATTTGTGTGTTACACTTTTTTTTTTGTTCAATTTGTTGGGATTGTAACCCAGTTTACGATTTCGAGAAATGTTATCAGGTATTTGTTGTTGTGCTGCGAACTCGTACAGCTGAAATGAAACAGAAACGCGTCACATACGTACTTTTGTTTTGTTTTGTGCCGTGCCGTGCGAAAAACAAACATGGCTGCATGCCAACAGCTGATGTATTCAATCACGAGCATATGCACGATATATCGATAGCACACTGTTCAACTTTGTTGGTCACACTTTTTGCATTGCATGCAACAGCTGTTTCAGTTGTTTTACGTATTTCGACTCGGACTTTGTTTATGTTTTTATCTGGTGCAATATAACACAACAAGTGCAATAAATAATCTCACGTGCAGTGCAGTTATCAGAGTGTGTTGTTTGTGCATGTGTATTAGTGTTGTTGTTCGCAATGAGCACAGACGACTTGTTGGTGCGCCATGACAAAAGCGATGATTCGACTTCAACTTCAACGCCAGCAACGCCAACATCAACGCCTGCGCCCAGTTCGTCATTCAATCGCCTGCGCGACACATTCCGACGCACCGAAAGTATCTCGTCCCACATATTCAATCACATCTCAACACAATTCTCAAATGCCGCTGCAGCCGCAGCAGCCTCCGAGGTGATTGATGGCACCACCACCTACCCCGAGGTGCCCCAAACCGTACCAACAATTACTCCAGTCGCTACTTCCAAACGCAGAAAGCCCGGTGAGTGCATATTCTATTTATACAATATATAAATTCGCAGCTCTCTATAAATCGGTATTAACATTGAATAAGTTGGACTTTAAAAGGGCGGATTTTTTTTACATGAATCTGTGATGCACATAGTAAGAATATCCATGGGGAGGCAAATCCAAAACCCAGAGTTATGGGGTTTGAAAATCAGAATATTCCTGATTTGAAGAACCAGGAGAGGGGGAAACACACACACACACACACACACACACACACACACACACACACACACACAGAGTGTTTCGCGAGAAAGGTACGAAAATGGTAAATATACTACCGGCACCAGCGATTTCGGCCTGATTTTTTTACGAGTTTTTATCACCCGGAAGATAGAAAAGGTTCCAGCAGCGCATGACGTTTTTTAAAAAAAAAAATTTTTGTTGGGATCGCCCGGAACAAGCAACAGGCCAAAGCAGTGGCGAGCCACGCTTACTTTAAAATGCCGTAAAAACTTTCAAACGCCGTAAAGCGTGGCTCACGCCACTGCTATTGGCACTATTTACAATCACACTATCGGGCACATTTTTTCACGCACGCACACACACCTATGCATACATAAACATCAAAATATCGAAAACTATTTATAGAACTTCAAAACCCCATAACTCATGGAGTTTATGAAATTTCACCTCCCCCATGGAATATCATTAGCGGCAACCAATCGAAGGTGCCTATAAAAAAAAAAAAATCCGCCATTTTTCGGAAAAGTAAC
Organism: Scaptomyza pallida; assembly: GCA_018152965.1. Classification (NCBI taxonomy): domain Eukaryota; kingdom Metazoa; phylum Arthropoda; class Insecta; order Diptera; family Drosophilidae; genus Scaptomyza; species Scaptomyza pallida. Next base: position 3,243,374 of record JAECXP010000260.1, on the reverse strand, counting down.
CAAACTGCATAATTACCTTAACATTAAGCAAAGTGTTACAAAAATAAGTTGACCAAATGTTAGTGCACAGTGTTTGTATAAAGTTTCTCCTGAGCACCCCTGCGCAAATAAAGCTCTCTTGAAAAGCTGCGCGGTGTCGAAAGCATGCTTGACAAATCAATAGAAGCTTTTGCATCAGTCTTACTCAACGCAACAACAGGATAACTCGGCGCAACGTTTAAATCACTATATTTGTCCAATTATTGTTATTGTTTTGCTCTTTAAAATTTTAATTAAACGTTTAGCAAAGTGTATTCAAATCAATATAAAAAGTTATCTACAAATTAAAAGGAAATACGCAGCATTTTCTCTTCACGTATGTTATTTTTGCATTGCGCTTCCCCCCTCAGCTTTTGAAATGCGCTCATTTTTCTTCCTTTTTTCGGATTATCTATTTTTATCGTTGTGGACCAAATACATACAAATAAAAAAGGAAGTGAGTCACGATGCGTGGTTTAGTGGAGGATGCGAAAAAAACAAAGCTGAACAATAATAACAACAACAACAACAGCAGCAGCAGCAGCAGTATGGCTAGTAGGTCGAAGCCATTGGTTAGTGCCAGCACTTCGAGGGCCCAAAAAGGCGTCATCAAAACACCAACAACAGCAACAACGCCCACGATGGGTGGTGGTGGTAGTGTCAAAAGGATGCCACAACAAGTCGGCGCAAAAACCAAAACGACGTCATCAATTGCAGCTGCAGCAACAACAACAACCACTACGAAGACAGTCACAGCAAAAGCACAAAAGGGTCAGAATCCACCCCAACAAGCAGCGGCAGCAGCAGCGCCACCACCAACAACAACAACAACAACAGCAATTGTCACAGCTGCACCAGCACCACCCCCACAACAACCGCAACAACAACAATTGCAGCCGTACAACAACAACAGCAACACAATAACGCTACCAAAAGCGTCGCATGCTAATAGCACCAGCGAGGAGCTGGCAGGTGGTGTTCAGGACACCATTTATCTGTGCAATTTTCGTGTTTCCGTCGATGGCGAATGGTTGTGCCTGAAGGAGTTGCAGGACATTGACGTTGCCAACGGCCAGAAGACGGTGGGCGGCGGTGCAGCATTGATAAGTAATGCCAACGGTGCTGCTGCAGGTGGTGCCACCAATGCTGGTGCTGGTGGTGGATCTAGTGGCGGCAACCACTATCCGCGTTCATCGCAGTCGAATCATCAGTTTGGACAGCGCAACAAACGGTATTCGGGACTTGCGTCAGCCGGTGGCGGCGGCGGCAGCGGCAGCAGCACACTCGAGGATAACGGTATTATGGCAATTGAAAATCTTATCGGACGTCGTCTGTGTGACGTCGTCGGCTCAAATGCACTTGCGTCGCAGCAGCACAAAAATGTGGGCCTCATCGGTGGCACGCTTGCTGAGTGGTCGCATCTCTGTAGGTTGCTTGCTTGCCACGTCTCTCTCTTTTTGTTTTTTATATTCATTTGCAAGCGTTAATTCACTTTTTTGTAGTTTGTTGTTCTGTTTGTTTTTGTTATGCGTTATCCGTTATCCAGCTGCCATTACTGTTGCAACTGGAATTCAACTTCACCACGCTCATGCTATAAAAAATTATCTGGCCATCTGGCAACCTTGTTATAACATATTGTGAGCATGTTAAGTTGGCTGCGCTTGATCAAAGAGAAGTTTTTTGTTTTTAATATTATTAAACAGCATAAGCGTGGTTGTTTAATTATTATTTAGCATGTTATTGCGTTATTACACTCTTGCTTTGCACTCGCTTTTGTCCTTTGTCCGAGGTTAGATTAGATTGAAGCTACTTGGATTAGAGGCGAAAATTGAACTTTATTAACTCAAAAAACAATAACGAAACAAACAAAAAAAGAAATCGAAATAATTATGTTAACTTGCTGTCATTGGTGTAGATTGTTTCCCAACTTGAATTCGATGTCTAAAGACGAGATAGCGTATTAAAATCCATTGAAAGTTTGTTCATTTTGTTAGCTCATAGTGTAACTGACAAGGTGAGCTCATTTCCAACAACTCGGTACCGAAACCTATCGACTATCGTCTGCCAACGATTTTTTCGGTACCACAATCGAACCAAAAATTGTGTCAGCTGATCGAAATGAGCTCACCTTGTTAATTACACTATGTTGTTAGCTTACCACACAAGCAACCGTTGCAGAAGATGTCACAATTTCTGCCGGTTTAACAGTCTCCACAGGAGCTATTTGTTGTTGGGATACAGTGTATATTTCGGCTATAATGCTTTTAGTTGCTCCTGAAAGTTTAACTTCGGCGCCCTGAGCCTGATTGTCGATTGTTGCCGACTTTTCCTCTACACTTATTAAAACTAATGATTTTGGATCATTGTCTATGCTTGTTGTCCCTGAAATTGTGAGTTTAGGTTTACTTAAGTACAACTGTGAGCCTTTTTTATTACACACCTGATCCTTTCACATTTAGCGTATGACTGTCGCTAGGTCTAGTCCGTTCCTTATAAAGAATATATATAATTGGGTTACTTTAGTGGGTTTTCCTTACACTTACCGTTCTCTCAGTGTATTCTACTCTTTCTTGACTTTGCCATACACCGCCCTCTTGTCTCTTATGTTTACCCTTGTATAACTTTTTTGTTGGCCCCAGCCTAGCTTCGGAATCCTTTTCCTTGATCCGCTGCTTAGCGACTAAAAGTGGTTTTCCTTGATCCTGCGCTGTTCCCAGACTACTCGTCTGCTTGCTAACCGCTTTTAAATGTTTCTTGTCTGCCCTTTTATAGTATTCCTCGCGTTTCTCGCGACCCATCTTTATAGGTATAAACTTCTTTTTGAATTGAAAGCCCAGTGATGAAGTCGATGTAAAGGTATCTTCAGTGAGTTCTTCGTACTTGCGATCTAAAGTTAAGGTTAGAAATACTCAAGAGATCAAAATTGATAAACTTACTTTTTCTTTTGCGTTGCATTTGCTTTTCTATATCGATGTAGCCAGCGGAAGTTCTTGGCTCATAACTCTCACGACTCGGCGCGAAGCCTTGTTTCAAAGGTATTACGCCAAATTGTTTAAATTGATTTTCCCTTTGTAGCTTTGCGGCTACGAAACAGGGTCTTCCAACAACTTTTTTCTTCCTCTTTGTTGGATGATGGCGATGGCATCGGTTCGCTGGCTTTCACCGGTTTCTCCGAATTATTATTATTAGCACCATTAGCAGCAGCAGCACCAGCACCGCCACCATCACCGCCACCTTTGCCACCTCCACTTGGTGGCTCTGAAGACGGTGGTGGTTTTTTCGGTTTCTTTCTGTTACAGTAGATGCATAGGCAGACGAAAAATAGTAAGACCACAAAGACTCCACCCGCAATGACGGCTATATGGGCCATGTAATTATCGGCAGCGCAATCAATGCACTCTTCCGTAGTTGCTTCGTCTTGTAATTGAATGGGATCACCATAGAATAGGAGACGTGCATCACTTGAATTGGTTTCAACGGAACGACTCTGCTTGCGTCCTGGCGCGATCTCTTTCTTTTCTTTATCTTTGTCTTTGCCTTTTGCCTTTTTGCTAGAGGTTTCGGACTTAGTGCCTTTGCCTTTACCCTTCTTGGTCTTGCTCCTTCTTGTCATCGGCGAGATTTATGTCTTCAGGATTAAAATCATAATCTTTGCTACTTTCTTCGGTAAGCACTGGCTCTTGTTCGGGCTGCTCATCGTCCTCTCCCGACTGCGATCCCATCTTCTTTAAAGCAGGAACGCTCAGTGCCTCGTAGATTTGCAAAATGCCACCCAGACCCGGATAGAACATCTCGTCCCTGTAATGCATTTGAACGCTCTCCTTGATCCATAGACGCAACTTTTGATTATATGCCTTCTGGCTAACGCCCTGAAAACGATGGCAATTGCTGACGATCTTGAAGAATTTGACCAGTATGAAAGCCGAATCGGGTGAACGTAGATTGAAAATGCGTCGATTTTTGAACGGCAAAAATATGTTTGTCAAATAGCCAAAGCTATCCTCCAACTCCAGATGTGGCAGTTGCACAATCATCGGCTCATCACTATCTGGTTCGCCCTCCGTGCAACTAGTATCCAGTAGCGCACAGCTGGAGGCATCTTTCTGATCATCACTTGATTCATTTATTTGAACGGGTTTTATATGCACATTCTTCAGCTGTGCCAGAATATCCGCTTCGGGCATTCGCCACCCATTGCCATTGGTATTAAGCACCAGCTGACACTGTCGATACAAGGCCACAAGACGTTGCACGGTGCACAGTTTAAGGCGTCCGGCATAGTAGGAAACTTGACCCACAGGCACCAGATAGAAGCGCAGATATCCGCCCAAGGCATCATAGAAGGCCCGCTGGACCAGACGTCGCGTCTCGGCCTCGGACATGCGTTTGACCACATGATTGACACTATTGAAGAACTTCATCAGCATGTAGATGACATCGTCGGTAACGAGGGTTTGCGGAAACGTTTTAGGCAGCAACATCTCAAAGTCCTTGCGCGCGGACATCAAAGCAATATCTTCGGTGGAGAAGCAACGTTTTGGATGACCCCCAAACAGATTGGTGCCCAGAAATGTTGCCTCCTCATTGGGACACACATCGCTCTGCGGCACCCTTGGTTGTTCACTCTCAGCACTGCGTTCGCCATGCTTTGTGCCCTCGGGCGAGGCAGCCGCATAATATGTGGCCTTTATGCGATCTTCAATGCTGCGCAACAGTTCGGCGCTTTCAAAGGGATCTTCGTCTTGATGATGGTCACGATCCTCGTCCAGATCGCGTGCCTGCTGAAAATGTTCCATGGACGAGACCTCTCTATCATTGGAATCGGCATTAAGTTGGTTACGATATTGATGCAGCTCGGAGCTAAGCATTGATTGTAGTGTGAGCTCGTTTTGAAAATCCGTTGGCACCTCTAGCGTGGACACATCAATGCTGTAGATGGGACAGCCGCCGGGTGTGAGGAACAGGAGCAGGCTGAACAGGACATAAATGTTCATAATACATTTATTATTACTTGCCTTGTCCTGTCATTGTTCTTTGATGTTAAATTCCAAGCACTGAGCGTTTCGATTACTTTGATCGGATTTTAGATTTATTTTTTTTTTTTGTTTAGAGTTTTCTTGACCTGTTTGAAGAATCAACAGTTCTTAGATCGCAAGCAACACACAACTACGTATACGTTATATAGTTCCATACATTAGACAAATACTCCTCAGGAACGTCCTAGAGCTAAAACGCCGCGCTTCCTTACTTTTCAGCACGTGACACGGCGGAAATTGAGCGCAGCAATTTGGTCAACATATGCAAACTTGTCGTCAAGGAGTTGTTGGAGCAATCATTGCGCTATGGACGCATGCTCGACTCGGATCATTTGCCGTTGCAGCATTTCTTTATCGTTATTGAACATGTGCTGGGACATGGACTTAGGCCAAAGAAGGGCTTGCTTGGGCCGAGGAAGGAACTGTGGGATCTGCTGCAGAGCGTCGAGAACTATTGCCCTGAGGCGCAGGACATAACGGCCAGTGTGAGGGATCTGCCCACAGTGCGCACGCACATTGGACGAGCTCGAGCCTGGCTGAGGATTGCGTTGATGCAAAAGAAGCTATCCGATTACCTGCAGGCATTGATCGAACATCGCGACGACTCGCTCTATGACTACTACGAGCCACATGCTCTCATGATGAGCGATGAGGTGTGTCTTAACAATTCTCTCAACTAGAGTTTTGGTGTTATATCCCCATCTTTGCCTTGTAGATTGTTGTCATTATGGGCATTCTGGTGGGACTCAATGTCATCGATTGCAATCTGTGTGTGAAGGAAGAGGATCTCGATTCGCAACAAGGTGTCATCGATTTCTCACTCTATTTGCGTTCAAGCTCTCGCAATGCTGACGCCAATGAGGACGCATCGGCGCCACCAGCTCCCATGGATGCCACTGGACAGGGCAACATGATAGCTGTCCTCGATCAGAAGAACTATATCGAGGAGCTCAATCGGCATTTGAAGTGCGTTACAAATCGAATATCCAACTATCCAGTTTTAAGTTAAATTCCTTTTACAGCGCCACCGTTGGCAATCTGCAGGCCAAGGTGGAATCCTTGACCACCACCAATGCTTTGATGAAGGAGGATCTGGCCATAGCGCGCAACAGTTTGCTTGCACTCCAAGCGGAGAATCAGGCCATGCGTCAATCTGCCATTCAACAAAGTCACTCCGATAACAGCTCCACGGGCAGCGGCAGTGACAAGGACAAAGAGAAGGATAAGGATAAGGACAAAACAGATGGTTTAAGCTCTGAGCTGGCGGAGGAGCGAAAACGCAGCGCTGAACTAGACAAAGAGCTCAAGCTGCAGGTATCGCTGAAAGCCGAATCTGATATGGCCATGAAGCTGCTGGAGAAGGACATACACGAGAAACAGGACACGATTATCTCACTGCGACGCCAACTGGACGACATTAAACAAATCAATCTGGAAATGTATCGCAAACTGCAGGTGCGTATTATACTAAGAGATGGGCGCAGAATTGTTTCCAATTCCATTCCGCGCCCAACTCTAAAAATCACAACTCATCTAATTCACATTCATCTGACATTTGGTCCTACATCAAATTGGTTTATTTCTTTGTCTTTGGTTATATTATATTCATCTCCACTCAAATCCACCATGTGGCCTTAATCAAGGAAAAGATAATTCCAATCCCATTTTGAAATTTAAAATCTAGGAATGTGAAGATGAACTCACACAGAAGGGCGAGATGGTCTCGCGTTTGCAAACGAAAGCCTCACAAATTGGTAACATTTTACAATCGCTAGAAAAGAAATACGACAACAAGCTCTACGATCAGCAGCATCAGCTAAGCGGCGCCGCTGCTGGCGGAGATCGTTCCCCGAATACGCGTCGCCAGCAGAATCTACAAAAGTTTGAGGCCATGACCAAGAAGCAGAAACAGGATACTGGACCGCCCATGAAGCGTTTGCATCTCAAAATGGAGGGCATACCGCCCTTTAATCCCAACAACTATCGCAAGTCGCCAGCGGGCGCAGCTCCTCCCAATCCGCCCGAGGAGTCTGCCGTCAAGACACCCACATCCGCCAAGTCATTGAACGATGAGCTGGCCGAGGCTGCGGCTGCTGTTACGCATCATTTCAAGGCCGGCGGCGTGGACGGTTCAAGGAGCGATTATGCATTGTCCAGCGAACAGGATGCATTGCCAGGACTCATTGCTGATTAAATAAAATTAAAAATAACTTGTTAAGAGGGCATTTACTTAAGTTTATGAATTTTGTTTAATATTATTTATGCTAGATTGGTGTCTAGATTGGGCCGATGGGCACATAGATAAATCCTTGGGTCAACTATAGAGCTGTTAACCTAACTGTAACTCAAAGTGCAACTGCTTAACAATATATAGTATCCAGATATATTTTAGAAACCGATATGTACGTTGCCTTTAATACTATATACATATAGAGAAACATAGTCCGATATGTTATACAAATATATATATATATCTACAAGTTGTTGAAGATTCTCAAAAAAATTATTAGCTGTTAGCTGAATATTTCCGGTAACCCCATAATCCATAATAAAAATATAGTATTATATCATTATGTACGCATATTTAGAAGCTGATTTTCTTATATTCTCTTAATATATTTCACTCGAAACGCGAATCTCTCAACTGGCTTTGTATCGGTATTAACTTCTGCTATGTACTTAAAATCTAGTCGAAATACTCATAATGTAATTATATAAATAAAATATATATATGTATATGTATGTATCTATATGTACCTATATACACATGCATATAACACTTAAAAAAACCAAAACCAAAGAAATAAAACCTATCTTAACTCAAGTCTTTCATTTCTGACTAACCCACATACTGTTGTGATCTCTGGTTCTTGAAAACTTCTGGTACAAAAGTATTTCTTGTGTTTTTTTAACAGGATTGCAAAGCATCGTTGACGCACAAAACGGAGCTAATGACCAAGTTAGAGTGCCAAAAGGAAGATATGGCCAGCACAATTGAACAATTAGAGAAAAAGTAAGATTGCCTTGATATCTTATGGTATATAATTGGGTCTGAAAGAGTTCTTAAGTTAGATCTTGATTTAGATCAGCGATGGGCATCCCTTTGCTCACTTTACTCAGACTACTCAATCCGTTATTTTGCTACAACAACAACTTTTGACGCTGCGAGCAAGTGATTTATGGCCCTTAATACAACTAAACAACAAACACACAGCAAATGCTCGAGTTTGGACTGTCAAACGTAGGGTTATAAGAGTGTTCAATTGTTAAAATTTATGACCTCAAAATAATTTTGTACACTGTGTGAAAAAGTACAGTTTGTTTTGATGTGATTAATAAGTAAAGAAACAGTAGATTTTGAAAAACTTATGAATTTCTCTTGGTGTATAATTTTTTTCGTTGGAAGGCACAACAAAAATCGGGATTTTTTTTGTGGTGACGAACAGAGTAATAAAAGTGTTCATTTTCCTTTAATTTGTTGTAGATGTTGTTGTAGTGCTCACAATTGCAAATTCTGTGCCCATCGCTGATTTAGATTCTAAGTTTAGTCAAGTAACAAAAGAAGTCAGAAGTCAAATAGGGGATATGAAGCTTATGAACTTTATTTAATATATTTCTATATTTAATGATCAATTTTGAATACAGAAAGTTTGTAATAAAAATAATCTTTTCGAAACGCCCCTCAATAACAATCATTTCACTATTCCCCAGATGGACCAATGATAAAAGCAACTTGGGCGAGATACTCAAGAATACGTCACAAACGATGTCCACACAAGTGAGTGCCAGCGAGGAGCGTGCGGCCCGAGCCGAGGCTGAGACGCGCATTGAACGTGAATGGCGCGTATCCTTGCAGGAGAAGGAACTAAAGTTAAAGGAGAAGATAACAACACTGCAAACCTGTGTCAAGGAGCTAAATGAGGAGAAGCTGAAGAGCGACAAGCTGAAGTTGGATCTGGAAAAGGTGCGCACTCAATGGTCGGAGGCGCAGACAACGCTCGAAGAGTTGGGCATACAGTTGAGTGTTAGCAAGCTGAAGATCTCGGAGTACCAGGACAATGAGAGACGCCAACAACAGCTGATGTCCGGTTCATCGCAATCGCTGCAAGCAATGCCAGAAACTGTAAGCAGTCCGGGCATTTGGGCGCCGGATTCCATAGCTACGCACTGCACTGCCTGCAGTCGAGAGTTTAATTTGACACGGCGTAAACATCATTGTCGCAGTTGTGGCGAAATCTTTTGTAAGGCCTGCTCCGAGAATACGTTGCCACTGCTGAATGCTCAGGGTTTGCCGGGTCGACCGGTTAGGGTGTGTAATGCGTGCTATGCTTCCACTGGCAAATGATTATCGATTGTGCTAAATTTTATATGTGAAAATAGTACGTTTATAGTTATTAACCGAATTGATTGTTATAAACAAATATTATATATATTATAATTCATGACTACTAGCCACGCCCACATACTACTGCTTCCAATGGTACAGACGTGTGTTTATACAATAAATGTATTTTTGTATTCCTATTATTTGACATGAAGCCTTATTTGATTATTAATAAATATACAAAAATATATATTTTTGGCTGCCCATTAATTTTATTTAAATTTTAACAGCTGTAGGTATTTAGCAGCTGTTAGCACTGCGCGCTTTCTGTTAACGTAACAGTTTTCGGGTGACCACATTGTGTGTATCGATTGTCGACAGACTCAAGTGTTGTGTGAATGCAGCCCTTTAGCTTGGCGGAATTATTTGAATGCCGAGGAAGGTTTAAAATCGAGTTGGTTTTGTAGACAAAAATGGTTAATTTTAGACATCAAATGGTTTTTTAATAAAAGGTTGCTGAACATTTTTATGTCCGCAAATTCTTAATGATAACTTTTTTATTTAAAAACTAATAAAGCACTCAACCATTATCTTATCAGTCAACCATCCATTCACCCCAATAATTTTTATACACATATGAATGTCCCAAACACATTCGAAATTCGTTCAAGTGGACAAAAAGAAAAACTACAACTAGGACACATAAATGGTTGTCAAATTGTCGGCCATTATGTCACGCCATAGAGAGTAGTTTCTTTTTAATTAAATCAAATAAAATTCACAGCTGGCGGCCAAACAAAAAGAAAAACTTCATAAATACGGCCCACGGCACTTTTAAAGAGTTGTCATTACCATAAACCGAGAGAGAGCGAGATAGAGAGATGAGAATATAAACCCGATATTTGGCTGGGAAACACGCGCCCTTGTTTCGTCCAAAATGCAGACGACAGGCATATGTGCAGATTTCAACTAATAACAGTTGCCTCAACGCGTTGTCAAAGGGGCGTTGAAATTTTTTTTTGTTAACTGAGGGTTAGATAACAAACCAGGGATGGGCGTGGGGTTATTGGGTTGGTGTTGGTGTTGATGAGAGAGAGCAGTGACACCGAGCTGATTGTTGTGCACAAAGAGAAAAAGTCGAGTGTTCAAAATCTGAATAAATATAAAATAGTTTGTCCTAATTGTTGAGAGACCCACAGCCTAAACGAAAAGAGCTAGAATGCTGAAATTTTCACCAAATATTCCATTTAGGTTGAAAGTAAGCACTAAGAAAGGATTTTTATTTTGGACAACTCCTTTCCCAACTTTTAGACTAGAGCAATGCTTTAAAATCAATATATCTAAACGAAACTAAGTCAGAACATGAGGAAAATCGACTACAAATAAAGTTTCTTTATTTTGTATTTATTTAAATGCAATATAAATATTGAGCGTTAAACACGGCTTTTAGTGTATTGCATTTGAAAATCGAGCTTATTTTGAGGAAGTTATGGCAAATCGGAAGATCCGTGTTCCACGCCCAAGTCCATAAAAAATTGACATGAAAATCGACTAAAAATTTAAAGTTTCTTTATTTCAAGTATTTATTTAAATGCAGTATTAGTTCTAGAGCGTAAAACAAGACTGTATTGTGTATTTTATTCTTTGCAATTTTAAATGACGCAGCGACAGCAAGGGACTTTCTCGTCACATGTATACCCGCTCATCGAAATCGGAAACAGTGTTTATGCCAAGGAGAGCGTAAAGAGTAGCGAGAGTTGAGCTCTTAGGGCGTTGCCATACCCTTCATATGCTTCATATTGTTATTAAAAAATGATTATTATGTTATTATATGAATTAAGCAGAGTTTCCGAGAGCTGAAAGTCAGCTAAAGACTCTTTTGGTGTGACCTTGTTTTGGGCAAATGTGGCCAGATCAAATTACGAGCATCATAATCTCGATCCTCGTTCAACTGCCTCGTTTTGTGTCAAGGGTGTCAAATGATTTTTGGGTCACGGAATTTGCAATATTGTATAATTGTATGTCAGTGTGTGTGTGTTTGTTTGTTGTGCTCCTTGAGCCATTTGTGCGTGTGTTTGAAATCAAAGCATCCGGCTTCGCCGATTGATTATTCGTCAAAAGATTTTCAGCTCTGTTTTTCTGTGTAGTGCCAATTTTCAAGGAATGCTTTTGGCGTGTGTCAAATAACACTCGAAGGATATTGATACTTGTTTTTTTTGTCAATAATTTGATTACAATTACAATAAAAACAAACAGAAAATAGGTTTTTTTTTGTTTGTGTTTCTTATCAGATATGCACATGACACCAGGAAATGTGTTAACTATGTTAACTGATTGCAAACAAAATGCAAGAGTCTTATGTTGCCTTCAGATGCCTTCGCTTCGCTTTCACAGATTTCTTTAATCTTTTTTACACAATTCAATTACAAATCTGTTTTTTCTGCACTGTTTATATTTTCTTATATTCTCAGATCTGCATATGACACCCGTAAAAATCTTGTAACTAACAAGAAACTCTGTGAACAGATAACAATATGGCAAAAAGCAAAACAACAAATAAAAAGTTTCTTGTGAACTTTTAAACAACATTTTTCACGTTTCCCTGAATCTTTGCTATACGACTATTTGCTGGGACATTTCTGGGCACGTGGAAGACGTTCAAAAATGGCTTCCGACTCCCACAAACGTTGCCTATTCCTGCACCCCCCGCCCCCCCCTACCTACTCGTATATCATCAGAAAATGTAATTTCATGGCTCGCTGAGCGACGACGAATAACACGAAAATTGTACATGAGAGCACACAGAGAGAAAGAGAGTTCAAAAAGTTTCAGCTTGTAGCGAAGCCAAGAAGGTTTCTCCTCGCTCTCTATCTGGATATGCTGGCAAGGACTTTCTTACGGAGAACTTGAAAGGCGCCGGAAGTTATTTAATGAGATTTTCTTGATGTCAAAGATAAGTCGAAGATATTCTGCAACTAAAGAAATGCTTTGCCTGTAAAACAATATGCAAAAAGGCAAAATACAACAAGAAAAATACAAAACATAGAAACAAGGCATGCGGAGTCGGGGGGTATTGTGACTGAAAAGGATAAGCGCAGGACCAACAATTGTTGCACACACTTGAAATTAAATTAACTTTTTTCTCGCCCCCTGTCCACTTTGGAGTGGCTGCGTCCTCGCTTTTGTTTCCAATGCCTGCCGCTGACAGTTCTCCAAATGGAAAGCTCACAAGGAACGTAGAATACAGAGAGGGGGGGAGAGCATGGCGCATATCTGTAACGGCTCTCTGGGTGGCTGTGTACCTAAAGCAAAAGCCAAAAAAGAAATAGAGACAATGTTCCTCCTGTTTGGACGCGTCTTCAATGATTGCTCAAATATTGTCTTTGGACGCTAAACATAAAACACAAGTTCAACTGCGCAACGCACAACAACAACAACAACAACAACAACAGCAACAACAACAACACCAATAATAAAAGAGAAGAAAACAAAAAACATAAAACAAACAAATCGCAATACGGAATGAATGAATGAGGCAATGACGCAAGGAAATCTCATTAGCCGCGTGTCTTCAAGTTTCATTTTTAATTTTGTACAATATTTTTTGATGGATCTCTCTACACTTGGCGAAGATAAATTTTAAATATTGTTTATGGGGTGTGTAATAAGTATTTATCGATAATTTTTACAGTTTTTAAACACAAAACTCAAGGAAAACCTTTTTATTTACTCAAATCTAACATAAAATGTTTGTACAAAGTTTTTAAAATTTAATGTTGGCAAGGAACAAAAAACAAAAATGATGGGATAATTCAAAAATTGGAATTTTAAAAGATTTTAACTTTCCCAGATGCCAAAATTCGAATTTTTAAAGTTTTTTTCCTCTCCCAAAACTCCTTCTTGAAATAAATATTTGATGTCATTCATAATATTCAAAAGATATGAACTAAATAAAGTTGATTTGAGTTGATTTTCTAACCAAAATTTATTCAAAAAGTATTTGTTCTTAAAATTTTTATCAAAAAACTATAAAAAATCTCTTCCGGTTGGAATTTTTCTCCAAGTGTACACACATTCGGCGCACACACAATCAATATAACAACAAAGAAAAGAGATCTTTGTATACAACTTAATATTTTTCGGTGGTTTCTTGATCAAATAATTTTGCGGCCAATGCACGGCAAATATTTGTCAACATTTTAAGGCACTTTTCTTTCTGTCTGTATCTCAATCTCAATCTCTGTTTGTAAGTGCCCCAAGACGGCTAGAGGGCCCCCTCCCCTAGCCCTCTTTGAATCTGTCACTGTCTCGTCTCGGGCAGAAGAATCAGAAGCAGTCCGAAGTGATGCTGCTACTCACTTGAGCACTTGAGACGCATCTTGGACTTTTTCTCTTGCGCGTCGGTAGGCATCAAAAGCAAAGAGAGACATGGCCAAAAAGGTAAGTAAAGTAGCAGTTATGATCTTACTACTGTTGGCAACATCAACTTTCAACGCAAAAGCACTTTGCATAAGATTTACTTTATTTGTATTACAACACGATGGATCGTTGCGGATACTTAACGTATTGCAGCTTGAGTCACCCTGTGGTACATATTATGTGCGGTTAGAATAGGGTTCAAAACGTATTTATGTATGTTCAATATGAATACATTGCGATTAAAATCAAAACCTAAAAACGTAATAACAATAACTAGCTTTGTTACAAAATGACAACAAATAAAAAAGACAACCACTTAAGGCAAAGCATATCAGATTGATCCGTAGAGATGTCTTTTTATTTAGATTTCATTTCATTTATTTATTATGATGATTTCGATTTGTTTTCATTGTTGTTCCGTTTACCTTTGTTGCGTTGTATTAGCTACTGGTTATCGATTGATGATTGATGCCTTGACTCTGCTTGTTGGTCATGATTATTACGAGCATATTGTTTGTATTGCAGTGCTGCCCCTTTGGAGCGCAATCTTTTCGAGTCTAGCTCATGCATGAAGAGCAGCAACGGCGGCAACGGCGGCAACGATATAAATGGACATGTTTCAGCTTTTGTTGGCTGAAGAAGTTGTCAGTCAGCGTGGTACAAACTAATTTGCATATTTTGCCCGCAGTAAAAACACTTTTTAAGTGGCCACCCAGCAACAACACACATACATATGTATGTGTGTGTGTGTTTGTGCACTTTAAACAAAGTTAAAATACGAGAAATTGCCTCGGCGCAAAAAAAAAACAACATAAAAACCAGTAGCAGCAAATACTACAAAAAAAACAACAACGACAACAAAGCTTCAGCAAGAGCAACAACTACAAACTCCAGCCATTTACAGTTGCCAACGTTGCCAACTGGCAGCCCACTGTGCAAGCGAGAGAGAAAGAAAGAGAGCGCGCTATAAACTCTCGCTCTTACTCTCTTTTTCTGTTAGTTGTCCTTGTGCCGCTCTCTCACACACGCACGCACAAGGTCTGACGACTCGATTGCTGCTGCTGCTCCTCTCTTCAGTATTGGAAACTTGTTTCTTTTGGACCAGCTTCCAAATACAACATTGTAGCCGCTTTGTGTTTATATTGTGTGTGTGTGTGTGTGTGTGTTAGTATTGGCTCCGCCTCTGCGCGTAGGCGGAGTCTATACACAGGGCAGAGAGAAACCGCAAAAACGTTTAGCGCGCAGCATAGCTGAGAGCGAGAGAGCGTTAAGTGCGCAGAGCTTTTTCAAATGTTGCCGCTTCTTTTCGCACACGTGACTCGTGAACGTATTGTTATTGTTAGTGTTGTTGTTGTTGTTGCTGCTGTCGGCATTGCCGTCGCAGTTTGTTTCAATTGCAATTATATTGTTACATTCTAATAGGCCAATACGACCCACTGAAGCGCCAGCGTTGCCCCCGCTGCCATTAACTCTTACTCCCCATTGGCGTCTCTTATGTACAAGAGACTCGCTGTTCTGTTTTTTTTTATTGTAACTGTAATTAATGTGGCGCCATTTTCGATATGTTATCGATATTATAACGAAATGGCTTTTAATGGACTCTGCTAAGGAACTTAAAAGTTTTTTTTTATTAAATAAATATAGAAAATGATTTCCTTTGAAATTTTAAATATAAGATGAATAAAGAGAAGTACAAAAGAAAAAATTAAAAGTACAATATAGCTTTTAGATATTTAGTTACTCAAAGGAAGATCTACAAATTATTTCATGTTCAAGAATATTTGACCATAAGATCTCTAAGATACTTTAAAGTATTTTTTTTTATTAATTAAATGTATATGTACAAATGCTTATAGTAAAAAGGCTTTTCATTTATGTATACAAATTATTCAGGTAAGTTTATTGAAATTTTTTTATTATTTAACAACCATTTATCAAAAGTTTTTAACTTCTAACTTTATTGACCATATACTTTCTGTTACTATAAATAAAACTCAAAAAAATAATCAAAAGAATCTCTATTTGCCATAAAATCTCAAAAATCCTTTTTTTTCTAAAAAAACTCAAGTTCTCTGACACTAAATTTAGAAAGCTTTAAATAAGTTTAAGGATAATCTTAGCTAAAGAAAACCCATATTTAAAACATTTTCCAACACTTGTTCACATTTACCTTTCATGGCATGCGTTCCATTTTGAAGCTTTTAACCCAATTTAGTTGGGGGTTTTTCTTTCAAGTCTTTTAGTGGCACGTTTTTATTTTTTGTTTTTTACCTCAAAGGCTAAACATTTTTCGTGTACATAACTATAAACAATAAACAATTAAATGTGCTAGAATATTGAGAGCAGCTCTGAACATGAAAAGCAAGTGGCAACATGCCAGCAAAAGCAAAGCAACTTTAACATCAGCAGCTGCAACTAAATGTGGCAGACGACCCCTGGCTGCAATTGCCAGGCCATAACCGTTGACCTCCTAAGTTTCCTCTTTACATAAGCAAAAAGGCAACAACAAAATCAAGCTTGCTGCATGCCAACTGTGTCAGTTGTGTCCAACTAGATGTGTGTGTGTATGCGCCTACGCTGCCATGCCAACCAGCGGCGAGGTCGCATCGCAGCTGAGGCGCAACATTTTGGTTGGCTGTTCCATTAGCGAAGCTCTCACACAAACACACACACACACACACACAAGTTGCTAAAGCTAAGCAACAAGAGGGAAAAAAAAGGGAAATTGTGAAACAAAAGCAACAAAGAAAATGAAAGAAACCTCAAACAACCACCAGCCAGTGCTAGGCAGGCCAGCACCACACTCAACCACCACCACCACCACCAGAAGCACAACCAACCCAAACTCGCTCCACTGTGCCCAGCCGTCGTCGCAGTTGTCGTCGTCGTCGCTGCCTGCGCCTCGAGTGCACAAATTTGTATACAGTACCAAATTAGATTTTGAAACTTTTTTCTTAATTGCTGCTGCTGCTGCCGCTGCTGTCGACGCCGACGCCGACGCAACAACAACAAAAGTGGTGGCAACACTCTCTGTATATATATTTTTGCAACCCTAGGGCCTAGGGATGCGACGCTCTCTTGCTCACTCTCTCTGCCTGTGCGTGCGTATGTGTGTGTGCGGCTTTTGTATTGGTAAATGTTGCCGCTTTGGCCGCCATTTGCCTTGAACGCTGTCGCTGCCTACGGCGCTGGCCTCGCTGCTGCTGCCGTCGCTGCTTCGTCGCTTTTGAATTTTAGCTTAAGTTGAATCAGTTGCAATCGAATGCTTCATCTGACATGGTCGTCAATGCGCGTGCCGTGATTACACCGTGAACTGTTACACCAAAGCGTGATTTCAATTGAAAATATATAAACAAATAAATCTTTTTATTGCAAATATATATTAGAAAAGGAAACAAAACTAACTCTTACAGAGTGTGCGTGTGTGTGTGTGTAAGAGTGTTAAAAGTGCTTCTACTTCTAGCATGAGTTTACCGTCGGGCGTCGATATGCAGAATCTAATGTCACAGCATCCGGTCTTGGGCGCCCTACCGCCCGCATTTTTTCTACGTGCCGCCTCGGAACGTTATCAACGCACACCCAAATGTGCAAGGTGTCGCAATCATGGCGTGGTTAGTGTGCATCCAAACTCATCTAAAGCCTTTAAGCACTAAAATGTTTTAATTCGATTTTTTGGCTTTGATTTTAATACGATTTTACTTTAGGATCTTCTATAATGTTTATGATTATTTGAGACGTGATTGGAACTTAGTTTAAGTCCTCTTAAAAATTCTTCCTAGAAACGTTTTGTTTCAATTTTTTTTTTTTTGGCAACTAGATTTTAGATGTCAATTTAAAATTAAGATCAAATCTAAAAAAGGTTTATAATTATCTTAGAACTGTTTGGAACTGAGTTAAAGATCCAATATTTAAATGAATTGAAAAGAAAATTTGTAAAACCATTTTAATATCTTTAAATGATTCTGGGAAACTCAACAAAATCTTAATGACCAACATCTGTTGCCCATGGATTGGGAAAAGATTTTTCCAGATAACCAAAATTAGAATTTAAGGGAGTCTGATTGGAAAATATTTTTGCTGATTTTCGGATTAAGTCTTCAACAATTTAAAACCATATAAAAGATATTATAACATAAAATTTCCTGTTTTCAAAAACTAGTATATCCTAAAATTTCAACTCCTTTTGCTCTCCAATACTCCAACTTAATGATTAGCTATATCAAATTGTTCTCTTTCTGCAGGTCAGCGCATTGAAGGGTCACAAACGTTATTGCCGCTGGCGGGATTGTGTTTGTGCCAAATGCACATTGATAGCGGAACGACAGCGTGTGATGGCCGCACAGGTGGGTGATGATTGCCATTGGCCACTGGGGCTGCTCTAGCCGCTTAGTCATCTAAACTGTCAGTTTTCCGTTTCCGTTGGCTTTCAGGTGGCGCTGCGACGTCAGCAGGCGCAGGAGGAGAACGAGGCCCGGGAATTGGGTTTACTGTATACCTCAGTGCCGGGTTCGGGTCAACAGAATGGCAGCGATAGTGTTACGCCCACCTCACACAGTCCCAACGGACCGGGCGCCAACTCGGCTTCCACACAAAATGGTGTTTTCCATGGTGGAATACCTTCGCCGCCCAGCGATGGCTACGAGGCAAGCTCTACGCCCAGCCATCAACAGCAGCAACAGCAGCAGCAACAACAACAACAACAGCAACAACTTCATCATCAACAGCAGCAGCAACAGCAACAGCAGCGCCAGCAGCAGCATTACAATGGCAATGAATCCGACACGGATGGACGCACACGTTCCGAGCACCTAAGCGTGGGTTTCTCACCCACACGCACCGAACTGGACGAGAGTCCTGGTAAGTCCTAGAAGAAAAATATGAAATTATTATATTTACGCCTTGTTGCCCGCCATCGCAAACAACAACAACAACACTCACTTCAATGTGCAACCCATGTGTGACACTCTTCACTCTCTCCCATCCGTCCCTCCAGCCTGCAGCAAAATGTGCTTCAAAGTTACTTAAGAAAAAAACGCGAGCGAAAAAAATAAAATTGTCAAAAGCGCAGCGGCGCATAAAGTGCCACACTCCCAGACACACACACACTCACACGCACACACATGTTTAAGTGTGTGGATTTTTAGGTGTTGTTACCACAAGGGCTTCCCAGTCAAGTCGCTTAACCTGCACTTGGTTAAACGGCGCAGAAACAACGACTTTAACCCAACCCCAATCATGGGGGAGATGGCATTTAAAGTTGAAGTTAATGGGTTAAAATTGCAACTGTTTAGGAGAAGCCATAAACGGGCGTTAAAGACTTTAATTTTCAGCCACAGTTTCCTTAGCTATTACAGAACAACCCTCCAAAAATCTTATGAGTTCAATCTGTAGGCAGTAATTACATACATGAATTTATAAAGTTGAAGTTTGGTAAGGTGGGAAGACGACTTTATTTGTTGAAAGTTTTTAAATACCTTAACTTGTTATAGTATGAAATCTCTAAAATATCAATAACGAACTTTTAATGCAGTTATCACATGAGAATATTAATCCAATCTAGTAGAAAACACAAAGAATTAACAATCTTCTGTTATTATATTATAGTTCTTTATGTAATTTCTTACTTTTAAATTTAAGATACTAACTAAAAACCTAACAAATTATTTGATTATTAGAATCTTTGTATCACTAAACCGCAGTACTTTGTTCAAGTCTCTTCCAAACTTCAATAATATCAAGAATTTTAAGGCCTGTAGGCAGTAATTACTTACATGTATTTATCAAGTTGAAGTTGGTAAAGTGGGAAGTCGACTTTCATGGTTGAAGATATGCAAGAATCTCAAATTTATATACTATGAAATACCTGAAATATCAATAACGAACGTTGAATGTAGTTATCTCATGAGAATATTTACCTAAATATACTATTTCTTTAAATATTTTCTTAGATTTGACAACATTTACATTTTAGTTTATGAAACTAACTTAAAACCTTAAAAATTCTTTGATTATTAAGGTCTTAGTATCACTTACTTGCAGTACTTGGTTCAAGTCTCTTACAAAATTCAATGATATCAACTATCTTGTTCTTCCTCGAAATAAACATAGTATCATTTTAACCTAATAACACAATTAAAGGCAACATTATCCCATACAATAAACACATTAACATTCACATTATATCCCCTAAAAAATCATTTTTGAAAATGGGGGCACGTCAACAGTTACAAAGTCCCTTGGAATAGATACTTGGGCAGGTTCATTGAGTGCTAATTTGGAATCTTACTTACATCAATCAGGTTGTAAGACAATTCCAAGCTAAGGGCGTAATGTGAGACTCTCTCTCAAATCTCTTCTTTATTGGATATGTTTGCCTTTTTTTTGTTGGGTTCCTTGTTGTTTCGAGAAAGGAAAACACACGAGGATTCTCACGCGAATCAATCGAACCTGTCCCATTTTAAGTACTACACAGTGTTTTTTTATTTGCACTGAAATCCAAAACGATTTCATGCATGAAATAAATAAATAAAAAAAAAAGATACCAGGTGAACGTTCCTCTGTTTCAGGGTTTCGTTAATAGCGGGTGGGCTAAAAATATATAAAAAAAAAAAAATGAATCGACAGGGCGCAACTTAATTAAATTTTCACTGCGGCTTCGTCAACTGCCAAAATCAAATAGAAAAAAAATATCGTATAACTTGTTTCACTTCTGAACACAGGTTGCAAACTCTCTTGACAACCCCCGCACTTGAGTTACTTACTAGGGTTGCCATGTCAACGAACTCAACCTTCTTCTATCCTACATTCATCTCCATTCTCAAACTCTTGTTTGTTTGCGATTCCCGTGATTAAATTTTTTGTTTGCTGTGTTTGTATTTTTTTTTTCATTCTCGTCGCACAATTCGATACTTTTATTTGTTTTTGTGGAAAACCGCAAAACAGAGTTTCCCACAGCTACCTGAATGATCTGCACGCTCCAATAGAATTTAAAAAAAATTTAATTTTTTTTTAAAGGGGGGGGAGAAAAAATAAGAGGAGGGGGAAAAAAAAATTTTTTAGAAAGAAAAAACAAGACTTGTAATGGTAGTGTGTGTTTTGTGTTATTTAAATAATATTTTTATTACTATTTAATTTAAATAATGACATTTCATCGATAAATAGACATGCCTAATACATATTTATCAGATTTTCAGACGAAAGTTTCGATGTAAATAACAAGCAATGAGCAAACACTGCGAATAATTTTATTATTTTGCTTATGAATAATTAAGTTTAATAAAAAAATTTAATTTAATTTTTGTAAACAAGATTGTTACTATTTAATTTTTGACTTCAAGTATATCAGATCTACAAATAGTTTCCCAAAAGAACTGTAATTCTTTAATTAAACGAGATTTTTATTTATGTGATGGTTGGACTCTCTCCAATATATATTTTTCACAAGAATATTTTATTTTTTTTTTTTTATGCTTTTTGCAGTTTCCAAGCGCGGCGCCGCACTCTCGAATGAAACCGATCAGGATACGGGCTCCGAGTCCGGTTCGCCCAGTAGTCCCCGGCCCAAGGTCGCTGGCCTGTTTAATCTAACCTCCAGCTTGTCACCCGCCCGCACCGGTCCACCCAGCTCACCCGAGTCGGATTTGGATGTGGATTCTGCACCGGATGAGGCCACACCAGAGAATCTCAGTCTCAAGAAGGAGGACAGCAATTCGCCACCCAATACACCCGCCGAGAATTTGCATCTGTTGCGTTCGTTTGGCAATGGACATGCTCAGGGCTTTATGCCCTATCATCATACACAGTTTCTGGCTGCCGCCGGACTGCCCACACATCATCCGGCAGCGCAGTCGCCGTTGCAACAGCAGCAGCAACAACAACAGCTTTTGGGGCAGCATTCACAGTCACAGCATCAGCAGCAACAGCGTTCGCCCATTGATGTGCTGATGCGCGTTTTTCCCAATCGAAGACGCAGCGATGTGGAACAGTTGATGCAACGCTTTCGTGGCGATGTCCTGCAGGCAATGGAATGCATGTTAGCTGGCGAGGATTTAACACAGACGCCGCCGCCACCGCCATCGGCACAGGTGCCACCCTCGCCGCCATTTCCCATGAAGTCTGCCTTCTCGCCACTGGTGCCGCCCGCAGTGTTCGGTTCGCCCACGCATCCGCATCGTTATCATCCCTTCATGCAGGCGCATGCCAAGCGTTTTCTATCCGCCCCGTATGCCGGCACAGGTTATCTGCCCGGGGTGCTGAGCAGCTCGGATATCGATCAGTCGGAGTCGAATGGTGCTGGCGGCATTCCCATGGATCGGAGTAGTAATGCTGGCGACTCCCAAGATTGAGGCTCGGTCGTTTTCCGGCCCTTTGAGACATAATAGTAGCTCGAGCATCCCAGTGTATACATTGTTTTCTTTAGGGAATGTTTATTTCGTTTAGTTTGTAAGAATGTGTAACTCTGGCTATATAAACATGTATTTGTATCCTAGAACCGTGAACAAACCATACTAGCATATAATCCACATATATCCATATGGCATGTTTATCACTCGAATAGTATTTGTATCATACGTTAAGCGACCTCTAAGATACTATGTTTAGATCAAATTATTGAGATTATTGTGTAAAGAGTCATATATATATATGTATGAATACCTATTGAGATACCTATGTATATGTAAGATATAACTATATATCGTACCATGTATTAGATAATACATTTCAAACACTGTGTTAAAGTATTTAATAAATTAAAGAAAAATCTGAAAAATTAAATAAAAAAAAAACATATTTAATAATTCAAAATCGCAAGAGTTTTCACTTTCATGATGATTATAGTTTTGAGAAATACAAATTACCATCCGCGTTCTATTACCATTAAAATTCTATTAACTTTCTAACGTTTACATTTACATTTCTTGTGGTTAATTGCATCCAATTAATTCTTCGAGATAATACAATGTGCTACTTATGTCATACAAGTATAGAAGTGCAGCGTTTTTTTTTTTTTTTTTTTTTTTTTTTTTTGAATAAAACAATGTTTGCAAAAGGCCTTTGCATAAACAATTGGATTGCACGAAGTTCAGTGTCAGTTGTAATCGAGTGCTTCAACAGATAAGTTCGCTCGATACCAAGCTTAATTCTATTCAGTATGACTAACAACTCGGGTGTTAATGTTCCAAACCTCATAACACAATCTTCAGTTTTGGACGTTCTACCGTCTTCATTCTTTCTACGAGGAACGTTGGATCGTAAGAATCGTACGCCAAAATGTGCAAGATGTCGTAATCATGGCATGGTTAGTTTTTACCAAGGGTTCTTTAGACAACTGAGCTTCAAAATATCTTTATTTTGGATTTACAGATAAGCGCTTTGAAGGGTCACAAACGTTTTTGTCGCTGGCGAAATTGTTTTTGTGGCAAGTGCGCTGTGGTTGCGGAACGTCAGCGTGTGATGGCCGCACAGGTGGGTTCTTGAGAAAGTTCTAGTTGCAACAATATGATATCCTTTTCGTTTAGGTCGCCTTACATCGCCAGCAGGCCTTAGATAATGCCTGGGGACGCAGGCATCCTATGCTCTATAATACAGCTGGCGCTAATCAGGCCACATCGCTGGTCTTCCACAATCGCACACAAGAGGAACATAGCGTTCCTTGTTTCGGCAGCAGCTCCACAAACAACCAAAAACCAACACATTTCCAATGGATACAGCCCTACACGGAAAATGAGTTTAATCTAAGTGAACGTACGGAGGAATGGACTCCGACCAATCTAAGTGTGGACTCTTCACCCAATGATCCTGCACCGCAAAATCTTAGCCTTAAGAAGACAGGGAATACGTCATTTTTTCGTTCCTTTGATAATGAAGCTAAGCAAGACTTTAGGCCTCATCAGTCTAAGCCATTAATGGCAGCAAAGTTGCCAAAAATTCCAATCCAAAAACGTTCACCCATTGACACATTGATGAGAGTCTTTCCAAGTCGTCGACGCAGTGTTGTGGAGCAGCTGTTGCAGCGCTCTTGTGGCGATGTCCTTGAAGTTATGGAGTGCATACTAGCCGATGAAGATTTACCCCAAACGCCATCATCATCAACAGCTAATCCTACGAGTGGCAAGGATGTTTTTCAACTCTTTGAGGCATAGCCAAAAGAATCCAACTATTTAGAGATTTTTTTGATTAAAGTTAAGTTTTATTTATTAAACTAAATTTTTTGATATTAAAATCTAATGTCATTGCCACATTGTCATAAAATTTTGTCATTGTCTCTTAGATAGATTCTTAATAAATTAAAAAAAAAAAAAAAAAAAAATTATATTAAAAAAAAAATAAAAAATAAATTAAAAAAAATCTTTGTCTTAGCAACCAAACAGAATATATATAAGCCCTTAACAACACATTGTTAATATGTATTTGAATAGTTTTCTAGTTTAGAATAAATTGCAATTTTTAAGTACATACATGCAAGACCTTGGTTTCAAAGTAGTGTATACAAAGTCTTATTTAGAATACAAAACTTTTTCTAACAGGTCAACTACGTAGCCAAGTAATGTCAACTATTTTGTTGAGGTAGGTCTTATGAATACATATACGAATCGAAAGTTAAACCAAAATTGACTACATAATCATTTCCCCGTTGATTAGCGAAGTATCTCAACAAATTATACACAATTTTTGATCGCAAATTAATTGAAAATCGAAATAAATCATTTAGAAAGACCCCTGATTTAGACATGGTGGGAAATGCTAACAGTTTCTAATATCAAAAGTATTTTTCTTTCCCAATTGAACGCTTAATCAATGGACCAATGATTATGGGATTATAATGCAAATGTTTATGCTATTGAGGTGTGAAGGCGTTAAACCCTATCAAATTTATCTACTATTCGCCACTATATTGTTTATTATTATCAAAAACTAACGATGGCACACGACGACAATGAATGGAAAATTGAAAATGGAAAAGTGTGAAATCCTTTTTCACACACAAAATTTTGTTTTTGACTTGTTTGCTATTTCGGACACACGACAAACAAATTATAATAAAACTAATGCCCACACACAGGGGATTAAAGTGTTGTGTGGGGGTCAGAGGTCAGTGGTAGTGTGCTGTGAAAATGACCAGCATGATAAGGTTTTTCTCTCTTAACTCGGCTCGGCATTTGAGTTATTTTACAATGGCTGAAGGACCAAAAGTCAGGCAGGCAGGCAGGCGGTCGGGCGGGCCGAGAGGACAATAATATCGGTTACACGCATGCCGTAGTGCAAATTACAAAACTATTTGCGGACATGAAAACTGGGTACTGGCTGAATGGGAAGCGAATGGATAACAAAATTAAATTATTGGATATCAATTTGTTCGAATAGGTTGTTCTTGTCGCATTGTGCGGCAACTCCAAAAGTCAACAACAACAACAATACAAAACCAAACACAACATAACGACACACAGTAATGTGTATGTTCAGTGTGTGTGTGAGTGTGTTTGGTAGCATACAATGCGACTCTATGCTCTATGGATAGCCATTGTCAATGCTTAACAATGACGGGGTGGTCTAATCCCAAAACCACAGATCAACCAACCACCACGCACCGAACTGGACAATAGGCAACTGCAGCAGATACACTGCAAAAAAACAATATTGGAAAGTAGTTGAAACAAAGTTAAAGTTCAAAAAAACCAACTCTTAGTCAAGATTGAAGATTTTGATGTTATTTTATGGCCATAGTAATTAGTATTAGTCATAATAAGTTTCAGAAAATTACGATTTTATATGTTTTTCGCCAAAAATAATTTCGAAAGTCTGAAATTCACTTTTTAAACCGATTCAAAACATAACTTTTAATGTTAAGGATTTTCACATTGTGGTTTACGCCTTTTAAACCTGTACTTTCCAACACTAAAAACTAAGACAAAAATTTATTATGTATGATCTCGTTGGGATTTTCTGGGTTTGTCCCAATCCTTGCAACAAATTTTGGATCATTAAATTTTTGTTGAATTTCGTAGAATATTTTTATTTTAATATTTTAATTTTTTAAACTTTTTCATTTTTATAGCTTAAGCTCTATTTTTAATTTTAGTTTTATTTTATTTTTATTTTGACTACTATTAATAGACAATAAATAAATAAATAAGTAGTTTAAAGTTTAAACTTTAAACCTTTAGTTCTACACACACTTTTTCTTGCCGTGCAACAGTTATCCTGGTTGCTTTCTCTGGGGCGCACAGTGGGCCAGCCCGTAGGCCAAAAATAAAAAAACCAAAGTCCAAATTTTGACTTTAAATGTACCGATTCTTATTTATAATTGGTCTAGCTATTTGAATTTATTCATCTTTTTGTTTTGCTCTGTCTGTCCGCTTCAAGAATAGCATCGAAAGAGATAGCATGATATTCATTGTGTATTGCAGCGTAAGCAACGTAGAACTCTCCGGAAAAAGTTTGTTAAACATATTTAAAACAAGTGTTTGTGCCATGGAAGTGGTTAATATTTTAAAGAAAGGTATTAACTTTCATTTTACAATAAAAAGTATATGTAGTATTTGTTGTGTTTTGTGTAAATCATTGTTGTATTTAGTACATAATTGTGAACGTTCTTAGTTTGTCTTTTCTGTGTTTGGTTAGAGTTTTAGTTGTGATGGCACTCATTGGCATTCAAAATTTTTTTGTATAATATTCTTAAGCATTTTAAGAATATAAGAAAGTTGAGTTCAAGTGCCGTAAGGTGCCGTGCGGCTTGCAAAATAAAAAAAGGTAAATCTAACCTCAATTTTAAAAAAGCACGTGTTTCTGCTTTATTTTGTTCTTTGTTGCCGTTTGTTGGTTTGTATTGTCGTTTATTGTTATTTTTGAGTTATGTTATGTGTTTATATTCTTTTCTTTAAAATAGTAGCTTATTATTTCCTCGTGTAAAACTCGTTTTACACTGATTTTCCTATGGCAGCTATATTCATAGTATCCAGATTTTTCTGAAGTTTCCCAGGTTATATTTAAGAAAATTTCCAAAGTTTTGTTGCAATAAAATGAAAAACAATAGTTTTTCATATAAAAACTGAACATTTGACCGATTATTCATATGACAGCTATATGAAATAGTTGCCCGATCTGGCTGATTTTTACATATTATTTTAGGATGAATATAAAAAAATTTTGTGCAAAGTTTCAAGTCCCTACCTCAACTAGAAGTATTTTTGGCCGCTCTCCCCATACAAGCCGGACCACTGTGGGGCGCTTGGGCAGCGTTTAGTCAGTCAGTCAGTTGGGCCAGCCAGCCAGCCGCTTGCTCTTGTTATTGTCAATGGACGAGCTGTCGATAATATCTTAGAGTAGCGTTCCATGTTGGCCAAACAACACAAACACAATGGCCGAGGCAAGCCAGTTCAGTACTGTTGAGGGGCAACATGCATGTGTCTCCCTCCCTCTACTCTACATTTGATTGTGGCACACAAAATGCATACAATGTCAGGAGGCAAGGAGCTGCTGCTGGATAATGGACAATGAATTAATAGCAGGCGATTACGCCAACTGAAGCCAAACAAATAAACCAAAACCGAAACCAAAAGCAAACCCAACAAATAGATATTTAGATACGATAGATAGCTATAGATAACAAGGATAACTGGCATACAATTTGTTTGTCCTCGGGGCTGCAGATGCCACACACGGGCTCTTGTGGCTCTTTCCATAAGTGCCGTCAATTAAAACTCAACCCAACAAATGGCACATGGTTAGTACAACCCCTTGCCAAAAAAAAAGAAACTCGAAAAGAAATCCAAATCATCGCTAAAGGGTTACTTAACAGCTTAAATGCCTAGACATATGTTTTCAAGATATAGAAACGAGGGTGGTCCTTCGGGCAGCATCAGTATTTATTTCTTCTCCTTGGCATTAGTTTCATTTATTTGTTATTATTTGCTTTTGCCAGATTTCAAATGCATTCGCCCCCTCCCTTTCCATCTCGTGTTTTTACAAGCCAAACATTAAAGAAACAGGCGGTGCGGTGCGGATTGAGTTTTTTTTTTTTTTTGGTTAGTATTGGGTAACCCAATCTGCGGCTTGTCAAGCAATGGGTCATAAGGCTACATGGCAACTAATTTGGCAGGTTCCCCAACTCTTAAACTGTCTTTTTCTGTGTATGTTTTTTGTTTTTCCAACACGCAGACAGACAGCTAGATGGTTGAGCGCGAAAGATACAGAGAAAGAGAGAGAGAAAACATCATGAAAAAACAACAAATGCCATTTCAAGTAGCAAACGTGTAAAGTAGGTGGCCCACAACAAGAGATACCGCCACCGGTGCACAGTGGTTAAGTAGCTATAAAAAGAGCTTAAAAAATTAAAGACTAGGGCCTTCTTTAATTTTTGGAGCTCTTTCTTGCAATTTCTGAAAGGAATCCAAATATCGGTGCCGAAAAATCCACTGATAGTTGACAAAATCTTTCGATTGCCATAACTTCAACAAAATAAACCCGATTTGAAAATGGATTACCTAAAAATATAAGATTTAAACTCTAAAATAATACTGCACATCCATCTAGAACAGCATTTTTTACTCACTTTTCATCCCAGAAACCTGTGATGAAAAATCGACGGGAAGTTGAGCAAAACTTGGTCAAAACTGATCAGATTTCCTTATGGAACATCTCAAAAGTCTTGGTTTGAACCATAAAAAAAAACATCATTTGCATTTATAAACCCGATTTTTTACGCGATTTTTAACCCCAAGTTCTGTTGTAGAAAAAACTGAGTTAGGAGTTCGAAAAAAACTTTCGGTTTTCAAAGCTATGTCAAACTTAATCAAATTTTCAATTGCAATGTCTTAAAAGAATTAGTTAAAGTTCTAAAAATATTATATATATATATGAGATTTACCAATATGCAATCTGTGACAAAAAACCGACATAACTTCGCCATAGTATATCCGATTTCTTAATGGAATACTTTATATCTTTTGGTTTAAGCTCTAGAATATTTCTTATTTTAAATCAATAAATGCTACTTGTACGCAATTGTTTTATTTTATGCTGTCTCTTCCTGCTACCCACTGTGCGACGTCAATGAGGCTAGTTCGTTCGGCTAATAAGCAGAGTGTCCATAGGTACCAGACACACATACACACACACATGCTGAGAAACCTGACTGCCTGTTGAGCAACTGACACGATGAGAAATCAATTTTTTGTAGTATTTTTGATGCCGCCCAAGCAGACGAAACACCAACAAGCAGCAGCAGATGATATGGCCCATCCATAGTACATCTAGGCATACAATCCATATACCATATTGTAGTGGAACACTACTCGCATATGATTTAATACAGTAGCTGGGCTAATGGCTTGGGTCGTGTTCCTCTGTTCTTCTGTTCCCTGTTTCTATTCTTTGATGCACTCAGTCGGCGTTTTGTTGTGTGTTTACACAAATATTCATAATTTACATATTGTTTTCTTTTTTAGTTTTTTATTTGGTTAGTATTTGTGTGTGTTGTTGTCTTGATTTTTTACATTTGCTTGTGTTGCTTTCTTTTTGATAAGGGGGGGATAGAGAGGTAAGACTGCTTTCTTCTTTTATCAAAGCCGACGTTTTTAATGCATATATGTAGAATCAATATGTTGATTTCCGGAAGGCAACTGTACCTTAATTTTAGTTTTAATTTTTAAATACTTTATGCGTGGGTCGGGGTGGGTTTTTGATTTATTTTTACTTTTGTATTGAGTTCTCATTCATTGTTTGCCCATCAGCGTCCTCATCAGTTGCATCAACGTCGCGTTGCGTCGCGTCGAGTCGCTCGTCAAAGTCCTTCGTTGTTGCTGTGATTTTTGAACTCTACGAAACTGCACAAAAGTCACGTGTTGTCTCTGCGGTTGACATGGCGTAAGCGCAAGAGGGTAACGCTTTAAAAATGGTGGGCATGAGGGGGGTTTAGTGTAAGTGCGATAAATATCTAAATGCAACGCTTGGCAGCGTGTTCATGTTTATCCAACAGATTTTTGTTGTGTGTGGGTTAATTGACAACAAATCGTGTATAGGACACGTGGGAGACAGATTGGCATTGTTGTTAATTGGCACGCGTTAATAAAGTTATGCAAAAAACATAAAGAGATATCAAATATTGATATATACAAGAGATTAAATGCATTAGATAAACATATTAAAAGATAATTAAATATAGAAAAGAACGACCAGAAAACATTCTACAAGATTTTATTATATTTATTTAGACTAGTTTTAGTTTTTTCTTAATTACCTTCATGGATCTATTTACATTAACAAAGTCTTAATTAAACACTTAGTTCATAAAGATATTATTCCGTAATTGACATATCACAATTCCACACTCCCATCAACACTCCACACAATCAACAAAAAAAAGTATAAACAAAACTGCAATCCCAATAAAAAAAGAAAGGAAAAAAAATGTTTAACACTAAAAAACAAGGAAGGAATGCAAAAATAAATACACAAAAGTCCCCACTATTGGACACTTGATATAACAAAGGGCAGCAACAAAAGGCGTGTAGTATAAACGAAATATACAAAATACAATATGCAAAAAAAATGCTCAAATAATAAAGAGCGGAACGAACACACACAAAAATGGCAACGTAACTCAAGAGCTACTCCACAGCAGCAAAAGCAGAAAAAGCGATGCGAAAGAACAAAGGAGAGCGAGCAGACGGGGCGCATAGTGAGCGGAACAGAGATGCAAATGGAATGGGCGTGAGGGAGAGAGGGAGTGAGAGCCATAACAATACAGTTGAGAGTGCAAACAAAGTGTAGGAAATAAAGAAAAAGTGTACATTTTATACAAAGCAATATTAAAATAAATTGCTAGCCAGGCTATAAAAATACTCAAAAGGAATTGTGCAAATTGTGGAGTTTACCAACACTGGCGGCGACCAAACTAACCTACAAAGGTAAGTGGGAAAAGGGATATGGAAAGGGGTAGGGAAAGAGGAAGTGAGAGTGAGAGACAGCGTGTATATTATTAATGTTCTGTAGAATAGAGTAGAGTGAATAAATGAATTGTAACCAGCAAATACTATGCTAGGATTATCTGCTATAGATCTTTGATTGAAGTACTTAGAAATCTACAATGGTTCCTAAGAAGAACCAGCAAGAATATGAAGATTTCCATAGGCATTAAGAAACGTAAAAAGTCTAAGGATAACTTTTGTTATTTATGAACTTTAGAAAATATTAATTAAAACTAGTTTTTTAGAAAATTCATTTAAGATTGAGATATGTTTTGTAATTTTAAAGTCTAAGATTAAAATGTTTTTTGACATCGAAATATTTTAACTAAAAATTCATAATGAAATGCAAATTTTAAGATATTTTTGCTTGAAGCTAAAACTTTATTTAATAAATATGAATGTAACTTGTAACATTAAACTAGCCAATATCTTACTTAAATCTTAAGAAAACTATAATTATTCTAAAAAACCTTAAAATTCCTATTCCATAATCTTCTTTTAGTCAACCCAAATAAATTATGCATGAAGGGTATTTAAACAATCCAAGAAAAACATTTTATTTTGCAGTATTTTTTCAAATGGGAAACGATTCGGCAGCAGGATCAACCTTTGTGACCAGGTACGCTTACCCCCCGCCCACTCTATCAAGCCTTAACCCCTTGCTAGCCACAGTCACAATGACAGGCAGTTAAATACAAATATGTTGTAGAGAGCACGACATGAAATAAAACCAGAAGAATCTTGCCATCAGTTTGTCCTTTGTGCGCATTGTTGATCGAGTAGTTTTTTTTTTGTTTTTTTACATATATATATTTTATTTGAAAAGGAAATACATGTTGTTCAATCGTATTGTATGCTTTTTGCTCTCTCTCTCGTTTTTTGTTTTTTTGTGGAACACGCAGCTACAAATAAAGTTTTAATCAAAATGTAGTTGAGTGTTGAAGGGTTGGTTCTTCAGCCCCTCTGTGCACATGTGTGTGAATTGTTTCTGTCAATCAGCAGCAGCTCCTTTTGTTACCGCTTGAAGGATACAACGTGATATTGATTTCGAGTTGAGGCCAAACACACACACACAATGGCTGCTTTAACCGCTTCGCTTCTCTTCTCTTCTTTTTTTTTGGCGAGGGGCGAGAACCGCAACCAATGAGAAAAGTTTCCAAAGATACAACGAGTGTTTGCCGCACACACACACACACACACACATGAGGTATGCTTTAATGGCAGACATACACCTAACAAAATACATATATGAAGAGAGAGAATGAAGCTGAAGTTTTTAGCATTGTTAGTTTAGGTACTTAAACTTATTTCCAATTGTAATTTGATATTAAATAATATATTATTTATATGTTATTTGTTAGTAAACTTACAGATTTAGCATTGAATACAAAAGAAACATATTCTAAAAATGTCTTAGCATGTATTGAATTCGCATATCTCTTAAGAACCTAACATAAAAGTTTTAGAAACTGCAAAAAGTTATTCAATAAAATTATAGAACTATGTATTAAAAAGCTTGTTAACTAAAGCTTTGAAGCTTTTTGATACTTCTTGTTACTTTTTTTGTCAAGTGTATAACACACACACACACAATATATCAGCTTATTCATGCTCATTGCATAGTTTCATAATTACAAAACTGCAATGGCGCAGGACAGTCCAGGCCAGTCCAGTGTAGCACACCGAATCCTGACCACTTGGCATTGTAACGCCCCCTGAGGCAAACACACACACACACGCACATATATTGTGCCTTGAAAGTTTCGCCTTGTGTGCGGCATGCGACTTATTCATTGCTGTCTCTCTCTCTCTCACACTCGCAGCTGGTGGCAAATTTCATTTAAGTGTGGTTAAATGCTTGTTGGCATTGCACACCAACGGGGGGTTGAGTTATCAACCCTCCACACACACACACCGCCCTGTGCCTGCCCCCTGCACCCCCTCCCCACTCCAACGACTAAAACTCAATTAAAACGGCATTTAAATCATGCAAATTTTCTACATTTACTGTGAAATAAAATTCTTTGTCAACTGCTACGACTCCCTCCGGCGCATATTGAGTCGTTCTTTCTTGATTCTTTGGAATTGTTAATAGTAATTTGTCAGCACATACACATTTGCTCTCCACACTCCACTCTTTGCCTTTCCACTTAACCGCATCGAATTGAGACAATGGCATCGATTTAGTTCTCAGTTTCTTTTAGTTTGATCCTTTCTGCTTAATCCTTGATGCTGCTGGCATGTCTGCAATTTACGCATATTTTTATTCAAATTTTGTGTACAATTTTAGTGTACAAATTGCTGTTGCAAAAAACGCAATCACCCAAATATACAAAAAAATATTTCATAACAAAAATTCAAACAGATTCGAGTGCAACGAATTTAGAAATGGATTTGAGGCAAAAAGTAAAAGTGGGAATACTCTTTGGGCGAGAATGTGAAAGGAACATTGGGAATCTAACGATTCATATTTAACATCTAGCTGTAAAAAATGATTTTTTTTTAAACCTGTATCCAAGTATATTATAGTTGATCCAACTGGAACAAAGTCATTTTTCTACAAAAAATCGCACACAAAACATTTCAAAAAACATATCATAACGAACCTTTTGCAAGAATTCAAACAAATAAATATTAAAAAAAATATATTTCTTAAGTAGTTTAATGTTTAAAATATATTGCATCCAAAAATAAACAAAAACTCTATGAAATATTTTCTTAAAACAATATAAAATCAATATTATTCTACAAATCTTATGCCATATTCCTTATACCCTCCTTTAGCAGCTATCATCATCTAACCGCAAACACAAAAAAAGATGAAACGCGAAATAGAATAGAAGTCGAAATCGTTATCCATTGAGCACATTAACGACTTCATATCACAAGAAGGCAACTATGCAGCAAAACACATTTGCATATTTATGTATTTTTTTCCCCCCCTTCCATATATATATACTTTTTTTTTTTGGGTTGGTAAACGCCAGAACATTTGCATTTTTGCAAAGGGATAATGCGCGAATGGGCTGCCAGCCCCAACCCAAAAGCCCCCCTTCACTTCTACTGGCATTTTTCTACTCACATTTTCACGTCCTCACATTTGCTTGACAGTGTGTGTATTCATATGTGTGTGTGTGTGTGTGTGTGCATGCGTGTGCTTAAGAGCCTCGTTAACAAAGTTATTTTGTCTTTTATAACATGACTATTTTGTTCCGGGCTGTCAAACATAATTTGCCATGTGCCGAGCGGTCATTAAGTTATACAAATTACATACTTTCTTCATCTTACTGCTGTCCATTTGACGTCATGCGGCATGACATACATGTTGTCTTGGCTGCCTGCTACTCTGCTACACGTACTACATCTTCTATCATGTTCCGGATTAAACGTGTTGGCATTCATGGCGTATGAGCGATATTTGCAGAAAAACGTGGCAAATATTGGTTTTTTGTCTATGGTTTTGCTTGTCATAGTGTTGCAGCCTAGAAACCTCAAATCATAGTGATACACAGAGAGAAAAGTTTGAGGAGTTGCAAAGTGAATTTAAGAATCTTTTTGTTTTTTTTTTGTTTGAATATGAAAGTTTTAACTTAACATATTTTTTTTTATATGAAAAACAAATCCTTGAATGTTCCAAAAATGTTAATCTGGAATTTGTACCTGAAAGTCTCATATTTTTTCCCACTGTGCACTTCTATAGAATATCATTGTCACGCCCTTGGTACGCACAATTAATCTATTGTGGGCAGGACAATTAATTGAATTATCGTGAATCCATGAATCCTTGGTACGTACGCACTGCAAATATCAATTACAACTGCAATTATTTTGAGGACAATGGGCAATAGTAGGAAATACAACAAAGTATTAAGTACCAAACGCATTTAATTGGATTACAATTTCAGAAATTCAATAAAAATAGTTTTATAAAGATTTCGTGTAGAAAATACACTTAAATTATTGGGTGCCGGTGCAGGATGCCGCTGTTGGAAATTTTAGACGCCGCGCCTGCGCGAGGGATCTCTTATTGGCCAGGGGAAGGGGAAAACAACATCGCTTACAACTTTTTAACACATTGCACAATGGGGAACAATGGAACGTAAGAAGTTTCATTGTGATCGCTTCGTTCTCTTCTGTTCTGATTCTCTCCTTTCCTGGGCCACTCGCGTGTTCATTGTATTATATTATACTTACCATTATAATATCCCCCGCGCCCTCTGCGACCTCATTGTCCTTTCAAAAATATTGAAATGCGCACATAATGCCTCACAATTGAAAGTTATGTGTAAAGTAATACATATACAATACATAAGTTTATATATTCAAGTGATTCGCGTCGGCTGCCATTGTGCGCGCGTTTTGATTTCATTTCCAAAGCTTCACAGCGCTCAATGCGCAATGCGCACTGCGCAGTCGCAAACGCAGTCGACGTTGACGTTGACGTCACAATGGCGGTTCGGAGCAGTAGCATCATGAGCAGCTTTTTGCAAAAGCCCTACTTAATTCCAGGAAATTTAGTCTTTAAATGCTGCATATAATTGTGTACCCTCTTGAGTTGTGGCCACTTGGCATTGTCAAGAGATCTCTCTCGCTCAGACAGGAAAAAACGTTTATATTTCATGGATACACAAATAACTTAAAAATGTTGTATAGTAACGGATATATTATTAGGCGGAAATAAGAAACGTATGATGTATCCGTTACTGCTATTGTTGATTAATGCAGGTTATAAAACACTCCATCTGGTATTTGATATATATTTATTTTTGTCAAATATTCAATATTATGAAAAGTTCGATCGAAAAGTCCTTTTTATAGACTGAACGTGAATAACACTCAAAACAAAGTCTTATTCATCATAGTTGGGCTCTGATAAGATAAGAATTTGGAACACAAGAGAGAGATGATTCACCCAGAGAGAAGATTTCTTTCTTTGAACAACCTTAACTCAGCAGGAATTTTAGCTATCTTTACTAAACTGAATCAAATTTCTTAACAATAAAAAAATTCTTAAGATCATATAACGGATTTAAGATTGATTTAGTTGCATAAGATACCTAACAAAACTAGTATACATTTTTATAAATAGATATCCCAATCTTCGGAATTTTTATTCGATAAACATCTTCATCAAAACTTCCAACCTTCCCAATCATCTTCTACAACAGCATAATCAACAATCTAACCTATCTATAACGACCTTATCAAATTCACTTCTCATCGCCAAGATTCCCCCAATCTTCAAAACGGTTAAGGCACTGTCACAATTGTATTCATCAATGCAAGAAGCACCATGGCAAATATCATAAAATAATATTCAATTTTTCAATGAAATGTCAACAGCTCAAGTGTTCTCCATCCAATGCTTGCAACACCCAGCGGCAATTACCAATACTTCAACATAATTCAAAATGCCAACAAAACATATTCTTTGGGCCAAAAAAACAGAAAAAGTAAAAAGGGAACGTTGAACTGTTTGCAAAAGTATTTCAAGCGAAATATCACACTTTGACATTGTCTGTGGGTCTCGGACCGAGGGCTAAAGCTTTTGGGGGTTGCGGTTGCCACTGCTCTCTATGTATATTGCCAATAAACGTCGCGCCCCAAACCCACAAAACGCCCCCTTTCGACGACGACGCCGCGGGTGCAAAAACACTTTGTAATACATATTTAGCTAGGCAAGGTGAAGAGAGGGGAGAGGATGCTGTGGATCTGTGGCAACATCTCGCGTGTCAAAAGGCAAGCTCTATTTATATTTAGGGTGGCTCTTAGCGACTGGTGACTGGTGGTTTTGTGGGTGGTTGAATGGTTGGGTGGTGCGGTGGGGTGGTGGGGTGGTTAAGCTCGGTGAGATAAATGTCTGTGGATGACACATTCCGTACAACAACCGAAAAATACAAATTACGTTTATGCGACGCCCATCAAATTGCGTCACGCAAAGTGTGTAAATAAGTTCATTATATATGTTTAAACATTCGAATTTGATTGAGTGAGTATCTCCCCCCTCCCCCTCTCTCCCCCTTAGCCAGGTGTGCAATTGTTAATTAAAATCTTCAGCGAATTAGAAAAAAAAGGTAACAAGAGTTTAATTCAATTGGTTTTCACACACACACAAACACAAATCAAATATTTCTCAACTCGTGCCCTCAAGCGGACACAAAATACTTAACAATTAGATCCTTTTTATTGTGTGCTTATGCACGACTGGCAAGGATAACTGTCTGTTTCTTTTGGGGGTGCATATCGCTTATGGAATTCTCCCATCGCTGACCCAAAACACACTCTCTGCGGTCCCGAACTGACTCGAGCTGTAACGGATGCATTTAATTTATTATTAGAATTATTTATGACAATAACGTCGTCGGGGCGTTTGGGTTTGGGGTGAATAAAAAAGCCGTTATTGTTAAGTTTATTAGACCGAACCAGCAACAGACACCAAAAAAAGGGGTGCCACAGTGGTTCACAGTGGTTGTCATCATCATCATCATCATCAGAGACACAGAGCGCATTACAGATGGTCGGTCACCAAGCAAAGTTTGAAAAACACAACATTTGTGTGATTTGTAAAGGCGATTTCAAATTGGTTTTTGAGTTTTTCAGAGTCACTCTTAAAAGGATTAGTTCAACAGTGGGTGGTGCAAGGGATTTAAATATTGAAAACATAAGGTTAAATAAGATCAGAGCAATTTTATTGACTTTTGTTCAGAATTCTTTGTTATATTAAACATTGAATAAGAAATTATATGTATGTATTCGTAAAAGCTTTAAAGCAAGGTTTTATATTTTGAAATATAATTTTTGTAAAGTTAAGATGGAAACTTAAATGCAAAACACAAATAATTTTGATATAAATGTCTTTCAAAACTTACTTCAAAAATCCTTAAACTGATTCAATATATTTTACTTTCCAACCCACTGTGCCAAACACATAAAGTTTCAAAACTCTGAAAGGGTCGACAGAAAAAAAAAGAAGAAATCAGGAAAAATCAAACAACGAAAGAGAGAAAGGGAGAGAGAGAGAAAAGTCAAATGCCGAAATGGAACTGTGCAAAAATGATCAAAAACAGCAAAAACGCATAATTCATGCATCAGCAACATGGCAAAAAGTCCTAAATTTGTGAAAGGACACTTGAAATAAATTGCCGAGCAGCCAAACATGACAAAACTGACCACAATGCCGATGCACAATAACAACTAGCAGGATAGTCAACGACAACAACAAAAACACACACACACACACACACGCACACTTGAGCACATAAAAGGATAACAATTGAAGAGCATATATATATTTTTGTAACTTGAAAATTTGTTTTCAATTTGGTTTTGGAAAGTGAAATATGTTTTGGTGACATTAAGCCGTCGCTATCAGGATTAAATGCAGAATGGCCAGGACAATAGAGGTCGGCCACAGGATAACAGAAAATGCGTTTCGCATGCGGCACGTGCCTCAAATCATTTGCCAGCTCGTTTCTCGCTTTTTTTTTTTTTATAAGTAGCAAAATGTTTTTTAAACATTTGAAAATCTTGTTATCCCCTCAGCAGGCGGTGCGGGGGGGAGGAAAGAGTGTGTGTGTTTAGAATTAAATTTGGCAATTCGATGATGTATGTTGAGTTTTTGAGCTCCTGCTGTTGTCGGGCATATGCCCACATTTGCCTGCAACATCAACAAATAAAAAAAGGATTAACATCCTGTTTGTCACCTTCAAAGATCATGGCGTAAAACTTTTCGAATGTTTCGGCTACAAACAAGCCAAGAAAATATTTATGCAAATTTTTCTCATTACGTTCGTCGTTGAGTTCATTGTGTTGCTGTTGTTGTTGCTGTCTTGTTTAATTCAAAGTTATTTTCCAAGTGAATTTAATTAAATTAAATATTCAGCACACGCTTCAACGGAGAGAGACACGGAGGCAGAGTGAGAGTGAGAGAGAGAGTATCTTCTCCAGTGCACCTTCACCTTTTGGCGCCTGATTTTATTTCATTTTAATTAATATTTTGTTATGCATTAAACATTCACTTGAAATTTGTACACGTTTCATCTTCAAAACCAAAAACATTCTCCAATTAAATAGAATCTTAGAGTGCACGAAAAGTAAAGGAGTAGTTTCTAAGAAACTTTAACACTTTTTATATTTTTTTCGTATTTTTTATATCTTAAATACTGTGCGTAACTTTCCCGGTTCACTTTTAACCAAAAAAAAAAAAAAACAACATTAAGTGGGAATTTCGATTTAATAGATTCAGCTCACAAATGCTTAAGATGAAAATCGAGTAAAAATCGCGTTTTAAGATTTAAATGCAGTATTTTTAAAGAGCTTAAGCCAAGTCTTTTAAGGTATTCCATTTAAAAATCGGATAAATTTTGACAAAGTTATGGAAATTGAAAGATTTGTCCAAGTCTTTCAAGGTATTCCATTTAAAAATCGCAAAAGTTGCAATGGCAATGGAAAGTTTTGTACTACACCCAAGTCGATTTTTTGACACAAGTTTTCAACATTGATTCATGGTATTTCCCAGTAAAAATTTCTTAATTAGAACCTTCTTTTTTGATTTATATTAAAAAGTTTATAAAAAATCTTATATAAATTTTACTTGAACTTCTTATATTATTCTTGAAAAAAATATAGTAAAATAATTATTCTTCATTGATAAGGATTTTTAACGAAACTAATTTTAATTCCAAAAGGTTTCTACTTTCAATGTAAATGCTAAACTTTAAGCTAAAATTTTAACCTAACAAATTCAGAAATGTTCTTATTTTTAATATACAGTAAACCACAATCCAAAGCAATTTCTGTGTGAAATTCTTACTAAAAAGAAAAAACTTGAGCGTCTGTGAGCCACGATTAGAGCACCTAGAGTTCCAAAGTGCCAGCAGCTGCAAGAAAACCACAGAAATACCCAACCCCAGGGAGGGGCAGGGTAGAGTAAGAAGGCGTCACAAAAGCGTTTTAACAGTGTGGCCCAGCAATTATGTAGCACAAAGGAATTTTGGTTTATTTGGCATAAGGCATAAGATCGTTTTTAAATACAAATTACAAAGCACACGCCGATGCACACAAACACAGTGAGAGTGAGAGAAGCTGAGGCAAGAAGTCGGCCATTTTGTTTATTGCAAAACGCGCACAAAGGAAAGCAACAGCAGCAAACAAATAACAACAACAATAAAAGCCGCCAGCCAAGAGTCAAGAGGCGCCAAAGCCCAAAAGAACCGAGCGCGTTTTTAGTGCGAAAATAATTGTGAAAAACCAAAGCAAAAAGGTTTTCTTTTACATCATATAAGGCACAAAGGTAACACACACACAATGAAAAACTGCAGCTCCTTGAAGATCCTTGAAAATGCTCTGCGCGAAAATTTGCCTCCTTGCAGCAGCAACAGCAACAACCGCACTGTGTGTGGCATGTAGTTAAGAAAAAAAAAAAAAAAATTGCAATTTAATTGCAGTTAAATCGCAAACGATTTGCACAAAAATATATATAAACACACACAAAAAGATAAAATGGGATTAACAGTGAGGTAAAGGAAAAATGCTCTCCGCCCCCGCCCCCTCCGCTTCTCAAGTGGTTAGCTGTTTCGCAGGCCGTTCGCTCAAGTGGAATAAAAGGTAAGGGAAATGTATAATGTATCTAAAGGATACACGCATTCGCATACATATGCATCTGTTCCATCTGTATGTTTGTTTGTTTGTTTGTTTGTTTGTGGCAAAGAGCATGGAGCAGGTTGCACTTGAATCAAATGCTTGAGCTACAGAGTTTATATATTGAGTCTATCTCATTATTTGTTTGCCATTTCATGAGAATGTCCTCGGGGGTTAACATTTTAGTGCATAGACGAATAAACGCAAATAAATAAATCAACCATAATAAATGCATATCAAAATCAACAAAATTCGAAATGATAAACGTAGCGAGACAATTTCACATTGATATTTCTATAGACCGCAAAACCTCTCTCTTTCCTTCTCTCTGAAGTGGAGTAGCATTGTTGTAAATGGCTCAATCCATGATAAGTATCTATTAGCATTGAGTGTAGGCTAATTGCTGGTTAAGACTGTGTTTGCTCGAACTCTATAGAACTGTGCTTGTAATACACTAAGAGAAACAAGTAAGTAGGCTCAAGATGAGAAATTCCTACTAGGATTTTCCTTTGTCCAATATGACCAAACTTTAAATTGCGATATCTCCAGTGTTTCTTAACCGATTTTGATCAATTTGTTCAAATCAAAATGTTCATTATTTTTTCCAAAGCTTAAAACCTCATTTTCACAATTTTGAAATTCAAGATTTTTTTGATATCGATAACGTGTGTATTTTGAAAACCAGAAGTATTATCGA
The DNA here is from genome assembly GCA_018152965.1 of Scaptomyza pallida. Classification (NCBI taxonomy): domain Eukaryota; kingdom Metazoa; phylum Arthropoda; class Insecta; order Diptera; family Drosophilidae; genus Scaptomyza; species Scaptomyza pallida. Next base: position 3,202,274 of record JAECXP010000260.1, on the reverse strand, counting down.
TAACTTGAAACAAACTAGTTCACTATAAGAACTTTCTAAATTATTTGCAAAACATTTAATCATAGATTTTGTATCAAATGCTTCTTTTCTCTGTGTATCCTGCCTTTTCTAATCCTTAACCCTTTGCCAAACAGCTGCTGCTTGATTGCCTGAAACCCAAAGCGCAAAGAATTTGTTTCGTTTTCTTACTTTTTTTTGGAGTTTGGAGTTGGGAGCAGCAGCACTATCTATCACCTAGGTTATTTAATTTGGTTATTGTATTCATTGAGACACAAAAGCCAAAGCCTAAAACAGCGTCCTGCTGAGTGCACTCGGCACATCCTGGCACATCCTGGTGCCCTGCCAACTGCCAGAAGGCATTAAAAACAATGCTTAGCTGAAAGTATATTGCGCCGCCTGGAAATGTGTTTTAGACGAGTTTATGAATAAAATTACATGGGATTTGCCGAGAGGCCAAAAGGTGAGAGGGGGGGCGGGCAGAAGCGCGGCACATATCAACGCCAACGAAGGAATAATAAGCGTATCCACTTAGTGGTTGCCAGGAGAATGTGCCAAACACGCGGTCAAATGCAAAAACCGAACAAAGGGACATTGGTGTGTGTGTGTGTGGGGGGGGGGTAAAAGGTGTAGTTGTGTGTGTGTGTGTGGCCAAAAATCCTTTGGCTGTAATCAAGCGTAAAATAGTACAATGAATATATCTACAATAATATTTATAACAATGGCCAAAAAGCATGCAGAGTGTGAGCAAGAAAGAGAGAGAGAGAGCGAGAGCGAAAGAGAGAGAGAAGTAATCGTGGAGCGGAGTATGGGCAAAAGCTGCCCGATTGTCAGTTGGCAAACAATAGGATTTTGCCAGCTCACGCAGGTTAATGAGTTCTACGGATAACACAGTCCACAGACTCTTCATAGAGTGAGCGGCAAGATAGTTAAGGTGTGAGAGAGAGAGAGACAGAGAGAGAGATGCAGCGCATGTGTGTGTGTTTTTGTTTTTGTTTTCTGTGTGTCTTGCCAACAGTTCGGACCAATGCCAAACGCATGGTGGTGTGGGTTCAGTGGGCTGAGTGGATTATTGTGTGTGTGTCTGGATGGGTGGTCACACACACACACACACACACTCAATGCGTACATGCAAAACAGATAAAAGTAACAAGAAGCAGACTGTAGAGACAACGGGAGCGCAAATATGTGAGTTAACGGGCAACCAGCAAGGGCTGCTCATAAAGTTTATAATAACAATTTTATTCTGTTCAAAGAAACTTAATTTAAAGCCCTAAACTATTTAGGAGAACATTTTTAAGAAGGATTGATGTTGACTGACTTAAAGCAATGTAATCTTTGTAATCAGAAAAGTCAGAGTTTACATAGATTTTTTAAAATGACTTTTTGAATGATATTGCAAAAATTACAATTTTTAATGAAAACAAGTAAAAAAGGCTATTTTTAGGAAATTTTCAAAAAATCATAACATAAAGTAGATATTTTTATGGTGAAATCTTGTTAAAGATGTTGAATTTGCATGGTAGTCATATAATAATATTGTTTAAAGTTACTTGATTTTGGCATCAAAAATCTTTTGTTTGAGCCAAGAAAAGAGTTCATTGAACAATAGACTTTAGCTCGATAGCTGAAAAACTTTTAATGGGTAAGTCTGAATCGGTTAAGATGCCAATGCTGATTAATGGAATTTAAATATGACCTATCCATTGATACTCTTGGAAACTGTTTTATTAAGTAAATTTAAACATTCATGACAATATTGTAATATGATTTTCAAGGTGTGAGCAACTCTGATTTTAATAAGTATTTTCTAATCTTAAACTTTTATTTACTGAAAATTAGAAAAAAAAAATAAGTAAACGATATTTGGTGCCAAAGGTTTGTTGATACTTACGCCTTCTTTAAAACTGAGCTTTTTTAAAGATAACTTTTTTCCTTCCTCCATTTTCACTTTTTATCATCGAAAACATTTTAATAATCAAAACTTTCCCCAAACTTTTGTGTCCACCCATGTCGCTGTGAAAATGTCAATAAGTTGCAGACAGAATTTTAGCTATCTCGCTCTGCGTGCCACGCCCCAAAGAAGACGCAAGCAACAACAATAGCCAAACTGGTTGGTTCAAGTTGAAGGTAGAGTCCTTCTCTCTCTCTTAGTCTGTGCACTTGACATTGCGCATACGCCGTGTATGTGCGCGAGATACCCGCAGCTATAGCAATTGTTGCCCTTTGTAGTCAATGGAGATACATAGTAGATATAGATGCGTATTAAGATAGTTGGTTAGATTAGTTGCCGTCTAATATCTTCTCTATACATATTCATATATTAACAGTGTCTGCTGGCACTTGGGGGCTCTTTGATCTTGAAGACTTTAAACGCTTGACCTGCTGCTAATTGCACGAAACGCTAATGAGCTTGGGGGGGGGGGTAGTGTGGGCACGCCCCCTAAGCTGCCAGTCATTGCCAACTGCCATTTGCGGCAACTAAGCGCAATTAATTAAATGAGAATACGAAAAAATTATATAAAATGTAGGCACTTCATCACTGAAAGAGAGAGGGAAGAGGCGAACAAGAGTTGGCTAAAGAAATGCAGCTTAATGCTAAATTAATTCCAATTACCACATTGCTGCCACTCACACCACCACCCACCCACCCACCGACCACCCACAATCCTGGCCACAGTCCAAGCCAAGTGGACACTCGACCCAAGCCAAGTCATGGCCCAACCCCAACCCCAACCCCCGCTTTAGTAATTTAGCCACGCTAATGCGCGGACTGTGGTCAACAAAAGCCGTCGCACGCGCTCTCAAATGCCCACCACACACACAATCACACACACACCACCCAACCACCCTAACCACTATGCTGGGTCCTGTGCCAAGTTCTGCGCCCTTTTGTGCGAATGTTTTAACATGAATTATATTATTTGATATACTCATTTATTTCTTCATTACTTTTTCTTTCTTTCTCTCTCTCTCTCGCTTTTTTCAATAACCAGCAAATGCAGTCCGCACAGTTGTTTGGCTTTGTGCCTGTTCGAAAGATTCGCTAATTAATTATTAATTATGCTTACAAATTGCCATGCCCACAACTAAAAAGGCCATTAAGATGGTTATTGAGCAAAGAAAGCTGTATTTGAGGAAAGTCTTGGGGGATTATACTCTGGAGAAACATGTTAACGTTTACGTTTATCGATATTTATCGATTTTGGCAACCAAAAACCTCAAGTCTATAAAAAAAACTTCTGGATTTTGGCTACTTGACTTCAAAAATAAGCTTTAATTGGTGTTCTATACATTTTCGACTTGTTTGTAAAATATTCAATGAAAATTATCGATTTATTATCGGCTTCTAGCGCTCTTTTTGTCATTGATTATACTTAATACACGATTTAAGCTCACTTTTCTCTCCCAAAAAATAGTAAAGTCTTCGGCTAGGTTCTCTTAATTATGTGTAACAAATTATCGATATTATTCGAACTCAATTGAAGCACTTTGAGATTCAGGATTTACATATCTCAACTCTCATTACCGTCACTATTCCCCTCCCACCCACACTACTGGTCCACAGGGTATACAAGAATATAAATAATTTGTGAACTTTTGACTTTCGAAAGTATTCCAATTTTCTAGCAATTTGCAGCATTTCTTTTGCTGCCAGAAGTTTTTTGCACTCCAACTTTTTGTCAGGAGCAAAACTTTTGGCACAATGTGTCCTCGCTGCAAATGCTAGCCACGCCCTAATGGGGGCGAAGAGAGAGCAAGAGAGAGGGGGGGTCGGGGGGTGGTGCAGCGGCAGGCAGTGTAAAAAGTTTTTACTGTCGCATTTGTTGCCGGCCCAAACTTGACGCACTAAAATGCAGACACACGCTTTGCTGCACACGAGAAGTGGATTGGATTGCAGAGTAGAGAGTTATATCGTTCGGTAGAGGTCCTTGCAAAAGATTTCCCGCTGATTTAAACAAAAAACACCACACAGCATGCACGTGTGCCCCACCATTCGCACCACTTGGCACACTCTCTCTCACTCTCTCTGCCTCTCGCTGACCTTTTTGACCAGGCCCTGACCAACATGTGCAAAAAAAAACTTCTAGTGGATGCCGCAAATTGTACATTTTTGTAAACTGTGTATATTATGAATGTGTATACAAAAGAACACATATAAAAATGCGCAAAAAAAAAAACATTTTTTATTTAATTGGTGTGTGTTTTGTATACCACTATGGATATACGGTGTGGGGCAAGCGGTTTTGGGGCCACCCAATTGAGTTTCACAGTTGCAATTAGAGCAGCCTTCAATGGGCCGTCCGCCCCCCAGTACAACTCGGACCATTTTTCATTCACAATGGAAACAGTTGAGACTGGCCGAAACGAACCCCCAGTTGTCCGAAATGCAGAAACAATGCGCATCAAAAGAAACAACTTGCAGACCATTTAACTCATAAAGCGAACATTTTACAGCGCAATCAAATGCAAAATGACTCAAAATTAAGTTGAATGAAGACGAGGATGGTGAAAAGGTAGGAGTTGGAGAGGGATAGCTTGATAAAGTCTTCAGAATTATGAGAGCTTGCAGTATAAGTAGCTGTTAATAAATAAATATAAGACTTTGTGTTAAAAGGAACTAGCTTATGTAAAAAAGGGAGCTTGTTCTTTTGAATCAATTAGGATAGCTTGTAGATTGTATTTTTTATGATTTTTAGAGCTAAATAAAAAATACCTAAAAAAATGACTTTTTTACCTACTTTTCAATAAAATTTTTCACTTTTAGTCATTTTTGCAATTTTTAAAAAATCATAAAAAATACATGCGAAGAGCTTTATGAACAAAATTTTTTTCAGTCACTTTTAGAATTGTTAAAAGTAACTTTTTGCATCATAACATTTTTTGTTTAAGAACGGGAAAAAAGTTTTGAAAGTAGACCTTTGGAAGAATTGAAAACATTCAATGGGTACTAAATGGGTTAAAAAAAAGTATTGTATCATCAAAACGGAAATGAATCGGCCTATCCATTGATACCAAACTTTTTATAAAGTAAGTATAAATAATGCGTAGATTTAACTTAAATGTTGTCAAAATACATATGCCGATCAGTGTATGTAAAAAAAAAAGTTTATGCAAAAATCCAACGACTTGTTCAACAAACTTTTAGCATAAGAAAATGATGTTTTTAATATTTCTGGGTTCTAGTCCTAGTTCCTGCTTCTACAAAAATAATGCAAAAAGCAACTATAGCTAGAAAACGAGCCATATCAACTAAGACTAAAGCTATATTTAAATTATACAATTATCAATATAATAATATAAATCATTCACTTCTTAGTTAGAATACTTTAATTAACTATAGGTTAGTACAACGTTCCTTTAAGCTTATTCCAGCTGTTTACGAATTTCCCACAACATTTCCACATCAATACACAGCTCCTAATCATTACTTCCACTAGTTCAAATTGCCTTTAGATCTTTCAACAATGTTCAAAAAGGAATAAACAATACGTTCAGGTATTTGAAACTACATAGCACAAAAACCAAACTAAGAAAACCCAAGCCACAAAAAGTAGTAGAAAAAGAAACCCTTCTCTCCGATATGCAAATGAAAAATCAAATTGAATTCACTTTATGCCTTTGACTATTATTATTTGCAAGCCACACACCTCAATGCAACCCCCCGCTTTGGCCCGATCCACCAAAAGTGTCAAGTGTTTATCGATGGGGGGAGCAGGGAGGCATTGAATGCACAAACCCAAAATCTAGGAACGTTTAAACGTTGACGTTGACAACAACAACAACAAGAAGCACACACAAAAATCGTCGATGGATGTGGATTTCTTTACCCGACATTTAATTGAGAAATAATTGAATAGGTCGTGTGAAGTGTTTGTTTGGCATGGTACTACGTTTTTTTTTTTTTTGCTTGCTTTCAGGTCTTACGTAGCGCCCGCTTCGCTAAGCCCGCCGCAATGAAATTAGCTTTGTCAAACGCGCTTCACACACACGTTAACGTATGTGTGTGTGTGCGTGTGTGTATGCACGGGTTGAAGTTGAATGATGCGGAAAGATCTATTGCAGCGTGAAAACGAAACACACACACATACACAAACATATACATAAAGCTGCAGCAAGTTGTTAATGAAGTAGTCACAGTCAACGGAGAAAGTCACCTATGCACCTTCGTCCCCCACCTTTCTCAATGCATTCTAACGCTCTCAAAGGATTGGAGTTTACGTCTGATTGCAACGCACTTGCCGTCACTTGCAACCAAATTGCGCAATGAGTCGCAAGCTTATAATTGCAGTTGCAATTTAGACTAGTTATTGTGATTTAAGGAGGAGATGAAGAGAGGTGTGAATGGGGAAAGGGGGGTATAAGTGTGTGAAGGTGTTGGAAATTTGATAAGTGTTTGAGGAAATTTGTAAAAATTTGATGTTGATGTTTAACAAATGTTTATAAAATATAATTTTGAGTCGATGGCCTTAGTAGCTAGCACTTCTTTCCCTTTAGTTATTATATTATTTTTTTGTATATTAATTAAATAATGCCATTAATAAATAACAATAAAAATAGCTAAAACTCGATAATCATTGCAAGCTAATCTTAACTCCACAATAATATCTACTAACCCTATAAAAAACGTTGTTGCTTTAAACATACAGAGAACACTCTCGAAATATTCGAAGAAACAAGCACGTAATATGGAAATTTTGAGCAATCAAAATACTCACTTCCATATATTATATCGCAACAACTTAGCAATGACAAACAAATAGCTGAAAATACAGTCGAGCTTCCATAAAACGAATCGCAAAGGGGATAAGATAAAACTTTGTTAGATGGAAATGCCTGAAAGTTACAAATTGTACAGTCAAGATCAGAGAAGATCGAAAATACAGCGATTAAATTCAGAGAACTAGTTATTGTATCATATTCTCTGCGTTATAAGAAACACTTTAGAAAAACAGTTCATTATGGGAAGATCTAAAACACATTAGATTTCAAGCTAAAAAGTAACTCGTCTTAAAGAAATATTCGCTATAGGAAAACAAAACATTCTGATAATGTAACCAAAAGCAAAATAAAAAAAATAAAATAAAATAAAATAAAAATTAAATATATAATTTAAGTTAAATTTTTATAATTCTAATCTAATGTGATCAGTGTATAAATTTATAGTAGAAATACTGTAGCAATAAGCATCCTAAATGAATGAATAAATACTAAATACTAAATCCGAAAAAGCAGTTTGTTATACGAAAGCTCGACTGTACTAACTTTGTTGCAATAAAAAAAATAAATATATGAATGTAATCATAATAAAACTCCAATGCTCTAACATCATAAACTTTGTACACATGAGCAAAAAACAAAAAAAAAAAAAAAAATTCGGATAGTAAACAATAACAAAAAACAAAATAACAACAATTTGCCGGCTTGTTTGCTGTTTTTGGTCGGGTCTATATTACGTGCAACGTTTAGAGCAATTAGAATTGTGTCCGAGAGTTCCACGAATTCTAGGTTAATGTCAATGCCGACGCATTTAATCGTAACTGGTTTTTTGTTTTTCTCATCATCTATCTATATATAAAAGATGCGTGTAGAATCACAAAGTGTTCCATTTTTCAAAAATGTTTCAGTTCGAGTTGCGTTTGTTAAGTTGCTTTTACTGTTGTCTGCTCATCAGTGGATTGGACGCTTGGCAAATACCCACAGCTAAGCATATAGAACAGAGTCTGGATAGTTGCGTGGTGGAAGGAGCTGGCGAGGATGCAGCCACCACAAGATGCCTCATGAAGCAATTGGGTCTGTGGACAGATAAATATGGTTACAATGCACGGCGCATAGCCAAAATCTTTGCGGCACACAATCAAATGGAGGAAATCATGCTGCTCGTCAACTATTGTAACACCAGGGAGCGGCAAGAGGAGGAGCCAGCCCAATGGGCTCATGAGGCATACAAATGCGCCACAGCGGGACGATTGGGCAAATGGATTAAGGATTACTATAAAGCGAAACCAGAAAGAACTTTTGATTATGTGGTGACAAAATTAGAAAAATAAAAATGTTTTATAAGTAGGGACTGCAAATAACTGTTATCGTAAAATTTTTAACCAAAAAAATCATAGATAAAGAGACGTATAGGGATACTTTTTTAAAAACAAATGACTTGTATTTACTTCGCGTCTATGATTCTGCCAAAAAATTTTTTTTAATTATTATTATAAAAATAATTAATAACGATTATTTTTTAATTTTTCGTATAAAAATTTTTATCCATAAATAACAGTTATTTTTTATTTTTTTAATTAAAATCAAAAATAAGAGTAATTTTATGATTTTTATTTTTTGTCATAAAATATTTTTTATTGTTGATTTTTATTAAAAAAATCAAAAAAAACTGTTATGAAAAAGTCTTTTAAATAAAAATCAGTCATTGACTTTATAAATTATAAGCATAAAGACAAGAAATATATATGATTTATTCAATATGATCTCTAAGCTTTAACGCTTTGTTGCACCACATGAAGATTGGCGCGCATGAAGCACATGCCACCGCGATAGGCCCAGGTGCAGGCATCGCTGCCTTCTTTGTTGCTATCGGCACAGGCGGCTATCTTTTGATGCGTCTCATCCGTGTGATCAACGGGCGCACCAAGGGATAGCTGCTCATGAATCTTGTGCACATCGAAGCCATTTGTGGCATCAAAGAAACCAAACTGTTCGAAGATGCACTTCAGATAGCAACGATTCTTCTCCTCATCGATGAATTCCCATTTACGATATTTGGCAACTTCCTCCTCGGTGGCATGAACGTGTTCGGCACAGTGTTGACGGAACTTGACCAGATCATCATGGGATTTGACTACATAATCGGACTCATGGCCAGGCTCATGATGAGGGTGGGCCAAAGCCAAAGCCAGAGTTAAAGACAGCACAAGAATAATGAGTTTCATTGTGTTGTCGATTGGAACTGCGGCTTGTTATGGGCTCGGTTGTCGTATTTATAGCTAGTCAACTGATTGGACGGGCGATCACCTTCTAAGGTCCCCCGTTGATGTGATTAAGTGCATCATTGATTGCCTTATCAATTGGGCAAAAGTAAATCGAAAGGTTCAAAGAGAACAAAAGTCTTGATAAAGCAATAGACAATAGCTGTAAGCCAGTCTCCTATCTGCTGTATAGCAACGTATTAAACACATAATTTATTTAGTTTTAACTACAAATGCAATTAGTTTCCATTTCTAGCATGATTTTGCTGATAAGATTCTGTTTGAGGTGTAGCGACAAGCAGCAGCGTCATCTATTAACAGAAATCACTTATGGTGTATAGCGCCACCTATGAACAATCGACGAAGCAGTGCCGTCATCTATGAACAATTGATAAAGCTATGCCGCCATCTATTGACAAATGTTACTGTTGATTGGGCTATATAGCTGTGAGCTTTTAACAGTAAGCAAAATAAGTTTTTAAATATTTTTAACGTCTATGGAAAAAGTTTCAAATTGATTTGCAGAATTTCTCTTAGGCGCTATAAAGGAATTATAGCAACTGAACGGTTATTTTTACTTCATCTTTATTCGCAATCAATAAATAGCTTCTTCATATTATTGTTTAAACTATAGAAAGCTTAACAGACATAATTCATAACAGTCATTTGATTGGTGGAACGGCGCATGATCAAAACACACCTGGCACACAATAATAACAAACAACAACAACAACCATAATGAACTACTACCTGCCAGATCAGACTGCCACGAAAAAGTTCAAAGACTCATTATGCCAATCAAAACGGACGGCAAACGTAGAAAAGGGAAAGCGAAAGTTCATGCAATAAAGAAAACGCAACAACAGGAGGCAACAAACACAATCTAACAACAACAACAACAACAACAGCAACTACAAATTGTTGATTGACCCCAAGAGATCTGTCGGCATCTAGCTAGAGTCTCAAGTCTAAGAGTTGTGTGTGTCTCTCGAGTCTCTCTAGTGTGGGTGGGATGGATATCCACGCAGCTGACAGAGACCGACACTTATCACCTCTGTCTCTCTGCCAGTGAACGTGACTACTACAAGACAACACAAAAAAAAATAAAATTTCCACAAAAAGGATACATTATTGACTAGGCAAATACCCTGTTAAGGGGTTGAAGTCTTATAAGGCGAATTCTGGTATTATATATCAAAATATTTATTAAGTTGTTTATTGTGAACTAATAGCAGTCGACATAAAATTAAAATTAAATCAAATTAAAAAATAAAGCTTAAGCTATAAAAAAGTTTAAAATTAAGGAACAATATTTAAATGAAATGAAAAGAAAAATTTAAAAAAATTAAAATATTAAAATATTCTGGGAAATTCAACAAAATTGTAAAGTTGTTTTATCTCAATCTACACTGCTCGCCACTTGAATATGTATGCTCTCTTTACAAATGCTCTTAACTCGAAAACAAAATGATAAAATAACGGTATTTTTTCATAATTATCTTTTTCATGCATTCTTCGCATTTTCTCGTATATTCCAAGTTTTGGAATAGAGCCGTTATAAAGTTGAACATACATTATATCCGATCGGTTTATAAGTTTAAAAATTCAAAAGTCAAACTACCCTTTCAAAAACATATTAAATACAGGGCATAATAATCATGCTTGCAGTCGGGGTAAAGTGGCGGTAACCGATTTAATAGATGCTTTTGGTACAAAGGTGTGGGGGCGTGCGGTAACTAGTAGTAAACAATAACAACAACAACAGTAACAACATGAATAGCAGTTCTTTAAGCCATTGTGTTGATGAAAGTGAAACTATTGTTGGCATTTGGCTCATTTGTTATGGCTAAGAATAGTTGTTGGAAGGCGTGACTTGTTCAATACTCGATCTATATCATACACGAGTACATATATATATATATGTATGGACAAACCAGTCTCTCTCTCACTTATTATTCTACTTAGACTTTCGCCTCAGTTAAATGCATTCATTTAATTGATGAAGCGATGCCAAAGCAATTAATTTCAAAGCTAATGAAAAAAAAAATGCAACAAAAGGTACTTTTGATTGCGGAGAGAAAGAGAGAGAGAGAGTACACTGAACATTCGATACCCTAGTTAGAAATAATTAACAATATTTTAAAGCAATCTTTAAAGCAGCCTTAGAGAAAACGAATAATAATAATTTGGCCTAGATACACGATTTTTCTATAAAATATAAATATTTAAAATCGTCATTAACCGATTTAAAATCGGCCCAATAAATGCCGGCTAATAAAAAAAAGGGCTTGCACTGCTTTAAGCCAAATGTATTTCACTTAAAATTTATATCGTTAGCACAAAAAACCAACCAACTGAGTTATTGTAAACAAAAAACTAGGCCAACTCCAAGAAGTTCCTGCAGAGCTTTATGGCCGCAGCAGCAGCATTAACAGCGGCAACCACTCTGCCAGCGTCGCTGCCAGTGTTAAAGGTATAAAAGGTAGAAGACCGCCGCATTGCCCGCTCACAAATCCAATAAGAAAAACGCGCGTGCGCAGACCGCAGCTTGAACAGTTGAACGTTAGCAGCCTCCGCGTCAACTCGTGTGTCCGAAACCGCAAACAAGAGCTTTAGCTGCATTTTCAGTTAGTTCAGTTTTTGCATGTGGAATGAATACAATTATTTGCAATATTATTTATAGCAACTTGTTTTTTCAAAGTCATTACGTGTCGTGAGTGTATTTTAATAAAAAAAATAAAATAAAATCAAAAGCAAAAAAAAAGGCAGCCAAGTGCAGTTGACAATTTATGTGTTAAGTTTTTGGACATTTCTCGTGTGTGCTTCCTGGGCAAGGCAATATAATCCAACGCAGAACACAACTTGCATACCAAAAAGGAGGAAGCCCAAGACCCAGACATTGCTTAAAATGCATGCCTTAAAGGTAAATAAATGATGACTTGATTGATTTGGGTATTCGCCTATATTACATACACATATATAGATCCCACAAACAAAAACACTTTCACTTTTTTATTAAATGTGTCCAGGTTTAAGGTCAAATTCAGTGACCATTTTTTTCTTTTTATTGTCTCTGATCTCTTAGCCCTGACTCTGAGAGTGATTTGCTAACTTGTCTAACCGTTTTGGCTCTGACTCAGCTCTGTCTAACATGCAAAAACCAAACAACTGGCAATGCATGTAAAACACCAGTAAACGAATAAGAGCAAACTGTTGAAATGGACAGAACACAGCTGTGAATATCATTCATATGCTGAGCTGAAGAAGTAATTAAGAATAAGAGGTTCTTGTGTAAAAGCTTAGGCTTAGTTAAGTGACACAATCTTAGACTAATAAGCAGGGACCGCAAATAGGATTTATGGGATAGAAAAAAATTAAAGCCAAATATAGGTTAACGCAAAAACGGCCAAATAACTTTTTTTTTAGCTGGGAATCCAAAAATCGAATAAACTTTTATTTTTAATTTATATAAATAAATTAATACCTAAGTCTTATTTTTTGACCTTATTAAAAAAATTATCAAACAATTGTTTAATTAAAATTTTTATACAAATTTTTGAATAACTTTTAATTCCAATTTTTATTATAAAAATAAAAAATAAAAATTATTTATTAACTCTTATTTTACAAAAAAACAGAAACTCTTTAAGAAAATGTTTTTTACTATAAAACATTTTTTATTAAAAATGAATAGAGCTCAAAAGGTACTTATCATTAAAAACTGTATTTAAGTTTCGATAAGTTTAAGTTTACCTTTTCAAACACACAACTTAGACCAAATTGAACCAAACTTTGTCAAAGATCACCAAAAAAAACAAAAGCAAAAAGCATTAAAATGCTATAAACCCACTAACCCATAACAGTAGTTTAGTGTTTAGTACTTCAATACACACACACACACAGAGAAAAAACACACCCACATTGTAAAAAAGCTGATAATCAGGCATTTGAACTTAGGCTTTTGCGCCTAAAAAACACACGACCAGGGCCAAGAGCGTGATCTTCAAAGGCGATCCGAAGCAGCATCAGTTGTGCATCAGTTTCAACTAACGTGTTACTTGTTGTTGTTGTTGTTGTTTAGCCATAAAAACTCGTAGTTTTTGGCACTTAACTTGGCCCAATTTTCGAGCATTGAAGTGCACTTACTTTGCTTTATGATGTTCATAATGATGATGATGATGATGATGAGCGTCTCATGATCGGCACGAGCTGTGAGCTATAAGCAATTGTTGCTCTTTGTTGATTCAATTTTAAAACAATTCGATTCGAGAAGAAAAAAAGAGAAGGAGGAGGAGAAGTGGGAAAAGGAGGGGCACAAAAGCCAAAAAGGAAAAGCGTTGAAAATTGGTCTCTGATCTTTCAATTGTTAGACGTAAACTACAATTTTGAAAGCAAAGCACAAATCTATAATATACACTGTAAGAAAATCTATTCAACAATTGCAAAGTATTGTACACACAGAAAAAAAATTGCAAATCGTATAATTTACACTTAGTTTGAAAAATTTATGGCAATGATTTTCGACTTGTTTTTTTTTTTTTCATTTTGAAAAGTGTAATTTTAAAAATAATTTTTAAAAGTAAAATTTTAATTTCAAACAAGAATTATAACAAGAATTTTCTGTGGCAGTAAAGGTTTACCATTGTTTTTTGCCCAGTGTACTTTAAGCCCAGTTAATGCTTGGCAAGCAATCACGAGCTGGTGCGTGGGTGGGGAGAAGGTTGGTTGGTTTGGATCTATGGAAAGTCAAAGTGAAATGCACATGGAAAGCAAGCGGAGGCAATTACTAGACAAAAGCTGAAGCCCAGCTAGGTAATCTGAGCGTCAAAAGCAATTGCAAAGATCAAGATCGCAAAGAAAAAAGGAAAAACAAAAAGAAAGAAAAACTCGGTCACAGATCACAGTGTATGTGTGTGTGTGTTGGAGTGTGTATTGATTGCAGTATATAGTGTCTATGGCCTAAACGTCGAGCTTCATGGGCTGTCGCATTTCCATGCCAACTTGTTTAACCGGACCTATGACAAAAGCTGCCTAAGGAAAGGCTCAAAATTCCAATATCAGATCAGCTTGGGCCACATATTACTGGCCATGCCGTGCCGTCCGGTTTGTGCTTCATAGTAATCCAATTAAAGGAACAATCTACATTTTTCAATTCAAAACTAATGAACTGTAGTTAATTCACAACAATGGCTAACAACATATTTCTATTAATTGTTGTTCTTGTTTTTGTTCTTGTTGTTGCTATGGGTTCAAACTATTGAATGCAATACTCTAGCTTAGAGAACGTGGCGAATTGATCTCTGAGTCGTTTGAAAGTTAAGAGCTTGTGCTGACGTCGTGGCCCGGCTTCCTACTCCGTCGTAGTAGCTCCCAACTTCCGTCAAAAGCTACGTAGAACAATTCATTGATTGATGATCATATTTTTTTTTGGCGTTCAATTAAGCAGCGTTAAATGATCTTAGTGACAAACCAAAGAATGAAAGTGAAACAAAGATTTCATGATAACGAATTTAATATACCCTTTTTTTTACTTACAGTCCTCTTTGCTGTTACTCTTCGTGTTGTCGCTGTGCTTTAGCTGTTGTCTTGGCGGACGTCGTTTGAGAAAGAAGCCCAAAGTCTATAATGCACTGATCACCACGGATGACAATCTGACCTCGAGCCGGGCATACCCCGTTATACAGCCCACCATACATGAACCGGGCTATGCGCCCTTTGGGCCCTATAACCCATTTGGGTTTTATACTCCGCCCGTGGTGAGATTTGCACAGCCTTTGGTGCCCGGATTGCCGCCCAATGAACGAGTAAGTTTTGAGCTCTAATATCTTCAACTTAGACTAATAATTATTTCCTTTTAGCTACCCTATCCACTGCCCACAGCTCCACAATTTCCGCCCGCCTATGCATCCTATGATCCCAGTCAACCCAATCTAGTGCAAGGCGAAAGGCAACCTTTGCCACAGGTTCAGCGGCAGGAGCTGTCACCTCAAGCGTCAGCTGCAGATGAGTCGGAGCCCAAGGAGATCATGAACAAGGAGCAGCTGCCCATACCACTAAATGAGCAAGGATTGCCGCCTGTCCTAATCAAGCTCTCATCCCAATTTAATGGTCCACCCACACAATTGCCACCGTATCCCTATCAGCAATATCCTTTGATCTATGACCAGATGGGTTATGTGCGTCAGCGTGAGAACTATTTGCCACCATATGATTACTATCCCAGTCAGGGCTATCCAACACGTAGTCCAGCAGGAGCTGCTCCAGCTCAGGCACCTCCAATGCAAGCAGCTGAGCCGGAGCTACAGCCTCTGCCACTGGATGGTCTAGATGCAACGCCCAGTTTTGAGGATATCAAGAACGGTTCGGAGAATAAGAATAGCGATGTACCGGACGTACCGCCGCCACCAATACCTTCGGGTCCAAAGCGTCCCAGGCCGCAGGATAATTGAGGCGTTTTCCGTTTTCTGAGATTTACGCGTATTTATTACCATATTTTTATGTAAGCATTTCGATTTCGATGTACCGTGTTTTTTTAATGTAATTCCATAAGTTTTTAGTAAGTGTTCATCAAAGATAACAAATTAATTAATAAATAAATAAAAAAGAATCGCAGAAGCGGTGAATGAACTTGGTGAACTTGGACCCTTGGGATATGGGTTGAGTGATCTTTCACTGTGCCATTCCCAGGAGGGATCTCTTTTATCTGGCCAATGTGTGTGCGCCTATAAAAGCAGTGAGCCCCGTAGGCAAATGGCACAGTTTGCACTAAGAACGTTTGCAAAAATGAAGCTAACTCTGATCTTGTTACTTTGCTGTTGCTTGTTCAGTTTGGGTAAGTTGTAAATATTTTATATGGCACGTTTTATTTGACGATAAACATTCAAACAGCCTATGGCAATGCAATTTTGGCCACTAAGCCACCATTTGTGCGCAGTCGTTATAGTCTTCGTTGGCGTAAAACGACAACAGCTATTCCCGACACTACAACTGGTCGCAATGCAGAAGTTCTGACGTCAACTCAAGCTCCCAAGGCGGGAACCTCAACAGCCAGTCCCGACTATGATTACTACGGCAATGGTGAAGCTGACAATATGGTGCATAAATAAAGAATCAATATATAACAATACATAACTGCTATAAACCATTAAAATAAATATATTCTGCAACAATTTTTTAAAAAAAATTCAAATTTGATTTGTGTACTTCCAAGTAACTGCCATTGTTGAAAGAAGCAGCAGCATTTAACAGCAATATGTTAATTAACAGAATACAATAAGAGAGAGTTGCCACCTTTTTGCAAGTTATTGGGCTAAGCCGGGTACGCTGCTTAAAACTTTTGCTTAACAAATTATACTTTAGAAAAGTTGTCAACAGAGTTTGCAGATTATCAAATCATTTGTATTCCAGCGCATCGAATTCATTTAGTTCAAACGACCATATAAAACATAAATTCTCCGCCCCATTATTTAACAGCGTACCAAGCGCATTAACTTAGGCATTGTGTTAACAGACCACTATTGGTAAACCAGTTTAAAATGTTATTAACAAATAAATGTACGCAGAATGTACGTCGCTTTCAAAAAGTTGCAAGTCTGCTTAATAAATACAATAAAGCCTGCTGGCCAACAACTGCTGCCGGTCTGAAGCCAACAACAACAACATGGAGTGAAGGGGGAGAACGAATGTATTGGTGAGTATACAAGTTGTTATTAGCATTAAGATTGAGAAGCTTTGATTGCGCGCAGCAGCAGAAACAGATACACGAGCTCAGTTTTCAACACGACCGCAACGAGAGCAGCAGTAGCAGCAACTGGTGGTGCCCATTGGACGTCGTACATTAAAACACAACCATACTCAACAGTAACAAAATCAGTGAAAAAACAAAAAATGGTGGTAAGTGAATAAAATAAATTACCAAATAAGAGCAATGATACGTTAAGTAAAACTTGGCTTAAACATACTTATCGCTGAAAGGCCATGCGAGGCCAAACAACGGCCCCAAGGGCAGCGAAAGCCACAGACACAGATTTTTAAAACGATTATGTTGCTCATGTTGAACTTTTCAATTGCAGGCCAAACTAACTGAGCAGGAAAGATCTGAGAAGCTGCAGCCACTGCTTGAAGCAGGCTGGACATTGGTTGAGGGACGTGATGCCATATATAAGGAATATCTGCTAAAAGATTTCAATCAGGCTTTCAGTTTCATGACTGGCGTTGCACTTTTGGCTGAGAAGATGAATCATCATCCAGAGTGGTTCAATGTCTACAACAAGTTGCAGGTCACCCTAAGCACCCACGACGTTGGCGGCCTGAGCAGCCAAGACATACGCATGGCTACATATATGGAGGCGCAGGCTAAACTCTTAAAATAACTGTTTTACTAAATTGTTAAGGTGTATTTGTATGACAAACATTTGTTAATATAAAATAAATAATCAGCCCAACATGGACTTACTTAATATTTGATAATCCGCCTCTTGCAAAACGTCGGGTGACGTCTCGTCCTTTTGGTAACCGAGTGTTTTAAAGAACTCTATTGAGTTCTCATTATTATTTAACACAGTTAACATTATTTTCTCTAGCTGCCAATGTCGCGCACATGCCTCCAAAGTTTCCATCATGAACTTGCCAAGTCCTTTGCGTTGATACTCGGGTGCAATTTGTATTTCATAGCTATAATAAAATGAAGTATGATATTTTTAACCAAACGACAATGTAGCCATACTTTTTATATTTACCAGTAGAGCACACAGTCACCATCGTCCATATCAAAGCGGAACATTGTATAGGCCACGGGTTCCTTCTTTGCATTTTGAGCCACCAGAAAACGCGCCCAGTTTTTATTGAGCTCTGCCTGTTTAATTTTGGGTTTCCAGCCCATTTTCAGCTGCTTATAAAAGGGTCCAACATTTTGCTCCGCCAATTTAAATGTCCATTTGAGAATCTTTGCATCCATGTCGCTCTTCGCGCGGCAAAATAATTTGAACTCCTCGCCAGAGCTGGACTTGTAGTTGTCGTAGGGCAGTGTTTCAAGTGGATTCTTTGCACGTGACGCGGACTCAATAAATTTGTGCTTTGCAGCAGCGCTTAGCTCGTCACGATTTGTCATTTTTAAGTTTTAGAATAAATAATTATGTTTTTGCGTTTACGAAGAGTGCTTGTTGTATTAAAAAGCGGGAACGCAGTGCTGTAAAATTTCAATGAAAATGCAGCCCTGTAAAATATCAGCTGTTCAGCTGCTATTGGCCATATCTATCAACAAGTAAACAACGAAATTAAATTTTAGCTGCTTAAACATTTAATCAGAACATTAGAATAATTTGCAGCCCACAAAGTATAATACGGATTTTTATAAATTACAGATCGATTGTGAGCACAGCACAATTAACAAAGGTAGGCATATTTGTGTACATAAATCATATGTAAATTTAATGCTGACGTGAATATTTTTTTGCAGCATTGTAAACAAATCAGACGAAAACAACAAATTCCTCGACCACTCACACACAATGTTTAAAAAATCCAAGCCAAAGGTGGAACCACCACCTGCAGCACCTACAGTAGAGGAAATGCTTGCTGATATTGAAACATTTGAAATACCACAACAAACAAGGAGTAGCGCCACAAACAGCGCTGTTCTGGAAAATGTACTGCTAACGGAGCCCGAGCACCTGACCCTGGAGACGTGGTGGCAAGTGTTTGATGAATACGATCAGAAAGTCAAGAAACTGGCCATTATGGAAGGCACATTGGACTCGCAGAGAGAAAACCTGCTAGCGTGCAAGGAAAAGTTAGAAAACAATGCCAAAACTTTACGAGATGGCATACATAAACAGCAGATGTTGATTAAGGATGTAATTGATTGTTGACGAGTACAAAAATTAAATTGTTTAAATAAGTTAAATTTCCCATGAAACTGCTTTGTTTCTTATATTTCGATAACGATAGCAAAATCCTCAAACACATACACAACGCGTGTTATCGAGTTTGTTGGTAGGCAGAGCTCAGAAAGTATCGATACTTGTTACCTGCAGCCGTTTTTTATGTGGGGAGAAATAAAATA
The DNA here is from genome assembly GCA_018152965.1 of Scaptomyza pallida. NCBI lineage: Eukaryota > Metazoa > Arthropoda > Insecta > Diptera > Drosophilidae > Scaptomyza > Scaptomyza pallida. The sequence continues at coordinate 3,183,233 of JAECXP010000260.1, read as the reverse complement.
ATTGTTTTTAAATTATTTGCATTGAAAATGCAAGTCCGTTGCAATATATAAAGTGAGTTTTGTTAATGAAATAATTAAAGTAACAAAAAACGCAAGTCACAAGAAAAAACAACGTTTATTTTGGGCCTGTGAATAAGCCAGGGAACAGGTTTAGGCCAGAAAAAATCTTGGCTGGCTTACCATTTACGCCACAGCGTTAATGGCAATACAACAGCGAGCGGAGGTCGATTGTTTTGCGTGTGTTTGTGTCAGTGTGTGTGCGTGTGTATAGATGTTTTAATATTTTGCCTTTAAGTTAGCCAAATCCAATTACCAAAACGAAAAAGTGCAACAATTGTTGGGTGTTAAAAATCCCCTGTGGACATGCTAATTGAATTTTACGTGATATTTGATTTTGCTCAAGCTACAAAACAAGCAACCACTAACAACAACAAAAACAGCGAGCAACGAGTAGAGTTTTGTTTCATACCAAGAATACTCTCACACACTCATACACACAAAAAGAAATGCTCACGGCAAGGGATTATTATCCAATTTAACGGATGTCAATTAAGCTTAAGAATGCAATTCATTAAATGACCAAATTTAAAGCTGTGCGAAAAAAGTTGTCGACTAACAGTAGTTTTCACGGGCACATCAACACAAGTGTAGCCCAGGTGCGCGTGTGTGTGTGATGTTTATGCCTTTTCGCATAATGCGTGTGTGTGTGTGTGTGAGTGTATTGTTTCTGTGTGTACGCGAACAAAGTGCTAATGAGATGCTGATGCTGTGTTGCTGCTGCTTCTTGCTAGCAGTTTGTTGCTTTTGCCATTTATGCAAAAATACGTAAATTTTGAACAAAAGACGTACATACATACATTTATTGTTTTGATCTGTTGTGAATTTCGCCTGCTAACGAACTCGCTTCCAAAAGGTGAAAGCAACGGTTTTTTGTTTACTCTCCACTTGTAGAGGGTAACTCATTCGAAATGAAATATTTTGAGTTTTTTTTTAAGGTATATGTGTATTATTGCTAAGCAATATTGAGAACTAAGACGCTTTACCTTTGATTTAATAAATCCTTCTAATTTAATACTTTCTCCAAAGTTTTTTTCTTTTAAAATGAATTTTCTTATTGGTTTCTTCATACAAAATTCATTTTAAATATGAACATTAATATTGTTTACCAAACTTTCTAATAATTGTTGTGTAAGAGTATTCAATCTTCGGCAATGGTTGTTTGTAGCCTGAATTAACTGAAGCTCATATGTTGATGCTGTATGATTTGTATGAATTGTTCGCCATTTTTATATATATTAAGTGCAATTTCTTTGTGCTGTTGAGAAGAGCTACCGTTATTGCAATCTGCTGCTGGATCGATTATACTCATATTTATTCTTTTGCAGCAGCTACGCGTGAGATGTCACATGCCACAATTTGTGTCGCGTCGGCTGTAACGGACTTTTTCCCACATTGGCAATACTTATTATTGGCAAAAGAACGAAACGCTGCAATAATGTAAAGACGACGGCCAACAAAGGTCAATCTAAGCCAGCCAAACGCGCAGCCTAGAACTAGTTAGGTTTCCACAAACACACACACAAATACATATACACTATTGGACACACATATATACATATACAAGCACACACACAGACATAGTATGGGCTGGCTGCTGGCGCTCCTGGCGTTGCTTGTGGCAATCAGCGAGCTGCTAGCAGTTCCAACGCCGCTCAAGTTACCAGGTAAGACCCATCTCTCACTCCCCGTTAGCTTACGATTTTGATCTTCAAAAATCTCTTCCAGGCTACACACACAAACTGACGCCATATATAAAACACTGGGAGGCGGCGAACTTCGATCGCAGTGTGCTGCAGGCAGCTCAGCTGCGTCACTTGGAGCAGGCACGCGTGCGACGAAAAAGGCAAGTGGAGGAGGAGGAGACGCCGTCCTCAACTGGCAGTTTGGGACTGGCGCACACAATTCGTTTGAATTTCTCTGCACATGACAGGTGCGTGCGTGGGTGTTTGTAACCTTCTCCAACTTGAACTTATATGTATTTTCCCTCCTTTGTTTTGCAGAGACTTTCTTCTGGTGCTGCGTCAGCAGCCAAACTCAGTGTTTGCGAATGACGTGCAAATCGAGAATACATTGGGGCCCATTGAGTACGATGTGTCACGCATTTATACGGGCAGTCTGGAGGATGATGAGGCAGCGCATGTCCAAGCGATACTCACAAGTGATAATCTCCTGGATGGCACCATTGAGACGCAAGCGGAGCATTATTATATTGAGCCAGCGCAACGTTACTCACAGCAACTGGCCGAAAGTGGAGTCCATAGCATTGTCTATAAGCTGAGTGATGTAAATATGCAACAGCAAAACTCATTTGCCAGCGGCCTGTCATCAAAGGCGCCCATCAAGACGCACTGCGCCAGTGAGCGACTGCGGCGCAAACGTTGGCTGCCCGAGGAAGAGGTATGAGCATATATGAGTATGAGTCCAACTTTGGGTCAATGACAGTAATGAATTTATTAATCCCTGCAGCACGTCACAGTTCCGAGTTATAATCGCAATCCACCGCTGCCTTTAGATCTAGAGGTTCCCTATAATGATGATTTTCGTGTGCTTGCCTCCGAGGAGGATCGCAGCGAGGAGGAATCTCACAGAACCACAACAACAACTATGCGCAGCACTGAAAGTTTCTTGGCAACGTTGACCAAGCCCACGCCCAATCGTAATATACTTGTAAATAACTATAATCCCTCCAATATCGGCGATGGCAGTCGCAGCTACAATACCAACACAAATACAAACAACAATGTGCGTAAGCTGTACACGAAGCATAAAAACATTATCGTTAGTACCTACAATCGACCCATTGAACCGGAGTTCGGAACACCGTACGAGGAGCCCAATGTTAACAATAGCAATAGCCTGCCAAATAATTTTTTTAATGCCAATTGGACAACACTCTCCATGGGCAACAACAACAATGATCGGCCCAGCCACAAGACCCATGTGGAGATCATCACCAAGAATGGCGCCACAAAGAAACCCAACATCATAGTTAACAACTACAATCCAGAGATTGTCTTTGCACCCAATCCACACAATCCCAGTTTCAATAGCATGCTAATGACAAATCTATTGAGTGGTCGTGGCGATGATATACATAATTCGCCGCGACTGCTGTACGATCGCAAGACCACATGCATGCTCTATTTGCAAGCGGATCACACGTTCTTCCAGAAAATGGGCAGCGATGAGGCCTCCATTGAGGCCATCACGCGTCACGTACAGCGTGCCAATTCCATTTATCGCAACACCGATTTCAATAATGATGGCAAACCCGACAATATTACGTTCATGATAAAACGTATTAAGGTGCACAACATGAATGCCATGAAGGATCCCAGCTATCGGTTTCCCGGCAATTATGGTGTGGAAAAGTTTTTGGAATTATTTTCAGGTACGTACCTTTTATGTTAATGAATTGTGCTTATGTTTAACCTCTTTAAATGTTTTTTACAGAGGAGGATTATGATGCCTTTTGTTTGGCTTATATGTTTACCTATCGTGACTTTGAGATGGGCACTTTGGGTCTGGCCTGGACGGGCGATTTGAAGAATGCTGGTGGTGTTTGTGAAAAGAATGGACATTATCGTGGCTCGCTCAAGTCCTTGAATACGGGCATTGTCACGCTCTTGAACTATGGCAAACATGTGCCGCCAGCCGTATCGCATGTGACGCTGGCTCACGAGATTGGCCATAACTTTGGCTCACCGGTAAGTTATCCTTAACATTCTTTTGATAACCAACTAATATGTACCTTCTCCTTCACAGCACGATCCGGAGCAGTGTACGCCGGGTGGCGAGGATGGCAACTTTATTATGTTTGCGCGCGCCACTTCGGGTGACAAGAAGAACAACAATAAATTTAGTGCTTGCTCATTGAAATCAATTGAGCCCGTGCTGAATGCCAAAGCGCGTTCCATGAAGGGCTGCTTCACGGAGCCACAGTCTTCCATATGTGGCAATGGTGTTGTGGAGCCTGGAGAACAGTGTGATTGTGGCTGGGAGGAGGACTGCAAGGATTCGTGCTGTTTTCCCATGTCGCGACAGCCACATCTGGACGAAACGCCCTGCACACTGACGCCCCATGCACGCTGCAGTCCCTCGCAAGGACCCTGCTGCACCACCGACTGCAAGGTGAAGTTCGGAGATAAGTGCCGGGACGACAATGGCTGTCGTGATCCCTCGTTCTGTGATGGACGCGTGCCTCAGTGTCCGCCCTCGGTTAACAAACCCAATAAGACCATTTGCAACAAGGAGTTTGTTTGCTACATGGGCGACTGCACGGGCAGCATTTGTTTGGCCTATGGGCTGGAGTCATGCCAGTGCATTCCGGGACCACAAGATGATCGTATCAAGTCGTGCGAGCTGTGCTGCAAGCTGCCCGGCGAGGATAGTCCTTGCCGCAGCTCCTTTGAGTGGAATGAGGCGCCCTTCGATGTGCCCGATATGTACTCAAAACCAGGCACGCCCTGCAATGACTACAATGGGTATGGAATGACATCAACTTTATTATTAAACCAACTAATCTGAAATTTTGTTTTTAGGTATTGCGATGTCTTTCAAAAATGTCGTGAAGTTGATCCTTCGGGTCCATTGGCCACGTTGCGCAAGCTTCTACTTTCGGAGGAGAGCATTGCCACCTTTAAGAAGTGGATGCAACATCATTGGTACACCGTGGCCCTAGCAGCCATTGGCGTCTTCCTTTTGCTGGTATGTAGCGAAAATTTACAACTAGATTATAAAAATGATTTTAAGGGGAGGGTAAGGTCAAATTGAACGAAAAAAAGCCATGTTTTTGTGATTTTTTGTCCTTACTCAATTAGTGGTACATGACAATTATAGCAGTTTTATAGCAGACTTTGAAAACGTGAGTTGTGGGAAAAACGGTTTAAAGTTTTAACCACAAAAAAATCCAGCGTAAAACGTTTAAGCATCCCACACACCAGAGCGATTAAATCGCAGCGGCAGCGACAAAATAATAAATTGTCGTGGTGAAATCGCTAGTGTGACAATACCGGAGCGAATGCAATCCGTTGTTTTCATAGTCGCTTCGTTCGAAAGCAAATATATCGTTTTTTCTTAGTCGCTAAATGTCTTCCTCGACGAAGAAGTTCTTTGTTAACGTTGTTATTAGAAGAAGATGAAAATGAAAACAATGCGAAAGTAATTAATATTAGACTCATTGACGTTATATTAAAAGATAATTGGTTAATCCCATAAATGCGGACAGGCACTCCCAGGGGAATTTAGCAATTTGATGCAGCAACTTCGGGAGGGTGCAAAACGATTTTATATATATTTCAGAATGACCAGCACCTCTTCGATAACCTTTCGAAATTCGATTTTATAAATAAAATATTATATCGGAAAACCACGAAAAAAAAACATTGCACAATTTGTTTTTATAAAAATTATTTTTAAAAAAAAAGTATGATAATAAGTTCAAAGCTTCTTTTATTATATTAATATTATTATATTGATTTAAATACAAAATATAGTAATTTAACATGTTAAAAAGCCAAAATTCAATACATGCATCACATGTGACGTCATTAGCGCAGAAAAAAAAGGTTTTGCGCAAGTCTGATTGATTTTTTTGGCGGCAGCGGTAAAAACATTTGAATTAATATCCAGCGTTTAAAAACGTGCAAAATCTGTCAAAGCGATATCGCCGCTTTGGTGTGAATGCGTTCAAAAGACGCAATGTAATTACAATGGCCCCCGCTCGATTTAATCGCCTGGTGTGTGGGATGCTTTAAAAAAGAAAAATAAAAATACCCATAACTTCGTCAATTTTGCACTTATTGACAAAATTTTGACACAATGTTCTTGAGATATTATGCATTCAATTAGAAAAATAAAAAAAAAATAAAAAAAAAAAAAATTAAATACCTTACCCTCCCCTTAATTTCTTGTTAAACATATTGAAAATCTAATGAGTTTTTGCTTTGACAAAGTTAATGCGTGTGGTTACATCGATGCTGAGGGATCAGCTTGAGGCCAAGGAGCTGGCCTTAAGCGAGGGTGAGCCCTGACAATGAACCCTAAACGAACCCAGTAAACTTAGCTGCAGTTTAACTACAAAGCTAATTTAGAACGCATTTTAGGCTTGAACTCACTTAAACATCTCCAATCTCTAAAGTCAAATTTACTAATGAAATGCATTTTATTCACAGATAATGAGCACAAAGCTGCTGGCGAAACGCTCGAATCTGAAGCTTAAATCGGTGACCATCATACACAGCGCCACAACGGAAACGGTGCGTCTGCCGGAGAACAACAATGGTGTCATTGTGCATACGGCCGTGCGCACCAAAGTGCCATTCAAGAAGAAGGTGCGCGGCGAGCGCAGCAAAAAGTCAACAACGGGCTTGGTCAATGGAGCAGTGGTGGGAGCGCCAGGAGTGCGCACGAAAGCCAGCGGCAATGTGGAGCCAAAGAAAACATCACGAACACAGGCGGCGCTGGTCAAAAAGAAACTAAAGGCAACGGCCGCCGAAGAGGAACAGGCCAAAAAGTCCAAGAAGCTGGGCAAGCACATGAAGGAAATCATAGACTACTCACAGCGCAACAACAACGTCGCCGGTGTCGATGATGCCTCCAATCTGTCAACAACGAACAATCACAGCAATACCTTTGGCAAGGTGCAAAAATGGCTGCTGGAATCGCCCATTGTGGCCCAACCTTTGTCGCACATGGAGCATAGCTCTCGGGTGCGCAAAGTGATGAGCAAATCGCAATCAACGCCCGAACGCCTCGTACAGAAGACGCCACAAAAGACCAAATCCATGGGCAATCTGTCCAATGAGAAGGTCAAACTGCAAGTCGTCTACAAGCCGCCCTTCAAGTTCTCGTTGCGGCTATCGAAGAAGCCCAAAGGTGAAGACGCACGTGGTGGGCGTAAGCGCTGGCGCGCGTCCCAAGCGTACGCCAAAGAACAATACACGTTCCAGTGGGAGTGGAGGCGGTGTTGGGGGCCAGGCGTCCACGTCAAAGGGGCCATATGCAGAGCGCGCCAAGCGTACAGCTTTGCTGTTGTGCAACGAGGCGGCGGATGATAATCAAATCCTAACGCTAAACGAGCCCAACTATGAGACTTTAAAGCCGCCGCCGGTGCGCAGCTCCACAGAGCATTGCTATGAGAATGTGGACTTGCCCAGTGATGTCATCGGGAAGCCAGGTGGCAGTAGCTCGAATCGCGCTAGTCTGGAGGCAGCACCTGTTGCTCAGCGCAGCTCATATCGCCGCTCCAATTCATTGTCCACACACAATCCCTTTGCGGTGGCGCCGCGACGCAGCAGCAGCAAGGCTGCTCAGCCCGCGGGCGGCTCTATCAATTTAACGCGCAATTTTGGCAGCACGCAGAATTTGATTAATCTGAGCCAGAACATGGCCAAGTCCAAGAAGCGCAGCAGCCTTAATCTGAAAGCAAGTGCGGCCAAAAATGGCAAAGATCCGCCTGTTGCAACAACAACAAGCACAACAGCGGTTGCGGCTTCCGCTGCACCACAACAACGTCGCTCCTCTTCCAATGCGAATTTGCGTCGAAATAGCAGCACTTCCAATGCAACAAGCCAAGGAGCGCCAGTGCCGCCAACACGCAATGCACGCAACAGCTTTAGCAACATTCCACGCGCCAGTCTCAATGCGGCAACAACGACAGCAACAACAACAATAACGGCGCCCAGCTTCTCGCGTCAATCCTCCAGCAGCACAACGACAACGACATCAAGTGGTCCGCCACTGCAACAGTCCGCCTCGACAAGCGCTGTCGCCAGTCAACAACAACAACAACAACGTCCAGCAGCGCAGCCCATGCGACGCAGTCTAAATAACTTTCGAGTGCGTTCGAATGCAGCAGCAACAGCAGCAGCAACGCAACGCAACAGCTGCAGCAACAACAACAATGGACAATGAGCTGCCATCGGATTTGGAGGTTGTTGTCTCGGATATTGAGAATCTGGTTAGCTAAGATCAGCTCCAGTTTGTCTTTATGTCAAAGCAACCAAGTGAAAGTGATAAGTCCTAAAGTTAGTTATATACAAAATTGTCGCATAGGTTTACATATGCCTACATATATATATATATAAATATAGATTTGTATATATAACATATATATATATATGTACTTTACACTGCCTTAAACTTGCCGTTTCTGCTGAATATGTGAATGCCACGCCCTCCTCCTCCCCCACACAAAAACACATCCAAAAACTGACCACACCATTTGCATTGATCGCTCAAGAGCTCGTATATACTCGTATGGGATAAAATTCCAAAAAGATAGTCAATTGCATTCAATAAGTTTTTATCAATTGTATATATACTCAAATAACCAATGCTTTCGAGCTTCATTGAGCGATCATTGTGCTTAGAAACTAATAATATGCTCGCGCTTATGGCTAACCACAACAACAACAAACACAACATCATTCCTTATAAAGCTCACCCACCCCAACACCGCCGAAGCCAAGCCGCACTCACCGCACATTGTACCTTTTTACATACTATTTAACTGTTGTATTGTATTCGTGATCAATAACTATAACTATAACTTGTAAACTATTCTTTCTTTTCTGTCTTTACCTATATGAAGTGTGTTTAGTTCCAATTGATCTTAATAGTATTGTCGCCTCTTAAGCTTAACTATTTTTATAATGCAACGAATTAACAATAACAATAGACCGATCAAAAACTGTACACATTCCAAACTGTTATCATATATATAGTAATTATACGCCATTGGCGCCTGTTTTTATTACACAGTATTATGTTGATTCTACATCGAATATTATATCTTTCTATCATAATTCCTAAAGTTTTTAAACAACGACCATATTATCATCTATAAACAAACTTTCGACACACAGAACAACAATACAAGGTGCTATTTTAGTAATGAAAAAATGAATGTAAAAAGTTAACCAAACAATTTTTAAAAAACACAAAAAACAAAAAAAAATCTCTTATGAATATACTACTAACTACTCCAAAAGACAAATGATCAAAATGATATTAAGATTTGTAGTTCAGATATAGTTTCGAGTGTAGCCAAGTGGGGGGTTAGCCAGGGAAAAGTTGCAAATAATAAATAGTACATAATTAGTAGCAAATACATACAAAAAATAACCAACGATAACTGTCAATAAAATCAAAAGTAAAATTGCATCGAAAGTAGTTTATAGTAGTCGCAACACAGAATCAAATAGAACAAGTTAATAATGCAGTTAACCACAAAACCTCCACACTTTCCCCTCACATACAGACACACACACACGTACACAAACGCCCACAAATGCCTGCGCCATTCTTAGTAGTAGTGTATAAAGTCGATAAAGAAGATAAATAGTTTTTATATGCAATAACAAATTAGAGCAATGAAGAACAAAACACCTAACGATATTCATAAATACTATATAGTCACGTAGCGTATCAAAATCACAAGAACAAAAGCGAACGGCTTGCAAAATATAATAATAAAAACAAATCTAAGCTATCTGTAGAAGGGTAGGAGGAAGGCTTAAGAACTGGATTAATACCCAAGCAAAAATCGTAGAGCGTTTACGTTGCGTATACGTGTTGATATGTATTTGCAATTTGCATGGCTGGTACAATTTTTATGAGCATTTGGGTATATTTTTTTGGAATATACAACGCATTAATAAATAATATATTATAAGCTCAGCTCAAATGATCAACCCAAAAAAAAACATAAATAAATTAGAAAACAGAACGACAGTTAACGTTAACGCGTAGGCAATTTAGGAAACGGAAAAAACGAACACAAAAAAAAAGTACGCGACAATCGCTTTGAAATGCTTATTAAACATTGCAAAAAAAAAAAAAAAAAAAAATGAAAAATCGAAATCGAAATTGTAGCTTTAAGTTTGTCTTAAACATAAGAAACTAAAAGCGAATACCTAATGATAACTATTTAAATATGAAACTATACAAGGCGCAGATTCTTTTTTCAACGTCAACGTAAAATATCGGCAATATCATTAAATTTACCAAAAGCAACAATATATGGCCAATGTATATATATATATATAAACTAAATGCAAAGAATTATTAACTAAGCTGAGGTAGAAAGTATTTTGAGCGTGGATGAAAAAAGACTATTTAAGCGCGAAATGAACCATTTTTGTGTATTGTACATAAGAAATTTATTGATTTTAAAAACTATATATATATACATATATATGTAATGATTTAGACTTAAAAAAACTGCAAAACGATTTTGAAATCTGTGTGTATGTACCTCAATTGTAATTATTTGTTTTTTTGATAAACCGTATTTTTGCACCCACTTCACTGACTTGATATCAACTATTTTGTATAATTTAGCTAAATGAATTTAAAAAACCCAAAAACACATTTCAAGCCCCTCTCGCAGAGATCCGTATCCCGTAGTTAATAAATGTTGTCAAAGATCGTATCATTCTGTCGTCAATTAATAAAGCGCTAAAAATCGAAAAGCCGAAAAGCAACCATAATTAAGGAACAATAATTCGTAAATCATATTAAATATATATATATAAGTTGCGAAACAAGAGAGCAAAAAATGTGTGACACTTAAGTTGTACTTAACATTAATGGTATGATTACATTAAATATTTAATTTATTAATATTTAGATATATGAAAATGTAACTAATTTTTAACACTGCACACGCATCGCGATATTTTATAATTTCTTTCATTTCAAGCAAAATTCAAATAACAATAAAAAAAACGAAACTAAAAACTTAACGACAAAATTGTGGATTTAATTAGCTTTTTTCTCCGCCTTCTCCAATTTCAAGGCACGTTTGGCCATTATCCAAAAGTACACTGAAGGTAATAAGTGACGCAAATAGTATGCAATCTTGGCTTGAAAATCGCTGACAATTATGTCGGGTTCCTTACGCAAAATACATTGCAATACGCGTTCCGCCAGCTTACCGGGCAACATGCCTTTGGCTGTTGTTTCATCCATTTCTAGAAACATAAAAATAAATGTTTGAATAACATGCGCAAGGACAAAAAAAAGTTCTTTACTAACTTCCATAGCTGCTGCCCGCTCCCGTCAAGGCATTCATTGAAAGCTGTGTGCGTATATAACCCGGACTTATGCATGATACATTAATCTTCTTGTTTGCTACTTCGGCGCGCAGTGCGTCGGCAAACGCTTGCATCGCATGCTTCGACGCGGAGTAAGCTGCTCGCTGTGGAATGGCAAACTTTCCTTGCACTGAACTTATAAAGCAAATATGTCCACTCTGACGTTTGACCATAGAAGGCAACAGCGCTTAAAACAAATTAAAAAAAGATTCGACACATGTTATTTTACAATTATTCCATTAGATATACCTTTTGTTAATGCCACAGATCCGAAATAGTTAACCACCATGACCTTAACATCAACATCGACCGCTGTAGAGGCTACATCCGCACGCACACTAATGCCACCGTTGTTAATCAAAATATCAACTTGGTTGTAAACGGCCAAGGCACGTGCAACAAAATCGGGAATCGAATTAAGCTCAGCCAGATCCAAGGCTAAAACTGTAGGCGGATATGCGGGATCCTAAAAAAAAAAACGTTTAAAACATACTGTTCATAAAGCTCTTGCGTAATCCTACCACATCCAGAGCCAGAAGGTCCTTCTTCACTCGTTCCAGCTCCTGAACGCGACGGGCAGCAAGGATGACCTTGCATCCTGCACGGTAAAAGACATGTGCCAGTGACTCACCCAGTCCGGAACTAGCGCCGGTTATAAGCACAACCTGCAAGTGTTTAAAGTTAGTATTTTTGTTACAACATTTTAGATTATTCACCTTGCCGGGCAGCTGATTACGGTACTTCTGGGCGCGAAAACGTTGCCATACATTGATTAGGGCCAGCGGCAAAGCTATTGGCATTAGTATACTGCCAAGCACCCAATAAAGCACGTTCCAATCGGAGCTGGGAGCACATTTTTCCACATCTTGTAACTTCATTGTTAACTCTGCTTTGCAACTCAAAGAACTTTGCACTTTTTCTGGCTGTAAAAAACAAACACAACAAATGCACAAGTGCCATTCACATATTTCGTTGCAATCAGCACTTTGCTTGTTAGCGTGGCAACGTGAATGCCAGAATGCACAGCTGATATTTGTTACGTTGTGTTCGTTGTAGCTAACTTCGCTAGCTATTTTATAATTAATATTTTCTTCAATAAAATGTATTGAAATGCACTGCCTGGTTAGACAAACACAGCGGCTGAGCTGTTGGCTGCCAGCGGTACAAATTCACACCACAGCCGTACAGCGCACCTTTTGGGAACGTGAAAAAAAATCCGGCTATAAAACAAAACTGCCGGAGCCATCGAAAAAGCAGCTCATTATCGATGGATTTCGCGACCTGAAAGAGGAAATTAAACTTTGGCGTCAGGAGGTCAAGGAGCAATTGGAGAGTGATCCTATATTAGTATTTCGACCCGGTGAAACAGACATTATATTCGACTTTAAGGCACCGGATGTTCTTGACAAATGGACAGTGACAACGGATGCGGATCACGGAGAAGGCAAAAGCTCAGCCACACTGGAGTTGAGTGCCTCAGGTGCAGGACTCTTTCATGGCGAGGTAAACTCGGAACACACTAAAGACGGCATCATTAAACGCACTGGCTATGCAAATATTCGAACTAAACGTGTGCGGGTTAGTAATAACGTAACCCAATTAAAAAAGTTAATTTTAACATCATGGTTCTTTACAGAAATCATTTAAACGTGAGTCCACGTATGACTGGACACAGTATAACATGCTTGTCATGAAAGTGCGGGGTGATGGACGCAGTTACCTTATTAATTTGCATACCGAAGGATATTTCGATCTCATGTGGAACGACATCTATCATTATGTGCTATATACACGCGGTGGACCGCATTGGCAAATCGCCAAAATACCTTTCTCCAAATTCTTCTTGGCCTCCAAGGGTCGGGTCCAGGATCGACAGAACGCCATAGCATTGAATTGTGTTACGCATTTTGGTTTTTCTGTGGCAGCCAAAAAGGGTATGGATGGACCCTTTGGATTGGAGATCGAATATGTTGGAGTGGAATATGATCCCAGCCATCGCGAGGAATTTGCTTATGAAATGTATAAAACGCCTAAATATATTGTTGCTACGTAACAGCAAATGTTATTTAATTGTAGATTTGTGTGTGTTGAAATAAATGCATTACACATTTGTTTTTAATTAATTGCTGTCTGACTGCACCCAAGGTATACTCAAAACAGCTGATATAAAGTTTACAGTTACTCGAGATACTATTACTGAAGTTTGCCATAACGCTTGGTTTTTACAGTAACTCGCTCTCTCATGCCTATCTGCGCTCTTCTGCATCAGCTGTTTAAATGTTTACACTTCAGGGTCACCCCCTTGTTGTTTGTTTTTATTATAAGTGAAAATGCAGTTTTAACATGCTCTACATGTGTTTCGTTCAGTTTGAAAGGTGATTCAATAGTTCCAAGAGTTGCCATTCCACACGGCAGCTAATTAGCGCCCCGAGAGCAGCACTCGCGGTTTTTTCTCGCTCTCTGTGCCACATGAAAAACTTCCGAATCAGTCTCATTTTGACTTTGGTTCTCGAAAGTTGCTGATAACGCTGCGGAAAAACTTCCGCTTGGCATTTTGCGTGGGTGCTGTTATCATTTCTATTATCACAGTGCAAATAATAGTAAATAAGAAATATGGTGAGTAAAATGAAAGAAGTAGAGAGAAAATAGCCAACAACGTGACCATGTGGCAGTTCACTCACCAGACTCGCTACGAACGACCTTGACAAGATGGCTAATATAATCCTGTTTATAGCAAACCGACAACAAACCTAAATCAATATAGACGGCGAATGTGGCTAGGCCAGGCAGCAATTACGCATTTTACCGGTTTGTGCTGACGTTTAAAAAGTGTAGTCGCAAAATATATTCAACCATAGCCAACAAGTTGGGTGTTGAGCATAGAGAATGCCCGACTATAAAAATGCCCTTGACAGGCAAGAGAAGGGGCTAGAATTGAAATCTTTGCAATGTTGCCAACCCGTAAAAAATTTTCCACCAAGCGTATTTTAAATAAATTTAACGTAAAATACCCTAAAAAAATTTAGTCAATTTATACGATGTAATTTCACATATTTCGTTTGCCATTTTTTTTTTTTTTTGCGTTTTTGGGATTTGTTTGATATTTTTAAGGGGCACACAGAGGACTTACACACTAGATATAATGTGTAAATTTCTATTAGAAATATTTCTAGCTCCTGCGTACTAAGCTTAAGAAATTAATTTTTTTTGTCCCATAATGATCCCCAAAAAAATTTGACCCTAAAAATCCCCTTTTTGGAATTTTGTCAACCAAATTTGGGGGAAATCCCCTAAGTTGGCAACACTGCAATGGGTATGAAATTCAAACATACAGATAATAACAAGTAGATGATGCTGATTAAAAAAAAAAAATATGAGTTGAAGGCCTTAGTTGCTCTCTTAAGTTGCATTAAATTTAAAATTTAATTTTAGATTAAATTTGTTAAAATAAAAATAAATAAATAAAAAATATATATTATGAAGTGTCCAGAGATACTTCCTTCTGCTTTTAAGACTGGTTAACCATTATGCCCTGCTCTATCCGCTAGGAAGTACACGGTATAAAAGAAAACCAGTCCAGCGAATATCGAAAGCGACAGCGTTGCAAGAAACCAGTTAGTAATGTTACCGTTCCTGCTGGCAACTTCACTTGATCGTTTCTGTATTTTGTTATCTGTTTGTCACATTTGTGCTTCGATCAGCGTCGATTGCTGACGTTGGCCCTTTTCTTTTCGAATTCTTTCCAATATGGTGCAACATGCGGTAGAAGTTTTGAGTGCAACTAATTAAACGTTTTATACTTATTTGTTTTTGTACAATTTCAGCAAGAAACTTATCTTTATGATCCGAATGTGCTGCTGAAGCTTGACTTCCATCGCAGTCCCGCAAAGTTTCAGCCATTCATATCGGCTGCCAATCCGGGCGAGTCTTGGTTGCAAGTGCGTCCCCTCAAGGATACGGACTATGATCGTGACTTCCTGCAGCTGTTGTCACAGCTCACTCACGTGGGCAATGTATCACGCACACAATTTCTCACACGTTTCTCACAGATGAAGGCCAGCGGCGATTACTTTGTCACAGTCATCGAGGATACGCGCAAGGGAGAGATTATTGGTGCTGCCTCACTCATCATTGAGCGGAAATTTATTCACAATTGTTCAGTGGTAAGATAAACACTTGATCCTCCTAAGCCCTTAATTTATTGTTGTTTTTCTTTTGCAGCGCGGTCGCCTGGAGGATGTGGTAGTTAACGATACCTATCGCGGCAAGCAATTGGGCAAACTGTAAGCAAAACCATTATACACCAATTAAATCCTGAACTCAATCCCTCCTTTCTAGCATTGTGGTAACCGTCTCCCTGTTAGCGGAACAATTGGGCTGCTATAAAATGTCGCTGGATTGCAAGGATAAACTGATCAAGTTCTATGAAACCTTGGGCTATGTGCTCATACCAGGAAACTCCAACTCAATGACCATACGCTATGATGAGGACACGCCTGCATTGAAACGCAATGCGACTTCATTGACGGGCGGCGACACTTGCCAAACCGTGAGCCTCGAATTTGCCTCTTGACAATTAGCCGCCAACGCTGCTCCAAAATCCAAGCTTTAGGGACAAATCTCAACCTAAAGCTAAAACAACTGCGCGAAGCGCAATGTAAACAAACAACCGAATGGGTGAGAACCCCACTTTGGTTGCCTTTCAATTTTTCAAATCATGTTTATTGCGCTTGGCGCATGGATTTTTGGACAGCGCTGGCAGGCGGTGGTGTCTCTTCTTAGTTCCTTGGTGAACCATAAGGACATACAATTTAGTTATTTAGTATGGCTAGTAAGGCGTAACCCGTAATGGTTTTTAATTTTTACAGAACTTACAATTTTATAAATTTTTCTCTCCTTTCTGCTACTGAATTGCGAACTCTTCAAATATGAAAGGTCATTGTTATATTGCCCTTCAAGAGCACGTTCATCAAGTAGCTTTAACTTTCTACAAATAAAATATATTATAACTGTGTACTGTATTTACTAATTAACAATGAAAGTGTGCAAGAAAATCTCCTTAACTATGTAAAAAGGGTTCCTCCTCGGGTCATGAGAATGAACAAAAGTGTCCACATTTAGCGCATTTCGAGTGTTTGGCAAAGTATTCTTGCAAATGTTCAATGTGTCCGCCATGCGAGCAGCCCTGACACCAGGCATAGACGCCGCGTACAATCAAGCCGCAAACGCAACACTTGGCCGATTGCATGGACTTGCATTTATCACAGTACCAGCCCACATTACCGCCCAATGGACGTCCGCATTCTCCACAATTTGTATGCATAACGGTTGACTGTTGATTCAATTGACGGACAGAACGCACCCAGGCGCGATTGATGACTTCGCATGCCTCGTTCCAAAGCTCGTAGCGATGCAGCTGATCAACGTAGGTGTGAAACCAGTGCTCCTAGAATATAAGTAGTGAATAATTTTACAAACTCTTAAGTTGATCAAGTCTTAACCTACCACAACGGCATCTTCAATTGGCAACAGCTTGCGCGCCTCGCCCAAAACAATAATCACAATTAGAGCTGTTTGCACATCGCCGACGTCGTTCTGAAGCATCAGAGCATCGGCAACAAATTGATGCGGCTCCCACATAGGTATCGGTGGCACATGGCTGACTTTTAAAATGCTTGGTACATGTGGTGGCTTCAAAGATTCAAAAAGTTAAAAAAAAAAACCCAACTGAAATATTAACTAAATTCTTACCGGTGACTTTTCATGATCGGATGCCTTTAGGTCCGGTTGGGGTCGCGCTGCTTGAACATCATGATGTAGCGCTGTATCTGGAAATGCCAAGGCTTTTGTAACATCTGCCGGTCCCACATATATAAATCCATTCCGCAATAGATCAAAGTTATCAAACGTTATCTCGCTTATGATTTGCGTCTCGGATAGTATGACCGAACTAGTTGGAGGCGGTTGCTGTTTACCTCCACCGACAAGCTCATCGCTATCGTCACTGGCATCGGCCTGCTCGTGCTGTGTCTCTTGGCTATTGCCATTTAGTTCCTGGCCCTGCTCATGAGGTGAGGCCCAATCGCTGGCCACTTGTGTGGCGCGACGCGAGTTCATTGGATTCTTTTGATTGGAGAACGATGAGCGATGCTCAAAGGGCGGCTCAAAATGACTTGTGCCATAGAAGAGCTTAATAAAATTCCACAGCGTGGTGGCCTAGAGAAAACGATCAGTTTATAAAAGAAAGAGTTTCATATTGATTGGTTTTACATTATGCTTTCCGTATTTCCTAGACACATCTGCATTGTGTTCACACAATTCGGATATCTTTTTGCCGCTGAGCAGCAGTTCTTTGGCACAACCAATAAAGCACTCATGGACTCGTAATTCCGTCGTCACATCGTGTGCTGGATAATCTGTGCCCGAGGTCATATTCTATTGATATAAAATATTGGGTTAGAAGCTTGTTAACTTTTACATTCAGTTTTGGACCAACCGTATTTTTGAGCATAAACATGTACATCTTCGAGTGATCCAAATGAAATTGCAAGTTGCCTGGCACATTAGACTTACGACGACTTCTAAGGAATACCGAACGATATACATTAACAATAGTTAAAATGGAATGTGCGTTCAGAGCTTACATAAAATTAGTAGTTTTGGTGTTGGAAGAGCCGCTTGCTTTGGATGTATATTCCTTAATCTTGTTGGCAAACGATATATCACCGTGACGTCCCAAGCTAGCACCCTGCGCATTCGCTCTCTGTGCCGGCCGTGCGGCATCCTTAAACGCATGCTTATAAAGGCTAGAATCTTTGCTGGTTGAGAGCAAACAATGTGAATCACTGCCTTGCCACGCAATGTCCGTTGTGACATTTGTGTGGTCATTGAAGGAAGCAAAAGGTATATAGGGACGACGTATATCCCATACATGTATGCTGTAATCTACAACAAGAGCGCAGCTGGCAATGTGGTAACTATAATAGGAAGAAAATAATAAATGTTTGCTTTTATATGATTTAATATAAACATACGTGCGCTCTGGTCGCCATTTGACACGACCAACGACAGCAATGGTGTGTATAGTGTACTCCAGACTAGCGCGTCCATCCATGTTCCACACCTTGATCTGTTTATCGCGACTACCAGTCGCAAGCCAGTTGCGTGTGGGATGCCAATCGCACGTGTAAATGGGTCCACTGTGCGCCGTAAATTGAACCATGCACTTGTCCGATCTTCTCATATCCCAGAGCTGAACGGTGCCATTTTCGGAAACGGCAGAGAATACATTCGGCGAGTGTGGTGAAAACTTGACCTCACGCACAGATTCGGAATTACTAAAATATGTGCAAACCGAGGTATCGGAGCGTATGTCAAAATGCTTGATAGTGCCATCTTGGGAGCCAGAGATTAGGACGTTTGGCTCAGTGCTGTGAAAGGCGACTGTGTGGGCGGTGCGCTCGTGCTCATGGTACACGAGAAGCTGCTTATTTCGTGCGTATTTGGTCAAATCCCAAACGGAAACAACGCCATTCGTTGCAGCCGTCGCCAAAATATTGCTATCTATGGTGTTCCAGGCGACATCATTGGAGGAGTAGCTCAGATTGTGGTTTTTGCCACCACGCAAATTACAGACTTCGGAAAAGCCATTTTTTTCGATTGCATAAACTTTAAGCACTGCAAGGAAACCATTTGAGACATTGAATTTCTATAAAAAATATGTTCGACTTACAGCTGCGTCCGGCAACAGCAATATGATTATGTTCCTTGTATAATGCCAAAGCATTAGCATGGCCGTCCAAACTGATGCGTACCGTCTCTGTTGTTGAATCCGCTTCTTCCAGCGAGTCGGGCATTTTGATAAATTTACGTTTTTGTTTATCAGTGCCAATTATCAATTTCCAAACAACATTTACTAGTTCATTTTTGCTCTTGCGGAACGATCCGGTGTTTTCACTTTTAATAAAGTATGGCAGCCTTGCTAAGCAATCATCTGCTGGTTTGTTTATTTTTTAACACCACTTGAATCGATCATTTGGCGAGGTTGCCACAAAAATTAACCACTAACAATATTAAATTGGGCAATCCAACTCAAATGCTATTGAACACTCAACAACCATTGTGTGCATTTTGTTTTTTTAATGAAATTATTTGAATGCTTATTTTTAAATTGAATGGCAGCTCCATCCGTGCTCCTCACTTAACGAAGAGCTCCACACGCATATGCAAATTGAGCGGCAACTCTGTGCTATCGCAATTCGACGAAAACAGATGTCTGCTTGCTTGCACAAAATTATTGCTCTATTAGATTTTTTAAAAAAAACGCTGTCCAAATGCCGGATATTAAAATAACGCCTTTGGGCGCCGGTCAGGATGTGGGCCGTAGCTGTCTGCTGCTATCGATGGGCGGCAAAAACATAATGCTTGACTGTGGCATGCATATGGGCTATAACGATGAGAGACGCTTTCCTGATTTTTCTTACATTGTGCCGGAAGGACCTATCACCAGCCACATTGATTGTGTGATCATATCCCATTTTCATCTCGGTAAGTACTCACAACTAGTCTCACTCACAATGAGGCTTTAACTTTTCTGTGCTTGTAGATCATTGTGGCGCTCTGCCTTATATGTCGGAGATAGTGGGCTATTCAGGACCCATTTATATGACCCACCCAACGAAGGCTATAGCTCCGATTCTGCTCGAAGATATGCGAAAAGTAGCTGTAGAGCGCAAGGGCGAATCAAACTTCTTTACCACGCAAATGATCAAGGATTGCATGAAGAAGGTCATTCCCGTCACATTGCACCAGAGCATGATGGTGGATACAGATCTGGAGATAAAGGCATACTATGCAGGTCATGTTCTGGGCGCTGCCATGTTTTGGATTAAGGTTGGCTCTCAGAGTGTTGTTTATACCGGCGATTACAATATGACGCCGGACAGGCATTTAGGTGCCGCTTGGATTGATAAATGCCGGCCAGATTTACTAATCTCTGAGAGCACATATGCAACCACAATTCGAGATTCAAAACGGTGCAGAGAAAGAGACTTTCTCAAGAAAGTTCACGAATGTGTTGCCAAAGGTGGCAAAGTCCTAATACCCGTCTTTGCTCTGGGACGTGCACAGGAGCTGTGCATCCTGCTGGAGACGTACTGGGAGCGCATGAACCTTAAGTATCCCATATACTTTGCCCTTGGACTGACAGAGAAGGCGAACACATACTACAAAATGTTTATTACCTGGACAAATCAGAAGATTCGCAAGACTTTTGTGCATCGCAACATGTTCGATTTCAAGCACATTAAACCCTTTGACAAGGCCTACATTGATAATCCTGGTGCGATGGTTGTCTTCGCCACCCCCGGCATGCTGCACGCCGGCCTCTCGCTGCAAATCTTCAAGAAATGGGCGCCCAATGAAAACAATATGGTCATCATGCCCGGTTACTGTGTCCAAGGCACGGTGGGAAATAAGATTCTTGGCGGGGCCAAGAAAGTTGAATTCGAAAATCGTCAAGTCGTCGAGGTCAAAATGGCCGTGGAGTACATGAGCTTTTCAGCACATGCCGATGCCAAGGGTAAGTGGAGGGAATGAAGAAAAAAAAAGCTGTAAATTAATCTATATTTATTTTAGGTATTATGCAGCTCATCCAGAATTGTGAACCTAAGAACGTAATGCTTGTGCACGGCGAGGCGGAAAAGATGAAATTTCTGCGCGCCAAGATACGAGATGAATTCAATCTCGAGACATATATGCCGGCGAATGGTGAGACATGTGTGATCTCGACGCCTGTTAAAATACCCGTCGATGCATCAATATCGCTGCTCAAAGCGGAGGCACGCTCCTACAATGCACAGCCACCGGATCCAAAACGACGGCGCCTCATTCATGGCATACTGGTGATGAAAGACAATCGCATTATGTTACAAAATCTAACAGATGCCCTTAAGGAGATTGGCATTAATCGCCATGTTATGCGCTTCACTTCAAAAGTGAAAATGGATGATCCAGGACCAAAGATGCGCACCGCCGAAAAACTTAAATCACTCCTGGATGAGAAGTTAACTGGATGGACTGTGGTGCTGCAGGAGAATGGCACCATCACTATCGAAAGTGTTGAGATCAATGTTGAAGAGGACGAGAAGGATCCAAAGCAAAAGACTTTACTGATCACTTGGACCAACCAAGATGAAGATATTGGCGCCTATATATTGAATGTCCTACAGAATATGTGCTAGTCCACATTAAGAAGAGGCATTTGCCCGGTTTTGCTTTAGGCCTTAACGTGTCAGGCACGATTCCATAGTTGTTAAGCATAAAATGTTGATTTGAAATGTGGTTTTTGAAATTATACTAAAATACATTAATCAACTATTTTTCAATTAATGAATTTCGTACACAAAATGGTTTTCAATTAAAAAAAAAAAAGTACAAGACATATTGGACTTAACTACAAATTCCATTGGTTCGTTCCACGCTATTTATTCTGTGTTTATCTCAGATAATTATAATTTTATTTTAATCATTTAATATACGCAGCTCTGTCGTCTTCGAATCGTATTTGTAATTATGTTGTTTTTGTTGAATCGTTGGAGCTGGGTCTGCGACTCGAATTGGAGTGTTGATAAGATCCCCTTCTTATGTGAGAGCAGCAGCACCGGAGATGATTTCAATCAGCTCACGAGTGATGACAGCCTGTCTGGTGCGGTTGAATGTGAGGGTTAGCTTCTCAATCATTTCACCGGCATTCTTCGAGGCGTTGTCCATGGCAGTCATGCGAGACGATTGCTCCGAGCAGGCACCCTCCTTCATTGTGTAGAAGATGAGCGAGGCGAGCGAAAACTCCAGATAGCTCTTAACGACATCGCTATCGAGCGAATCGTAAACGGCGAGCTTCTCCGATTTCTCGACAGTAGGGCCACTGTAAATGGGCAGGTTGCTAACCTGGTACGACACCACAGTCTTGAATCTGTTGTAAAAGATCTTGCCCTCGGTGTAGTCATAGCCTGAAGTTAGGACTTCATGCGCAATCTTTGAAGCATCCAGGAAAGTGGGTGGAAGACGGCCCACTTCGTTGGCAACCATCAGGATGTTTTGACCATACAGACGGGCCAAAATGGAGCGGGACTTGTCACCCACGCAAAACACCTTGGTGTTTGTATCATCCTTGGCCAATTCAGCACGAATCTGACGCGCAACACCAGTGTGAACAGCACCGCACAGACCACGATCCGAAGTCACGGCAATGAAGAGCTTCTTGGGCTCAGCGGCACCATCAGCGGAAATTTCGGTCTTCTCAAAGAATTGTTGAGCACCGACACCATAGGGACGCGCTGCCTTCAAATCACGCTCGGCACGGGCGTATTTTGCCGCGGACACCATCTTCATTGATTGCGTAATTTTTTGGATGTTCTTCACGGACTTAAGGCGCATGGAAATATGCTTCAAAGTAGCCATGCCACGTTGCTGTTGAGCCACAAGGGTGGCTTCAATAGCCAGAGGCATCAAAAGTGCAGTACGTTGCATCATCATCCTGTGTTGCTCTAAAGTTCCTGCACAAGAAATTAGTACAAAATCGTACAAACGCACAGAGAAAATTTACCTGCGTGAAGTTGGCAGCTAGACGAATGTTATAACACAGAGCTTGGCCTTGCCACATTGTGCAACTGTCAAGTACTCATTGTGAATGACAGAAATAATTGTGAATAGCAAATAGTTCACATTAATTAATTTGAGCCAAAATACGAAACTTTAGCAATTTGTGTGTATGGTTTTTATATTAGTTGACTAATTTTGACCAGACTTTCATTTAAATCGGTATATATTGAAAAGGCTACCAATCGATAGCGTATTCTAAATCAGCTGCTCATCCACTCCATTGTGCACCCCTAGTTCGCGTGTCATCACTAAAGCAACCAAACGAAAGAAGAAGCAAAAAGCTGACGTACTCGGGAAAAGATTAGAAATATTTAAGCAATTTAACATTCGTAAGGTGCACCGGATTAGTTATAATGTAACATAGTGTAACAAAAAACGCGTTAGTCTTTAATTTTGCGTTACGCCCGAAAAGTCTTCGAATTCCGACCCGAAAGTATGTTGAAAAATTGTTGCTGCTCAGCATAGAAAGAGAATAACAGTGGTGTACAAAGAGTGTGTGTGCGTATGTGGGCAGTCGAATTGTTGATAAATTCACATAATTCCAACAAAGGGATACTTTAACAGCTGTCCAACACAAAGGATATACGCTTAATGCAAAGTTGAAAAATAGTACGTGTTTTTATGGTGTTGATGTATACGCATTAACGTTAACATCTCAATATCCACCTCTCTCTCTCTCCCACTTAGCAGCGCCTCTCCTCTGCTGCCCTAAAACAATTCGTCAACAGTACATAGACAGCAACAGCTGTGTGCGTGCGTGACTGCGCTAGTGTGTGTGTGTGTGTGTTTTGTCGCATTTTGTTGGCTGTTTGGTTTGGACGTAACAAAATATTGAGCCGTCGAGCAAAACACATGATGTGGTCGTTCTTCTCGCGCGACTCCTCCAAAGATTTTCCATATGACATTGGCGAACCCGTAGCTGGCTTTGACAACTATTCCATATGGACACTGCACAAGGCCAAAAGAAAGAACACCCTCGAGGAGGTATCCGTTTTCGTTTACGACATACGCAGCGGTTCCGATACAAAATGTGAACTGGCCAAGGCATCCCTTAAACGCCTTAAAACGTTGCGTCACCCAAGCATACTGCAATATTTGGACTCGCTTGAAACGGACAAGATGCTGTATGTGGCCACCGAGGCAGTGGATCCTCTGGGGAACTATTTCACCAAACTAGCCACAGACAATGTACAAAAGGGGCTTTATCTCGCCTGGGGCATCTTTCAAATCACGGCAAGTAAACTATTTCCATTTCTGTATTCATTGTTCTAATAATGTATCTTAATCTTGCAGCGTGCGCTTTCCTTTCTTAATAACGATGGCAATTTGAGGCACAACAATGTCTCCTGCTGGTCGGTATTTGTCAATGCGTCTGGTGAATGGAAGCTGGGCAGTTTGGAGTATGTTGCGGCTGCTGATGGCAATCCAATGCCGCCAGCTAAGATACCTGTCACCCTGGAAGTGTACGATGCGCCGGAGAAGAATGATCAGAGCAAACTCAAGGCAGCTACAAAATGGTAAATAATACTCGTTATTTGTATTTAAAGACCTAAAACTAACATTGTTTTCTGCGACTTTACAGCTCTGTGGACATGTGGGGCCTTGGGCTGTCTCGTTTGGGAAGCCTTTAATGGCGTGCTTAAGCAACGTTCCAATCTCAAGGACATTGAACACATACCCAAATCTCTGCAATCACTTTATTGCGAGCTCGTTGGTGCATCGCCTTCGAATCGTCCCAATCCGGCGGACATTATAACGCGCTGTCGCAAGCCCGGTGGTTTCTTCAAGAATGATTTAGTGGACACGCTGTTGTTTCTAGAAGAAATTCAAATCAAGGATAAGGCGGAGAAGAATCGTTTCTTTAGTGGTCTGACCACACATCTGGAGAACTTTCCCGATAATGTTTGTAGACATAAAATACTTCCACAACTGATAACAGCCTACGAGTATGGGGATGCGGGCTC
Organism: Scaptomyza pallida; assembly: GCA_018152965.1. Classification (NCBI taxonomy): domain Eukaryota; kingdom Metazoa; phylum Arthropoda; class Insecta; order Diptera; family Drosophilidae; genus Scaptomyza; species Scaptomyza pallida. The sequence continues at coordinate 3,158,449 of JAECXP010000260.1, read as the reverse complement.
AGCTGTGCTGGCGCCAATGTTTAAAGTAAAGTATACCCAGCACCAATCAATCAGCTTTTAACATGATTTCCCTTTCTTCCCGCTTAGCTTGGCAAACTGCTGGATGAGGTGGAGTACCAGAAGCGCATTGTACCCTGTGTGGTCAAACTTTTTGCCTCAACGGATCGAGTGACGCGCTCACGATTGCTGCAGCAACTGGATCTGTTCATAGCACATTTGCAGCCGCCGGTAGTTAACGATCAGATATTTCCACAAGTGGCGCATGGCTTCCTGGACACAAATGCCACCATACGCGAGCAGACCGTCAAGTCCATTATTCACTTGGCGCCCAAGCTCAACTACAACAACTTGAACGTCGAGGTTCTGCGTCATTTTGCGCGCTTGCAGGCGCGCGATGATCAGGGCGGCATTCGAACGAATACCACAGTTTGCCTGGGCAAGATAGCGCCACATTTGCATCCGCAGGTACGCCAGCGAGTCCTTGTCTCAGCCTTTGTGCGTGCCATGCGGGACCCGTTTCCGCCGGCACGTGTCGCTGGCGTTTTAGCGCTAGCAGCCACACAGCAATATTTTTTGCTCAGTGAGGTGGCCAATCGTGTCTTACCATCGTTGTGTTCGCTGACTGTTGATCCAGAGAAAACGGTGCGCGAACCGGCCTTTAAAACAATACGCGGATTTCTCGGCAAACTCGAAAAGGTCTCCGAGGATCCCAGTCTGCGCGAGACAATGGGTATGTCATAATGTTATTGACTTGCAACTGCAACTAAAACCTTATTGCTTTACAGAGGCGGATGTTCATACTGCCACGCCATCGATAGGCAATGCAGCTGCCACGTGGGCGGGTTGGGCTGTAACAGCCGTAACGGCCAAGTTCTATCGCAGTCAAAGCGATTCATCCAGGCCTAGACCACCTTTAACTGGACGCAATCTATCAAAGCCAGCGTCATTGGGTACATACTTTATAACCCAACAAGTAAAACGAGTCTAATGTATTTTTATTTCATTTTGTAGAGCAACCTTCGAGCAGCAGTTTGTCGACCACAACGAGCAGCGTCACCTCAATGACATCCTTGGAGCACGAAAGTAATGATACCTCAGCCTCGGCATCGGATTATGGCAACAACGATTGGGACAATGAGAACTGGGGTGAAATGGATGTAAGTTGAATGAAAGATTATGTATTTTTAAAACTCGTATTCAACGAACTATTTTAACTCCACAGACCTCACAGGATCCAAGCAGTCCAATGGTTGCCAACTCCAATAATGGTCAACTGGTCGCAACTAATGCGCTTAACGAAGTGCGCGATGGCTGGGATAATGAGGAGTGGGGCAGCCTGGAAGAGGATCCGGTAAGCTAAACCTTACTTTGAAAAATGAACCTATATTAACTAACATTATCTAAAACTCAGTGCGAAGAGGAGGAGCAAGCGGAGCAGGAGCAACAACAGCAACAGCTGGCCAGACAATCGATATCCTCAACGACATCATCCAGCCAGCAGATGCAGCGACCGCATCAGCATCAACAGCAACTGCAACAGCATGAGCTTAATGATCTAATCGAACCGCTGGCAAAGCTCAATTCACACATCACCTTATCGCCTTCGAGGCAACAGCAACAACAACAACAGCAACAGTCAACGCTGCGACCAAAGGAGCTGGCAAATCTGTCAAGCAGCGCCACAACATCGCCCACAACGCCGGGTGCTTTGACCAATTGCAATAACATAAGCCCGCCTTCATCGCATTTGAATAATTCGACGCATAATGCCAACTGGAATAGTGATTCCTGGGCCGATGGCGAATTCGAGCCATTCGATGAGCCCGGTTCAGGTGAGTTTTTAATATTAATGTACCTAATAAACAAATATTAATGATTTTTATGTGTGTTGTAGGCAACAGCAAACTGGATGAGGCGCGACGCAAGCGTGAGGAGAAGAAACTGCAACGGCAACGAGAACTGGAAGCGAGACGAGCGCAACGCGTCACTGGCCCATTAAAGTTGGGCACTAAAAAGCTTTAAAAGGATTTACAACAAACCAGCAAAAGTGCTTTTTGCAATTTATAGCATATTGTATATTTATTAGAACTTATTCCAGAAAAACGAAAACAACAAAAACCATAAGCCTAAAGTGTATGTATGCATTTTGTATATCTGTGTGTGAATGTGTGCGACAGTGTGTGTGTGTGCGAGCTTTGCATTGAATGCAATCTCGACAAAAAACTAAAGTCTCCATTTCGATTTTTTGCCCATAGGCGCAATAAATATTCATATATAAAAAGCCGGCACGCTATAATTTAAGCATTGATATTGTCTAAAATCCTTGTTAGCCTAAACACACAATCTTAACTAAAATGCAAACAGAAAACTAAAAAAAAACTAGCTAGTAAATTATTTCAATTTTATACTTCATAGCTAAAGGTATCCAATGACTAATCAATGTGAAATGAAAGATTTAACAATTTATCATGCTCTTAGGTGTTTAAATGTATTTTGGATATGACTAAACAGATTGCAATCTCCAAGAATGAATTCGAAACTCTTTGTGTATTGTATTTGTATGTGTGATTTGTGTGCTTTACTAACATTTCATTCCACTGTGCGTGTGTGTGTGTGTGTGTGTGAATGTGTTTCATAATTTGCTCAGCCATTTTCAAAAACGAAACAAAAAATGATATTAGTATTCCAGATTTGACTTTCTAGGTGCGCTGTAATTAACAAATGTAAAATCAACATTAACAACAACAAGAATTGTGAATTTTAATAAATATATATATATATTGTATTTTTATATAGTACCTAAACAGAATAAACTAAAAAAAAAATGCATAAAAAAACAAATCGCAAGCAATTACGAAACGAAATAATTTGTAAGCTTTTTCATATTACAATTTGTACGTAGATAAAAATTGCACCTGTTATTGCCTATGTTGCTATATACTATATATATATAGGAACATGATACCAGAAAGATCCAACAATTTTTAAATGTGAATTTTCCCACTAACAGCACCAAGCGCAAGCCATTTTTTGCATGTCAAAGTTACATAAAAAACAAAAATATATAAGAAAATACCTTACCTTACCTTATATGATTAAATGCCTGTATATACATAACATATATATATACATATACATAACATATACGCCGATTTTTTCCAATACCTCAATATCAGTGTACAATTTTTCCATATATTTTTGAATACCCAACAAAATAAAAAACAATAACCGAAGAAAACTTGAAAAAATGACAAAATGCATATTGAGAAATGTTGAAATTTTGAAATCTGATTGTTGTCTGCCGCATTAATTGCATATATGAATTGGAACATATTGCGAAAAAACACAAAAAACAACTAAAACGTAAAGCTATTTAGTTCTAGATATCGAATATTTGTGGCATTCATTTTTAAAATAACATTTCTAGAAAATACAATTTTCAGAGCAACATATATATATATTTAGTATATATATATAATTAGTGAATGAAATTTATTAAAAAGAAAACAAAAACATGAATATTCATTGTTTAGACAAATTTTAAAGACTGCAAAGAAATTCATTGGAAGTGGTAATGATTAAAAAATAAAAAAAAAAAAAAAAAAAAAATTATAATTATTTAGTACTAATCATCAGTAAAAATAAAATTTTGAAAAATTTAAACCACATCAATTTGGCATTTTATTTTATTTTTATGCCCTTAAGACCTGCACAGATTTTCCTGTCGTAACGACTAGTGTTGAAATACTGCTCTAACTTGAATAAGTGTAGATCGTTATACCCTTAACCAATAAAATTCATAATAAAGGGTATATTGGTTTTATGCATATGTACATATATAACAGACAGAAGAAAGCATCTTTTACCCCAGAAAGTATACTACACATATTCTTCATCAGCATCAACAGCCAAGTCTATGTATATAGCTATTTCAGTCTGTCCGTCTTTATATATGATAGCCTAACGACTTAACCTCGCCTAAGCTCTAGGCAGTACAAGTTTGTTTTGAGTTATCGATAACTTTTTCGATTTGCGATACACGCATGTGATTGATAACAAAAAAACGTAAAATTTCCAAATTGTGAAAATGAGGTTAGAAACTATTGTTAAAATATTAAAAATGATGCAAATCGGTTAAGAATCAACGGAGATATCTCGTATCTCATAATTTACGAAACGGTTTCAGGGTATGTCCTAGTCGGAATATCTCTTCTAGAGCCTTCTTGTTTTTTTTTTTTTTTTTTTTTTTCGGTCCACCCTCAATACAAATGTTCCGGTTAATTCTTGGGAAATTGGCTTTAACAACTGTTTTGAATTGTTTGCTAATTGCAACAATTAAAGCAATGGCATTAACCAACGCTTTTGTGTATTGTTTTTAAATCGTCTATTTGCACAGCTGTTTCAGCTGAGCTGGCCCAACACCACCTCCCCCTCCCCTCTCCGCCAGGACCACACAGATAGTGCTTAAGATCAGACAGCTGGCACAAAAGATAATGCCATACGACAAGACACAAATTGCCAAGACTCGAATGTGTTTTATTTAAGTCAGCTTAAAATAGTTTTTACTTTGGAGCTAAAAAAATTGTTCGAACTAGGGATATTCATAAATTAAACATTATTAGAATTTACAATATTATTTTAATGTTTTCTCACAATCGGTTAAATTTCAAAGCATACTTTTTGGGATAAAGGTGTTGTCATAATACTGTACAATCTGGGAACTCTTAAGTGGTTCGTTCTTAGTTAAAGCTAAAGATTTTTAGAACCATACGCTGTGACCCAAATCAACTTACAATAAGTTAGCTGAACTATAAAGAATTCTGAAGCTTAAGGATTGGTAAGATTATACTTTAATAGATAAAAGTTCCCAAAAAGTCGAACTTCTTAAACTATTTCTTTGATTATAAACACTTTAAAACTTAAGTAACATTTTTTGGAAACTAACCTCAATTCAAAAATATTATTATCAAATCTAAAGAACACTCTCAGAAGCCCCTATATTAAATTTTCAACAAAAAGTTTTCCTACATATATAAACACAAGTTCCATCATAAGGGCAACCAAAAGATGTAAAACTCTTGCTTTGGATTGCTTAAAAAACAAGATTACATATTTACGAAAATTAAGACGTCGCCAAAGAACCCCTATACAAAAAACGTTGCTTGCGATCATAAGGGCTGAGGACGGGCTTAATTGTTCGTTTTGCTTTAGCTTAAGACTACTTTGTATTGTGTGTATTTCAGTTATTACAGATCGTTTGACGCCGTCACGCCAAGTTGGAGGCGCTCCACTTACTTATTTTTAGGTATGCCACAGAACCAAGCCACTGCCACAGCTACAGCCACAGAAACCGTGCTTTTCTCACGCGCTCGTTTCGCATTCAGTTTTTTCTCAGTTTTTTGTATGCTGCACTTGAAATGTTTCGAGCTGCCCTTGCCATGAGTCAATCACTCACCAGCTAAATGGCTCCAAAGCGTTATACACTTGACAAAAAACAGCATGTGCTTTAAAAAAAGATATGTAAAAAATTATGAAACACAAAAAAATATGTTTTAAAAAGCGTTTTTGAAACTCTAAAGGTTTTTTTTAAGTATTAGTTTTAAAGTTTATAAAAACAGACCAATTTTAGGATTATACGAAAAACATCTGCGGTTAATCTTCAAAATGTTTTGTTGGGTATGATTAAAAAATATTATTTTTATTTTTTTTTTATACCATTCTTGATTATAGAACCGAACTTTTATAGTTTCCTTGTGAATAAATGTGTCAAGAAGACACAAAAAAAAATGTTTAGGAACTTTTCGTCATGTAGAATGCTTTTTGGATGGAACAAAATCGCAACATGATTGAATTGATTTTGTTATGAAGAAAACTTCTTTATATGGAAGTTTGACTGTATGTCAATACAATATATGTTGATTTTGAAAATCTTTTCTTAATTATTTTATTATTTTTCTTATGCAAATGGAATTGGAAAATTTAATTTTTAAAAAAAACCTTGCCTTTATAAACCTTCCAACAAAACAAACTTGTTGGTTTTTCTCCAAGTGTAATTGGAGCTGGGACCCAAAAATAGTTTCCACTTAGCAAAAAACAAAAAAAAACAAAAGCAAAAAACTAAGTCGAAATGTCTTTTTGGAATGTATTTTTAGTGCACTGAAGTCATTTGCTAAGAACTCAGTGTCGACGGGGGAGGTGCTGTTTGTTTGTAACAACAACAACAACAACAATAATAACAACACAAGCACAATTGCAATAATCATAGCATTAACAACAATGCAGCGAGCGAGCAGCACTTTGCTTGCATTACTCATACGCCCTGCCTAACCGAAAGCAAAGATCGCGTGTCTAATTTGTGTGCGGCAGAAAATGAAGCGAAAATATATCTGTTGCTGCTGCTGCTGTCGTAATCGTATAATTAAATGCTTAGTCGTGATAAAGCTGTACAAATATTGAGATCATTATGTTAATGCCAGTCTCTAACTGACGAAATGACTCGAATATCTATCTGACTGACTTCATTGCCTTTGGCCCTGCCAAATCCAAATGCCACCCATTTTGCCATTTTGCCGCTTATTAAACTTGAAATATTAATGATTTTTGTCACCGATGCGGCCAATTTGGCACGCAGGTGTGCGACAACAACAACAACAAACAAACAAATCTACTAAATGCACAACATTCATAAAATTCACATAATTTTCTCGCTTTAAGCGTGCGCAAAATGCATTAAATGTTTTCAGTGTTTGCTATTTTTGTTGCTTTGTTGTCACTGCAACAATTGCAGATTTATTGCTATATACCAAATACCCTGGAAACTGAACTTAAATGGGGATCTTAAAGTGTTCACAAAGTGATGACAATTGAATGTGTTTTCCAACTTCCATGTCGATTTTGGGTAAAAAATGATTGTAATGAATAATAAGTAAAAATCGGGAATGATTGTAGGGCTTCAGCCAAAACTTTAAAGGTATTACATTCGGAAAAAGGGTTAGTTTTAAAAAAGCTATGACAATCTAAAGTTTTTTTTTAAGTTCCAAGTTCATTTTTTGATTCAAGTTTTTTGGGATGAAATCACGTAAAAAACGTGTTTCTAGATTTTTCATGTAGTACTATTCTAGAACTTTAACCAAAACCTCAAAGGTATTCCATTTGAAAATTGAAAAAGTATTGACGAACTCATATCAATCGAAAGTTTTGTTATCGATTTTGTGTCAAACATTTTTGGTAGAAGAAATCTAAAAAAAAAATCCAATTTAAGATTTGAATGCACTTTGGTTGAAGAGCTTAAGATAAAAATTTTAAAAGTATTGCATTGATGTTAATCGGGTATATTCATTTGGTGCAATATATTGATAATCGAAAGTTTTGTCCAATTTCCAAGCCAATATTCTTGGTTTCAGGGTATCTTCTAGTCGACTTTTTTTTAATTCTTATATAATATGCGCAAAAGTCTTTGGTTTAACCTCTACTAGCAGTAAATGTAAGCCCTCCTTATAGGTATTTCCAGGGTATTTTCCGATTCATATACTATTTTTTGAATTGCCACAATGTCAGTTTTGTGATTTCGATTTCAACTTTAAAGCGTCAACGTTTCGCATTCAATTCAATCAAAGCGCAACGTGCCGCTGCCTTTGGCTTTAAGTTTTAAGTTTTAGCTTTGGATTCGTTATTTATTTTTTTTCTTTTCGGCATCGTTTGTTGTTGTTGTTAGTTGCAGTTGTTGCACAAAAACAAAATGTTTGAAAAATTTCAAATTAGCTGCAGTTTGCATTGTTAAATGTTTTAATGTTCATGTTTTTCGTTTTGAGTTTTTTCTTTTTTTTCATTTTTAAAGGAGCGGTTTTTTTAATATTCTATAATATAATTTTACATAACTTTAGATGCCATTTGCTGACCTTGTAAAGTGCAACAAGATTGTAACATTGGGTTATTAAAGACCTTAACAAAGTAAAAGAGTCGAGATAGAAAGACGTTTATTTATAACCTAAACTAAGGATTGGCAAACAAGAATTCCACCAAGTTGAAGTAAGTGTCTTCAAATCCTCTTAACCACAGACTGAACAAGTTAACTATCGATAATTGTGTCTGTTTGCATGTTATCGATAACAATTGTTTGGCAATTAATAACCCGAAAATGATAAGCCGTGAAAATTTCAAGGAAGACTATCGACTTTCAAAGAAAAGGAAGTTAAGAAATCAGAATAACCTTTTTTAAGCTTTTTCCAGTTTAACTAAATGGAATTTAACCTTGATCTATGCATTTATCTTGTAAGAAGACTAGTCACATCCGTTATAATGATGATGATGCATTTTAATGCAAATATCATAAAGTTAGTTAGATTAAACAGAGAAAGCCTTTCAGATATAGTGTCGTAGGAGAAGTGCCGCCGCTTAAAGCTCTTGAACAATAATAATAAAATGATATAATATATGTTTATTATGATAGCACATTGCCCACAACTACTACTATTATTATGATATATGATATGTATACGCACCGTATGCTTATCAGTTTTGTTCCGTGCCACAGCAGTTTTATAATCAGCAACAAATATTATAGAAGCTGCAAAAACTGCAAACGCTTCCAATGAAATGAAGCTTAAGCCAATCTATTCTTGGCCAGATAACAAAATAGTTTAAAGACAGTTGAACTTTCTGACTGTTTGGGGTTTTCCCGCAACAAAAAAAAAAAACTCAGAGACATGCGAAGCATACTGAAGATGTTTCCGAATATGTTTCCGTTTTAGCTTGTACCACAAATTGGGTTTTTTTTTTGTTGTTGGCCCTGGTTGTTGGCCATAATAATAATAATAATAAAAAGCACACGAGCATATCGCTAAACGGACAAACCCCCAAAGCAAATAGCCAATATATACCGACATGTATGTAAATAAAGACTTGGCCACAAAACAAAAGCAACAACAACTTGAGCTTAAATAGAAAACTCAAACCGCAAACTCAGATAAGCGTCGATCAGCTTCGAATGCGTGTTGCGTACTTTATGATAATAAAACCACAACAACAACAACAAGAAAGACCAAATGGAGACTCCGATGACTCATGCAACGCGTGGACATTGAGAGCACCAAGTGTGTGTGTTTGTCTGCAACTTGTGGCACGAGCTGCATGCAACCAAGTTGCCAATACTGGCTGCTGCTGCTGCGATGAATGAAAACGTGCAGACAGCATACAGCATGGCGCCTACAGGAGCGTGGGGAGGGGAGGGGGTGATTCTTGTATTTGTTGCATACCCTGTAAAACAAGGGGTTAGCTTAAGGTTCAAGTAGTTTTTTAGGTCAAGAAGATGTAATATTTTGGAGTTATAGGTAAAAGCAAAGCTAGACAGCATAAAGATTCTGGATCAGCACCAAAATCTGAGTAAATTAGGGAAACATTTTTGAGATTAAAGAACTAAAAGACCTTAAGTTTTGATTCTAGGCAAATTGTTTTTAAACATCGATAAAACTGATTTTCTAAAATCGTTTGTTATCGATAACAAAAACTTATAGCTCTAACGATATGTTTCGCCTTAAACATAAACACATAAAGCTTGTTTCCAAAAATCGATAAATACTTAAATCTTTTATAGTCTTCTGTTATCGATAACAACAAAATTAAAATCTGTGACGATTTGTCTCGGTTTAGCCATAAATAGATAGTTTGTTTCAATTAATCGATAACTACTTGAGTCTTCTGCAACCGTTTGTTATCGATAACATCAAAATTTTAAGCTATGACGATTTTTCTCGCTTAAGACATAAACAGATAAAGTTTGTTTCAAAAAATCAATAAAAACTTGAATCTTCTACAATCGATTATAATCGATAACAACAAAATGCATAGCTGTAAAAATTTTCTTTGTCTTCAGAAACTTTTACATATTATGAAGCATCTGTAAATATTTCGTCAAGCTTTCGTAGGATTAAAAAATATTTCCTTAAGCTAATTACAGGGCATTCCTTCATCTTCCATGCTCTTGTAGAACACTCTCGAGTTTTGTTGTTTATTTTTATTCGTAGCCTTTTGTGAATAGGTGAATACAGCGCAATTAGAGCGCCTGCAAACTGGTTTTTTGTTGTTGAGTTGTATTTTTTTTTTGTTTTTTTTTTGGCTTATATGAGGCTTGGCCCAGGTAAAGGCGCCCGAACGAGGCACACGTGTTGAGTTGCGGCAAGTATTGTTATGATTATTTTTGGTTTTTGGTTGGCATTGCCAGGCGCTGTGTAAAGTTCATGCCACATGGCACACGCCGCGCCGCCACCCGCACCTCGCACCACGCTCCTTGGCGGCTAAGTAAGTGGGTCAATTACAGGCTGGCATTGTCGCGCGACTTATAAGGCATATAAAAATACAAATGCACAAAATAAACATGTGTTTGTGTCTGCCAAATTGTGAAATAATAAATTCAATTTCACAAAAAATGAGCAAAAAAAGAAACTACGCAAAACCAGAAGCGAAAAGGCAACAACAACAGTTGAAAACGCGTTGATTGTGAAATTCTAGGAACTGTCGCCAACTGCGCGCGATTCGCGCCGTTTTTTTCGTCGCGGTAGTCAAATTTAACGCTACATTTGGGCTAACAGCAACAACAACAACGAAAAGCTCGGCGCAGCGAACCCAACGCAGCTGTGTGCGCTCTACAATAACAACAACAACAACAACTACAGAAACGAAGCGATCTGCAAGCTCCTATAATTCACCTCTGTCACACTCTCGCTCTTGCGCTCTCTCTCTCTCTCGCTGTTTCATATCCTACTGTTCCTTTGTTTGCGTTGCGACCCTCTCCCCCACAAACAGCTCCTTTCAATAGCTGCTTAAGGTTTATTTATGAACACATGCTCTTTGTATACTCTTTCTTTTTTGTGTTTGCAAATATTTTGCGTTATGGTGTTAAGTTCATAGTGCAATGAACTTGAAATTTACTTTATTGATTATCCGAATAAGCTATAAAAACTTGTTAGAAATGTAATTTTTAGTTTCATGTGATTTTCTGTCCCAGGGACTTTAAGAAAAAAAGTCCCATTTCGCATGTTTATCAGTTCTTCCCCTATGTTTTGAGTATTTCACAAAAATATATTAAAATTTTTTTATCGGAATTTACTAAGAAAGAGCATCAAAGCTTTCGTATGCAGAGCTCACGCTTTTTTTTCTTCGTGCTTTTTATTACGGTTGTAGCTCTCTTCTTTTTTTAAGTTTTTTAAGGTGTGTGCGGTTTTTAATTTTTAATTTGAAAGTGTTTTATCTGCGATACTCGCCTGGTGTCGGTCGGCGACAGTCTCTGATTATTTTTCACATCTTTTTTTCGCTTTTTGAGTCTCGTTCTAGTTATAAGATTATATTGTAGCTTACCTTGTTCTAAATAAAAGATGGGCTAAGCTATGAAGAGAAGGTAAAACATAATTCAAAACAAGGGTTTGGAAAGGACATGCACCTAAAAGTATGCTATCCATAAAAAAAACAACCCTTTGAGTATCGATTAACTTCGTATTGCATAGATTTTTATATGTATAAAAATGCCTTAAGTGATGCTTAAAAATAATTTTTATTTTTAGAGACTGCCCAGCTTTTATGACGATCTTCGCCATCTCCTTTTCAACTATCTCGCTCTCGCTCATCTTTTTCTTAACAACTCGATGTGTGTGGGGCTTTTTGCGACTGGCAGGCAGCGTCGATTAATTACTCAGGGAACGACGCGAGAATTGCCGCTTTGCTGATTTCAGATTTAGCTTTACGAGCCTTTTTTGTGGCTGTTTCTGTTGTTGTTGTGTTTGACAAGTCGGAATTGAAATATGCGTTGGAGTCTTTTGGACACTTTCGCACAGAGGGCATAAAAAAATACCAGAGCTAAAGCTTTTTATAGTTTGTTTTTTGTTGAGTTTGGGCAAAAGGCATTTAGTGTTTTGCTTTGTTTGCCCCGGCTGATTGCTGTGTGTTGTTGTTGTTGGTTTTTATGGATCTGCCTGGGCAGAATCGCGATTCACACAAATCAGTGAAAAGTGGAAAGATTTTCGAAGCTTGTTGAATATTCATAAAAACTTATTTATTTACAGTGAATACACATTTAGTGGAACTCGCTGCTAAACGCACATATTAAACGATTTATAGACCTAGGTCCGGTAACACTAGAAAAACACGACAACAACAGAGCGAGAGTGAGAGAGAGAGGGTGAAAGAGCGCCTATCGATAGCGAACGTAAAGTGAGTTGCGCAGCGACGCATCGAAAGCAACGTCTACGTCGACGTTGGCGTCGGCGTCAACGCTTAATATAGGTTAGAAATCGAAACGAGTGTCAGAGCAGAGCGGCAAACTCTTCTATGAGTCATGGACAGAGAGACTGGCGGGGCTATCAGCACACACACACAAGTCCGTTCGTCTAACAATGACCAACAGACGTCACGCTCGTACTATGGTTGTTGTTGTTAGGCGATAAGGATTTCGAACACGTCATTCTCATGACTGTTGAGCAGGTCTATGCATGCCGGCAGTAGAAGAGTTCAATGTACAGGGCTGTGTATGTAAATGCGAGTGTGTGTGTGTGCGAGTGGGAGGCCACACCTGTTGCCGAAACGCAACAAGAAAACTACAATAAATGCTGCGACGCAATAAAATGGCAACAACAACCACAAGAAATCACGATACGATCATAAACACAAAACGTGCTAATAAAAACAAAAACAATGAGACAGGAGAACGGCCAAAGCTCTAGGAACGAACAACTGCACTTGGGGAACGAAACGTAAATGGAAAGGGCAATGGAAAGAAAAGCGTCAAAACACCACCGCGTGGACTATGGAATGCGAATAGCTTCCGCAAGCGCGACGTCTGACCACGACAAGAGCTGAAGTTGAAGCACTGAGGAGAGCAACGGCGAAATGGGGCCAAGGCAAACGACGACGACGACAAGTAACATCGACACGACCTCTTCACTGGCGCGCGCGCGCGCGTTTTAAAACGCCCGTGGCGACAGCGACTTCTGTTCTTTAGCCGCCAATTGCGTGGTTTGGTCTTTTGTTTTGGTTCTGCACATTCGCCAATTATGGATGTTTGTTTGTGTGTTGTTGCAGTTAAAGAAAGGAAAAAGCTTTTGCTTTCCTTGTTCGATTTGATCGCGTCATTCCAAACACCATTTGTTACAGGCGATTTTAATCGCACGCGCTCGTCTCGAGTTCAGTGTACTCGTTACCTTTTCGCAGCGCATGCGTGCTTGTGTGAATGAGCGTGTGTGTGTGTATGTGTGTGTATGCATATTATTAACTCAAATACAGCTCGTACATCAAAAATGCGTTTAAATCTCGCAACGTCAATGGAAATAAATGCATTATGTTCATTATTTGTGAACCGCAACCGCTCCCTTTGCCAAAAACAAAAAACAAAAAAACAGCAACAAATAATAAATTCACTGAGCGAGAACGGCGAAAACGATTTGTTGTTGCCGCCGCTCCCTTCTCACTGCTCCATTAATAAAGCGAAATGCTGTATCCGCCTTTGTTGTTGTTGTTTGCACGCATTATAAAAATGTCATTAACATGTCAACGGGTTGCAAAGTTCGCAAAGTTCGCAGAGAACTTTCATATGCTCTGCAAATACGATAGGCGATAAGTGTGAAGATGAATTTTGTGATAATTGATGCTATTGATGAACACAGTGAATACAAATTGGGTTCTTCCCTTTCGCAAAAAGAGCTTAAGCAATGCGAACCACTTACAGAAAACCGCAAACAGACAGCGATTTAATAAAAGTATTTCCGATTCGTGGGAGCTGCTGTTGTTTTTGTTGGTTTTGAAGCGCATGCGCAGCAAACAGCAGCGTCCGAAATTTAAAGTCGAAAACTTTTAAGCAACAACAATAACATCAAAGCTGAGCAGCGGAGGCGTCAGCAGCGACGCAGCACGAAGCAAATCGTCGCGACGCGACGCGAAGCAACGCAAAAGTCAATGATCGCCTTGCCGTCGCTGCTGCTGTTGCTGTTGTTGTTGCTGTCATAATTAAACGCGACAAATACAAATACAATTTGGAAGAAAAGAAAAAAGAGCCGCCGTCGCTGTCGCCGACGTCGTCGCCAGGCCAGCGCCAGCCATAAACACAACAACAATGAGACAACAATAAATTCTTCAATTAACATTTGTCCAGGTAAAAAGCATAGCGAGAGCGGGCGGCATGGCAAAATTTTTCTGCGACACTTGTGTGTGCTTGTCTGGATGAGTGTGAGAGCAGGCGTGCAAATAAGCAAAAGAGAGCAGCAGGCGTGAGAGCAAGCAAAGAGCGTGACAATGACAGTGCACTGTCTATGTATTTGTTTGTATAAGTGCGAGTGTGCCAGGATCATTTGCATTTCAGGCGGCGCAAGGTGTCACTAAAACTGATTAAAATGCATTTACATATACATATGTACGGTTGAATGTGTGTGTTTGTGTGCACAACAAGAACAAAGTTGTTCACAAAAAAGTGGGCACGTCGCGCATATTTTAGCATGTTGTTGTTGTTATTGCTGTTGTTCTCTGCATAGATTCGGAAAACAAATTGAAAAAAAATCTACTCATGGCAGGGCTGGCTCTCGCACTTGTTGTTGCTGCTTTGGCTGCTGCTGTTCTACATATTGTTTTTGTAGTTGGAGCTACAGCCGCCGCGTGCCTGCCAGCGTTAGTCATAGGCAACGACGTCGACGTCTCTCTGCCAGCGTTAGCGTCTGCGTCGATCGGCATGCAGGCAGCAGCAGGCAGGCAAAGCAGCCAAGAAGACGACAACGCGCTGTGAGTGATCTATGAGCCAGCAAAGCGAACGGAACGAAATAAAACGGAACGGTGCGCACCACTAAAGGGTCTTTCCCCCCACACCCCGTTACTCAAACTACCAATAATACCAATACGAATTAACAAATTGGCGCCACGCAAAAAATAAAGGTGTTTGCAACATTTTATGCTGGACATTGACGCGAGCGACCACCAAACGCGATTAGTCACAACAACAACAACAACAACGAGCAGTGAAATAAAACGCGATTTGTATTTTTTTGGCTTGTGCATTTTTTGACAATTTTTTTAGCGCTCGCGTTTTAAGCCTTCCACACACAGAGCGCAGTTTGAGCCATGGAAATAAAAATGAATTAAAGACCACTTATTTCAGTGCATATGAAGGGTTAATCAACAAAAATTGCCGCCTCACCCCCAATACACACTATTAACTATGTCCTTCATACTTATTGCAAGCATACAATAAGTGGATGTCTTTTGCCGACGAGACCACCTTATGTTATTTCACCATGGTTTGAGCCCAGAACCCGGCCAGAGCAGGCCGCCCCGCCAGACAAAGCCCAGGCAACAAAACGAAAAAAAAAACGAAACGGAGCGAATTGAAACGAATTGATCGCGAAGCCGAAACCAAAGAAACCCGAACATTTTCGTCGCCATCGCCGTCGCTGTCTGTGTCCGTGTCTCGTACACTGCGGGAGTATGTGTATGTGTGTGTTTGTGTTTTGCCTGCTGAGCGCAGGTTTATCAAAATTCGATTTTCATTTTGTGCTTTAATACAATTTGTGCCTTGCTGCCGTGTGGAAGTGGCAGGAGACGTCGAGACGTAGAAATCACGAAAAAACAAATCTAAGTCAGAAAACAAGCAACAACAAACAATACAACACAATAACAACGCAAGTAAAACAAAACATACAAAACGAGTGCGGCAATAAAAACAAAATCAAGCAAAAAGTGTAAACTTATTAAAAATAATAAACAATCTGCGTCTGCGTTCTGTGTTCTGCCCGTATGTATGTATGTGTTAGTGTTTGTGTAAGTTTATAGCAAAGAATCACGTAATTTAATCCGTGCGCGCAGTGAAGGAATCGTTAAAAAAAAAGAAGCAAAGCTAAAAAACAACCGTATCGCAATTGAACAGCCTTCCCGCTCACCCTCCCACAACACCCACACTCACCGTTAGTTTTGCAGCTTGCAATTGCTTCGGCTGTCGCCTGTTGTTTGTTTGGTGTTTGTTTACGCGCCGTTTACCGCTACTCGTTTATGTTACCGTTGCCGTTACCGTTCCCGTTACCACTTGCCTGACACGTGTGTGCACCCTTTTGGAAAGGGGGTGAAGGGGGGCAAAGGGTTGTACAGGCTGCTCATATGCAAATGAAGTGAGCAAAAAAAAAAAAAAAAATGAGCAAAAAAAAACAAAAAAGCATGAAACATGAAAATTAAATAAGAAAAAAATCAACGACGAATTGAATTAAGATAAAAAGCAAAAAAAATTTTAAAATTTACATATTGCGCGAGCTTTTTTTTAGTGTGTAAAAATAATAATACGCGAGTCAAGTGAAAAGTTGAGTCATCAACACAAAACTTTTTTTCGCTCCCTCTCTCTCTTTCCATTGCGCATTGCACATTATGCAAATAATATTTTTATTCATTTATTAACTTAAAAAGTTATAAAAAAACATGGAAAACTAAGCTTAAGAAAATGAAAAATTTTGAAAATATTTGAAAAAGGCTTTAAGATTAATTTGAAAATCGTTTTTCAAAAGTTCACGAAATACAATTTGAGTTGAAAATTAAAATCGTGAAAGTTTTAAAGAAGAGCTTTCAAAAGAAGACAATTAATTTGAAGCTTTTGGGAAAATATAAGGCATAACTCCGAAGAAAGTTATTTAAAAAACTAAAAAACAAATGAATTAAAATGAAAAATAAAACTTAAAACAAAAAAACTAAAAAAAAAGACTCAAACTTTATAAAAATAAACCTATGAAGGACAAATAATCAAATCAAAAATCTCCAAAAACCCAAAATAACATACCCTAACCAACATTATTATACATTTCAGGTACTCACCTCAAAAAGGCCATTAAATCATAAATAATCCATAACAATCCAAAAAAAGTGACCAAATATTATTAACTTTAAAGCCATAATGTAAATGCAATAGCTGAAATATTTTCATATAAAACTTTAAAACGCACAAAATAATCATATAAATGCAACAACAACAACAAGAGGAAGCCCCTCACTAAGTGATAAAACACAACCAAAAACAAACAAAAACAACAAAAAAAAGTTACAAAAAAATTAAAAAATCACACAAAAAAACCTTGTGATAAACGTTGATAATTTGTTGTATTGTTGATGATTGCCTTTAAATACATCAAAATGCAGCACAACGGCAGCAGCAACAATAATCTGCAGCAGCACCAACATCAGCAGCAGCAACAACAACAACAGCTGCAGATGCTGCATCAACAGCATCAACAACAACAACAACAGCAGCAACACAATTTGCGCGATAATTATGCTGTTTGGGCCAACAACAGCAACAGCAATAACAGCAGCAACAACAACAGCAACACGTTGCAATTGCAGCAGCAGCAACAACAACGCGCCGCTTTGTGGATTGCGGAGAGCAATAAGCATCAGCAACAACAACAACAGCGACCCAACAACAACAACAATTTGACAACTGTCAATTATAATCAGCACTTGATGCAGCAGCAGCAACAACAACAACAACAATACATGCAACAAGCAGCATACAATCCAACATACACGCAACAACAACAACTAACGCCAGCAACAACACCAACTGTTAGCAGCTGCTACTTTGAGACAATGCAACGGCAACAGCAACAACAATTGCAACAAACACAACAGCAATTTTTGGCGCCAGCACAGCGGCACATGCAACAGTCTCAACAGCAGCAACAGCAACAGGACTTGGCGTCGGCGCAGTACTGTGTGGCAGCAGCAGCAGCAAGAGCAGGAGTGGGAGTAGGAGTACAACAACAACAATGCCACGTGAGTAGAAATCCAAGAATATACAAAGAAAAGTTTCAATTTCGCATGCTTAAAGTGTTGGAAAACACATAAATATCTTGATTTATTTTTAAAAAAAAATCTTTTTTTTTCCAAAAATTAAAAAAATTTTGTATAACTATCGAAGTGTTGGAAAACAAATTGTTCCAAAAAGAACATTCGTGAAAATAACACAATCTTAAGTATTTACCATAAAAATTAGGAGGACAATGACTTTTTTATAATAATAAAAACCTTTGCAAGTTTTTCCGATGAAGCTTACAAAGAAACTTGCGTTCAAATAAAATTATTAATAAGTTTTCCCAAAAAAAAAAAACCCATAAGAAACAGTTCCTTGTTATATTCTAACTATCAAAGTGTTGGATAACAAATAAATATATTGATTTTGCGTTTTCCCAAGAAAAACAGATGTGAATAATTTTAAGTATTTCCAATAAAAATTAGGAGGACAATGACTTTTCTAAAATAATTAAAAAACCCTTTGTAAGATTTTCCGTTAAAGTTAACAAAGTTTCCTTTATAAGTTTTCCCCCAAAAAATATTCTTACTATCAAAGTGTTGGATAAGACATAAATATGTTGATATTACTTTGTCCCAACTAAAACACAACCAAAACATCTTCTCTATTATTCCCAATGAAGTTTATGAGGGAAAATGACTTTTTCTACTATAATATTAACATAATAAACTGGCATTCAAAGAAAAACTTTTGTAAGTTCTCAAAACAAAACCATTAAGCAACTGTTTTGAGTTATATTCTTACTATTATAGTGTTGGAAAACATAAAATTGTCTTGCTTTCGCATTGTCACAACAAAAACATATGTGAAAAAGAAGTTTTCGGGGGAGAAAATTACTTTTAAATAAAAACCTTAGTAAGTTTTCCCAATAAAATCGTTAGGTACCAGATCCTAACTATATTCTTATACACAAAGCAACGTTTTTCTCTAAAATGGTGTCGATCCTTTACATATTAGATACTATTTTCCTAATTATTGGAGAATTCTTCAAAATTAACTTTTTGCTAGGCTCTACAAATTGGAACAGAAGATAATACATAGTATGAGTTAATAAAAAACATAAGTTTTCTTTAGCTTAAGCCCCTATAAATTGCTTCTCCTTCCATCATCATTGAACAGTGATCACTACCCAACCACCTGAAAGATCATTTCATGTTTAAAGGACAATGTGACATTCGCTTATCAGAGTTAAGAACTGTTAGAACTTGGCTTTACAACCAACTCAAACAACATCTCAGTTAAATTTGTCTTCCTCAAAGATTTCTATAGAATTGTGCACACACACACACACTCATAAATTGTCGCATGCTATCTCGCTTAATGCACTGATGCGCTTTGTGATTTGTTCGTTTGAAACGTTTTTGTGCCTTTCATTTTGCGGTTTTTTTTGTGGGCGGCGCCTCACACACAAAAAGGCAGTAGGTGGAGTTTAATAAATTGCGTCTTATTGTTTAGTTTGAAATTGTTTTTAAGTAGAAAATGGTTGACTGGGGCGTATACGCAACTTGACATTACGCATGCGCCCCATTGCACTAAGGGGGGAGAGAATTTTTAAAGCTGTTGATTTGGCGTAAATATTTGCAGTTTCGCTTTATTTTTGGCGTGGGAATGCCGCACCCTACAAACAAACAAAAAAATAAAATAAATTGAAAATTGTTTCAACTTGAAAACGAGGGGAAAAACATTGCGAACAAAGCAAGCTCTGTGCTTCAATTAAGTCCGCAGACAGCCTATAAAAAATATTATTTCATTATTAATTCACACGTTTATGCAGGTTTAATGCACTTATACATATAAATATCTAATCCGTCAGCTAGCAATATAACGTCATCCATGCTTCCAATTGGTTAAGCTCTTATCGCCAATACTTCGTTCAATACAATAACTACAAGTAGTAAGCGCATTGAGGTCGCGATAAGATGACAATTGTAAAGTCACGAAGCTTGTTGTTAACCCACCTGTTTACCCCCCTCACGCCTCACCTTCGTGCTTCGACCCGTGCCCAGGAAGTGGCAAGCTGTAAAAAAAAGAAAGAGAAAAAAGCGTAACGGAAATGCCAAAAGCAAACGACTTTCGAGACATGCCCATATTTGACCAAAATGTGTCTTCCTTATCTAAAACAACAACAACAACACAGACATAGACGTGGTCAATGTTAAAAATTGTAACTAACATATTGTAGAATAGATAACATGAGGTGCTATGTTAATGAGGTGTTTTTGCGGAGAGCACGTTGAGGGTTTTTTGGATACAAATGTTCAAAAAGTAGATTCTTAAATATTCTATTAGATTGTTTCAATACTTGAAAACCCCTTTTGCCTCCTGTTAAACGTTAAGAAAACTCTCGTTTCCATATAATCTTAAGTTAGGTTTCTACAAACATTATCAAAAGAACTATTTTGAAAAAAATATTAAATTTGCTATCTTGTAAATGATTTTGTTTTTCAACACTCAAAATGCTTTCTACTTGATATATATCTGCAGAAAATCTAAAATCCTCAATTTTCAAATATGTTATCAAAAAGAACCATATAGATAAAAAGTTTACACTGGAATATATCATTGCGGGTTAAATTATTTTCATGAACATGAATAAGAATAATTACTGCTAAGGGTCTTTATCAAGAAATATATTCGGCAAACTAAACACGGTTTGATTTCTTAGTAATGTCAAATCGTATAATAACTTAATAACTTCCGCGGAAAACTATGAAAAATTTATTTTTAAGATTTGTTTTGTAATTTTTGATCTAGTTAGTTTGATATACCCTGCAAAATAAAGTCAATCAAATCAGTTGTCAAGGTAACATTTACAATTAGCCTTCTGAAACAGAACGTAAATGACTTTTTTAAAGCCAATTAAACAGCTGCTTAAACTAGTTTATCATTATTAAAAACCAATGAAAAAGAAAGTTAAACTTTAATCATTATAAAAATTATATAAAACTCGTTTGCAGTAAATGCTCTTTATGAGATAGAATCAGGAACGGAAACAGAAACTGATCAATGGTTAAATTTGACTTGTCACGGTGATTATCAATATTTAACGCTTATTACTTAGCGTTTTTATATTGAATTTAAAGATCTTTGGATAAACTAGCGACAATTAGAACTAAATACATATTAAAAAAAAATTGACGAGTAAAAAACATTTGGTTGAGAGTTTTGGACTAGGACATACCCTCAACGCGTACAGTCAAAGTTTAAACTACAATACCTCAGTTGTTTCGTATATGATTTTAATAAAAGTTTTTAAAATTAACATTAAATTATCCATAGTTTTAAACCTGATACAATATTTTGTTGTTATCGATCACATGAGTATATCGGAAAACAGAAGTGTTATCGATAATTTGAAACAAACTTGTTGTGCTCACGGTATGGGAGAATTTTAGTTTCGTATCTGTAACCTCTAGCTCATATCGCCTCTGAGATCGACAATAATTGGTTTTTATTAGGTTAAAGCTTTGACTACTGCCTCAATGTCCGATTAATCTCTCTGCTCTGATAGCATCTACAAAATTGCGGCTGTCATGTTATGTGACAAAGCTGTTAATGTTATGTTAATGTTACAGTTATCGTCTTGCATGTTAATGTTACAGAATTTGTTGTCGCCTGTCTCTGGTCCTTGAACTTTGCATTGTTGTTGTTGCTGTTGCTGTTGGCCTGGCTTTTGTTGTTAATTATTACAAAAAAAAAAAAACAGAAAAAACAACAACAATTAAGCGCTCAAAATGAACAACTTGAAAATTGCAGTCGTTTAACTGTTTTCGCTGTTATTATTATTATTTCGTATGCTTTATTTTAATGAGCGTCACATTTGCTTTTTGTTGTATTTGTTTTTGAAGCCATGGCAAGAGGCAAGCCAAAACGATTCTACAACAAACTCATTAAATCTGTGTTAATCATTTATTGCGTCTCGCGCAATCTGTTGCAGCCACGCCCATTGCCCAAAACTCAACTCCCATTAGCAGCAACAAATCAGCTGTTTTTTATTTATTTCTGATTTTTTGCTCAAGGTCTTGCGATACGAATTCGTTTAATGGAAAGTCTGAAAAGCAAACTCTAATCATGGCCCATTTGTCCATGAAACACATTTTGTTGTTCCAACAATAGAACCTTAAAAGAAAAAAAGTTGCAAAAAGTTTTCTTCTAATGATAAGATTAGATCGAAAAGCAAAAGCACCCTCTAATCATGGCCCATTTGTCCATGAAACACATTTTGTTGTTCCAACAATAGAACCTTGAAAAGAAAGAAAAAGTTGCAAAAAGTTTTCTTCTAATAGATGATGACGCATCTGATTCTAGATTGCAACGGAAATAGCAAATTAGTCAGCCCTTTAATTAAAAATTATTCTAAGGTATTAACATATATAATCTTTTCTTATATGTAGCATAGCTTAAGGTTAAAAAGCAGAGATTCCCCCGGAAATACCTTTAAACCATATTGGCATGATGTAGTTTGAAATTCTACGAAAATTAACTTAAATTCCTAGTAATTTGATTAGAAAACTGTATATCATATATGTATGACGTCGTCGACGGCAATATCAACGATGACAAAACGAACTCTCATCGCTTTGATCGTGACGATCGTTAAGCAAACAATTAAACATGATACTACAAAACCTATCTCTTGGTTAAGATCTAGAAAAAGTTGTGCTGAGTGTTAACAGACAAAGTGGAATATAGTTAATAAATAAAGTGTCATGGCTTATGTTGGCAGAATGTCAATGAAAAAGTAGAAACATACTGAGTTCTGAGATTAACTTTTGTAGAAATTATAGAGCTAAAAAATGATTGTTTTTGCCTTAAAGAAGTCTAATAAAAGCTTAAAAATAAAACTTTTTATGATTTTTTAAGAAACGCATCCAAAAAAAATATAATAATATTATTCATAATAAATCGAAAAGATTTTAAAAATCCTACTTAACATTTTCTGATTTATTTCACATCAAAAGTTCCTTAAAAATATCATTTAAAAAAACGTTTTAATGCCTTTAACTCATAATTGGGTTAAATAATTTTGTGGAAAAATATGTAACATATGACAGAAAGAAGCATCTCCGATCCCATAAAGTATATATATTCTTGATCAACAAAAAAAAGCTTGAATTTTAAAATTGTAAAAAATGAGGTTTGAAACTACGAATAATTTAATTGGTTCATTTGAGAAACTTTCATCCAAAAAACCAGTTAAGAAACACCGGAGATATCCCAGTCTGAAGTTTGGTCATAGATTGGGATTTTTGGATTAAGCGTTCTTTCTGTTTTTTTTTGGTTTCCTGTTTTTGAATGCTTGACTAAATTTTAATCATCTTAAATTTAGCAAGAAATTGAATTAAGTACAAATGCAGATTAACTTAATCGTTTAACCAAATACCACAGTAACTATTTTAAGTTAATAATTCCAAGAATCCTATATCGCTTTAAACTAAACCAAACAGCCAACCACTAATAAATGCATTAAACAAAAAGTACGGGCCGATTTCTAAGAAAAAATCTTGCAATTAATCGCAACTTCCTTCTAAAACAAATATAAATATTGCTTTTATCGCCGTAGTTCCTGTTTTCAAGGCTCATAATACATACATTAACACACAATTTGTAGGTCAATTTCCGTTCAACCCTGCAACATTTTGGGGTAACAACCCTCAATATACTCGACCTTGACTCGATTGTCTGCCCGTCTCCTTTGCCCTGGGCAGTGTTATCTATCAGACAATTGGAAGTGCCAGCGACGCCAGTTTTCAAACATTTATACATTGCACTCAGACTTGAGACTCAGATCTGGCTTATCGGACGTCGGCGTCCCCTGGTGCATTTGTGCCTCTGTGTGTGACTCTGCTTAATGGTTGTCCAAGATTTACACGGCACTTTGGGCTACCTGAGCTAAATACTCTCGGCTGCAGCGCCTAATGGCTTGAGATGGACTAATAGGCACATTTAGCACGCGTCAAACTACAGTGAATGCTGGGTAATGTGAACCTTGAGGCAAGAGTGTTTAAGTTGTCTTTATAGGTTAAATGAAGTACGAATATTTTTTTTGTTTTTGATGTTTTGTGATAACAAATTTTTATTTTTTTAAAAAAAAAATTTTCTGCATCAAATCTTTAAAAATGTAACTCAAAAAAAATAAAAATAGTTCTAAAAATATATATATTTTAAATCTAAAAAGCTTTTTGTAAATCATCAAAAAAGGAAAGCTTGTAAAGGGAAATAATCAAGAATTTTTAGGTTCTTTTTTTAATTATAAAGTTTTTTTTTACGTTTTTTAAAATTCCTTTTACCCTTAAATCAAGTTTTTCCGTTTAAAAAATCTCATATTTGATCTACAAGAATTCAAGGATTTTTAAATTTTCCCCTTAAAACAAAGCTCACTTCAATCCATCCTCAAACTCAATAAGAAATTCTCGAGCAAACACTGTATCTGTGAGATACTTTTAGGCAAACGGCCGGGCCAAGCAACAAATGGCCAATTGGCAAAGATACTACGGAACCTGTCGCCGGTTGCAGGCCTGAAATTCCAAGCAGGGGGCCCAATTGCTTATGTGTGTATCCGTGTGTGTAGAAACCCCGATGAGTCATCCAAATGGTTTCGAGAGTGTGAGTGAGATGCGTGGGCTGCTGCCACTGCCACACATTGGCATGCATAACATGAATAACAAAACATAAGAGAGAGAGAGGGAGAGCAATGAAATCAAAACAGAAAATATTATTGCGGCCAACAGCCGAGCAGCCAAGTAGAAAATGTCAACAAACGAGCTGCGCGCCAAAAATTTTGTTACA
The DNA here is from genome assembly GCA_018152965.1 of Scaptomyza pallida. Lineage (NCBI taxonomy): Eukaryota > Metazoa > Arthropoda > Insecta > Diptera > Drosophilidae > Scaptomyza > Scaptomyza pallida. Next base: position 3,133,845 of record JAECXP010000260.1, on the reverse strand, counting down.
CTCGAATAAAAACAAACGCTCAGTTTTTCAACTTGAGTGTTAGTTAAAATGATAGAGAGAGAGAGAGCGTGAGTGAGAGCGAACTAGCGCATGAGCGAACTCTCTTGAGTTTGTGCTCCACACTCAAAATGTTTTTATATCGCATGCGATATATTTGGTTGGATTTTTTGTTTGCTTTTGGGTGCTTCTGCTATTTTATTTAATGTATCTGTGTTTGTGAGCGAACTCACGCGCTCTCTTTTGTGTTTTTGCTGTCTGCGCTTTGTTGCTATCATTCTGACAGTCATTGTGTGCTCTGCCTGTGTGCAGTCATTCGTCAGGGGAGTCTGACAATGTGAACGGGAACTTGTTAAATTAGTTCCGAGTGCAAAATGAATGGAAAACATTAGTTGAAAGGCAATAGTAGATATTAAAAGAGTTTTTAACTAAATTAATCATTACCGAGTGCCATTGTTTTTACTAAAATTATATTATATTATTTAAATACAAGTATGAGAATAATAAATTGAATGCAATTTTCTTAGTTCTAGTTTACTAAATAAGAAAAAGTTACAGGTTATGTATTATTTGTCATTGCATAATAAGCCAACCTTAATCATTTTGACTAACCATTAAATCTAAGAAAACTTTATGTGATATGCGTTTAAAAGCAGTATTTACACTCAATTAAAATTTTTTATTAACCCAAATTAAATATTAATATACATATTATTTTTGTATATTTTATCAAAAATAATCTTTAGTTTATTGATTTAAAGTCATTAAGATAAGTCAACATTTTATTAAGTTGGCATCTCTGGCAACTAGTTCCATACACCAGCCGCTAGTGTGCCAGCCCTGGTACAAAACAACAAAATATCTTTAATTTCCAGCATAAGCAAACACGTATGTATGTGTGCGTGTGTATCTGTGACTGTTAATGTATATGAATGTGTGTGCTTGTGTATGGCTAAAACGTCACGCGAGCGTACGGATGACGATGGCGGGCTGGTTGGGAGCTACTAGCTCAGTTATTTTTCGCTTTTTGTTAAGGCAACGCGACTGCAACGACGGCAACGGAAAGCCACGCGGCTTGCGTCCCCATACTCTGTCTCTGTCTATCCGTGTAGTTAGTTAGTTATGTATATACCCTCCTCACTCGCTCTCTCACAATACAAAAACAAAAACTGTTGAAGGAACAGACAAACGTTTTTATTGTTGCTGTTCGTTCGTTCTACTGGATCTTGTTACGTTTATATACATATAAACATATTTTCGCAAGTGACCGCAAAACAAAAACACATTTATTTTTTACCCCACACTCCGCTAGCTCTCAGGTACTTTTGTTCAGTTTGTTGTTTAATTTATCCAGCAAATAATATACGCAAAGTAAAAGTCATTGTGTGTGTACGTGTATGTGTATATGTGTGGTTTTTTTCTCTTATCGGTGTCAAACGTCAGAAGAGTTGGGTGTTAAATTGCGACATAGCATATATTCAACAGTCGTCAACATTTTCGAAACTTTCAATTCGCCGTACGAAGTTCAAAGCGAATTTGCTGAGTAAACGGTTGCGGGTGAGCGGTGAGCGTTGCCAGTTAATCTAGAAAATTCTGCGCCTCGCCGTTAACAATTTTTTTTGTTGTTGTTGTTCAACATTAACACAACAACAATAACGGCAGCAACAGCAACAATTTGACAGCTGGAACAGTGAACTGCAAGTAGCGAGAAAGAGAGAGAGGCCGAAAACAAGTGAGTGCAAGTGTGTGCGAGTGCAGAGAGCATACCATAATATTGTGTACGTGTGAGAGCGGAAAAGAAGCCGACAGAAACACCCGCACATGTCAATTTGAGTGCAACAACACAAAACGAAACGAAACGAAAATTAGTGCAAAGTGTTAAAAGCCAAAACAACAACAATGAAAGTTAAAGTCGAACGCACTGTAAAAACGCAACCCACCACAACAACAGCAGCAGCAACAACAACAGAAGAGGAGTTGGAGGTGGACGATAAAGAGGTGACAACGACGCAAGAATTGGACTTTTTGCCCGATATGTCCACAACGATATCGACAACGACAGCAACAATCACAACAACAGCGACAACGGCCCGCAATCTTATCGTAAGTGTGACTCTCATTTTTTGTTGATTTGTTTTATGAGATTGTGACAATTGTTCGCATAGAACGAAATAAATAAAATATATCTCCCACTTCCCCACCCTCAGTATCTCTCTGCTTGTATGCAGTTTCAATAACAATGTTCCTACTTCTCACTAAAATTAACAGCTTAAATAATCAACATCAACAACAAGTCAAAAACTTGTTTAAAATAAATGTACATTGTTGTTGTTGTATATATTTTTTTCCATGATTATTCGCCGAATTGTATTGTGCGCAATTTTATTGTATCTTTCCACAGTTCACTGTTGTTGTTGTCGTTGTTGCTGTTGTTGCTATTCGTATTTATTTTGTCGACATCTTTGGAATTTCAATTCACACTTTTGTTGTTGTTTCCCATTTGCCTTCAATGTGTGTGCGCTCTCACGCTCCCTCTCTTTCTCGCTTTGCCGCTCTCTCACAAATGCAAAAGACACCACACAGATACGCACATGCTCTCTCACACGTACGCTGTAGCTGTTAAGCATGTTTTATCGCATGCGAGTTTCTCGCTCAACTCAACTTAATAAGCTGCACTCGTTTGATTTTGCGCTCATTTTGGTTTTTTTATTTTTGTGCAAATTTTATTTCACCATGCGGCATTTCAAGGCTGACTGCGCATTTGATTCGGTTTTCTGTGTTTGCCATTTCAGCATATATGTTTTTTCTCCCCCTTTTCTATGCCACATATGTATATATATTGCGTGGGTGTCGCTGCCTTCATTTGCGATTTCGATTGCAGCACGTGCAATTCACAATAATTTTTTTTCTGTCATTCGCATTTGTCTAGTTTACCGCTAGACTCTATTCGTCGAGGGGGCTTGTTTGTGGTAAGGTCAAGGTTGCCTATTGCAGCGCTTGGTAACTGCTGCTGGTATAGAGATAATTCAGATGAGGGTCTAATAAGAGGCAGATACGTGATGTTTGTTTTGGTAAATGCTTAAAATAGAACAACTGTATGATTGATGATGATTGATGTATGTAAAAGTTGAACGTAGAATTGTTTGGCTCACTCTTTATTGTTTATCGAACAAAAAAAACTGTAGGATACTTAGCGATGTACAGTGGAACCTCCATAGAACAAACTTCCATATAATGAACTTTTTATATAACGAATTCATTTCCAGAGCGAACGAGTTTTTCTTAAAACGAAGTTTCTTATGTGTCTCAAAGATTCGTTACAAGGAAGTTTGACTGTATTTAAATTAAAAACTTGATTGATCATTCATAAGATTTGGGAACATGTTATTTTATACATCCACAAGAAGTTTGAACTAAATTCAAGAAAACTCAAATATATTTTAATATTTTTATTGATTGGCAATGATTGATCAATCATAAATATTTGATCGTTTTCAAAAAATCTGATTTTATGTTGTCTAAATGAGATTTTAAGGCAATAAATTAAACATAAAGCAAATGCAGATGACAAAGAATAACGTTAATGAGTATTAAACTAAATTTTTTGCTAGATTGATGCTGATTGAAGACGTTTTAATACTGATTGAGAGAAGAAAATTTGCTTTTAGGTACATTGATCCAAGTTTTAAGAAAAACTTATAATGATGAAATTTGCATACCAATATGTCCTTAAGTAGAATTATTGAAGCTTACTTAAAGCTCCAAGCTTTAAGCTTATTTTAACCTTGATTGAGATAAAACTATGGTGAAAAAATTAATACTTTCAGCTACATCGATCCTAGTTAAAAAAAAACTTATATTGATGATTATTTCATAAAGCTTTACTTAAAGCTCTATGCTCAAAGCTTATTAATTGCTTAGCCTCCTTTTAATATTATATTATTGCTAAGATATGTGCATACACTTATGTTCTATCAAGTATGTTTTTTGTCATGAACAAAATTAAATACAATGCCAAGGTCAAATTTGAGGCACAGCTGCTGCTGTTGCAGCTGCAAACCCCTCCTTCGAACTGCCTGCCCCTCCTCCCCACCCCTTGTGCTACCCTCCACTGGCCAATTGGAATGTCAAACGGCTCACGGGTTTTATTTGTTTTTATTTTATTGTGGATGCTTTTGGAATTGCAAGTTGTTGTTGTTGCGATTATGGATGCGACTCCGGGCCATAAAAGGCGTGTTGCACTTGAAACAAAACACACATAATGCCATTTGCCAAGTTGATTGTTGTTGTTGTTGTTGCTGCTGTTGTTGAGAGTTTGTTGTATGCATAAATATATTCATGCATTAAGTGGCAAACGCATTAAAAAGTCAATCCTCACAGGTGATAAACCTTTTTACGACTCGCACTGTGAGTTCTGAATTTTTGTGTTTTGTTCATGTTTTATAAAGCATCAAGCTCCGTGCGTGGAGGGAACAAAATTAAAACCTTGATTGCATGTACAAATTTCTGTATGGGGAAATCCCGAACACGCATTATACTGCTGTCCAGTGTGACCGTTTTGGCATGTTTTTGGCATGCAATTTAGTTGTAATTGCGCTAAACGAAAGTTTCGCATAACGAACCAATTGTGTTCGTTAACCGAGGGTCCACTGTATTTCATACTCGTAAGAAAGATTTAAAAAAAAATTTTTTTTTTTTTTAGTATTAAATAAGTTAGAACTACACATATCATATAATATATCTAACTTAAGATCCTTTAAGCGTTATGTTCCCACTGCTTGATTTTCTCTCCGTGTACTCAAAACATTCTTAAAAAGTACACAATCACCTCGTATGGTATATTTATATTTAATGCTCACATCAACCAAAAATAAATAAAAACTTAATTTACACAATTAGTCATTAATTTTTTTGTAGTGTTTTTTATGGGTATATTAACTTTGGGCGTGTTTAATTTTATGACTTTACGATGTCCTTAAACGAATAAAAAACTTTATCACACATATTAAGCTTATTAAGAGTTCCAAGAAATTGCACACAAGTATTTTTTAATCCCTCTGATGTTTGACAAAGTGCAGTTGGGCAAACTATAAGTTGAAAAGCGCGATATGAAGTCTTATCTTTCAAATACAGTGAAAACTCCCGTGGGCGGACGGGCTTTTCTATCTTCGGGAACGTATTTTGTGTGAAGATCATGTTATCAAATTTCGGGAATTCGGGAACTGTCAACGAGTAGAGTTTTTACTGTTTATTAAAAATTTTTGTAAGCTTAATATAGCTCTATACCTCAAATATCTCTCATAACCTATCATAAAACATATAAAAAAAAATCCAAAAATAACCCCAAAACAAATACGATCACACCCAATAAACAATATCTCGGTTCGAAGCCTTGACAAGCTCTCTCTCTCTCTCTCTCTCGCTGGACAACTGTACTCGCTCGATAATATCGCTCGTTTATGCTTTGCAAAGCTCGTGACGTCAATGTGAGACAAAGTTAAAGTTAACTTTGGATTGGATATTTGTATATGTTGATAAGCCGGTTTCTAAAAACTTAAAACGATCGTCTGTATTTAGTACCAAATTTGGTTGTTAATTTTCTGAAGGCTGACGTCACAAGACACGCGCAAGAGCGAGAGAGAAAGAGAGATATATTGTGTATACGCAGCGTTGATTTGTTTGTTTTCGTTTGTTATTGATAAAAATGCCAAAAACCAAGCCAAGAAATTATGTCATGATATATGTATTAAGCCAAGTGAAGAGTGAGGTAGAAAGGTGGGGAAAAAATTCGTGGGAAATTCTAAGCAAATGTGAAATGTTGCGTGCTTTCACTTTCGATTTGGTCAGGCGTTAGTTTGTTTTATTTTTTGTGGGTGGAGGGAAATTCCATGATATTCCAATTCTGGGGAAAAAACTTGAATGTTTGTTGAACTTTGTCAAAGGTCATGAAGGGGAGAGAAGGGGCAATGGGAAGTGGGAAGTTTCGTTTCTTGACTAACTGTAATTGAGTTGTAAATACAGTTTTTTTGGCAACGGAAATTGTAAAAAGTTAGAGAGAGAGGGAGGCGCAAATAGTAGCACATCTGGCATCAACAACAACAACAACAACAACAACTGCAAAAAAGTGCAATACAAGAAGTGAAAGATTTACACGCCTCAATGGCAACGCCGCCACGCACAGAGTTGCCTGCCTGCCTGCCGGCTGTGGCTCGTGTTGGGGATTGGGGATTATATATTGTGTGACGCGTCATGGCGCCGAATTCCAAGAAAGAGGCGCAGCATTCCGATGTTCGCAGCACTTGGAGAAGTGCGAAAACATTTTCAAAAGAGGCGCAATAAGATAAAGAATTACAGTGAAGATTCGCTATAAAAGGCGTAGTACAAGAAACTAATTGGGAAAAACATTTTTTAGGCGTCAATTAGTTGTTTAACCTCGATTTTAAACTTGATAAAAAAAGAAAAATGTTTTTTAGATATTGGTTAAAGACTTGTTCTCTTATTCTCTTTGAAATTGTTTTTTAAATTTTCCTTTTTTTAGACTTTTTCCACTATTCCCTATTTAACTGGTCGTCTATAAATGTACTAAAGTATATAATTATTTTTTTTTTAAATATTTTATATTTTTAATGCGACTTTTTCAACTATAAATGTTTTAAAGTTTAAAATTTTTCTTATTTAATTTTTTTTAATGCGACTTTTTCAATTATTTATAAAACTTTATAAAATGTTTTGAAGCAAGTTTTTTTTATTTAGTTTTTTTTTACGACTTTTTCAATTATTCCCTACAAAACAGTTTTATAAAATTTTCCTTAAAATAATTTTTATTATATGTTTTATATTTGTTGTTTGTTTTTTTTGTTTTATTTCGTTTACTTACCCTTACAAAATTTACCTACGCACAGTTAGAAATGTTTCTCGCTATCGTGCTTTGACTGTAGCACAGAGCAAACAGCAAAAGAGTTGCCATCTTTAGCTGGCAGCACGCATATTGTTGAAGTGGCTGCTCCTTGCACTTAGCACATGTTGTTGTTGCTGTTGTTGTTGTTGCTTTTGTCTTAAGATATGCTGGGGATTTCCAACGGTTGTCGCTCGCTCACCACGTCTCTCCATCTCTCACTCTCGCTATCTTTTCGTTCGCTCTCAGCAAAAAAGCACTCAAAGCATATATCAACACTCAAGCTCTCTTGTGCTCTCGCTCTCGTTCTCGCTCTCGTTGAGTGCTTTTGTTTTAGTGTGGAAACAAGTTTGCAGCTCCTACGCCAAACGCTATCCGCCCCTTCTTAATCTTTCTCCCCCTTACTAGCTGGGCTTAAATAACCGCACGAATTCTGGCTAAATTGCGTATGAGTCATCGCAAGTCGAACGTAAATTGTGGCGTGGCGTAGTTGTAGCCCAACAATATTTTTTTTTTTTTTTTTCAGTTCATTCATTTTACGCTTTTGCCACATTATGAATGAAATATTTTGCCTTGTTGTTATCGCAGCTCTAGTTTTTTTTGCTGTTGTTTTTGTTTTGATAGGCCAACAAATATTTGCACGGTCAACACTGATCTCATGTCTCACAAGGCAAGCACAAAAACAAGTGTATAAACAATAAAAATTTTCACCATTTATTAAGTAGAACTCGAATTCACAAATTAGTCCTTTGGCACCTCAACACTGGCCAAAATAACGGTTATATCATCCGGCTTACCACCAATGCCATAGTCCAGATTATTGGCCTTAGCCTTGAGCGCAAACGGTGATTGATATTCCGGATTTTGGGACAAATGTTTGGCCAGTGTGACCAGTCGATTGGCCGCCATTTGCAATTGCTCCACCTTCAGTCCCTCGCCATGCAACTTGCCCAAATGTTGCACCAACATGCTCTCGGGCACATTGTCAAACAGCCCATCGGTGGCAAGCAGCAACAGATCCCCCTCTTGCAACGCAAGCTTTGTGGCAATCGCCTGTTCCGGTTCATCACACAACACCTTATGCCTCTCCGATGCCGGTGGCACGGACAACTGATACGGCGTATTGAAACTGTGCAACTGCTCATCGGAACGATAGAGAACTTTGCCGTGGCGCAACACCAGGAAGCCACTATCACCCAGGTTGGCCGAGTGCAGCGTGCAATCCGGACGATGCAGCGACAATAAACACGCTGTGCTGCTGCCCCAAATCTTTTTGGATTGTTGCTTCATGCGATTGAAACCGTCTACCAAGAGTTGCCGTGGATCACTGCCATCGTATTCGGCCTGTTCGGCCATCTCGGAGCAGCAGGACATCAGCTCCTTGGCAAAGATGCCCGCATCGATGCCCATGGTACGCCAACCGCCGACGCCATCGGCTACGCCTAGGGTTTCCGCTTTGGGTGTGCTGCGCACAAACCAACTATCCTCGCCGAAACGTTGATCGTGTTGGCTTTCTGCCTCATCCTTGGAGACACCCTGCACTGCCTTGATGAGACGTGGTGCAGACTTCTGGGCACCGCCGCCGCCGAGCTGGCGTACTGCATAGTTTAGGGCTGTGGTGCAACGGCCTGTCGCTAGATGGCGCACTTTAAAAAACATTCTAAAAAATGTTTGAATTAGTTTATTTGAGTGAAAAATCGAAAGAAAATCTATTAAAAAAATGTTTAATTTAAATTTGGAATACATTTGAAACAAATGTTTGAAACTATAATGGTTTTCAATAAGTTTTCGTAAAGTTTAAAAAATTTTTTCAATAAAAAAAACTGTTATAAGAGACTTTCTGGAAATTAGGAAATATTCTGCTTGTTTTTGGGATTAAAATCAAGTTAAAAAATGACGTTTCTCGATATGAACTTTCAACAAGTTCCAAGTCGAGTTTTTTTTTTTTTTTACAAGTTTTTGGGTTGAAAATCGAGTGAAAATCGCGTTTCTTAGAAGCTCAAACAAAAGTTTTAGGTTATGTCAATGGAAAATCTAATACATTTTGACGAAGTTATGTTTTGTTTAACTCCCAAGTTCATATTTAGAATGGTTTTAGTCTTGGTTAGATTAGGTTGGACCGGCTGACCTTCCGCTGGGGAAGTGTCACACATAGACCACTGAGGGTCCTTAGTGAAGACGATGGTGGGAAATGGTTTCAGTTTAATTTCCTGGTGAAGTAAATTAAATATCTGTGATAAATGCTAAAATTTAAAGTAGCAATACTGTAGCATTAAGAATCGTTCCATAATTATATATATATAAAAAAAAAATTGTTTCACTAAAGTTTTCTGACTTGTTTTGTCTGAGCTTTTTGGCTTAATTCCTTTAAATCTTAATCATTACAGTCCTCGATATAGAGCCCTATTAAACTTTGGTTAAAATCATGATCTTGCAAATAAAAATCGCCTTAAATTAATGAATGGACATGGTTTTAGTCTAACTCCCAGTCGAAATTGTTTGACTAAAGTCTTCTTACTAGTTTAATCTGATCTTTTTAGCTTAAATCCTTTTTATCGTAATCATTGTAATCCTTAATATAGACAAGCCCTATTAAACTTAGGTTAAACTCATGGTCTCCCTGATAAAAAGCTCTTCAAATTAAACAAACTTCATGCTGATAAACCTATAAATACAATTGCTTTCCATAGAACTTCAATATTTATTTATACGATTCATACAGAATAAGATTCATATATCAGTTTCGCATATCAACAGGTACAACGATTACAATCTATCATATTTTTTATGAATATTATTCTTTGTTATACATTTATTTCTTGGTAATTCTCTTGTTGTTGTTCGTAATCTTATCTAAGACAGGGCCTACGACACAGAGTATCAATACCTTTGGCACCATTGTTCTACGTCTTGCTATATAAATCATCACCGGAAGTGAAACTGTGTGTCGTGGATCCGTTTTGGCCAATGCCTTATCACGATGGCCTATCAAGAAAGTGGCGGTCGGAACAAGTAAACAAATGCCTAATGCCAAATGTATTTATAAACAACTGATGTAAACCCTTTTGCTAGAAATCACGCGTATCGCCTTATCGCAAATTTGGCTACGTTTTTTCATTCGACAGAACTCGTCCATTATTCATTATAATTGGCATTGGAGAACGCACTTGAGCCGTAAAAAAAAAAAGGTTCCTGGACTTGCGACATATCTTATGCGTTGTTGAATGATTGTCAGAATAATGTACACTGGAAAAAAGAATTTTTGGTATACAATTTGCTTGAAATTCTCTTGAAATATCTTATTTGCATACAACTTCCGATTTTTTGTGACAATTCATTTCCGACATTTTCTTTGCCTGTTATCAGCTTTGCTTGCTTTAACTACTGCTGATTCCAGGAACTTACAACTCTCAACCCACAATATTATATTTATAAATAATATGCACACAAAAAATGAGGGCGCAATGTCCCAAAGGTTAGGACCCGCATTTTACATATACGTATATTGTGGGTACAGTTGGCACCGCATGTAAGATTACGTCCGACCAATGTCTATTTATGTTTTGACCCTTAGATTCTTTTGGAATGCGGGTTAAGCATGCGATAAGTATGAAAATACTTGTTACAAAGCCCGAAAAACTTATCACATTTCGATATTTTATTTAATACTTGTTTCCGTTTCGTTTTTCTATCTTTTCAGGTAAGTTCTTTCAAAGGATTATTGCCAATCAAAATTACCCCAAACACATCCATATGCCTTTTGTCACATGGCCCTGTTCCAGTTCCCATTACACTACCCCAATATAACCCCCCCCTCTCTCCCAATGCAACGCATGTAAGTGCCTTTTTGATACTCTCTATGCGAACAAGGTCTGTGCGGCCTTTTTTTTATAATACCCTGGAAATGCATATGCGTAAAGGGTTGATATGCTGGTAAGTTATTGCGAGAAGAAGGGCTAAGGCTAATACAGTCGATATATGATGAAGTTTTAAACTTGTCGTAAAGTTTCTTTGTTGGAAAACAAAAAAAAAAAAAAAAAAAAAAAAAAAAAAAAAAAATTTTAAAAAAAATAAGCTTTGTTCGATAAAAAAATTTAAAAATTTTTTGTGAAAATGCCTTAGAAAAGTAGTTCACTATAAGCAGATACTTTTCTAACCACTTCTAAAGGGTATTTTCGACTCCAACAAATGCTTGCAACACTTTTCACCACTAAGTTTTGCCAAAGCGCATGAAATACCGAATATCAGAACGTGTACAGTCGCATGGTTTCATCAATATATGGAAAAGCTAACACATATATAATATATCTATCGTAGATAAGGACAGAGTAAACAAACACCTGCCTGCCACACACACTCACACACTCACACACACCTGTTAGGCCATTGGCTAGAAAAAAAGTAAAACTGAAACTAAACAAATCGACCTATTTTGCAAAGCGCAGCAAATGATAAGAATTAAACGACAAAATTTTTGAGACTTGGACACAAAGCTCAACCATTGTAATTACGTGTATGTGCGAGTGTGTGTGTGTGCAGTTATCTGTGTATGGGTGTGTGTGGGGTGGTGTACTTTACCTAGGTCTTTAAATTTAGTTGCTTATGTCATAATCAAATTGTCTGGCGATAAGATAAAGCAAGCACAAGAAGCTGCCATTAAGCCAAAATGCAAGCCAAAAAGATATTACAGAAAACCCACACAATCACACACACTCTGAATTTCATACTATTTGAGCGCTCAGGAAATGCCAATTGCCTTTTGAAACTTTTCAACTCACTCAATTACTCAAAAAAAAATGACGCTCGCGCTTTTGCTCTCACTCTCTCGCCACTCGCCATCTCGCTCTCCCGCTCGTTGCTGCGGAATGCGAGATAAGCACTCAAAAAGCCGCTGGCGCTGTGCAGCTGGCGTATAAAAGTCATTGGCGCAAACGATGACGCATTTAGTTGAAACCCGTTGGCCACACGAAACGTATCGGCAAAAAAAGAAACCTACTCTTTAAGTCGCGAAATCAAATTATAAAAACATTTAAAACGCGAACATTTTGTGTAAATATAATAGGAACGCGGCATGTGCGGCGTGAGTGAGAACGCGAATAATTCTCGGAAAAACTGACAACAAATACAAATACAAACAAAAAAGAGACAACAGATACATTATTGAGTGCACAAAATACAAAAAACAATAAAAACAAAATAGCGAATTTCGCCAGAAATTTGCATTCGTCATCGTAACAAACATAAAATATAATAAGAAACAAATATAAACATGACGCTGGACAGCTATAATATCTTTGGCGATGAATATCATCTGTTCAACATGCCGCTATCGCCATTGCCCAAAGTGGTAAGCATTTAGTTAAAAAAAAAACAGTTAAACAAACAAAGTTTGTTATCAAGTTATAATAGTTTGCTTTGGAAACTTCCAGACGGTTTCAAACAGTTGTAGTTTTTTTCGAAAGTCCAAAACATATTTATTTCTATCGCAAAATGCATTCCGCATGAAAAAGCTTATCAAAAATTCTTGGAATGGGTTTTTTTTCTATATATTTTTTTGCATTCGCCCCCATTCGACATGGAGATATTATTATATGGTATCGTATAATATGTGTTTGTGATTTTTTTTATTTTTGCCTGTTTTGCAATTGAATTTATTTGTTCAATGATTAGGTTTTTGTCGATGTGTTGGGGGCGCCTTATCAAGCGCTCCGATTTATGTTCAGTTTGTTTTCTAAACATTTTTTTTTGTTGCGATAATGATTATTGACTGTGGCAAGTGTAGTTTTTTTTTTGTAGTAGTAGGCGGCACCACCTATGTTTAGCCTGATAAGCCCCAAAAACCAAAAATATTTCAAATATTTGTACAGTTATTTTTTATTGGCGACCTTGTTTGGAGGAGATATGAATTTTGTTAAGTATATTTCGAAAATTATGATCAATTATGTTTATCTAATGTGGGTTGATAACTAAATGTTATGAAATATGATTGATTTTTATGGGTTTTGTTGTTTGGTTTTGTTTAAAAATTATTACTTTTGATAACAAATTAGTTTTGTATTCACCCTAAGTTAAAGGGTTTTACTGAACCCCGCATAAGTTTTAACTTCAACCCAAAATCACGTTGCCAAGTCATGAACAACAACAAAAACTTGAACAAGTTGTCCGTTAAAGTTTTTTTTTTTTTTTTTTTTTTTTGCATTTTACGTCCATTGCATTTCACAGTCGAGTGATCGCGGGCGTCGGGCAACAACGATATCGCACACGTGCGATTTTCGTGGCAAAATATATCAACGTACAATTTTTTTCATAACGGGGCACCTTCCGTTTTATGGGCCTTTTGCACAAACAGAGGGTTGGGTTCAATGGGTTCAGCGGCGGCTTGGCTTTAATGCGCGCATAGAAAGCGAATTGAAATTGGCAGCAGTCGTCGCTTGGACGTTTGGCCATTGCATGCATGACCCTTTGAGTTGGCCCAAAAGGGGCTTTTTGGGCTGCGTGACACTTGATACTCGTTTTTTATATTCGGTTTCATAATGCATTTGTACATAAGTAGAGTGTGCATATATGTGTGTGTGTATGTATCTTATTGCCACAATTGGGGCGAGTTCAAAGTAACATGCTGCATGTCAAACACTTGCGACTTCTGACATAGGCGACTTAACGCTCTCAAATTGTTTAATTAAAGTCGCTTAAGCCATAAAGGCACTGAGAGAAATGTGTGTGGGTGAAGACTGGAGGAACTTTAAAGGGGAAAAAGAAAAAACTTTTTTTTGATTAAATTTTTTAAGTTTAATTTAGCTAAAGCTCTTGTTAAACATTCTGCATATATATATTTTTCTCTGAGTGTATTATGTTAGTAGGCTACGAGGGAGTTCCAAGGGCAGTTTAACTCGTCAAAAAAACTCGTTCACTAAGCCAAATGTGTATGCGCCTCCACAAAATAGCGAGTAGAAGAGGAAAGACAAAGAGACCCAAAGACAATTTCAACTTTCTTCTGGCACTTTTATTTAACTGAATATGGCAAAAGTTGCACAAAGTGTGGGGTAATTTTCATACAATTTTGAAAGATTTATTTACTTAGTTTTTTTTTCGCTTTTTTTTTTTTTGTTGCGCACTTTACAATAAGTAGTTGCGATTTTTGTGTGTGGGCGTTGAATATTGACAGTTTGTGGGGGCAGCCGAAAGTAAGAAAGCACTTGACAAATACGTGACAGAGATTGCCAAAAAAAAAAACTAAAAAACAACTTCAAAATATACGCATAACTACCTTAACATAAAATCAAAGCAGTTGAATAAAGATGTTATAAAGAAAAAAAAAATTAACTTAAAACGAAAATTTTTATATTTTCATAGTCGAAAAAAAACCGAATTTCGAAGGACACGGGATCCTTCACTGTAGTGGAATAAAGATGCTATATTATTCAATGCTTAAAAACCCAACAAAAATTTAAATTTCTTAGTTTTTGCTTATTATTCACAACTAGTTACATCTGCAAAACAAAACATTAAATGCAACATGGTTGCCAAGCCACAAAAAAGAAGATTAAGATATGCTCATTAACCATATATAGAGAGAGATGGCTTAAACATTTATTTATTGTTATTATGGCCACGTTTTTTCATCAAATGCAGCCCAGTTAATTGCAGCGTGAAGCTGAACATTGCACTCAGCTTTAGCCAATTGCCAATGGCCAATTGGCAATTCAATTTAGCCACAAATTACAGTTGGCAACACAACTAGACTGCAGCAGCAGCAGCCGCATTTGATGTCTGCTTGAGTTAGCCGCTTTTTTTTGGGGCTACTAATTTGTTGAGGCAAGCTTGAAGCAGAGGACATGTGTCGTCCACAATCATTTGTAGCTTGGTAGCAAAGTGACCAACAACAACAACAACAATAAAACCACAAAATGAACGTCCGTCCGCATTGTCCTTCGATTCGAATTTGTTGGCCAAGCCCAAGAGAGACTCCTTGAAAAGTGAAAACAACTTTTACTACTTGTTTGTGTTTTTCTGTCTGCCGCCCTGCCACTTTTCTCTCTCTCTCTCTTCTCTGTGTGTGCTGCAATGTTGCATGCATTTAACGTGTTCGTCCTTTCGTCCTTACGTCTTTTTGGCGCCGGAACGACGCGACGTTTGTTTGCCATTTCCTTCTTTGGCAAACTTTGCCATAAATTTTGTTAAAACTCCCCCTAAAAAAAAAACGTTGTTGCTTTCGTTGATTGTTTTTGTTGTTGCTGTTGCTGGTTGTCATGTCGCGACAAAATGCATTTAAATAAATTATTCCTAGACCAATGTCGCGTCATTTTATTAGCCATTTTTTGTTGTTGCTGGCTTTGTTTTGTTGGCGGGTATTTCCCCATTTCGGACACGCTCCAAACTCTCGTGTGTTTTTGGTTTACTAATTTAATTACAAGTTAATGACACTTGAATCAAAGTGCATATCAACTTATGAATGTTATCTAGAATAATCTACATATATAGTATATTTGAACGTTTATCAATACTATCTCATTGTTGTGCACTACGCTTATCAATTCTGCATGTCTGGGGTTAAATATTTAATCAGTTTTATGATGAATTCCCATGAATTGCAATGAGTTGAAGTGCTTTGGCAGAAGGCTAAAGTTAATATAGGCTTAGTTTTGTTCTTGGAAAACAAGTTAATTATTTGACTTGAAGTTTGTAGACGAAGTTTTATTCCCCAGCAATTTAATAACGCAATTTTTTAGTTCATAAAATATTGACAAGATAATAACTCAACATGTGTCAATCGGCTATTTTAAGCTTTATATCTTTATGGTGTCAAAATTTCATAAGAAACTTTATCATAACTGCTGCAACTTTAAGAACTTTGACATTTTTCACAACGAACTCTTATTATAATCAACCGTTTATGCCCAATCACCTCAGTTAAACCATTAGTTCTTATCGAAAAGCTCGCACCTTTGACAAATAGTATATAATGTATGTACATAAATGCGTTTATATGTGTGAATATATTCAAATACACAATACAAGCATATTCATTAGGCGAGTTCAATGCACTGCTTAAAAGGCAAACAACACGAAACCCAACAGAACAGAACAGAACAGAACCGAACACATGTAAATTTGTCAAATGTTGTTGTTGACACGCCCCATTGCAGGCCCCAAAAATGGCACAAACCAAACAAAAGTCTGATTAATTTGACACTGAACTTAAAAGCCTGGCACGAAAGGAATCGCAATCGGATACCCCCCAACAACAACAAGAACAACAACAACGATATGAAAAATATTTATATAAAAAACAAAAAATCCAAATTGAGTTAAAATTTATGCATTTCGACCCTCGACTGACACTTTTTTTTTGGGTGTTTTGCTGCACTTTTTTTTTGTTTTTTTTGAAATATAACTGCTAAAAATGTTTAATTCAATTGAACCGAAGCGCAGGGTTTAGCGTGGGCGTTATCCAAAAATGGACAATGACATCAAGTGATTTTTGAATGCCAGCCGTAAATAATTATGCACTTAATATACAAATGGGAGGGAGAATTTGAACTTAACAGAATACATAATGTAAGGAGTTTCTCTTTAACAGAATGTGTAAAGTTTTGGGAAGCTCGTATGTTGCTGTTATTGTAGGAAACTTAAAAGATTTTCCTCTTGTTAAAGTTTTGTCCATAAACGAAAATGCATATATATTCATTTCCATATATACAATAATACTTATATACACATAGTATATGTTATTATATATGGCATATGGTCAAGCGGCGTTTGCGTGCCCGAAAAAGGCCGGCAAAAATATAAAAAAAATAAAAAACTTGGAGGCAACTGTCCGGGCGTTGACTTTGCTACAAAAAAAGCTCTCTGTGTGTCTGGCCACAACTACTGGGCGCGGAAGCGAGACCATGGCTCCGGCAACGGGGCACGGGCATGGGCACGGGATTTGGTCTGAGGCTTTATCAAAAGAGCAGCAGGCGAGGCAAGGCGGCAAGGCGAGAAGCGAGACAACAAGGCAAGGCAGGGCATTCAGCACTTTAGCGGCGAGCGAGCAACCCACTCCAAAAAAAAAAAAACAAAAACAACAAAATTTCACTACGGCATTGCGGTCACGTTCTCCTTTCCAGCGAACATATATACATAATATAAGACAAGTAAAAATGATTTTTTGTTGTTTGTTGTTGTTGTTGTTGCTTCTCTTCTCCCTTTTCATTAATTGTTGTATTCGCAGAAATTTGCTTATGCAAAAATACAAAAATAATAAATGCTCAAAAGAAATCACAAAACAAGAAAAGGAAATATGAAATATGTATATGTTGTGTGCTTATCGCTAAGTAAGGGAAGTGCAAACTGTACGCACGCATGCACTTGGCAACTCTGGCCTCTCACTGATTTGACTGGCCTACTAACACTGGCCGGCGTGCGCGCACTTGAACTTGTCAACTCTATTTGCCTGGCATTGCAAAAACAACTCACGACAAAAATATGTATGTTTGCACTTGAGCGCATTTTGCTGTTGCCGTGGCAACTCTGGTTTTTTTGTTGCCAATTAGAAATCAAAATTGCCATTTTTTTCGTTTGTGTGTGTAAAAATGCGCATTTCTAATAAGCTTTTGTTTGCAACCTTCAGCAGTCAATTGGCAGTATCTAAATGCATCTATATAAAATAGTAAAAAAAAAACGCTAAATTTATGCAATTGCCATTAAATACAAACACATGGCTAAAATTAGTGTTGTGAATCCAAGTTAAAAGCAGCAAACATTTTCTAAACGCATTAAATAAGCTGTGTTGCCTATTACAACAAAATCGTTAAGCTAACATGTAATTGTTAATAGTTTAAAAAACTTTTATGATCATTGCACTTGCATAACATTAACCGCTAACATTTAACATAAGCTTAACAGCAGCAGCCTCGCTGTCTGACAGGGTTGATCTACACACTCACACACACACACACGTGCGCGCTCTGTTAGCGCTTAGCAGCTTTGAGTTTATTCGCCAACTATTTTTGATATAAACAATGAAATTGTCATCGTTTTTGTTGTTGTTGCTGTAGTGGATGGCAAGTTGTTTGTATTTCATTTGTATTTCGCTTCATTGCGTCATTGTCTGGCTAAAATAAGCTTAAAAATAACTCAACACGTCAGCCATACTCGGCAGCAGCAGCAACAACAACAACAACGATAGCAACTAAAAAGCGATGTCGTCGTCTCTTTTTTCTTAACCCTCGCTCGCCTCGAGTATTTGTCAAATACAAGCACACTTACACACACACTGACAACATATAAAAACAGTGCAAATTCGAAAAAGTGAACTAATTAATTTCAAGGGCACATCTTAACTTTCGCTTGCCAAAACAAATCACATTGTGTTTATTATTTAATTTAAGTGTTTTATCAAATATTTTCTAATTAGTTGATGTATTAGTTTGCTGTGTTTACTCTTTAGCAATGCTTACTGTATCACTGCTTTCGCTTCGTCTGTTTAAATATATATTTATGAATTTATTTACTGACTTACATTTGCTTATCATGCGCGCCTCAGTAATCAAAAGTTTTACAAGCCGACATTGCACTCCATGATGCATTAGTCAGCAAATTGATGTAAGGAATATGAGGGTGTTTAATAGCAATGCTCAATTGTAATATACCCTGGAAGAACTTAACTAAGCTTAAGTTGGGTGAGAAAAGCCTAAGGATTTTTTAAATAGGATGACACTAGAAAGAACTTAGAAAAAAGAAACCTAGAAAAAAAGTTTAAGTTGAAGGTTAAAAAAAAATTTAGGAATGAAGTTAAGTAAAGGAAATATAAAAAAGATTAGGAAGACGCCTAATAAGAAGCCATTTAAAGCTAAAAGAAGAAAAAATATTAAAATAGGAATAAGCTTACAAAAAGGGCAAGACGCTTAAATATACAAGTTTAAAGTTCATAGTATTAAACAGACTTATCCATAAGTTTCTTACAATAATTCTTCGCTCCCAACATTCTTCCAAATAAAAGTAATTGTACACAAGTACACAAAGTACACTTAATCACCCAAATATGTATTTAAAATGATGCCGACAACATTGACGACGTCAGTTTTTGTTGCTGTAGTCTCGCTCGAGCGTCGCAGCACAATTGACCCCAACTTGACCTGAACTTTGGGACTTGGTTGTGATAAGACAACTATATGTATATTCGTATTCGTATTCACATATAGTTAGCTCGCATTGCGTCAAGGGAGCTCGTTTCAATTTAGACAATTACGTTTACACGCGAGTGGACGACAACGCATACTACGAACTACTATGTGATTATTATTATATATTTTTAATTCAACTAAATTGGCTGATTCATCGGGCAAATGGCACTAAATGTTAAGTTCTCTCTGAATATATATTTAAATTTATTATTATTTGCTCGCGTTTTACATATTGTGCAATGCCAAAATAAATACAAGTCCCTTGCGGCTTTGAGAAAGTAGGTTAAAATGAAAGTCGCAAATTGTTTAAATATTTACAATAAACAATAAAAGCGGTTAACTTCAAAACG
Source organism: Scaptomyza pallida (assembly GCA_018152965.1). NCBI lineage: Eukaryota > Metazoa > Arthropoda > Insecta > Diptera > Drosophilidae > Scaptomyza > Scaptomyza pallida. The sequence goes on along the minus strand of JAECXP010000260.1, from coordinate 3,114,433 downwards.
ACAAAGAATTATTTGTTGTCAGAAAAAAAACAAATAAAGGAAATGCCTGCCGATAAGCCGAAAGGATCAATGCCCCATATATAAGCAAAAAGATTTCAACGCTGTGCCCCAAAAAATATGTTTTTGCTGCTAATTTGCGACCTAAAAATAAAAACTTGGTCGCACGCCTAGTTACAGATCACAATTATTGTGATTGTTTGCTGCTGCTGACAAAAACACCTGCTCATAGCCAATCTGGCTAGCTATAAATACAAAGAAACATAACACATGAATGCGTACTATACGAAAAAAAAAGTGTGTATTGCCTCTTGCTAAATGCCTCGAGCTTGACAGAGGGGCGTCATATTGAGTTATTAGCTGATAATTTATGACAGAAAACACACACAAAAAAACGTTTAACTAAATGCCTTGTAGTAGTCAGTGAGAGAGTTGCCACACTTGTAAAAAACAAGTAAACGATTGTTTTTTCTCAAGAAAGGTTCATAAGTGTGTGTTACTTAGTGCGTAACACATAACAATTGTAATTATTATGTATATGTTGTGTAAAACTATTTACATGCCAAATTTCATAGCTCTAGCTCTTGGCTCGACTGAGTTCAATGGGGTTAACGAGTGCTAAACAGCTGTATAACAGTTGGCTGCAACACTTTCTGTTACAAAAAGCTGTTAAATAGATATTTCCTTACCAAATATTCAAACTTTAAATCTTTTTTTTCTTGAGATGAAACTGATAAAAATTTATAGATAATCACATATGAAATTCACTAGAATCGGCAAAGGCGGCGCTGGCGCTACTAACTGTATACAAAAAAAAAAAAAAAAAAAAAACAAACAGTTTACGACAGCAACTTATGGCAGCAACTGTTGCTGCTGCTGCTTGTACGGCGTGGGTTGCTGTTGCTGTTGTTGTTGCTTCTTCTTCTGTTGTTCGTGTGGTCGTGTGGGTTGCTGCCTCAATTAAGAGCCAGGCACCAGCGAGCACATTTCAAATTTATTCGATTTGCTTAGCTGTTAAACGATGTTGTTGCTGTTGTTGTCGTCTAATTTACTCAGGAGAACACAACACAAAACGCGAATTCTCGCTCTCACTCACTCTCTCTTACGCTCTTCTATTGCATTAGTATCCAAGATCTCAGAAAAAAAAAAAAGAATCGTTTTCTGCCAATTTCAATTTCTTTCGCTCAGTCGCAAACGAACAACGAACCATCGAAGTTTAGAATTTATTTTCAAATTCAAAAACACAAAACTTACACACACAAACACAGAAAATAAATTTGTGTGTGTGAATCGCGCGCGCTGTACCGAAATAAAAACGAAAAACGAAAATAAATTTGGAAAACACAAGGAAAGCAGCGAATTTAGCGAAAAAAAATATAAAACACGACAACAACGAGAATTGCAAAAATTTGGAAAAAAAAAAAATCCGAAAGAAAATTGTGTTTTTACGGGCACAGCGCAAAACGAATTTGGAAACAACGAAATCAATCACAAAATTTAAGGAATTTTACTTGTATTAAGATTATAAAAGTTGCATGCCGCGTGGAAAAAAGTTCATGTTAAAGGCGTTTCCCGCGAGACTCGTTAAACTCAAAACAACAACGAATTAATATTATTAATATTATTGCTGGGCCAAAGAAAAACTAGCGCAAGGCAGCCAAAAAAACTGAAATACACTAAACTATATAGTACATATATATTTAGATTTTAGAGAAATCTTATATAATCGCATAATTGAAAACAGTTTTTTTGTTGGGCCATGCACTAAGTGTTGAATATTATTTATATATATTTTTTAATTGTCGAAAAGTGCTTAAAGATTTTTTCGAATTGTATTTTATTATGTTTGCATTGTACTCACATTTGGAATCCTTGCGAAATTGGCAAACGCTGCGCATCGTCAAGCGTCTAAAGCCGCCGGAAAGTAAATAAAGCAAAGAGAAAACAACGAAATCACAACGAATTGAAAGCCCAAAACGAACAACGAACAATTCGAAACGAAAGCCAAACAAAAATATCAAAAAACGAACGAACTATTTTGGCGCCCCAACAACAACAACAACAACTAAGACAAGGCAGCAACAACAACGACTATTTTTTTTTTTTCATTCGCATCTTTTCCAAGAAAAGTTCTGCTGTAAATATTTAAATATTGTTAAGTACTGTTTACACATATTTATTAATATCGTTTTGTTGTCCACTTGAATATTGTTATTAAACATTTAAGAGCCAATACGAAACTAGTCAAAACACTTCATATACGAATTGTGTGTACGTATACGTAACGTATACTTGATATTAAGTAAGCTCTAGTCCTTTAAGTTAAACGCACGGTATGATGAAAAATCTAAATGGTAGAACGCATAATGCGTCCTACCATCCCTACTATCAGCAACAGTTGCAGCAGCAGCAACAGCAACAGTTACTGCAGCAGCAGCAACAATTGCACCAACAGCAACAACAGCTGCAGCTGCCCTATGCAGCAGCACAATACAATCAGCTGCAACAGCAGCAGCAGCAACAACAACAGTACAGTCAACAACAATACTACAATCAACAGCTGCTGCTGCAGCAACAACAACAACAGCAGCAGCAACAACTGTTACGTCAGCAACAGCAACAGCTGCTGCCCACGCAGTCAGCCTACCAGCAACAACAATTGAAACAATCATATGCCCATAATAACAACAGCAACAACAACAATAACCACGCCAACATGGCGTTGACTGCACGCGGCAACATGCACGCAGCAACAGTTGCCGCTACTGTGAATACTAACGGCATAAGCAACGCCAACGCCAACGCCAATACCAACACCAATACCAATACAGCGACAGCAGCAATGGCTGCCATGTGCCAAATGCAAAGCTTTTTAAGCCAGCAACAACAGCAACAACAACAGCAGCAACAACAGCAGCAACATTATAATAATAATTGTGCGCATATTAATTATAATCAGCAACAACAACAGCAGCAAACGCAACAGCAGCAACAAGAACAACAACAACAACAGCAACAGCTGCCAACAACAACAGCAGCATCAGCAACAATGAATGGCGATAAATTAGCATTGGATAGTGCCAGCGAAATTGCAAATTTTTTGGCTAGTGAGCTTTTTATGCAGCAGGTACGATAGCAAGTTATCGATAACTTTATCGAAGGGAGTAAACGCTGCTTTTGTGCAGTGTAACCAATGAAAGTGTGTGCTAACAATAAGGAACGGTATTTTCAGCAACAGTGTGACCGTTTTACATTTTTTGATTAGTTGTGATTTTTTTCCCTGTGTTATCGAAAGTCTTGGGAGCATAAAGTGGCATTATTTGAAGTTTATCGATTTTATAATAAGTTTTTTGACATTTTTTCAATTTTTGTTTCAATATCTTCTATTTACGTAAAAGCGGTACTTTCAACAACAGTGTGACCGTTTTACATTCCACAGTTGATTTTGTAGATCAGTTGTGAGCTTTTTTCCTGTGTTGTCGATAGTCTTGGAAGCATAAAAAAGAATTATTTGAAGTTTATGGATTTTTTAAATTAGATTTTTGACATTTTTTCTTATTTGTTACAATATCTTCTATTTACGTATAAAACTTTGTTGACTATTTTCTGATTTTGATTATGTGTTTAATAATTTTAACTAATGAAAATCGTTTTCTTTTGTCAACTTTCAGCTCGTAACATTTGATGGAATGCAGAGTGCACCGACGCTGACAACGCCAACGCTGACGCCAACAACGCTGCGAACGATTGAGGAGACGATCTACGAACTGACCTCGGAGCCACAGAATGTGCCGTTCCAAGCTGGATTCAAGCCGCCACCACTGACCTCATTATGCAATGTATCTGGAAACAACAACAACAACAACAACATTAAGCAACAGTAACAACAACATAATCAACACAATCACAACAACAACAGCCGCCGGCAATACGGTGAATACGAATCCACAATTCGATTTACTTGGCCTGAACTGTGTGAGCAGCGTGCCCGACAGCGATTCCGAGGATTCGAATGGTTCATGGCGAGATGGCCAACTGAACGATGACCAAAGCACAACAGATACTTGTAAGTTTCGATTAGATCTATAAACAAATACAAGCTTTAACTAAAAATTTTTCTTTTGTTTTATAGCAAGTGCCGCTACGGATAGCACCTCGTATCAGAATGGTGGCCATATGCTTGGCAATAATAATAATGGCTCGAACGGATCATCGGCCAATAATTTTACAGCTGCACTCGCTGCTGTCAATAGCTCCGGACGCGGCAATTCATCATCTACCTCAAACAGTGCCACACCCGCTCGTCGCGGCGGCGGTCGCCGGCCCAACAAATCCGCGAACATGTCGCCCGAGGAGGAGGAGAAGCGTCGCATACGTCGCGAACGCAACAAGTTGGCGGCGGCACGCTGTCGCAAGCGACGTGTCGATCAGACCAACGAACTGACCGACGAGGTTGATCTGCTCATCAAGAAAGGCGAAGACATGAAGAAGGAGATCGAGGCATTGAATGCCACGAAACATCAGCTGGAGTATGTGCTGCAAGCACATCGTCCCACCTGCCAGAAGGTGCGCGATGATATGTTGAGTGTGGTCACCTGCAATGGTTTGATTGCGCCCACAGCCATGCTGAGTGCTGGCAGCACGGCCAGCAATCATAGCAGCAGTCATCACAACAACAACAACAGCAACAATAGCAATGACAGCAGCTGTGGCACGATAACTGGCTTTGATGCCTCGCTGAATTCGACGGGTCGCAGTAATTCGCCGCTGGATCTCAAGCCGATATTGACCAATGAGCAGTTGTTGCAGCTGATCAAGCCTGAGCCACAGGATGTTGGCTTGGATTCGGGTTCGTCGCTGGATGATCAGGATGATGGTCCGCCCGCGGCAAAACGTTTTGCGTTGCCCAATATTGCCACATTGAATGCATCGCTGACGACACCAACGGGTCCCGTTTCGTCACTGAATACGCCCATTACGGGCACAGCGCCCGTCAGCTTTGGCTCCTTCAGCAGCAGTAATAGTATGTGCGGCATTCCCAACAGCCCCACACTGAATGCCCTCAACAAGCTGACACCCAAGATACGTCCAAGTTCGTTTGAGCCATGTTTACAGACCAACAGCATGCAAGAGTGCAAGCCGCCCACGCAAATTGAGGGCGTGGCCATCCAAACACCATCGGCGGGCAATTTCAATTTTGATTCGCTGATGAATGGCGGCACGGGCTTGACGCCAGTGTCTGGTCCCTTGGTGCCCACATGCTTGACACAAAACAACAAATTTCCGCTGGAGCTGCAAACGCCCACAAGTGAGCCGTCCAAGCTAGCCGCCTTATAACCAGTGCTGCTGTTGTAGGGTGCGTGGCGGTGGTGGTACACACATTACAGTTTGTGGCACTAACTGAAGTCAAACAACAATTTACATTTAGTTTAACTACACATATACACAATGCGTATGCGTAATTTAAGTTTAAGATTTATACAACGATGTTTTCTCTTTATACATATATACATATAAACATATATATTTTGGTATGTAACGAAATGAAACTGAGGCTGCCACACGAAGCCCACCTTAAAGCCAGTCGTGCGACGGTCTGGTAATGGGTTTTTATGGCAGCCTAGTTCAACTTATTTAAATATGTTTTCTTATCTTATAATAATATTATATGATTATTGTTTTTGTATCCCATTTAAAACTGTAAATGTAACTGCTTTTGTATTATTATCTTTATTATGTTTTTTAATTTATGATTTTGCTGTCAATCTATCGATATCTATATATATATATATAAAAGCTACAACGATTTATATATATATAATTATATTTTTTTGCAATTTTTTAACCATTTTTCGTTTGCGTGTGTTTTTTGAAAAAATATACATAGAAAATATTTATAAATATATATACATATATCTAAACATATAAACTACATATATGCCTAAACATTTTGCAACAAAAGTAAAAAAAAAAAAAAACTTAAAAAACTGTAAATGATTAAGAGAATGGAAAGAAAAATGTAAGAATGATGAATGTTGTATATGAAGGATGCGTTGTGATATTTATTATTAACAAGTTAAATAAAAAAACAAAGAAAAACAAACAAAAAACACATTAAAAGGATTTATTAAAACAAAGCGTGTAATGAAAGGAACTAAGCCGGTTTTAAAATTGTACATTTAAAAATAAAAAACAAAATAAAACGTTGCCTTGATTAAAAAGTAGGGAAAATCAAATGCTTGAGAGAGAGAGCAAGAAATACTATATACTTATACGAATTAATATTTAAGGCGCAGTAGAAAAAAAAACCCAAATATATTTTTACTAAACGCTAAATGCGCTCTATTTTCAAATAAAATTTATAAGAAATGACATCAAAAAACAACAAAAACAAAAAAACGCAAAGCAATTTATTTAATATGTAATTATGTGTATTAATGCAATAATAATATTAATAATAAAAAAAAACAAACAAACAAAGCAAATGCAAATGCAAATCAGGCAAAATAATTTGATATAAATATTTTATTGTCTTACGGTTTAATTCAATTAATTCCCAACTTCCCGCCCTTCCCCAATAGTCCGCTCTCCCCCCGTACTTTTGCGCTTATAAAATTCACAAACAAATTCTTTGTAAACCGAAACAAACTCAAATCGCACTTCTTAACGAGGTTTAAACAAACAAACACCAAAATTGTCTAAGAGAAATAAAATATATATATATATACATAAAATACAGAACAACCTAAAAAACCAACAAGAGATTTGTGGCTTATTTTTATATGGGACTAACCCTGGCAACTTTGGAACGGATGTGTGTAAAAACAATTGCCAAATTGTATAAAATTACAATATTGCTGGCTCAGACATTGATAAGACAAGGGCAGGTAAATTAGGCTGGACCTTAACATGACGAGTTTATCATTTCATAGTTTATTTTTTTAAATGTAATGGAACTGAAATTCTAATATTTAAGTCTTAGTTTTGATTACTTTGGAGACTAATTTTGTTTTTTTTTTTTTTAATTATTTTATTATTATTTTTTTTTTGCTTACATTAAAGATAAGTTTTATTTTTTTTTATTATGTATTTTATTTAAAGCATGGTTTGAGTGAGATATTAATTCGTGGTATTTTTTTCTTCGTTCTGCAGAACTCGAAACACTTAGAACAGAACACTACAGAACATATTGCTTTCAGACGTTTTGAATGATATAAAGTTCTTTCCTCTGATTACCTTTTGCCTTACCTTATGCTTTTTAGCACCAGCCTAATACGCAGGTAAGACTCAAAATGTGAGAGACACAAGCAGACGAATCTATGTATATAAATGTACAAAAATATATATAACAAAGAACAACGAATACTGGAAAGATAATACACACACACACACGCTGCGCGCATACATATGTATGATGATTTAAAATTTCGGGTTCGTTTTTGCATGTATTTCTTTTGTTTTTATTTATTCATTTCATTCTTTTTGTGGACTGCGTTTCAGTTAATCAAGAGCCGCCGACGAAATGGGTAGCTGTGCTCCATTGCTGCGCGCCTTTAAGGCGCACCCTGGGATTGGGCAGACGACAGCTATGTGTGGGGGAGCGTCAAGTGGTGCCTGGTGACAGGCTGCGATTCGGGATTGGGGTAAGTGCAAGGGGAGGGAAAGTAAAAGTAAGTTTTAATATCCACTAAATGCAGACACTCCCTGGCTGTCTACTGCTACAAGGCACTTAAGATGACAGTCATCTGTTGCTGCCACAATCTGGAGTCGCCGGGTGCACGACTGCTGCAACAAATGAATGCTGAAGCCGGGCGCCTGCACACCTGGCAGCTGGATCTGCTGCAAGCCGACTCCATACAGCAGATTCAACGAAAACTGGACAACTTCTTGGGCAACAACAAGGATTATGAGCTGATGGCATTGGTGAACAATGCGGGTGTCATGTGCTTTGGAGAGTTTGAATGGCAGCTGCCATCACAGATTGAGCTGCAGATCAATTGCAATCTGTTGGGCACCATGAGATTGACGCGACAACTGTTGCCATTGCTGCGGCAGCATCGTGGACGCATCATCAATGTGACCAGTCATTGTGGTTTCCAGGCGCTGCCCTCGTTGGGGCCCTATGCGGCCTCCAAGGCGGGACTGCGTGTGTGGAACGATGCACTGCGCATTGAGCTGCAACAATATGGCATGGAGGTGGTGAACTTTGTGCCCGGCTCCTTTGTGATGGACAGCAATATTGCTGCACGCCAGCAGCAATATGCTCAGCAAATGCTTGAGGGTTTCAGCGAGGAGCAGCTGGCTCATTATGGCCAGTACTTCAGCAAGTTCAATGAGTATCTGAGCGTTCTGACGGGCTTTAAGCAACCCAATCAGTTGCAGGATAATGTCCTGCTGGACAAGTTCAAGGATGCTTTGACAAGTAATCAACCCAAAACGCTGTACATACATGAACCATGGCGCTATCGAATCTATCGTTGGCTCTTCAAAGTAAGTCCAGCTCCTATTGCGGATTGGCTAGCAGTAAAATTTTGTGCTATGCCCAACTATGAATCCATCAAAAGTGGATAATTTCTCATTAGCTTAAGTTGCCTTGTAAGGTAGCAGCAGAACTTATCATTTTTTGTTAAATAAATTTCATATTTTCATTATAAAAAAACATCAAAAGTAGCTAAACAATATATTAAGATGGACACAAAGGGGTTCCCACCCAGTTTTCCCTGTATGCCTTTAAAATAAAAATTTTAAAAACAACAAAATCTATAAACAAATTAACCCATTTGGAGTACGGGCCAAATTTGGGGCCGGCTGCGACAGCCAAATCCGCAGAATCAGGCTGCCCAGAACAGGGCATAGGATGCCACCGGCTGCGAGTGGTATGTTCGCAACAACACTCTGCATAGAGATCTCAAACGCCACCGTCTTGACCAGATTAACAAGCATTCCAGTCCTACAACGAGAGCTTGGGCGACACGAAATGCGCTAGCAAACGCCGACCAGATCTCGCCCACCCAGAAGGCCAGAAGAAGACAACCGAGGGACCTAGTGCTCCGATCTGCGCCAAGTACAAGAAGAAACTGATACTCAGTATTTGTAGATTTGTAAATTGTTATTGTTATTTGTTATTGTTATTTGTAATTGTTATTTGTAATTGTTATTTGTTTTGAACCAGATAAAGCTAATTGAATTAGCCGGAGCGCCCAATAGGGCTGAATGAATAGAGATAAAGGTCACAAAAGGGTAATTAGGCTCCCTGTATACCTTAATAAATAAATAAAAAAAAAAAAAAAAAAAAAAAAAAAAAAAATATATTATAAAATAGCATACTCTTAGGCGGCATTAATTTTCGGTGAGCTTGCAGATGCAAGTCCAAGATCCAAGTGCATACTTCTAGGCTGACAAATAAAATAAATGACAAATTTTTTTTTCTTCTTCTTTTTGTCCTTCCTATGTGGTTGTTGTAAATTTGTAATTTCTTCTTCTTTCTCCTTCCATGTGGTTGTTGTATGTCCGTCTAAATTCCGTCCGATTTTGTCAGATTTTTTGTGGCAAAAATGCCGCTTTAATCAAAGTAAGAGCATCTTTTAGGCTGAAACTTTATGTCGCTTTTTCGTAATTGTTGTAATCTTACCTATTGTTGTTGTTTGTCTGTCCTTTGTTGTTGTTTCCGTCCGATTTTGTCTTTGGAAATTATGGGGGCAAAATACACTGTGTGTATTCCCCGATATGGAGTGTTGTTATTGTTTTTTGTTGTTCCTGTGTTTTTGTAAATTCCGTCCGATTCTGTCTTTTTGCCAAGGACGCTTGGGGGCGTTCAATAAGTTATGGGGTTTGGTTTTTATGTTACATTGCCACCTATGTACTTATGTGTTGTTAAGGTACTTATCATGAACTTTTCTTAATGAAATAAAAGACCATAATTTTTTACACTTAATATTTATTTTTGTATTAGCAAAGAAGTATATTTGGCTGGGATGATATCAAACGCACAAGGGATTCATTCAAGTAACTGGTTGGGAACATTTTGGATTTGGCACACAGAACACAACAACCACACAAACAATCACACACGCACACACATTAACAAACAAGCACAAACAATCACATTTAATTATATGGTACACAGTTGGCAGGTGGAGGAGGAGGAGGATACAAGTATGGGAAATATATAGTTCTTAGCTAATAGCCGGTGCTGCGACAACGCTCGTAAACAGCATCGTTAAGCAGCTGAAACCATTCGGTGGCATATGTTGAATCCTCGGCAGCACGAAACAGCAACAGCTTATCCTGTGCCGGCAGCGCAGCACATAAATAATAGCTGATGGCAGTTTCGGTGAGCTCCGCATGATAGTTCTTCAAGGCCCACTCCAACAGGCGCAAACAATTTTGCGAGTCCAGGAATTCAATGAGACGCTCATAGAGCAGCTCCTCCAGTCTGGGCATTATGTACACCCGTGACATTTCAAAGGCCTGCAGCAGTGCACCATAGTCGGGCATGTTCTCATGTGGCAGCTTGCAGCTGATCAAATGGAGGAAGTAGCGCAGTCCATCGGCCGTATAATCGCGCAATTGTATCTCGCCGTCGTGACCCTCACGGAAATCACTGTTGAGCATCTTGTTGAATACATCGCTGGTATCACAGAGCACTTGCTTATTAAAGCCAATACTGAGCGTAACTTTCTCTACACCCTCTCCAGTTATTGTACTATCATCGGCTTGTACCAGAAAACGCATGTCACAATCCTTATGCAATGGATCGTCAGTTGCATTCCATTTGGTTGGACACATGATATCAATATCCTCTTCCTTCTCCGCCTCGGGCAGCATGATGCCAAGCGTGAAACGTGCCATGGCCGTGACTGCATCGGCTGCCTCATCAGCATACAGATTGTCGCTCCTTTTGCGCAGCAGCAGATCAAACAACAGAGTCAAAGCATTTCCATCATATAGGAACTGATAGAGCAGGCGATGGCTTTTAATGATATATGCCACGGATATGGCAGCACGTTGTTGGGCTTTCAGATCTGCATCGCAGCGCAGGAGACGAACCAGCTCCTCCTTGCCATAGTTGGACTCACCCACATTGGTGAGCGTCTCCAGAAATGCAAAGCCATCCTTGCGCATCTCTTCCACTTTGGTCAGCTGATAGAGTTGATGCACAACGCCATGCTTAATGATCTGGGCAAAGAACTGGCTTTCACTACAAGAAATAAATAAAAAATTACTTGGGTTTACCTTATACCCTTATGTTCCCTAACTTACAGCAATATATTGGTCAAAGCATTGGCAAAATTATTATTGGCACCGAACAGATTAATGGCCCTGATGAGTGTATCCAGCGTTTCGGGCTTGCCCAACTCTGGTCGCTTGTTGATCATCAGCGTTATGCGATAAATCAGATTCTCAATGACATCAATAGTGTCGCCGTTGTAATGTTGATTCCGCAGCTGTACAACTTTTTGTGGCACATCGGAGCTCAGTTCGTTATCCGGATCCTCCTTGTCGGACAAGGTGTCGTCGATGGGTTCGGGACCATCATTGATTAAATTCAATATATCCATGACATTCTCAGGCTGTGCTCGATTCGAGGCAATGCGAGATTCACGTGTGTCATTATTGGGCTTGATGTCATCCTCATCGTCATCATCGTCACTGCACGCAGGTGAATAGTCCTCATCCTCATCGTCATTGAAGAGATTAGGGCATGTTGGCGACATGCTGCGCGAGCTGCAAGGACTCGTGGTACGATATGAACGTGGCGAGCTGCTCGGCGAGTCGAGATCCGCTTCTTGCGTCTTTGAGAACTGCAACAAATGAAAGAGTGTTAGCGAAAGGGACAGACCAATGACTTCAAAAACAAACCTTGCTGAGCGTATCTGGTTGTGTGGGATCTGTTAGTTTACGTTTCTTAAAACCCTGCATACGCTCCTCGTAACGTCGCTTGTGGTACTCCTCATCGCTGGCCAGATAATCATTTAATTCGCGCACCAGCATCGGCACCAGACCCTCATGTAACAACAGCTCCATACTCAAATTGTCATATTGAAAGTTATTCAGAATGTAAAATAGCTAAAAGAAAGACAATATAAAGATGATGCAACTGGTTGGAACACCTTCGGCAACTCACCGATGAACGCTCGCTTTGAGAATGGGATTCACGGATCATGGCAACGAGTTTGCGCAATGCACCACAGCGTCGGATTTTGGAACGACTGCAGGCGTCGGTGGATAGAGTTGATATGATATTAACGCAATGACGGCACTCACTTTCCGACAGTGGTTTTGCCATATTGACAGCCATTAGCAGCTCACAGGCAGCCACAATCGAATCGGCCGTACTCAGCATATAAAATGCACACGGATCCTTGCACAAGTTCGAAAGTATTTTGAGGGCCGTTGAACGCTGTTCGCTGTCCTCCTTAACGAAATACACGATGGGTGAAAGAGAGGCGTTTCGTGACAGGGACTGAAAGGATTGGAAAGTGTTTAATAAGTGAACTAAACATGATACATATTAATACGGTAGAGCCATGGGAGAGAGCGTTCTCTTTATTTTAGTACCAAGCGTCAGTCGCAAAGTGCTACGAATTTCGTTCTGTTTGTTTGTTTAATATTGCTTTAATATAATTAACTGTTAATATAACTTTTAATTTTTGTTATTAAAAACTATTTAATTAATATAATCGACAGCGTTTTACTCAAAATTTAATTCAGTTAAATATTTTTACGAAACTACAACCAAAACAATTTTTATAACTAACTCTGCCGCACTAACAAAACAACCCCTTCACATAGTCAAGACTCTTGACTCAAGAGAGTAAAATAAAGAGAGAACAACATGACTGTCTCCCTCGCACTTACATGTTTATATCAGTAGGTACTGGCTCTCACGGATGACTCTACCTTATAAATTGTATCATGAAACTAACTAGAATGCTTTTTTATGCTCACCTCCCAAACTCTCATGCCAATCTGCTGAGCAGAGAGCAGCATCAAGCACTTAAGAATCTCAAGGGCCAACTCAATGGCATCGTTCTCCTTGGGCATTATGTATTCACAGTTGCGCTTGGCATTCTTAAGCATTTGATAGTCAAAGATGTCGCTGCGTACACCTTCCAAATTGCGAGCAACCTCCTCGAAATACTTTTCACGATGCTGATTGCGCTTCAGGCCAATCAGAGCCGACACATCAATGTCCTGTGTCGTCTCCTTGGGCGCCTCATTGTTCTTCATTACGGCTGCAAATATTCTCATCAGTTGCAGAAATCCATTGGAGGCCAAAAAGTGTTTGTAGAATTGATTGCTTCCGAGTAGAAAACGACAAACTCGAAATGCCATTATCTTTGTTTGCACTGCAGTCGTCGACTCGATAATATGGCAAATGGCTGGCGCTATTGCACCATAATGTACCGTTAGAGATGATGAGGCCTTTTTGCTTTTGGCCAGATTGCCAAGCATACGACAGGCGCGACATTGAATCAATGAATTGGGAATCGTTTTCAAGATCGTTATCAGCGGTCCAATCACTTTGCATTCAACAGCCTGTTGATCATAATATAAAAAGTCATTATTACTTTCATTTTTTTTTTTGTATTTTTGTACTAGATTTGATTATATTTTTTTGGTAGTTAAACAAATCTTAATTAATTTTTAAATAAAAATATTTATATAAAAATTTAATTTTTTTTTTTCAAACTTACCTCAATGCACGCCTGTTCGTCCGTACAACAATTGCCCAAAATACTCAAAACGACTTCCATGATCTTTTCATTGAGTTTGCTAATCAGGCGAACCATTACCGGAACACCCCCAGCTGTTCGAAACAACACAATGCCATCTTTATCTTTAACAACATCTGTGCGCAACTTCACAAGACATTTATAAATTACAGTTTTGTCCGATGAGGTCTTAAGGACACCTAGCATGCCCTCCACCTGCTCCAAGGACCAAATCATTGTCAAAAACCCAAATAAAATCTGTGTATTTTTACACGATTTTTTGTTGCTTTTACAAAAACTTGTGACCGTCAGCGCAAGGAGTGAAAATACCAAAAGTTCAGTTTGAAAACAGCAAAAAATACTAACAGTACTTGAATGTAAATAATCGTATTTCGAGCAAAAACAAGGCAAAGAAACATTTCTTTTGCATGCAAACAAATGAATTTGTTTTAAAAAAGGCAGTAAAGTTTCCGTATTAACTGCTTTAAGTGAATGAAAACACAATAAATGTTTAGTTTGTGACGTCATATGTATGACTGCATGGCAACACTGACCACTAGGGATGGACTATTTTCGATAGCCGCACTTCTAATAACCATCACATGACAGTCGGAGCGTAGTTGGTTTTTCTCTGTGCAGTTGTTCGTCATATGATTAAAAGGCTGACAGAAAAATAAAAATGTTGCAAAACGTCGTAATTTTCTCGCTATTTATTGCAGCAAGTAAGTTAAATAGTAAAAACAAGTGTCCTTTAACGAATTACTCATTGAAAATTGTGCGTGAATTGTGTAAATAAATGTATCTTTGACTTGCATCGATTCCGCTATCAAGTCAAAGGGGGAGAAATGTGGGGGTGCTCCATTGCCTTTCGCGCAGAATCTGCTGCAGTATTGAAGTGTATTTAAGAAAAATAAGAAAAGCTACTAACTTTTTCTACTTTTCACTTTGCAGTTCACGCCGCTGGCGAGTTCACCGTGCTGAACAGCCCCAAGGCGATAAGCTTCAAGGGCAACGATGCATTGAACAGCCGTTATGTCGGTGATGTTCTCTATGCTTCCATGGGCAATCCTGTTGTTGGAGACTACGAATGGACTGGCATGACCATAAACGATCCCTTCAATCTGGCCAAGGGCATTATTGCCGTGCACGTGGAGGGTCTTAGCCATGTCACAAGCGCTGGCAACGTCAAGAGCTACGAATTGTCTGGCTCTTATGCTGGCCATGCCTACAATGCCCTGGCTGCTGAGCTGGAGGCAGCCAATGAGCCAGTTTGCGACATCAACTTTGATCAGTATGATGAGGGCGTAAGTTGCTGCTTAAACACACAGAGTAAAGCCATTATCTAACAACACTTTATATTCAGGTTCAATCGTTCAAGGCCTGCTTTGGTGACTTTGAGGCACCTGCAGCTAAGCCCACCAAGCATCTGAACCCTGCCTTGCACAATGCCGATAAGCAGTTCCTGCAGGAGATTGGTTACATTAATGCCGCCTCTGAGAACCTCGCTGAGATGATGAAGCCTTCCAATGTTTTGATTATTCGCATTTCTGTCGATGGTTTGGCCAAGGCTCATGGCGAGAAGTCAGTTGCTCTGGATGAGGCCAACAAGCTTATCTCTGCTGCCATCGGTCGCCTGCTCGCTGCCGCACAAAAATCCAGCGATTCCGTTCTGTTTGTACAGACCACAGACAAGGATGCTGCCAATGCACGTGCCAAGCGCGAAGCAATTGGTGTTGATGCGGCTAACACCTTTAATCTGGCCGTCTACTATAACGAAGATTATCCCGTGATCTTCAACATCATTCTATGGTTCATGGTCATCTTTGGTCTGTCACTATTGGCCATCTGCTATGCCATCGGTTCAATGGATCCCGGCCGGGATTCAATCATTTACCGCATGACCTCAACCAGAATGAAGAAGGATAACTAAGCACAAAACCTTCTCCTTCCCTTTGTTAGTTCGCCCCATTTTTTTTGTTGCGAAGAGTCAACTCCAACTCCAAATATACTATTCTGTTCTAATTCAATTCCTTAGCAAAAAAAAAAAAATGTGTGTATGCGTGTGTGAGAACAGTGTGTAGTAGTTGGCTTTATGAACACCATCCCATAAGCTACATGTAAAGAAATAAGTATTAAAAACTTATTATTTGTTTTAAAAAGAAAAGTTCAATAATTCCATTATCGACTATATTAATTTGTTATATCTTGTGTTTGTTGTACTTTTTAGGTTTACGCCGTATCAATACAGTCATTTCTTAATACAATCTATGTAAATTATCAACTGTAAAATGTTAACAGTCTATCGTTAAATAAATATAACCTAAAAAGTCAAAGAGTTCAAAACTTTTTGTTCGAAGTAACTTTATACTTTGGGTAACTAAATATTTTTCAGTTTGATAAATATTTATGGTTATTGTTTGCTTTATTTTATGTTATGTCTTTAAACAAAGTCTTGTAAACATGGTTTAAAATTGCACTTGAGAAAAGCTATACAAAGTATGATGATTATTTGTTGCTATTCGATATCGACTTTATGGCATAAATATTTCAAAAACTTTAGAGCGTTGTCTTTTTGGCTACGTATTCCAATGATCCTTCGAATTGCTTTCATAACTTGGGGAACAGCTGCTGCCACCGCTCCAATTGCAACCGTTATGTGAGGATGTTGGCGCCGAGGCACTATTGTCAAAATCAAAGCTTCCGGAATGATTAAGAAGTTGTCCTTGGCCATCGTATTGCAGGGAACGACTGCTGCATCTAAAGGAAACCAGTTCAGTTTCGGGCAGTGCATGATTCTCCCGCAACATGGCCTGCAGATGGTTAATATAGTTGATGGCGATGCTAAGAAAGGACATTAAATTTAATTACTACTCTTTCAAAGTTATTTAAATAAGATTTTGTGCTCACCGCAAACTCTCAATTTTGGAATACTTTTTGCCATTGGGCTTTGATATGGGCAGCTTGGAGCGCAGAAGATCGAAAGCCTTGTTCATATCACGCATTCGTGTGCGTTCCCTATCACAAGCCGTGCGTCTATAATCCTTCTCCATCTGCAGAGCTTTTTCGCGCCAGGCGGGATTGTGTTCCTTGGCTATCTCCAGTTCGACAGCACCACTGTGATAGCTCATATATGTTGGCGGTGGCACTGTTACCAGATCTGGACGTTTAGGCTCTATGGGTGCAGCCCCTGCTCCTCCACCGCCATGCCACATGGACACAGTCTGTGGTATGCTTATGCTATAGCCAGCAGCACTTCCGAGATGCTGAGTATGTGACATTAAGCTTGGTGCATAGCTAATGCTGTGTGTGTGTGGTGCACTGTATGTTAACAATCCTCCGCCATCCGGCGCCAGAGTATAGTTTAAACTTGCGGCAGGCTGCACAGCTGCACCCAGCTCCAGCAGCACTGGCTGCTCCGTTGGCTCTGTATCAACATAGGCACTGGCCAAGGGAGACGGGTGTGGGTATTAGTGCAGGTGGATCGTCCGCCGTGGAACTCAACAGTTGATCACTCATCGCTTAAGCCGATTTAATATATGTGTATATATCGTCTGCTTGTGACGACCTGTCGCAGGCCAATGATCTTCGAGAACACTTTCGTTTTTGAGGGAATAACAGCCTCAAAAAAAAAAAAATTTTTTTTAACTCAAAATTGTGTATAAAAACTCTACTAATTTGACTCAATATTTGTTTCACAAGTCAATTTTGAGCGCATTTATGGCGTTTACCTGATAACTAACTGCAGTTACTTTCCTTTGGTCAATGAATGATAGATCTATTCATCATTTGGAGCAAGTGCTCTTCTACTTATTGTCATCATCTAGTTGAGAACAAAATAACTTCTTGCGTTGACAAAGTGCCCTTTTTGTACGTGTGTCAACAACAAGTTGAGGATCGCATCGATCTGTCGGCTTTTCCTTTTGTGTACCTGCACACACCACACCAACAACAACAACAACAAGACAATGATGATATTGCGGCTTAATTTCTTTGCTATTGTATTGTATATTAAAGAGATGTGGCGAGAAGGAGCGCGTGTGCAATGCTGAAGTCGCGTTTGGCTTATGGGGATCGATCGCGTTGTTGTCGCCACAACTTCAGTTTGAGTTTTTCTTTGCAGCAGCAGCATTCTTCGTATGTGAGACGACGAGCTCTCTATATACTCTATGTAGTGGGTGTACATTTATATTTATTCAACGCGTGTAAACACAAGTGTTTTGGGTTAATTAAAAAAAAAAAATGTATATAGAGTACATTATACCCTTATGTACATACATATATATGAACGTCAACATCATATCAATAGCAAAGACTTTGGTATATGATTGAAAAAAAAAAACATACAAACATATATTAAACTACACTAAACTGAAGCTAAGCCTGATCGACGTCATAACTACACCTGAGAAAAGTTTACACCAAGAGAAAAAGGATGAAACTTCGAACAGTTTTTCCTTTCTCATTAACAAAAAGATTTTACATGTTTTTAACGAGCATTCAACTAATCTCAGATTGCATGGTTATATTAACATTTAAATATTTTATTATTGTTTTAGCTGTGTTTCCAGTTGCCTAATAGTTAAGCTTAATTCTCCAGTTCAGGAGTTTTTACAGCATTTTTACAACTGAAGTGAAGTGGGTCAAAATCCGAGACGTTTATTATTATTTTTCGTTTGCTTTTCTGTGTGTGAGTGTGTTGCTTATAAAAATAATAACACAAAATATTTAGCTTTGCTTAGTAAATAAACGAGCGTCGAATGTGCAACAAGCTTCCAGCTGTGTCAAACATACTTCAAGCAATAAATACAATTATTTTGTGTTCATATTAAGTTCCAAGCTCCAAGCAGTTTTAGCTGCCAAACTTCAATGCTCGTATCTCAAAGTATTTGTCCAGCACTTCGTCTGTGATCAGCTTGCGTGCGGTCTGATGCGCCTCCACAATGGGCGTGACAGTCTGCAGCAATGAGAAAAAAGTTTGTAACTCAAGAAAACAGTTGTTATTTATGCAAAACCTACCTCAATAGCCAGCTTCTTGATCTCGCCTGTTAGCATTTCACCTTTGCTGTAGGCCAAACGTACTTCCTCCAGTTTGTCATCGTCTTCCAGGAAGAACTTGAGCAACTGATAGGCAACATCAATGTCGGGAATGCCGCCCAGTTGACGATGCTCCTCGACTGTGGTGCGACCGCCCGAAAATGCATATTTGTTGATCTTGTTCTTAATCTGTTTTGGTGTGTCCGTTAGAAACACAGCCGAATTCTGCTCACTGGCTGACATTTTGGTTTTGGCGCCTTGCAGCGCCGGAAAGAAACTGGAGTGGATGAGAGCACATTTGGGGAAGCCCAGACGTGGCGCCACATCGCGCGTCATACGGAAATAGGGATCCTGATCAATGGCGCAGGGTATGAGACAGTGTACCTTCTTGTTGCCAAAGATGAATGGAAATGTGCTCGATAAAGCCGGCGCTGCTTGTGCAGCAGGAAAACCAATCTTGCCAATGATATCGGAGTCACCAAAGCCAAAGATGCCCTTGACTTGATTAAACGTGACGCATTTTTGAATGCGTATGATGTTCTGGTACATAGCTGGACATTTACTGTAGGAACAAGTGATTAATTATTGCGAACTTTAGGAATTCAAAAGTACAGCTTACCCCATAAATTCCAAATTATTGAATATAAAAGTCTTGTTTAGGTCAAATCCCATGGCGACAATATCCTTAGCATTCTCGCGCGCCATCTTAATTGCCTCCTCAACCTTTAAATCCTTCCACAAGGTCTTCTCATCGTCAGTCAGCTGAATGATTAAAGGTACATCAAATGTTTCCTGCAGCCATTTTGTCATAATAAAAGGCACCAAGTGGCCAATGTGCAAGGAGCCCGAACTGGGACCACGGCCCGTATACAAATAGAACGGCTTACCCTGCTCGCGTAGTGTTAAAATTGTGTGCAGGTCACGGTGTGAGAAGAATATGCCGCGTCTGATAAAGTGATGAGCTGGCTTGCCCGTGATTTTCACAAATCGTGCGATAAGTTCATCATCGATTTTGCTCGACCCAAATCGCTCTGCAACGTGTCAACAAAAACAAAAATGTCTTAAGGTTTGCACACTTGAGTGTAAAACGCATTTCATACTTATGAGCTTATCGTAGTCGATGCCTGCATCATTGGTACTAGCCACATTCCATGGATCCACAACATCATCAACATTTGTCGTCGTGTTGTTGTTGTTTCTTCACCGCCAGCATCCGTTGCAGTTTCGACCGCTTCTGCTTCTGGTTTACCATTTAGAGTCAGTGCATCGACACCCTCAACAACCGTTTGCTTAGTATCCGCCATTTTTTTTAATAAATTACTTAACTATTAAGTAGCTTTAAGCGTATTATTAAAGTGATTAATACTGGCTGCTGAAGTTGGCCTTTCACATGTGCAAGAACCAGAGTTGATGTGTTTATTAGGGGCTCACACACGGCACAATCGATTGGTGAACCACAATTATTCATAATGACGAAAGACAATCAACAAAATGAACTTGCATGCGTTAAACTGAAAGTAAGCCTTCAAGATAATTAACAACATTATTCCATCAAATTCAAAATGAAAATTAAATTAAATTTTTAGCTCTGCATGACATTTTCTCACACTCTGACCATCACATCACGCAGCAGTATTTTAAGTCATTCGTGACAAGAAATAGTTACTTTGAATTGAAAGTTTGAAATGATTACTCTCTGGAACAACAAGTGCAGCTGTAGGAAAATGCACACTGCATTGGAGAGGGGTTGTTTATTTTTGTTTATTAAATTTGATTGTTAAATAAATCGTTTTAAAATGCCAATTATGTACAATACGGGAGAGTGGTTCAAGGTGCGCCCGGACTACTACAGGTAAATATCAAACACCCACAAATAAGTCGCTTTTACTGATTGCAAATATACATTTTTCTTCGGCCTACCTGCATTTTTGTGTATGTATTCCTTGCGGTATAACACACCCCCAGAAAAGTGGAGCTCGCAACACCTGATTGGCCAATTGATTTGGACTTGGAGTACATGCAAGTAGTGGCTGCACCCTACGGTGGCCCCTTAGCCGTAATACGTGATGCAACCAAACTGGTTCCGGTAAAAGGCACTTCAAGGCCAATGATAAGAATTTTTGATACCTCTGGCAATGAGACAGGACATATTCTGGTAAGAAAATGAACAACAAAAAATCATCTGTTTGTTTTTATCAATTGCATTTGCAGTGGAATCATGGCAAACTTATTTCCATGGGCTGGTCTGATACCGAGGATCTTATTTGCGTTCTAGAGAATGCCAAAGTCTTTGTTTACGATATGTTTGGCAAGGAAAAGGAATCTTATAGCATTGGTGGTGAAGCAAGTGTTATCAAGATTGTGGAGGCGAAGGTCTTTCAATCTGCTGCAGGCACTGGCGTTGCAGTTATGACAACATCGGGACGCATCTTCTTGAAGCAGAACAGCACTAAAACCGAACGCAAGCTTCCCGATATACCAAGTGAGAAATGAATTAAGATGTTAAAATAAATTTAAACTAACCGCCCTATCATTTTAGATTCCAACTCGAATTGCTCATGCTGGGAGATTGTGACCGAGGGTCGCAATAGCTATTGTCTGTTGGGTCGCGAACGTGAAGTTATTAAACTCTTGCAAGGACAGTCTGTTGGCACCGTAACAGCCAATCTATTCGAAAAGCCACACGATCGCATTATCAAAATATCGGTTTCATACAACCATCAGCACTTGGCATTGTACACGAACACTGGATTACTTTGGCTTGGCAGCGTTGATATGAGGCAGAAGTATTGCGAATTCGATACTGGGCGCAAGGATATGCCCTTGCAAATTGAATGGATTATGAATACGGATAATGCGGATGCGGATGCTGTTGTTATATCGTATCCATCATATTTGTTGATTGTCAATCGCAATGCGGACAGAAGTGAATTTCCCTATGATCCCATAATGTTTCTCGTTGCCGAAATGGATGGTGTGCGCATTATCACACAAAGCTCGCACGAAATGATTCAACGTTTGCCCAAGTGTGTGGAGAACATCTTTGCTGTCAATAGCCAGGAGCCGGCCAGTTATTTGTTCGAGGCACAAAAGAAATTCGAGGAGCAGTCCTACAAGGCCGATGAGTATTTAAGCATGTGTCGCGCCAACATTGAATTGGCCGTAAATGAGTGCATCGAGGCAGCCGCCTATGAGTTTTGTCCCATAACCCAGAAGAGTCTGATGAGGGTAAGATTTGCATATAAAAGTGTAACAAAAACTTTAATAATATGGCTTATCTTTTAAAGACTGCTTACTTTGGCAAGGGATTCATACTTGAACATAATCCCGAGGAGTACATGCGCATCCTAAGGATTTTAAGAGTGTTAAATACATTGCGTCATGAGAAAATTGCAATGCCGTTAACATATAAACAGTAAGTTTTCTTTATAAAACAACTTTTTATAGAAACCCCAAATTAATTAAATATCTTTGCAGATTTATTCATTTGAATCCTGAAGTCATCATAAGTCGTTTGGTCTTTCGCAAGAACTATGCCGTGGCCATACAAATGGCTAAGCATCTTAAGTTACCCGAATCCTGGATACTGGAACATTGGGCCTATCACAAGGTCATGAGTGATCCAAGTAAGATTGTTTTTTGTTTGATTATCTGCTCGTTTATAAAACATTTCAAATGCCAGATGACAGTGAGGTGGCACGCAAGATAACGGAAAAGTTTAAGAACCCCTCGGTCGAGGGCATATCATTTTGCAACATTGCCGAGAAGGCGCATCAAAGTGGACGCGATGAGTTGGCCATTAAATTGTTGGAACTAGAGCCGCGACCAGCGCGACATGTGCCATTGCTACTGAAGATGGGTAAGTTTGATCGAGCTGTGGCAAGTGCCACACAATCTGGCGACACGGAGCTGGTCATATCTGTTCTACTCGAAATCAAGAAGAAAATGATGCTCTCCAATTTCCATGTAAGTTTTTTCCATTATTGCAATTTGAAAACCAATACTAAATCGTTTAATTTATAGATGATTATACGAGAGTATCCATTGGCCCTGAATATGTACAAGAAGATTATGATGGAGACAAGTCGCACGGCACTTTTTGACATTTACAACACGGAGGACGATCACAAGGCTATTGCCGAGTATCACTTCAATAATGCCCTGGAAAGCGAGGGCTTGGAATCAAATTTGTCGCTCATTGGCAACAGCTATGCCCAGGGCAGATGCACTGTTGAGGCAGAACTTTGTGCGGAAACTTCACGCATATTGAAACTGCAGAGAACGCTGTCCGCTAAGCGTGGCAATGAAGTTTGCTTGCATGGTTTGTCTATACATGATACCATGATGGAGTTGTTGCGCATGGGCGATCTAAAGGAAGTGGAGAAGATTAAAAGTGAATTCAAGGTGCCTGATCGAAGGTACTGGTGGATGCGCATACTAACCATGGCCGAGAAGCTTAATTGGTTGGAGCTTGAAAAGTTCTCCAAATCCAAAAAGAGTCCCATCGGCTATGAGCCCTTCGTCGAAGTCTGTCTCCAGCAGGACAATGCGCGAGAGGCGCGAAAGTATATTGCACGCTGCCCGGACAAACGCAAGGTGCATTGGTATATGCGAGCCAGGTAACTTGAACGATAACATTCAATCAAAGAAGAGAAACCTAATGAGTGTAATTTACAGCTTGTACGAGGAGGCAATTGATTGCGCTTTCGAGCAAAGGGATCTGCATGGCTTGTATGATCTGCAGCCAAAGATACAGTTGCTCCGGGATCAGGCTCTGACAGAGAAAATATGTAATTCCATTGCAATGCTTGAAGCAAGGCGCTAAATATGCCAAAGAAAAACAAAAACATTCCCCAACAACAGATATATATAATACAACTATTTATTCTACTCTTATCGTTATTGAAACTATTTATATGGGGAAGCCCTCAAAAGGCGTTATTATACTCATATCTAAAGGAAAATATATTTATTATATATTGAATATTATATCGCTCAAAGTTAAACTTTAAACAAAATAAAGATATATATTTTATTCAAAGTTCAAAAAAGGTCGATTGTTTACCTAGCAGAGGATTAAAAAAACAATTGTTGAATATTTTTTTCAAGGACATTTTTTTATTGTACATATATATAGAGATATATATGTTTATGTATGTAGTTATGTATTATGTTTTTTTTTTTTTTTTTTATGTATATGTATAATAGATCACATAAAGCAAAAAGAGAATATTTTACTACTTTGTTTTTTTTTTTTTTTGGAATGAATAATGATATTATGATGATGTCGGTATACGGATGGTAGGATGTTAAGATGACTTGAGATATTGAACCCGTTATAATTCAAGTCTCTACAACGTTTTATAGCCCTTGTGTTAATTTTATGGTTACATACACATACGCTTTCAATTAATTCTCTACATATACATAATTACGAGCTTTAGTAAATTACATATAAATTTATATATAGTCGTATGTATATAGGTAGAGTACGAATACATTTAACTATTCATGTAGGTTTTTTTTGTTGTTTTTTCTTTATATTATTAATTTTTTTGTTTGATTTTTTTTATTATTATATTGTGTATGTATGTTTTATATATATTTTTCGTTAATTATAGTATATATTAAATATATTTACGAACATAACAGCAGTCTTATATAAGATGAAATACATTTAAATATAGAAATAGGTATATAATATATATATTTAATTTATTGTTTTTCATTAGAGGGTTTGAGTTGGTTTTCCAAAAAAGTTACTATTTGCCTATTTCCATTTTTCATTCTGTAGCGCAAAAGTTTTCATTTTATTCTTACAGCTTTTTGCATGATATTTTAAGGGTTTCTTTCTTTTTTGACTATTGAGCATAGAAATTTTGAAGTTTGTTTCGGACTTTGGCATGAAAACTGCAAGGATAAACTATCTTCGGAATGCCGAGGAATTGTTGTATTATTTTTTGTTGATATAAAAGTTTTGTTAGCTAAACTATGTCGGCCGGTTTAAGCCGCGTAAGCGTGTGTTCTTAATTTTTAGTTCATATATTGTAAGTTTAGGGATCGCACATTTGTTTTATTTGTGTTAGTATTGTAGTCTAATTTAAGACGCTGAGCGTCTGCAAATGCGCTTCAAAATTTGTTTGGCGGTTGGCGGCTTGTTTTGTTTAGGTTCACTAATTGCTATATATTATATAGATTACGAATATATATATATATATATATATATATATATATATAATTATGTTAAACTTTGTATATTGTAGGTATTGTATGTATATTAAAAATTTCAATTAATTTGTTCTGTTTCGTTTTTTTTTAGTTTCTTTTCTTTTCATATTTATCATTCAATTTAATGCATTATCCGTACATAAGGAACCCAATTACAGTGTTTGTTTTTGTTTTGTTTTCTTGTTTCGTATATATTTCATGATTTCATAATAGTTCTATGATTTTTTTTGTTGCTTTTTTGTATTTTTAAATAATTTCTAATTAATGTTAATTTTGTATGCATGCATAAAATACTTTGAATATGACTCACATCATAGAAATCGAACATTACTGTATAAATTGTTTACATTTAAGGACGATCAAAAATCTTTTGAATTAAGATAATAATTAAACATCAATTGTAACATACACACACACTGAGACACGCACATACATAAATAGAACATATTATTAATAATATGCAAGTATATAAATTAAACGTACACACAAATAACTACAATTATATATATATATTATTATATTGTATAATACTATAACTACCATATAGTTATTTTGGGTTCTTAACGGAAACAGTTTGAAGCTTGTATTTAATTTTTTTTATTGTGTTAATTTGTAGCTAGCTACAAAATGTTTTTGCTTGCATATTCGATATTTTTTTTTTTCATGATTTTTGTTTTTTTTTTTTTTTTTACTTTTACACGAAGCTTTTGGCAAATTTAACTTCGTGCCTACCGAAAAATTTTGCTAATATTTTTGTTTCTTGCCAATGTTGAATGAATTTTGAATGTAAATTATATAAATTATTTACCAATTACAATCGTAGCAAACTTCAATTGTTGCTAACAATAAATAGTTGGCAGTTAATCTTCTTGCTTTTTTTTTATGCATGTAAATCAAAATATTTAATTTAACTACGATAATGACTAGGTTTGAAGAAACACCTTCAAAATTTATTTACTAAACACATTACGGTTATATTTTAATGATGGGTTTTCTTTTCTTTTTATGTTTAATCTGTCTGCCAATTGTTTATGAAATTAGATTGTTTTGGTTTGTTTTGGATAGTTAGTTGGAAAAAATATGTGTGTGTGTGTAAATATTGTGTTAAGTGTACTTTATGCTCTCTGCTTTCTGCCCCGTTTACGAAATCCTCTTGCTCCGCCTTAGTTATAACAAAAACCTACTGACATCACAGCCAATCATCATACTCTCTCTCTCTCAGTTAGTTGATTGTTTTTTTGTAGAGATTTTGATGTATGTGCTCGTTCTGCAGCGCGCACATTTGGCCCACAGCAACAGCGCCCAGCATGTTGTTGGCGCTGCTGTTGCCGTTAGTAGTTGCGCCTGTTGCATCGGCAGCAACAGCAGCTGCCAGGTTGTCACCATGAGATGTGTTGGATGCATTTGTTGCATTCCGTGAAGCACGCAGATTCGAAAAGAATTTCTCTTTGAAACCAAGAGCGGAATATTTATGCTCAATGAAGGTATACGAGATTTGCATTGGTGTTGTTGCTGCTGGCGTTTTGGTTGCTGTTGTTGCTGCTGGCGCTGTTGCTGTGGGCCTGTTGTATTTAGCTGATGTTGCAATCAGTTTGCTGCTGCTGCTATCGCTGCTGTGGTTGCTGTTGCTGTTGTTGTTGTTGTGTGAGCAGGAGTAAGAGGTTTCTGCAATAGGTAGAGAGAAAAGGAAAAAGAAGTAACGAAATCATAATAAAAATAAAAACCAAAAGGCAAAAACAAACCAATAACAAAATAAAATAGAAATAAAAACATTTTGTGTAAATATTGCGAGATGAAAAAAAATATACAAAAAACAAATTACATGAAAAGAAAAATAATGTATATAGAAAATATTGCACTAACGCTCGGAAAGTATTGAAATGTTTTTTGTTATTCGTGTTTGTGTGTATGCTTGTTTATAACTTAAATATATTGTATATAAATAAATATATATGTATATAGTGAGAGGTCTGTGGCTAATGCTAAAGTTTAATATGCTTAAAAAACGTTACTGTGTAAATATTATTAATTTTGCTAAAGCTTAAAACATATATAATACTTTTGTGTGTGTTTCTGTTTTGCAGTTTCTAAAAAGTAGTTGCTACTATACATATAAAAGATAAAATATATCTGCCTCTGACAATAAAAGTTTTTTGTTGTTAAATTAAATTCAGTTTTTGTTTTTGCATTTTTATTACAATGTTGCTGCAATTGTTGTTCTTGTCTCTAAAGAAGTATTACTAAAAATAAAATTAGGAGGAGATCAGCCGTTAATCGCTAAATAAAAGTTGTTTTTGTATACAAAATCATTATTGCACAATCTGTACGATTTCTTGTTACCATAATACATAATACAAAGTGTTATTATTATTATTCTGCCTGGTCTAATAAGCCAAAAAATATATATATATAAAGCAGTCTACGAAATGTGTGTTCCAATGGGTTTTGGTGAGTTGAGCTTAAAAGTAATACAATAACTAAAAAAAAAAAAGAAACTGTTGAGTAGATATAAAAACTAAGCAGTGAGAACACAAAAAAAAAGTGTACAAATTGTTAGAATGTTTTATGTTGGATTCTTTTCTTTCTACTTTCGTATACAAGAAGCGGGCGCAAGCGTTTTTTTTTTTATAAGACTTGCTTCGCTTCGAGGGCGCACTTGCGATGCATTAGTAGCTGTTTGAGTATAGGCTACGTTTCGGCGTTGACAACACCGGCGCCAACAACTTCAATGGCTGCCACTGTAATGGTGCCGCCGCCCGATGTCATCGACGACGTCATATTGTCTTTGACATCCGTAACAATTGTTGTTAGGCTGCTGTCCGTTAGCGAATCGCCGCTGACAATCAATGGCAACTCATCCGTGTCCATGGGCTCAACAGTGTTTGTGGTTGCTGCTGTTGTTGTCGTTGTTGTTGCTAGAAGGACATGCTTCTGTTTCATAACCGTTGTTGTTACGTTTTTGTGCAACAGTTGTTGTGGTTGTTGCTGTTGGGCAGGTGTTGGTGAACTGCTTTTGCTGCTGCTAATGCTGCTTGTGGGACTGATTGGTAGCACATGTTGCTGTTGCTGTTGATGCTGCTGCTGCTGTGGTGGCGACTGGATTAGATGTGTTGTCACCGTGTTTGGCTCCTGCAGTAACAATATATTGGTTTTGGGTATCTTTTGTTGACCATGCTGTTGCAGCATATTGCTGGTGAGTGAGGCAACCAAAGCCTGTTGCTGCTGCTGCTGCTGATGATTGCTGGCCGTTGTGGTAAATGTCAATGTCTGTGTGTTCTTGGTGGGCGATGAGGCTGGCGTCAAAATGCCAAGATTAACCAAATTGGGCAGCGTGATTTTGGTTGGAGTGTTGTTGTTGGCAGCAACTGTTGCTACCGTTGTGACATTGTTGTTGCTGCTGGACTTGCTATTGTCAATCAATTTGTGCTGCTGCTGTGCAATATCGACACCGTTGGCCACATTCGTAGCCAACTTGAGTATTTTGTTGGCCGTTGCATTGGCTGCTATCAAATTGCTAACGGATTTGGCATTGTTGTTGCTGTTGTTGTTGTTGCCGCCAGCAACAGCTACAACATTATTATTGCTGTTGTTGTTGTTGGCTTTAATGGATACTAAACCGAGTGTGCTGCGCATTAAACTGTTGTTGCTGTTACCTGTTGTTGCTGTTGTTGTTGCGGTTACACTTTGCTGTCTGCTGCTGGCGGCTGCTGCGACGGCAGTGCTTGTTGCTGTTGTGGCAAATTCGTTACCGACACAATATTGCCATTACTTAGCTGTTGCAACATTGTGGTGGCAGTGGCAGCATTACTATTGCTCCCGTGACAACTGGTGCTGGTGCTGCTCGACATGTTGCTGCTGGAGGGGCTCAACGAGCCAAGCGATTGTGATGGCGATTGGCTGCGCTGTATTACATTGCTGCTGCTGCTATTGTTGTTGTTGTTGTGGTGATGATTGTTGCTGTTGCCGGCATTGTTGCTGCTGCTGCTGTTGTTGCTATTGTTGTCCGGCTTACATCGACCAGTACCAGAATCGGATGCAGTTGCCGCTGCCGCCGCTGCTGCCGTCAAATTGGCCAGCTGCTGTGTGGTCAGCACACTGTCCGGCTGTGTGTTGTGGGTGAGGAGCGCATGATTTTTCAGGCCCTGCGCCGTTTTATAGCTCTTGCCACAGTGGCACTTGTAGCCCTTGCGCACTCTGTGAAATTTTGAGGATGGGAATATATATGGGGGGCAAATGAGTTTTTGTTGTGTTGCTTGTATTGCTTGCTGCTGCATTTTGTTGCATGCTAACCTGCCATCCTTTTTGTGTCCGTTCTTCGAATGGTATTTAATGCCATTCACGTTCTTGTAGCGCTTTTTGCAGCCGGGCACGGGACATGCAAACGGTTTCTCATTGCCGGGTGTACCATTGCTGCCGCCGCCGGAATGCCTGCACAAAGATTTATGTATAGAATGTGTTTATATTTGTGGAATATATAAATCAAATACCTGCTGCCATAACGCATTATAAACTCCGAGCTAAACTCCTCGGTGGTCCAAGAATCATTGCTGTCCTCCGATTCGGTGACAACCATTTCATCCTCGTCCATTTCGCTGCCTAAAAGCGAAAAAAAGGGTATTAATATGAACTCTTTAAGTGCAATCATCAATCAATCTCGTACCTGTGGGCGTGTTGCTGCGATTTGACGATGACATGCTATAGCTATGATGCTTAATGGCCAACTTGCGTTTGAGCTCAGCATTGCCGCCGCCGCCGCCCCGCATTGTTGCCGTTGTTGCCGATGCTTGTGGCATTGTTGCTGCTATTGTTGTTGTTGTTATTGTTATTGTTGTTGCTGCTGGTGGTGGTATTGGACAGAAAAGTGGAAGCCTCCTTGCGCGCATCGTCAGAGATGAAGCGCAGTACATAGCTCAGCGGCAGGGATGCCGGCTGTGCCAGCTCCTTTTGCTCAACCACCTTAGGATCATAGTCTACAAAGAGAAACGAGAAAAGAGAATTGATAAATATACAAATTCCAATTTAAAATTCAATATGGGTAAGGCATACAAAATAACCTGCATCTGAAAAAAAATCACTTCAACTTGCTCATAAATTATAATTGTTTTTTTCTCATTCTTTGTGCTTTAATAAATGTTTTTATTATGCATTGAAACAAGTTCAATCACTCTGTAAATAAAGACGATTTGTTTCAAGTCGCTTCAACAATTTTTGTGTGCAGAATTTGATCGTGTTTTTTTTTTTTTTTTTTCAATAAGCACGACACTCATACATACATACACCAGACACCGTATCACCAGGGCACTGAGCCAGTCGTTTATTGAAAAGTTAAAATAATATAAATAAATAAATGTGAGCGAAGCATGTTAAATTTTATGTACGACTGGCCTACAGCGTTTATAATGCGGTTTGTTTGCTGACGCATTTTATGGGGGTCTTGTGATTATATTGAGATGTATGTATGTATATACTATATAGGGGTGTGCGCAGGGATGGGGGCATCTCGCGACCGACTGACTGACTATCTTATCGAGCGACAAACGACAAGCATAAGCTCAACAACGTTTTGCCTAATCACACCCAGTGCATAATAATGGCAAACAGGTGATTGTTTAACAGTGTGTGTGTGTTTGTGTGTGTAACCTAACCTCTGCTACTGCATGTGTACATCAGTCAGCCGGCCAATCAAATGCGCTCATTGCACTTGAGACACCCTGCACCCGTTCACAAATGCAATCGATAAGTGCGCAACAAGTAATCGAAGTTTCCAGCTGCGCCCACGCACCCGGCCCCACTACTCAATATTATTATATTGCAGCGATAACACAAATAAAGTCGATAGCATTGCACACTGGCAAATAATACGAAACATATGCGCTAAATTAGAAAATTTATATCAAAACATATGTCTGCATATGCGCAATGTATGTATGTAT
This sequence comes from Scaptomyza pallida, assembly GCA_018152965.1. Classification (NCBI taxonomy): domain Eukaryota; kingdom Metazoa; phylum Arthropoda; class Insecta; order Diptera; family Drosophilidae; genus Scaptomyza; species Scaptomyza pallida. Next base: position 3,083,523 of record JAECXP010000260.1, on the reverse strand, counting down.
GTATGTTTGTTTGTGCCTTATCAACTTCTACTATAACTAGCAATGATGACTACGTGCTGACACATTCACACGTACTGCCAATAGAAATTTTGAATTACTTAATATTTTATATATACATTTATATTTTGGGTGATGAAAACGACCTACTAACTGCCCGCCCACCAATTTAAACGTATTCACGGCGTCATTTGTTACGGTACAATCAGTTAAGAATGTTTTTTCGTTTTTCCTTTTTTTTCACGTTCATTTATTGTTATGATTTATTATTGTTGTTGTTGTTGTTCTTGGTATTGTTATTGCATTTGCTATAGTTGATAACCTCAGGCAATCGTCGTCGTCGCCGTCGTCGCTGTCGTCTAGCGGTTCTCGTAGGTGACAACTATTCAGCTGTTTTTTTGTGTTGTTTATCAAATTTGTCGAACACACCAAAGAGCGCATTTGTATTTAAACAAATTTGATCTAGCTACATACATACAACACTTGTATATATGTGTATGTATTTGTATCGCTTTTGCCGTGCATTCACATTTTTTTTTTTCGTTTTTAAAACACAAAATAAACATAAACAGCAAACGCGGCGTTGTTGTTATTCCTGTTATTCTTATTGCTTTTGCGTTGTCATCTGAGTCATTCACTTGTTGCAGAATTTTTAACAGATAATATTTATATACAAATACAAACATATATGTATGTATGCGAGTACATATGTATGTGAAAGTACAGATGTTGTATATTTGCTTTATTTTGCGCTTATTTCTTTTTGGGCAATCAAAAATTTTCCACATATCGAAATTTGATAAAAGGGCCAAAATGTCAATGACTGGCGGCCGGCAGAAATATATTTAAATTTACATTATTTTTATCGAGTTTCAAAAAAAAAAACATGTCTCGCCGGCCTTTTTTATTTTGGCGCTTGCCAACATAAATACATATTGCAAAACATGGTAACGGCATATTGCATTTCACGGTTCGCACATGTTATCGATAAAATTACATGGCGCGTGCAAGTCTGTATGTATATGTATATGTATGTTTGTATTGCACAACAGGTGCCTGGCAACTGTGCAAAGGACAAACTTGAAGGTCTCTCGTCGCACAGCGTTGCCATAACGACAAAAGGAAATTGTGAAAAAAAAAAGCTTACAGTATATATATAAATACCATAAACACCCAACGATAAGCGAGAGACAAACTGCCAACTGGGCCAAACCATCAGCAATAACATACATACAACAAGCAAACAGTGTTATATATATAAGTACATATTTGTCCATGCATATGTATGTGTACTTGTATACATACACTAAATTAACAGTGATATCTCGCTACCAGATTTATTCGTATTGTCTTAACATGAACAAATCCTTGTAACAATTTTTTTTTTTGTAAATCTGAACAAACATTATGTACAAAAGGCACACAGAAAAAATCCTTTTAGATGATATCTTGGGCAAAGCTTATAAATACATTGATGAATGTGTATGTATCAAATGAGATACACATATGTATATGTATGTATGTATGAGTGTGTCTATTTGTTGCCATGGCGTAGGCGTAGAAGCCATTAGCAATGGGAACATAATGTAATGCCAGTCAACCCTCCCCCCCCCCCCTTAACAACAATGCCATTTACAGTTGACCGTTATCACAACAGTAGCAACAACAACAGCTGCTTACTTTTAGACATAATAGTCAGCTGAGCTTGTGCCACCCCATTACATACACACATACATACATACATAAAATGTACTAAGATAAATGAGGTAGAAACAGCCCTGTCGGCTCAAGCACCACCACCACCACAACCACCACACCACCTTATAAATAACACCCCTGTTAACGTAACGTAACGCACTCAACCCCCAAACAACGTCACACCATTGAAACCAAGTGGCAACACTGAGCTTAATTTTATTGATTTTCCACCCCCACACACACACATACATACATACACTGACGTCGATGCTACTTTCAGCTCAAGTACCTGAGCTGAGACAGCGCTTCTAAAATTAGACGATTTTCTTTCTTATTTCTTTTCGTCGTTTGAGAAGCCCGGCTAGCCAAGTATGCTTTGGAAAACTTTATGTATTGTTACGTTTCTAGTTCTCACCATTCACCACTCTTTTGTTGTCAGCCGGCTTTCCGTTCATATAACTTGATTAATAGGGCACGCGGTGAAAAGCATGTACAGTGGTTGATCGCTAATAAGAATGCATCGATTTTTGAACAATGTGTATGCTTCTAATTAACATTGGTCATCAATTTAAAAAAAACCGCTTTTAAGAATTTTGACCTTGAGCTGAACCTGTTTAATATATCTGTACTTGAAAAATTATTAATATTATAACGCTAAATGTTTTACTTTTTAATGCAAAAAGCAATTCAGCAATAATATTACATTTTTAAATTTGTTCTACAGTTCAAGCTTGAGTGCAACCACTGTAATCGGTAATCGGACACGTGTATCGAACGCAAGAGTTGACAAGAATTGATTACGCATAAGCAGCAAACGCGCGTGGGTGCTCTGCAGGTGAAGGGGGCGGGCTATATCATTCGTAACAGGCATTCATAACAGCAGATGCACCTGTTAGTGACGCGCTCAAATCCCAAAAACCCAAGCCGTTGCCAAAGACAGGTCAAACACAGACAGAAAAAAAGGCGCTCATTTAACCTTGCCGGCTGTGGTACAGATGCTGCTGCTGCTTTGCTGGCGGCTTACCCATACAATCATATACACACATATGAGCACTTGTGCTGCTACTGTTGTTGTTGTTGTTTAATGGATCACCGGCTTTTTGCTTGTTTTTTTTTTTTTGTATTCTTTTTGTTTTTGCCTGCCACGCACTTGCGTTCTCGCTCGCACCTATGTAGTTTGCCAATCTAAAGCGACCATATGTATGTTTGTATCTATGTGTGTAACAGTGTAGAATGAATGCTGTACATGCCACGAATGGACGCTTGGTGAATGTGTATGTGTGTGTGTGTGTGCGGGCACAGGTAATTCAGCTTGGCTTGTCGCCTATTGTGAATGCGCTCGCTGCTTGTTTCAATTGAAGGCGACGACGCGTACGCATTAAAACGTGCGTGCGTATATAAGGCCTGGCCATATTGATTTTCCATGGCATACTTTGATATATTGTTGCTCTGCACTTCAGCAATATATATGTAACTGCATTATACATTTACACAAACAAATGTGTTTCTCTCACAGCTAAAATTGATTTCAGGGCTGGACGAATGCAAAATAATATTTTATTCATGCCCTGAGAAACGTTGCAACTGGCGTGCATCACACTCACATCTACATTATTAGTACACTCACACAGCTTGATTGTTCATTCAGCATATGCCCACTTCACGTATATATGTACATCCATGTGTACTGTGTACATATAAATAAATTAAATAAACAAAACAACACAGTGCCGACGGCGACGATGCCGCCCCGAATATCACGCGACTAATTAATGTTTGTTTGTCATTGGATATTTGGAGCACTTGCACTTCGTTTCCATGTTTCTCGTATGCTTACCTATGTGTGTGCCCTCTATGTGTGATATTAAGTCGCTTAGACTTGGGAAGGTTTTAAAACAGCCATTAAATTTGCAGATGTTGATCAGAAACACGGCCATATCACTCGACGTACGACTGTGACTGCGCGTTATGTAAGTGTCACTGTTTGTTTAATGTTATGTTTCTAGCATCCAAAACTTAACAGCTTGCTGAACTGTTATTGAACAGTGTGCACTAATTAATGTTGTTCCAAATGAATACTGTTGGTGGTGGGGCAAATATTGCATTTAATTTACTATCGATGTATTCGATAGATGAAAGCCTAATTCCCAATTTGCGGCGTCGTTGCAAAAGTCATTGACTCCAAATTAATCCAGCAGAAATGCAGCGTATACCGAATTTGATTATCATTAATTAAAACGATCCGGCCAAGACGTACTTTGGAACGTTCCTTCCGATTAGTATGTATTTGTGTGTTTCCTCCCTGGTCGCACGCACACACACCCACACTTATGCAAAAACGCTGTTATGCAATTGAGGGCTGCAATAATAGACAAACACAAATATTAGTTTCTGGACGTACAAGGGCCTTCTGTTTGGTTATTATAAGCACGATAGTACCTACCTTTACTTACAGCATCCTGTATTAATTGTGCTGGGTTTATAGTTGCTCAAATTATAACATAATCCAGACGATGTGACGACACCACGACGCGTGGCTGTATGCGGACCAGGGCTGGATAGCCATTCGATATATCATCGATGGAAATCCATGAAATACAAATCCTTTAAGCAGATGCCTTAATTGTTTTGCCCATTGTAGGTATATTTATTAAATTATCTGCTGTTGACTCAAAGCAGATAGTAAGTCGGCAATATTTTGAATTTTCGCGCCAAAAATTACAATCAACACAAGCTTTCATAGTTGGCTTTGACTGACAAAAATTGACAACTTTATTAAAAGGACATTCTCAACTATTATGTTCACTTCATTGTAAAATATTTTACTGGCTAAAAAAGTTGATAACATAATTTTTGGACTGAGAACCGCAATTTTAAAGCAGACAAGTAGGGCCGGCATAAATTTCCAAAGCCCACTTCCAATTCACCACGAAACAGGTATGCATTTTATGACGAAAGTTGTTTATCGACAGTGATAATTTAAAAATATAGAATTAATATACATATACAATGTATAGAAGAAGAAACAAAAATATATGTATAAATGTACATATATTCGCTTCTTGCGTTAAAGTCAAAATAGACGCAGGATGTTCTTGCATCATAGTATCTATATTATTAGGTTGCTCTTTATGTACATAATTTTGAGCAGTTATTTAATTTATTCAAATTATTTAATGCTTTAGGGTAAAAGACGGAGAACTCTAATTTTTTAAACCCTACAAACTTTTGTCGGATAGCACTAATATTATCAAAGTGCTATCGATAAGCGCTCATGCGCGCGAATGCCTTCCAGCTGTCTTTCCAATTCACCACGGCCGAGAATTGCATGGCGACTATAGGGTAATGTAAAAATTTGCTTTCAATACGGTTCCACTGTTGTTAAGGGTTTGTTCGAAGTGAGTTCTATGGTGATATTACGCTTTTATATATATTATGTGGGGCACCTTCGCACCACCCAACGTTTTGTCTGCAATTGCTGCTGGTTAAATAATCAGTGCAAACTGAAAATACGTCGAAAATATCTTTCACACGAATAATATTAATGAAAATCAAGTGAAAAAGTGTGACCAATGTGAAAATTAGTGAAAATATTATTTTCTCAAACGTGTTCAAATCGCCATCTTGCGGCACATGCACACACACATTTACACTAGATGTCACACGGTCGTATCAAGCGAACTGTCAGTGTAACTTTGTGCCATAGTGTGCGTTTCGTTAGAGGCGTTGCGTCACAAGAAAAGTTTGACGATTGAAGGAAACTTGTGTCAGCTCGAAACAAATTTAGTAAAAAAGTAATTTAAATATATACTTATTGAAAAAGTGTCTTTATTTTTTATGGAAAGCGTGCAGCTCGCGTAGATAGAAAACTTTTTCATCGTTACGTAACCAGCAGCAATTTGCAAACGCGCAGCGGCACTTTAGCGGCGAGCAAAAGTTTTATTAATACCATATATACTAAATCTACATCTATATCTTTTTGCAGAGCTACGTGCGCTTGCTTCAATTTTTGTGCGAAACGCCAATTAAAATTCAACTAAAAATGTTCGTGTCGACAGTCTCTCGCATTGCCCCCGTTGCCAGGACCGCGGTAAGTACATTATCTTTAGATTTTCAAGTGGGCATTAAAAGTTGTTGTTTTTGCATTTGTTTCTATTATAATTACATAATTCATATATAGCTGCATCGATTTTCGTTTGATAGTAAAGAAAAATCTATGCTGCGAGTGTGTGTGTGGTGACTTTAAATTCCAATGGAATACACATACAGTTACATAAGTTGAATGCGATAATTGAGGTTATGTTCGCTGCAACTATTTGATCTTGATCCAAAGCAATGAAAAACGTATTTACAAATGTCAAAGACATTTTTTATTTATAACAAAAAATCCTCAAATTATTTAAAGCTAGTTTTATAATGGCTAGGCGTTGTATAACAAGCAGCAGCAACATTGTTTAGTCTTTGCTATTGAGGTTAGAACCGGTAAAAGCTTTCCATAAAAATATGTGTATTAAAGGTGAATAAAGTAAACTTTTAATATTGAAAACTAATAAGCATGATTAAAATGCATAATATTAAGCATGGAAATATTAAAAAACGTGTAGTTATTTACCGCCTTCCGTGTCATGACAACAACAACAAACGGCGTCTGCCAAATGGCTTACATCCAAATTGCTTAACTCATTGCATAACTTTTGGTAATAGAGGAATGCAAATGTCAACGTGAATTAGCCTTCATCAAGAACAAGAGCAACAACAACAACAACTTTTATCTCACATGAAGCGCTATCAAACTTCATTGTACACATTACATAATTAATTTAATTTTTTTTTTTCGTTTTAACAGCTCCTCGCCAACTCCAAGCAATACTTGCGACCATTGAGCAGCGCCGTCATCAGCCAGAGCCAAACCTTGGCCGCTCAGAACACAACCCCCGTTGCATTACTGCCACAGATCAGGTCATTCCAGACCTCACCAGTCACGCGTGACATTGATTCGGCTGCCAAATTCATTGGTGCTGGTGCTGCAACAGTCGGTGTCGCTGGTTCCGGTTCGTATTGGTTTTTATTTAATTCATAACATTTTTACACTTCCGATGAAAGTAATCGCTCTTCCAATTTGTTTTCTTCAAGTTTATATATCCCGAGCGATTAACTCTGTCCGAATGAATTGTGTCTCAAATCTGCCCAGTTGTCTTATCATCTTTTTTCAGTCAGTTACAATCTAGCATCTGGGGCACACACAACGAGTATCTGATTACTCTTATTAACGCCCCGGGAAGGTCTGAGAATTGGTCAAAGCTCCCTTGTTTGTGTTAACAACATGCGGATCGCTGTAAAAGGCGTTCGTGTGTCGCGGAGTTTCATTTCCTAGCAGGAAACCTGTGTGATCGCAGGGCGAAAGTACCAGAAATCCTGCAATGCTGTTGTTGCCGTCGCCTCCTCGGAGGTTGACCGCCGACGCATTGTATTGAAAGCTTTCGTGACCAGCAATTTTAGTGCGATGTGCTTGCTGCAAACCCCTCTTCCAGAGGTGGTGCGCAGAACTCAATTCAGACTAATCTGTGACTGACTGGCCTTAAAAACTAAAGACGAAAGATGTTTGGGCAGAGAAGGGATATAATTCATGCAGTAGACAGCTCAAATGAGCTGTTTGCTTGTCCAACGGCAAGAGCCGTTGGTTATACCACAAATTCAATTTCTTTGTCTGTTTAATGTTATTAATCTATTTTCAATTTTCTTTATCTTCACAAAAAAAAAACCAATACAACAGGTGCTGGTATCGGAACAGTATTCGGTTCCCTCATCATTGGTTATGCCAGAAACCCATCGTTGAAACAGCAGCTGTTCTCCTATGCCATTTTGGGTTTCGCCCTGTCTGAGGCTATGGGTCTGTTCTGTCTTATGATGGCTTTCCTGTTGCTGTTCGCCTTCTAAGCGCCGCAATGCACGACGCTCCTCCTCCATTTCTTGTTTTCAATTGTATTGCGGTCTGTGCGTGCGTCTAGTGTGTGCGTCGTGTGTGTGTATTTGAACGCTCCCAGGAGTGGCAAATCGCATTCAACAACAACAACAGCAACAAACAAACAAACTAACTGAAATCGATTGGAAACAAGGAAGCAAAGTATATAGAGAAGAAACAACAAACAAACAACATCAACGTTAGTTTTTCGATTATTAATGATAACAATAATGATTGATTGATAGCAACAACATCATCCTGTGTACTATCTAATTATAAAATAACAAACCAACAAAACATAATATATGTAATTTTTGTTTTTAAAAAACATTCGAAAACTGTGGTATAGTCACCTTCAACAGAAAAACAAAAACCAAAAACCAGCAAACCAATATCAATGCGCAGGTGGAATACACTTTAGTTTTAATTAACATATGCTTATCTAAAGGAATGAAAATGAATTGGAAAACAATCGAAAAAAAACTAGTTGGCAACCGCCAGAACAAAAACAATTTAAATGAGAACGCTGAGACGATATTGTAAAACATATTAAAATTAAATTTTAACTCAATTGCAAGAAGCTTCAGGTTCACATTACAGGCCCACCCCACAAGCAGTTCCCAACGCGGCAATCAATAACTTGACTGCATTTTTCCTAAAACACCTTGCGAAAAGGTATGGCGTGCCGTCCAGCTCTCTCTCTCTCCCTCCCAAATAGCTGCCTCGACGCACAACATCCGAGTCGAGGCGGCACGGAGGCACGTTTTACCTCTTGCAAGGAAGCAACAACATCCAGGTGTTTTGGTTAAGATGCAGTTTGGTTGCGTACCGTATTGTTTCTGCACGTCTTTTGAATTTTTGTGGCGCGTACTGATAACTTTTCATTGTATTTTAAACTAGTGTGTTTTTTTGTTAACAATTTTATTGCCACTTGATCATTGTCACATAGTCAAAATAAAGTGGGGTTTGTTTAATTGGCAAGAGCAACAGAATAAAATAGGAATTTGAAGGATTGTGTAATAAACGAAACATGAATGTGTTAAAGAAAACAATTGTAGTTTGTCATTAAAGGGAGCTTTTTGGGGAAAGGTGCTTTTTCTCAATGGGGATTTAAATTTAGGCGCCCTAATGTAAATATTTAATCAGTTGTTTCAATACGTCTGTGTTTGCGCTCAAAATGCAGCCCTTCAAGTAATCGAAAACTCCACCCTGTTGCGCACATGTTACGCGTTATCGATTATTATAAATAATACGAGCGATAACAAAACAATAATAAAATCACATTGTTCTCTGATGGATTTTGCTAAAAAGATATTAGGGAAATACGGTTGGAAAGAAGGTGATGGATTAGGTAAAAATAATACCGGTATGGTGGCGCCATTAAAAGCCAGCTTAAAGTTTGATAATGCTGGCCTGGGCGTTGATCGCGCCAAGGAATTCAACGATCATTGGTGGGAGCGCTGTTTCAACGAGGCGGCTTCAAACGTTGCCGTCCAAGTAGAGCAAAATGGTGAAGTGAGCACAGCGCGTAAAGCTGGCGAGGATGCCGTCGAAATCTCCACCAAAGGTTTCTCATCGCGCAAACTTAAAAAAGCAAAAGATAATCAACAGAACTCAGAGGGTGGCGTTGTTTACGAACATTTTCTTAAATCAGCAATGCTTACCCAAAGTGGAGATGAAGTGGCCAACACGAAGCGCATCAAGACCGAAGACATTGCTGTTACCACAGTAAATGTGCTGACAGATGAGGAGTTGTTTAAAGCCTGTGGCGGTCGAACTGCGCACAAAGGAGCACGACATGGACTTAAGTTGAGTGGAAAACTAGCGCGCATTGAGCAGCAGGAGCGCGAAATGCTCGCCAATCTACTAAAGAAGCCAACCCAAAATGAAGAAGCAGAGCCAATCAAGAAGAAGAAAAAACGTAAGAAGGAATCAAGTGAGGAAGAGCCTGAAGCCGCCATAAATAATGAAGAAGTTGAGCCTCCAAAGAAACACAAAAAACGCAAATCACAAGAAATTGTAAGCGAAGAAGCTGAAACTGAAGCTCCAATCAAGACGAAAAAAAAGAAAAAGAAGCACAAGCAAGATGAATAATGTTACAACAATAGTTTTAATGTACATACAAAATGTATTTAGTTATAATAAATCTAAATGTGACCACGTTAAATCTAGTTATTTTATGCACTTCACTTTTTGCCCTTGGCCTTCATGCGTCGGGATTTGCCCAGACGCTTGTTGACCGATGCGCCCGCTTTGACGCCTCGCTGGCGACGTGTGGATTTTTCCGAATCAAGGCCGGCGGCTGAGGATTTTGTGTTGCGTTTTAGGCCCTTCTTTTTGCCACCAAAACCGAACTTTTTGTTACGCATTTTGCGATTAGCTGCCGATTGTTTTTGCTTAGACTCTAGGGCCTTGGCATCCTCAAGGAAGTCAAGGTTCTTCAGCTTGCCCTTGCGGAACTTCTTCAGCTTATCAAGCATATCCTTCTTTTCAGCCTCACGCTGCACTTTGGTCTGCTTAGCAAGCATTTTGCCCATTTTACGTTGTTCACGTATTTGCTTAATGCGCTCGGATTTCTGTTGTCCCTGTTGTTTGGCCATCAGGTTGGAGCGCACCTTTTGCATGTGCTCGTCCGACTTGGCCATTTCGGCAAAGTAGTCGTCGGGACGACGTGTCTTAATGCCCAGTTCCTGCAGCCGTTGGATGCCTTCAAGTACGGCGCTTTGTGCCTGACGATGAAACATCATTTCACGTTTAAAGTCATTCAGCACCGGATCCTCTTCGGGCTTCACATATGGTATTTTGGCGTTGCCCTTAAACTGATTTGCGCGCTTCTGTTCGTGTTTCTCCATCTGCACAGCAAGCTCTGGTGCCAGTGGTGCCAGATCGTTGACCATATCTAGGCGCTCCACCCATGGCAAGTCCAGGCGTATGGCGTGTGTTTTAGCCAAAAGTTTGGTCTGCAAAATAGTGCGGTTAATTGTTTTCACTTCAGTATTATATTTTGCTTCACTTACTATATCATTGATTTTATCGCGCTTTCCACTAAATTCAACATTGAGACCAGGTTTCAGATCGCCACGCTCGAAAGCCGCTTGCAGCTAAAAAAAAACATTTTATTGCAATTGTTTACTTATATTTAAAGTTCAGCAATAACATACCTCTGCATCAGAATTGTCATCTGAATCGAATTCTGACTCACTGTCTTGCATTTCAAAGTCAGACATGGTATAAAATTATATTAAAAGAAGTTGAATAAAATAAAAACAATGTCAACACGTGCGACCTGTGCAAAATATTATCGATAATATTTAAAAATCAACAGGGTGGCTCGCGAGTTTGGCTCTTGTAGCCACTAGCTTTTGTCTGTCATATGAAAATGCAATCGATATATTAAAGTGCAACCATAAATTAAAAATGCCGCCTGTTTTGTGCTGTTAAATCTCTGTTAAAACATAATAATCAGCTGTTAATTTCAAATTGGTGCCAGATTTATTGTTGATTATTTATAATATTCGACGCTTTTAAATGTGATTATAGATAGAGCACTATAGGAAAAGCATTTATTACTGCTGAAATTTTCATTGACAAGCGAATAACGGAAGTTTGTTTTATGTAAAACATCTGAGCCGCTGTTAATAACATTTCCGCAAACTGTTAAACTTTTTGGATGCCATTTTTGTGTCATTTTATTGTTTTGCACATTTTAATTTATTCGCTTGTATAAAATGGCTATTAATCTTGCAAATAAATACGCCGAGTTGCTGCGGAAATATGGTGAAAACTACACCATAACATACAATGCGACGCCCAGCTACTTAAGCAAATTAGTTGGTGCGCGCGAAGCATCTAACAAAATTGTTTTCTTCTACAAGGAGGATCGCAAAGGCGCAACAACGCCAACTAAATTGTTGATCAAAGCAGAGCGAATAACGTCCACAAATGTCGATCTGGATTTGACGGGCAGTCCACTGAAAGACGATTGTGCCGCGGACGCCATTGCCGATCTTTCAGTGTTGAATTTGCAGATTGTGAATCGAAATCCTTGGAAACCCGAGGAGGAGTATCATCGCGGCCAGCCTGCGGATAAAGCGCGTGCCATTATCTGCACTGAGTACTTTCAGCAAGGCGATGGCCTCGGATCCGTTTGGTTTCTCTGCGATGGCAGTGATTTCGCGCAGACCTTGTTCCTGCAATATGAATTCAATCCAACGCATTTCTCGCGCGGCATAGTCTCTTATGCCGGTGTAATTGCTTCTAATATGGTTACCTCGCAGTCGCTGGTGCGCCAGCATGGCATGTCCCCCGGCATACAACTGGAAACATATATAGAGAACTGCTATCAGGTCAATCCTCAGATGATTCTACGCTGTAGCTGGTCTACGCCAGCACCGCTGCCTCTCCTGGTGGATCTCAGCGGTTGTCATGTGATGCTAAATCAAACGTTTCGCGTGGGTGAATGTGGCCCCATAACGGAGGATTTCATGAATCAGCTGCGCATTTTGGTCTACATACGCGAGGACATTGTCAGCTATCACAAGGACGAAAAGTTGGGTGTGCATCGTGATCCTGTCTATCGTTGCGGCACTGGCATTGACATGGACGAGCTGCGTGAATCGATAAACAAAACCATGACTGAGGTGTCCGGCTTCACCGATGTCTTTACCGGATTGCCATAGTGAGTATGACATTGAGGAGGTCGTCGAGAAAGCCAAGCAGCGCCGACTAACCGACTTGACCGACAAGTTGTGGGAGTTGCTTAAATGTATGTTGAACGTATAACTTTCTTGGCTTGTTAATGAGTTTCTTTTTTTCAGGTTGTTCTTCATACAAGGATCTTAAAACAGCCTTCAATATGCTGTTCCAATGCGCTGTGCGCTGCAATATTGTGGTAAGTAATTAGCTCAAATAAAAATGAATATTAAATGTAACAAATATTTCATTCCTTTTTGTAGAACACGCCCACTAATAAAAATCGATTAGCTGAAATTATTTCCAACTTGGCAAATAGTCGTCTTGCCATGCCATGTCTAAGTGGCGCTGAGCCTTTGGAATTGCTGCTGGAAATTGGTTTGGAAAAGGCTTACAAGGACTATGAATTCATATTTACGGAGAGTAAAGTGTGCAGCACCAGTTTACTCAAAAGCTCGAGCGAGTCTCCAAGCGCCGACGCCAGTGATGGCGCCTCCTCAAATGATCTATCAAAGCTACGCAAATCCCTGCACAATGCAGTGCGCGGTGATCCTACACCGAATGGCATACGGAAGACTCTGCTGCACCATAGTGCTGGCAACAAGCAGACGGGCCAAAAGTATCAGAATGGCGATGAGACTGGCTTCAAGAATAGTAATTTTGATGAACAGGAGAGTGTGTTGCGTGTATCAAAGCTTTTTCAAATCCATTGCACGCTGGAGCATCTATTGATGATACACATCAATTTGAATTTACCCAATGGTTGGTATAAGATATCTTAACCTTGAACTTCCTCACATTCTCTCACCTTTTTTTTATAGTTTATGCTGATGTCTGCACTCAGCTGTTGAATAAGCATCCTCGGCAAGTGGAAAGCATTGATGATAAGCTTACCGATGTGGTTGACATACAGCTTTCAGCGCATTATATAAGCGAGCATCTTGATGGCAAGGATCCGCACTCGCGCCAAATCACAATGAAATCGCATAACAAGTTCAGGGAACACACCACGACATTCTACTTTAATCTCGAGAACATTTGCCCACCCGAACTAGCACAATGCTTTCAATGTGATGGTAAGTATTTTAAATTCTATTTTGTATATATTAAAATTGTTAACCTTTGGTTTTATTATTGTTACAGATAAGGAACTGGTCAAAGAGCGTACATATCATAGCTGGATTTATCGCAAGATACGCACGCTTAAGTAAAGCTTTAATGCAAATGGTTTTTGAATTGATTTTTTGCATGTAAATTTATTTATAAATATTTGTACAACACAATTGTCATTTAGTTCTTACAACGTGCTTATCGCACGGCAAGCGCAATCATGTTGCACGAATTCGTACAAGTTTCTAATCCAGCATAAGTCCGGCATGGGAATCGCCTTCGGTTCAAGCTTCAAGGCTTGCAATCTTTTCGAAATTTTCGTTTTTTCAGAGTAAGCACCTTCCGTTTTAAGCAATTTGCATGTGTTTTGCTTGCCATATTCTAAACACACATAAAGGAACTGAGCAGCCAACCAGGCGTATAGTAATGCTACAAATAAATCGGCCCAGGCGTGTGCCCAATGATGGCGCCATCGCACCAAGCGCCGAACAAATGTTACAATCCAATTAGCGTCGTGCGCCACTTTTTCAATTTGCCATTTTTCAATTTTTAGTCGTCAAATGCGCACCCCGATTGATTTTCAAGTCTCAGACGTGCGTGAAACGCGCAGCGGTTCGGACGTGTTGCTGCTGCCCCTTAAAGCCAAAAAAACTCTCCGAGTGCAACTGCAAAATTAAGGACTATTCATTTGGCTTCGGCGCACACACACACACACACACAAGGCTTCAACAGTGACGCACACATCCTGTGTCGGGCAGCAACATTTTTAAACATAGTTACAGTTAATATATTTAATTAACAAAAAAAAAAAAAAAAAAAAAAGAGCAAAAGTCAAACAACTAAATTAAATTAAAACTTATTCTAAATGCCAATACTCGTGTGTGTATAATCCAATTAACAAAATGGTGTGTATTAAATGTTTGAAAATAAATTTTTAAAACTAAATATTATAAAGTTGTTGTTGAATAATGTTTAAAGTTATTAAAACTGTAAAATATGTACATCATTTATGATTTCATTACGATTTTATCAGCCTGAAGACTCTGAATCAAAAGAGACCAAAGACACAAAAGGGGTCACTGGCTTCTCCGTATACCCTATTAAACATAAATAAAAAAATAAATTATAATAATAAAATAATAAATCAAAAAAAAATATTCAAAAAAAAAAATTTAAGATTTACTTAAATTTTAAGTGTTCTGTGGAAAATACTTTAAAAACCAGACTCAAAGTGTCTTAAGTTAAATAAAACTATAAAATGTCTTTGTAAAAACCTTTAAGGTAACCAATACCAAAGTTCTAATATCCAAACGGATACTGTCTTTACCAAGAAGCAAGGAATGCTAATCGAAAAAGGAAGCAGGACATTTGATACACTTGGCAAATAGCCTTAAAAGTGCAAGCCAAAGGGTTGATTCTTAAACAAATAGTGACCACAGAAAATAAAAGACCATGTGTGAAACCCCACAATGACCAAAAGACTTGTGTTGTGCTTACTTCCTGAAATGTTTAAACAACAAAAAATTCTGAAAATGCTGGGCAATTCCTTATATCCTTCCGTTATCTTTTTTTCCCCGTAGGGTCTCGAGTTCTTCTTTAAATTTGGCTATGCCTTTCTGACCATAACACTGATTATAATGATATGGATGTCGTTGGCGCGTGCCTCGATGTTCAGTCGCGAGATGGAGGAAACACGTTATCCGCCGTGTACGTATAATGTGATGTGTACGTGTTCCAAGTCCTCAACGGATCTGGGCATTGTGCATTGCAAGAATGTACCGTTTCCAGCACTGCCGCGCATGGTCAACCAATCCAAGGTAAGTTACACAGAGGGGAAGTCCCAAGGGTTTGGTTATTCATACATGGCTTTAGGTTTTCATGCTGCACATGGAGAACACGGGTCTGCGAGAGATCGAACCGTATTTTCTACAATCGACGGGCATGTATCGCTTGAAGATATCGGGCAATCATTTGACTGAAATACCAGATGATGCCTTCACCGGATTGGAGCGCTCCTTGTGGGAGCTCATACTGCCACAGAATGATCTGGTGGAGATACCATCGAAATCCTTGCGTCATCTACAAAAATTACGCGTCTTGGATCTATCGGACAATCATATAACGACCATACATCATGATTCCTTCCGCGGCTTGGAGGATTCATTGCAAACGCTCATACTAGGCGAGAATTGCATTTCGATGCTGATGTCACATAGTTTCTCTGGTTTGCTTAATCTGGAGACGTTGGATTTGAGTGGCAATAGTCTGTTTGAGATTGATCCCAATGTCTTTGTTGATGGCATGCCCCGGTTGACGCGTCTATTACTAACGGATAATATTCTATCGGAAATACCGTATGATGCGTTGGGTCCTCTCAAGAGTTTGCGTACCTTGGATATATCACACAATGTGATTTGGTCACTGAGTGGCAATGAAACGTATGATATTAAAGCTAGTACCAAACTCAATCTAGACAATCTTCATTTGGAGTATAATCATATTGAAGTACTGCCACCGAATTCATTCAAGTATTTCGATACAGTTAATCGAACCTTCTTTGATGGAAATCCCATACATACGTTAAAGGTGAGTCCTAAACTTAGGATTGTTTTTTTATACCCTTAACCCATCAAATGGGTAAATAAGGGTATAATGGTTTTGTGAAAATGTATGTAACGGACAGAAGGAAGCATCTCCGACCTTATAAAGTATATATATTCTTGATCAGCCGAGTCGATATAGCCATGTCCGTTTGTCCGTCTGACTATAAGAGCTATACCATGAGAAGAACAAGTTTGTTTCAAATTATCGATAACACTTCTGGTTATCGATATACACATGTAATCGATAACAAAAAAAGCTAGAATTTCAAAATTGTGAAAATAAGGTTGATACTAGGGGTAAAAAATTGAACATTTAAAAAAATTTGATTAAAATCGGTTAAGAAATACCGAAGATATCGCAGTTTGAAATTTTGTCATTTTGGTCATATTGGGAACTTTACGTATGGGGTTTATGGGGTTAAGGGTATGTCTTGGTCGGGATTTCTCGACTAGAGCTTTCTTTCTTGTTTTTAACTATACCCAACACTTATATGTCAAAACTTTTTAGGACGATGCGTTTAAGCCAGCTCGCATACGTGAGATCTATATGCGTTACTGTGGTCTGACCAATATCTCGCCGGTGGCCTTTGATAGTCTGGTGAATAGTTTACAGATTCTGGATCTATCTGGCAACAATTTGACTAAACTGCACCACAAGCTCTTCAATAATTTCGATGTCTTGAGGTGAGAACCCACTGCGCGCCCCTAATCCGATTGTCAGCACTCTCATTGATTTGTGTGGGGCTTCGCACAATGTGGGCTAAATGTGTGACCTGCTTTCGTGGCGCCGAACGAATGGGCAGCGAAATAAGCAGCTATGTGAAGCCAAAAATAACACAAACAATCTGCCCTTATTTCCTTCTTCCAATCCAATACAGGGTCATCAGCATGCGTGATAACAAGATCAAAATACCGAAGCCAACGGAAACCTTTAATGCCATGCATTATACGTTGCTCAAATTGGATCTCTCAGGGGATCGCAATGATCCAACAAATCTTCAAACGTTACGCAAGTAAGTTACCCCAGCACTGAACTAAATGCCCTAAAAACCCCCACACAACCCTTTACCCGAGCAAATCGTTTTTGTATTTATTTTCAAAAAGTATGACCAGAATGCGGAACATGCGATCGCTGTCCATTTCGCGCATGGGCACTGCATCCGTGGGGCCCGAGGACTTTAAGGACTTTGGCGTTGAGCTGGAGGACTTGCAGATAACCCGAGGTAGTCTAACAGGAATCCAATCGCATGCCTTCAAACATGTTCGTGGTCTAAAGCGTTTGGATTTCAGCGAGAATGGAATATCAAGCATTGAGAATGATGCGTTCCATGAGGTAGAATATTAAAACATAACTTTTTGGTAGCTTTGTTAAAATATTGATGCCCTTTTCAGATTGGTCACTCGCTCATTTCACTGAAGATGTCACATGGCTACTCCGGCAGCGCTTTGCCTGCCGATGCACTGCGTCATTTGACCTCACTCCAAGAGCTGGACTTTAGCAACAATCATATTACAAGCATGAGTGACACGAGCTTTCATTTCTTGAAGAACCTTCGACTCTTGGAGTTGCATGACAATCGCATTGAGCAGGTGCTCAAAGGCACCTTCCAGGGCGACATACACTCCAAGCTAGAGGAGATCTCGCTGCGCTTTAATCATCTCACATCAATTTCGCAGCACACCTTCTTCGATCTGGAAGCGTTACGTAAGCTTCAATTGGATGACAATAAAATTGATAAAGTGGAGCGTCGTGCCTTTATGAATCTCGATGAGTTGGAGTATTTGAGTCTGCGCGGCAATAAGCTCAATAACTTGGCAGATGAATCTTTCCAAAATCTGCCCAAGTTGGAGATACTGGATATGGCTTTCAATCAGCTGCCCAACTTTAACTTTGATTACTTTGATCAAGTGGGCACTTTATCAAATTTGAATGTGAATGTTAGCCACAATCAGATCAGGCAACTGATGTACAACTCCTCCTGGAGTGGCCGCAATGAACATGGTAAAAGTTTTGAAAAATATTTGTCTTAAAGATTATCCTAATAGCTTTTTTTCTACAGGCGGCATGTACCACTCAAATATTAAGATATTGGATCTGTCTCACAATAATATTTCCATTATACATCCCGGCTACTTCCGTCCAGCTGAGATTTCGCTGAACGCATTTGCATCTGGGCTACAATTCGCTAATGGTTGGTATTAACCTTTTATACAAGTTTCTGGTTGAGTTTGTCCTGATTGTTGAGAGAATCACAGCATAAGGGAAGCGAGCTAGAAGTCTGAAATATTCACCAAATATTCCATTCAGGTTGAAAGTGAGCACTAAGAAAGAATTTTTATTTTGGACAACTCCTTTAAGCACCTGCTGAACACCTAAGTCCTTTTTTTTCCTAACTTTTGAACTAGAGCAATGCAAAATTTGGACCCGATCTGACAACTCCTTGGGGCACCTCCCATACACTTATGTCCTGGAGCGAGGCTATCAATATTTATAAAAGAGTTTGTCCTAACTGACTGACTGACTGATTGTTGACATGAAAATCGACTAAAAATTAAGTTTCTTTATTTTGTATTTATTGTATGTATTGTATTAATCTAGAGCGTAAAACAAGACTTTTGATGTATTGCATTTGAAAATCGAGTTTATTTGGAGGAAGCTATGGCAATCGGAAGATTTGTTTCACGCCCAAGTTGGTTATTGGTCATAAAAAATTTACATGAAAATTGACTAAAAATAAAGTTTCTTTATTTTGTATTTATTTCAATGCAGTATTAATTTAGAGCGTAAAACAAGACTTTTAGTGTATTGCATATAAAAATCGGGCGTATTTTAATTAAGTTATGGCAATCGAAATTCCCGTTTCACGGCCAGATCGGTTATCTTCTACTTGTATATAAAAGAGTTTGTTTTGTTGAGAGACCCACAGACTAAACAAAAAGAGCTAGAAGGCTGAAATTTTCACCAAATATTCCATTCAACAAACTGGGTATAGGGAATAGGCCTTGCAAAAATTAGTTCACTATATCCGGACAGGACTGTATTTATTTTATAACTATTGCTAAAATTTTGTAAAAAATATCGGCGCAGCAAAGCAAGTGGGTCACTTACTAGTTATAAATAATATTTCTTTACAGAACACTACGCGTGATGTCTTTGGTAATATGCCACATTTGCAATGGCTCGATTTAAGCTACAATTGGATACATGAGATGGACTTTGATGCCTTTAAGAATACCAAACAGTTGCAGTTGGTGTACTTTGACCACAACTATTTGACAGATATACCACAGGATATATTTAAGCCTGTGCAAGGATTGCGCATTGTTGACTTCTCACACAATAAATTGCGTGGTCTGCCAGACAATCTGTTCTACAACAGTGGCATGGAAAAGTAAGTGAGCTTGGAAACACTTTAAGTACTTGAGTTATGGATAGTGTTTTTTACTTTACAGATTGGATGTCTCGCACAATATGCTACTGAAGATACCATCATCATCGTTGTCTAGTTTGGCTGCTTTGACGCTATGCGAACTGCATTTATCCAATAATTTTATTTCCACCATACACAGCATGGATTTGTCAAACAAATTTAGGGTAAGCCCCAGGGACTGTAACGGTTATAACTTTAAAAATCAATATTTAATAGTTAATTTTAACCTTTTATATAAAAAATCAATAAGTAACAGTTATTTTGGATATTTAAATATTTCCTCATACGATAACAGTTATTTTAATTTTTGTAAAAAGTTAAGAAATAACTATAAAAATGGATTTTATTTTTCAATCTATAAAAACTATTTATTTCTGATTTTTATAATAAAAATCAAAATAAAATCAAAAATAAAAATCATAAAATAACTGTTATGAAAAAGTCTTTTAAATAAAAATCAGTCATTGACTTTTAGGTCTAAGTTGGAACTAGTGTAGGGTTTCCTAGTTATAACCTTACTTATCCTATCTTTTCAGTCTTTACGTTATTTGGACATCTCTTATAACTATTTGCTGCGCATCGATGATGCTGTCTTTGCCACCATGCCAAAGCTGGCCGTTTTGGATCTCTCACACAATCGTGATCTCAAAGTTATGGATAAATCGTTTATGGGTCTGGAGAACTCACTAATTAAGCTCGGCTTGGAGAATGTATCCCTGAGCACAGTGCCAGAGATTCGTTTAAAGTATCTGCGTGAATTCCGATTGGGCTACAATGAGCTGCCCTCAATACCACAGGAACTGGCACACAATATGAGTAATCTGCGCATGTTGGATCTATCCAATAATGACTTGACTAATGTGCCTCTGATGACGCAATCGCTGCCACATTTGCGGTGAGTAGGAAAATATATTTCTAATTCTTTTTCTTTTCTAATATTTTTTCTTTCACAGTCGTCTGATGTTGTCTGGAAACCCGATTACCTCACTGAACAACAACAGCTTTGATGGCGTCAATGAGGATTTGGAAATGTTGGATATATCGAACTTCCGTTTGCATTACTTTGAGTATGGCTGCCTGGATTCGTTGCCTCATTTGCGTTCCCTAAAACTGACTGCCTATTCCCATCTGGAACACTTCAATATTCCCCATTTGCTGCGACATCATCACAATATACGAGAACTATGGATCGAAGCACCACAACCCTTTACTCGCATCGTAAAGAAGGGTTCAGGACCAACGCAGGAGATGCAAACGGTGCAACTGGGCATGCCCACGGATCTGCAGCGTGAAATGGAGGGACATCTGCCCTCCAAGTTGACCAATATAACCTTCAGTGGACCACAGTTTACAAATCTAAATGAGCGCATACTGAAAGTTAGTCTGCTAAATATCAACTTTTATAAACCTTTATCTATTATCTCTTCTCATTTTAGGGCATGCGTTCACCTTATCTGTATATGCAACTGTTTAATACATCGCTGCAAGCATTGCCTCAAAACTTCTTCAAGTACATGGGTCGGGTACGCAATATTTCGCTAGACATTCGCTATCACAATCACAATTTGAAAAAGATACCCAATCCGAACACGGGCGCCGTACCCTATCTGCCAAATAGCGTTTTCTTAACTGATCTCAAGATGTCGCACACGGATCTCAATTGTGATTGCGATTTGGGGTGAGTTTCAATGGGAAAGTTGATGTTGAAGTATTTTAAATCCTTTGTTTTTTTTTTGTTAGTTGGGTGGAGTTCTGGCAACGTAAGCGCCGTCAATATATCTGCTCATCACAAACCTGGACCGATACAGTTTTCCGTACGTTCATGAATTCACCGTGCCAGGTTTATGGACGCCACAATTGCGATGATCATGACGACGATCTTCGCGAGACGCGTTGTGATAATAAAGGCGGACAGCAATTACTGGAGGTAAGTATTTTGAACACCTATAAATTCCTTAATTAGTTATTGTGATTGTGATTTTGCAGGCTCTGAAATTTGATCTGGAATGCGGCTGGGATAATGCCAATTGTCGAGAAACTGCCTTAGTTATAGTCGCCGTTTGTTTAGCATTTGTGTTCTGGATGTGACTTCTGTGCTTTGCATATAAGACGTCCACCGAGTTTTACGATATTCTAGAGCAAATCTATGGCAGGCAGGTCATATAAGTTTATTTGCAAGCTGACCATCTAGTAAACTAAGCGTGATGAGACTTTTTTCAAACCTTCTCCTCCTCTTCAAAAACCTTTAGACTCCTTTGGTAACGCCTTATATGTAGTTATCCTCAGTACTCATCCTCACAAACTCTCTCTTTATATATCCGAACTCGCACTCATTTTAATTTCTTAAGATTATTTATATATATATATACTCGTATATTAATTATTTTGTATTTCTCTCTATTATATTATCCAGCTATGATAGTCCATATACTAAAATCCTCCGATTTATAACTATATACAATTACTTAAGTTAGTTCACTGCTTCGCTGCTTCAACAATTCCAATTGAAAGTCTGTAAAATGTTTCATAAACATAATAAATATTAACGGTAGGTTAAATTGGGTTTTTCTCGTTTTCTATTTAATTCCGTTCGCTTGTTTTGCTGTCACTAACATAAAAACCTTGGACTTTATTATGTGGCAACAACAACAAGAACAACAACAGCAATTGCAACACACATTAGAGCAACAGCAGCAACAACATCGAGTACACCAACAACAAACAATTAAAAACTTTTTGCTTCAAGTTTCGACTTTTTTTTTTTTGCTTCATACGATAAATTATTATGTAATGCCACATTGAACTTTTACGAACGGCCTTTAATGGCATGACTGCTTTTCTGAATACCCTGTAAAGGCATTCAAAGGTTTTATAGCACAGTTCTCTATTCAGACCAAACATTTTTCTTTTCCAATAAATTCCGATACAAGACACTCTACTATTACCATTACACAAATCCAGGGTAAACAGGATAGCAGGAAACTTTTAGACTAAGTACAGGATATTATCCGGTCATTCATTTTGCATTAGAGCAAAACCGATTTGTTTTTTGTGTTTACTTTCCCTTCCTTCTTTTTTTTTTTTTTTGCAGTTTTATTGAGCTAAAGTACTTTGTGATATATATATGGACGGGCAAGCAAGCCGAGTGGATGGATGTTCGGGGGGATGTGTTGTAGGGCGGACAGTGTCCGGCAGGCAGGCAGCATCGTACTAAAGTTCAAATGGGGCAGCAACAATCTCATCAACTTCCCGTTTATGCACTTTGCCAATGCCGGTGGCGGGTGTGGGTGCTTCACAGCGGCCGCAATACTGTAGCTGTGTGTGTGTGTAGAGAGAGAGAGAGTTTTTTACGATGGGGCTAGAATAGATGTAGATGTATACGGGATGTGGCTTACCTGCTTGCCAATTAAATTTTCAAAGCGTGGCCGCACAAACGACCAGGCGCCCATATTGCGATGCTCCTCCTGGCTCCAGATAAAAGCTTCATGCAACGAAGTAAAAAAAAGGGTTTGAGATTATTCAGTTGCAAGTTTATGATATGAACTTACTTTGCGCATTGCCATATTGCGCCAGCTGTGCCTGCAGCTCCTGCACTGGGAAGGGGCACAATGACTCGAGGCGCACTATGGCCGTATCCTGAATCTGTCGCTTCGACCGCTCCTCGGCCAGATTGTAGTAGTGTTTGCCACTGCAAATGATAACCTTGCGCACCTGCTCAGGCGCCACAATGCTGTCACCTACAAGACAAGGTGGGATTAGTAAAGTACGGCAGGTAAGAGTCGACTTCGATGTACACTGTACGAGCTCCGATCACTAATTATTCGTACGGCAAGTTTTTTTTACCCATATGCAATAATTTACACTTACTTTATAAAAAGTCTGGTATCAATAGATAGGTCATTTAAATTCCGTTTTAATAATACATTACTCTTCTTAACCCATTAAGTACCCATTGAAAGTTTTCAATTCTTCCAAAGGTCTATTTTCAAAACTTTTTTTTCCGGACTTGAGCAAATTATGTTTTGATGCAAAAATTTACTTCAAACTATTCTTATAGTGACTGAAAAAAAATTTGATCAAAAATCTCTTCGCATGTATTTTTTATGATTTCTTGAAAATTGCTAAAAATGACTATTTTGGATGAAAAGAGGGTTAAATAATAATTTTTTTTGTCATTTTTAGCAATTTTCAAAAAATCATAAAAAAAATACAAGCGTAGAAATTAATGCTCAAATTTTTTTTCAATCACTATTAGAATTGTTTGAAGTAAGTTTTTGCATCAAAACAAAATTTGTTATATTTCTCATAATGGGTTAAAAAGCTTGCCGTACGAATTATTAGTGGGGCTCGTACCTAAAACATTATGGAACATTGTGCCCGGCTGAAAGTCCTCATGGGTTGAGGTGGCTGCTGGCAAACGTAGCAGTGTCTTTGGTGCCACAACCACTAAGGGTTTGCGGAAGTTTCTGGCCAGCTGGCGACGCAGCACATGATAGTATTGAGCTGGCGTTGTGGGATTCACCACATGAATGTTGACACTTTCGCCATCGGGAGCTGTTTCCTTGGAGTCGCTAAGCTGCAAATAACGTTCGATGCGGCAGGAACTGTGCTCGGAGGCAGCGCCATCATAGCCATGTGGCAGCAACATGACCAATGCATTCGATTCCATCCATTTGCCTGAAAGAGATGACAGATTAGAGATTAGCTCTCTGATATTACGTATACAAAACTCACTTTCTCCAGAGATAATAAAAGCATCGATGATGATTTGTGCTCCGTTGGCAAAGTCACCGAATTGCGCCTCCCAAATGATTAGGTTTTGGGGATTATCGATGGCCATGCCATACTCAAAGCCCAACACCGCCTCCTCCGACAAAATGCTGTGTGCCAGCTCCAATTTGCCACCATTTCCACCCTCCATATGATTTAGGGGCACATACATCTCATTCGTTTGCTGATCCACCAGCATGGCATGACGATGCGAGAAGGTGCCACGACCCACATCCTCGCCACTGATGCGCACATTGTGACCCTGGTACATCATGCTGCCAATCGACATGGCTTCCGCTGTCGCCCAGTCGATTTTGGCACCAGCCTCAAGTTTTTTCAAACGTCCTTGCACAAAGGTTTTCAACAAATGCGGATGAATGTTCTATGGGAAGAAGAAGAAGTTGCAATGAGGTAGGTGGGGCAGGGATTTATTATGACTTACAAAGTCAGCTGGATAGGCAACGCTTTGTTGGCCAATCCAGTGCAGCAGACTGTAATCCAAGCCAGTGTCCCAATAGGTTAGTTCATTGGAGGGCGCAAGCTTTAAGCCCTCCCACTGCTTCTCAAAGAACGATGGCGGTGGCTGATAGGTAGGAGCTAAGGCCAGCTCCTCATTCAGATGAGCAATATAATTATCACGCATTTGATTAGCTTGCTCCGCACTGAGCACGCCCTGCTTGGCCAGCTCAGCCGTGTAGATATCTGGCACTGATTGACGATTATGAATGATTTTGTAGACGAGAGGATTGGTAAAGGTGGGATCATCCAGTTCATTGTGACCCCAGCGGCGATAGCAGTTCAGATCTATGAAGATATCCTTGCGGAACTCGCGCTGATAGCGGAACGCCAGATTTGTGATGCGTACCAGCGCCTCCGGATCATCACCATTGACATGGAAGACGGGTGCCTGTATCGATTTGGCCAGATCGGAGGTGTATTCGGTGGAGCGTCCACGCTCTGCAGGCGTCGTGAATCCCACCTGATTGTTCACAATCAAATGCAGACTGCCGCCAACCTCAAAGTGGGGCACATAGGCCATGTTGAGGCACTCCTGATTGATGCCCTGACCAGGAAAAGCAGCATCACCATGCAGTATGACATTCAGAATATGTTCACCAAATCTCTGAGCGCTGCCATCCTGGCTGAAGGATCCCTCGCCACGCGCTTGCTGCTTGGAGCGTGTCTTGCCCATGGATACAGGATTAGCGGCCTGTAGGAGTAGGAGAAAATAATTACTAAACTCAAACTATAATTGTTTATTTAGGGAAACTTGAAGCGTAACTTACCTCCAGATGTGAAGGATTGCGAACCATGCTAAAGTTGATGGTTTTGCCTTGTACTTGCAGCTGCTCGGAAACATCTGTGTAGGATATGTGGGGATTTGATTAAATTACGCATACGCAGCGTGTGCTGACAGAAAGCCACAAGACACGGGGAATACGTGCCACCCCCCGTCAATAAGAAAAGTTTCACTTACGGAAGTGACTTATGACGTCGGACATGGCCTCGATGTCGTCGGCAAACTCCGATGCGCCGCTTAGTTTGCGAAAAACTTTTGCCGGCCGCATGTTCAGCAACGCTGCTTGCAACGGTGTGCGTCCTCGGTGGGGCATCGCTAGCACCACATGCTCAATGCTTGCTGTTTGTTGTATTTGTTGTTGTCATCATCATTCGCGTCGTAGGTGGGCCATGCCAAAAACCAAAGAAAGTTTTTTGGTGAGAAAATCAGATTAGGGTTAAAAACAAGCGTGCAACAAATATTGAAGCAAGCTCAACTAACTCCCAAGTGGCAAGTATGAAATGTGAGCAAACTATATGCCAGATACATAATATTTTCGTTATTATTTTTACTTTCAACTAGGGACCGCAAATAACTGTTATCGAAATATTTGTAACCAAATAAATTATAGATTTATTTACTTCACGTCCATGATTCTGCCAA